>CM067221.1:58915427-60115427 GCA_034190945.1 Octodonta nipae
GGATGTCATGAGCTACAAGCGATTCAGTTAAACTTCAAAGATGGATTTCTGCGAGTAAATGACGAAGAAGTGGTGCTTCATGGAAAAGACGACATAATGCTTCGAGCCATCTTAGCAGAAGATGTCAATGTTCCGGAATGAGGTAAACAGTAATGATGTTCGATCCCAAACTTCACGATGGAAATGTAGGCAGAGGCACTGGGAAAGACTTTGTTTCGGGCCAAGGAAACTGTGCCAGTAAGAGTAATGAACCTGAATCATTACTCGGTTGTGCTAAAGAAAGGAACAACTTTGGGCCATTGTTCAACAGTTTCCTCTGTAGTCAGAAGCACACAGCATGCAGAAATACCACCAGGTAAATTATCTGAGGAACTGGAAAGACTCATCACCGATTCATCTAAGAATTTGAAACCAAACCAGAGAGCAATTGAGGGACATCGTTAGAAACTCCCAGGATATCTTCGATGTAGGAAACGGTAAAAGAGGACGGACTGACCTGGTGAAACATAAAATTAATACCGGGGATTCTCAACCTATTCGACAGTCGGCGAGAAGACTACCTCTATCTAAAAGAGATGAAGCCGACAGAATAGTCCGCGAAATGGAGGAAGAAGGTGTAATTGAACCATCCAGTAGCCCTTGGGCTTATCCAGTTTTGGTTAAAAAGAAAGATGGTTCGACCCGATTTTACGTGGACTATTGGCAATTAAACCACGCTACAAAGAAAGATAGCTATGCCCTACCAAGAATAGACGATACCCAAGATACATTGGCTGGATCGAAGATGTTTTTCCACCCTGGACTTGAAAAGCGGTTAGTGGCAGGTGGAACTAGCTAAGGAAGACCGGGAAAAGACCGCTTTTACCATCGCTTCAGGACTTTACCAATTCACAGTAATGCCATTTGGGTTGTGTAATGCTCCAGCAACTTTTGAAAGATTGATGGAAACAGTGTTAAAAGGGCTTTCATGGAAAACATGCCTGGTGTATCTTGATGACATTATCGTGGTTCGAAATTAGCTTGAAGACCACGTGAGGAACCTGGAGGAGGTATTTCGGCGACTTCGAAGTTCCGGACTAAAGTTAAGCCCGAAGAAGTGTCAGCTGTTCCAAGAAGAGGTGCAATATCTTGGACATGCAGTTTCCGCACAGGGAGTAGATGTGGACAAACAGAAAATCAAAGCCGTCCAAGAATGGCCGATACCTAAAGATATCTACCAGTTAAGAAGTTTCCTAGTGTACTATCGTCGGTACGTAGCCGGATTTGCTAACATCGCCAAGTCACTTAATAGACTCACAGAGGGGAAGGTGCAGTACCAGTGGAACGAGGATTGTCAGCGATCATTCGAGACACTGAAAAGAGCATTGACCAGTGCCCCCATTTTAAGTTATCCTTTGCCAGATGGGAACTTCGTTTTGGATACCGACGCAAGCAATGTCGGAATTGGTGCGGTGCTTTCGCAGATCCAAGATGGTCAGAAGAAAGTCATCGGCTATTTCAGCAAGACCTTGAGCAAGCCTGAACGGAATTACTGCGTTACTCGGAGGGAACTTGGCTGTGGTAAAGGGGGTAGAACATTTCTACAAGTACCTCTATGGTAAAAGATTCCTCCTGAGGACTGATCACGCAGCACTGAAGTGGCTCTCGCGGTTTAAAAATCCCGAAAGACAAGTGGCCAGATGGATTGAGCGGTTGCAAGAATTCGACTTCGAGACTGAACACCGAGCTGGAACAAGCCATAAGAATGCTGATGCCCTATCGAGGAGACCATGCCCTGATGATTGTAAACATTGTCAGCGAGCTGAAAAAAAGGGGCTGTTTCTCTGTAGAACTACCGCCGTCGATGACCATTGGCAACCTGAGGAGATCCAAAAAGACCAAATATTAGATCCAGAGCTAAAAGAGATTTTTCGGTGGAAGGAAGAAAACAGCAAACCTATGTGGCAGGGGATTTCCAATTTCTCGCCCACCGTTAAGTCATACTGGGCTCAGTGGAACTCCCTCATACTGGAGAATGGACTTCTGCAGCTCGTCCTGGAAACTCCAGAGGAAGGCAAGGACAGAAGGCAGATTGTGTCCCTAAAAATAGGAGACTGTAGGTTTTGCGAGAACTACATGACGGTACAACCGGAGGACATCTGGGAGTGACCAAAACCATGGGGAAGCTAAGAGAACGCTTCTATTGGGTAAACTGTCAAGTAGATGTTAAGGATTGGTGCCGGAAAATGTACGGTTTGAGCAGCAAGCAATGGGCCGCAGAAGCGACCAAAAGCTCCCATGCAGCAATATAACGTGGGCAGTCCATTCGAAAGAGTAGCCATTAACGTTGCCGGTCCATTTCCTGAATCCGACTCTGGAAATAAATACATTGTTGTGGTGATGGACTAGTTTAGTAAATGGGCCGAAGCGTATGCCTTGCCGAATCAAGAAGCCTTGACTGTTGCTGATGTCTTTGTCCAGGAATGGATCAGTCGTTTTGGTGTTCCCTTGAAGTTGCACTCAGACCAAGGAAGAAATTTGGAGTCTATTCTTTTCCAAGACGCCTGCAAGCTCTTGAAGATCAATAAAACACGGACGACAGCATTACACCCACAATCCGATGGAATGGTAGAACGGATGAATAGAACTATTAACCGCCATTTGTCAAAGGTAGTCTCTGACCACCAAAGAGACTGGGACCAGTATCTGCACTTGTTTCTAATGGCATATCGTTCGTCTGTGCACGAGTCCACGGGTCAGACTCCGGCCAGTATTATTATGGGACGGGAATTAAGACTACCATGCGATTTGAAGTTTGGATGTCCCCAGGAGACGAGACCGCAGGTGAAGACTATGTCAGTCAGCTACGTCAAACGATATCGAGAATGCCAGTGCTCGAATGAAAGAAGCCTACGACATCAAAGCCGAGGGCGGAGAATTCCAAGTTGATGATCTTGTTTGGTTGTATAATCCGCAACGTCGTCGTGGATATGCGCCCAAGCTGCAGAGATTTTGGGAGGGGCCGTACCAAATTGTGAAGAAAATCAACGATGTTGTCTACAGAATAAATAAACTACTTTGAGAAAAACCAAAGGTGGTACATTTCAAAAGGTTAGCCCCTTATGCCGGAAGTCATGCCAGCGAAGTTGACCAAGCCCATGTCCGCAGCACCCAACCACCCGATGACGAGATGACCTTCGAACAGTTTATGGCACTATACTCTGATGGGCAGAAAGTGCAGCACGACGTAACAAGCGAGGAACCCCGATACCTGTTTGAGGTGCCCATAGAATATGCCCTGGCTCATTGTGTGGCCAGTTCCAGATGCTAAGGGAGCAAGATCCAGTAGTAGGGAAGCTCCTTCATCTCGAAGATAAACTACCAGTGGGTACCAGAGACATCTTTTATTTGGTAACGAAAACATTCTCGCAAGACAAGCTAACATACAGTGATCTTTGGAAGACTCTGGTAGAATTGAGGAATGTGATGATGGAGAAGAACCTGATGAAATTGGCGGTCCCAAAGATAGCCTGCGGCTTGGATGGACTGAATTGGAGGGTGGTGAGAAGTATGATGGAAACAATCTTTCGATTCAGTGGCATCGACATCCTTATATGCTGTCTCAATATTCGCAGCCCAGATTCGAAGACCGTTGACTGTTACTTCCACCAAACATCCCGTTGTCGAAATGAAGAGTCCTGCAAATATCGTCACACAAGGAAGGATTCTAGGACATTCCGGGATGAAATGGTCTTAACGAGGGGCAATGTTACGAGAATTCATCCGACACCTCGTGCAATCGGCCATCAACCAATACGTGGAAGGGTTGATGGCTCGATTCTTCTGGGAATCCGAAATGTTTTGTCTCTCAACAGGCCGACCGCTGTCGTTACTGGGAATTCCCTTGAAGCTTACAGAACACATGAAAGAAGTTTCCCGATAGTTCTTTGACTTGCCAGAATAATTCCGAGAGAAATATATAAATACGGACAGCTGGCGATGGGATTCATTCAGTATTCGACGGTCGTATTGTATAGTTAAGATAAATGTAAATAGTTCTGTGAATATAAATTGTGTTAAAGTAGTGGAAATAAATTAGAGTGAGTTGGACTGTGTTTTTAAATAAATTCAAGAACTGAACAGAACCCGTATTAGACTTAGATTGCTTACTTTTTCATAATCACTTTTTCAACTCTAATAATGTTAATAAGATGCGAAAATCTAGAATTTCTCTAAAATCTACTTTTTTCTTTTAAACATTTTTGTTTCGTATCGTAGCGACCCTCCTATTATAACCAAAAATTACCTAGAAGGGTGTTTTTAGTTGATATTAGATTCTTTACCAATTATTAGAAAGTGTTTGTGGATTACTCCTTCTTAAGGGTCATGCTTATTTTTTGGGTATTTTCCAATTTATGTATGAATCGCTAAAGCAAATTCATGACAAAACTCAAATACTCAAATATTTACCAGTATTGAGTTGAAGCACAGTACAAGATAATGCACAGTTCAAGATAATTCACAGAACAAGGTAACTGGAATGTCAAAATATAAAAATCATTACAGTGATGCAAGTTGTTTTTCAGTTATATAAATCGGTGTTAATATGAAGACGGAATTTAAGGATATTACTGATGTAATGAATGTTTGTTTAAAACAAGATGAAGAAAAATTTGAGTAGTTGACGCAAAACCACGTATATTCAATTTAGATATAATGAGTAATTTAAACCTCGATCATAACTATCAATTTATTAGAAAATTTAATCGTTCGGTAATTAATTTCTAGGAAAATAATAGATGACCCATACTAATCATTATAAAAATCAGAAATATGGGATGGCACTAATGAGCAATGACAACACATGGAATTTTTTATATTATTCGGCAGTTAAAACAAAAATATAAATTAGTAAGGCAAACATAGATATCTACCATAATACTATACAAAGGTACCTACTAGGAATAATGTCATAGCCACACTTCTTTAAATTTATTCCCAAAAGTAAATCGCTGTAGTTACTGATATTTCGTCACATGTTCTTATTGCTGTGTTCAACAATTTTTTAGTAGGTATGCCTGCATTTCGTCATACATATTTTACTTGGAGTAGTTACAGACTACATTGAGGTATTACACACCAGTAGCGTAGATATCGTTTTATCAGGGTGATATGTAGTCTGAAGTGGAACTCTACTATCGTACAGTTTTGCGTTTTTATCGTTTGAAATAATTCATGACATTATGATTGCTATGCGGATCTATCCACCTTATCACCTCGTATCTACCACATTATTACAAATTTAAAGGAAATTTTACTTCATTCTTGGAGTTTGTTTACACCATGTATGACGTCACGCGCTCTGTGATACCATTTAATATCGGTTGCGCCCCAATTTTAAACAAATAATATTAAAACATAATTTTGGGTACACATAAGGCTTTATTTTCAAAAATGATATTTCCTATGGGAATAACTATACAAGGTGATTAATATAAACCCTTCCTGAACATCTCTCTGATCCCCTCATGAAACCTAATTACGAATAATAAAAGTGGACTATTCTAACAAAATCTTAAGAAATTTTAGAAATATTACATTATTAAGTAATTACTTTTACTATTGAAAATTGTGAGAGATTGCAAAGAGAAAATAAAAATCTAAACGCATAACTAGTTAACATTATAAAAGAATTTCCAGTTATTATTAGTATCTTTAATCTAAATTTAAGATTGTACCAATGTACTTACGCTAGTATCCCTCGTTGTCAGCAAAGGAGTCTCAGAACTAACTGATCCTTCATGTAGAAATTGATCATCTCTAAGTGGTCGGGGGACGTAGGGCGGCAACAAGGGGTGATGTAATGTTTGGAATGTTCCTGGATGTGGTGGACTCAAAGGCTGCATGCCGTGGTGTGGTGGCATACGTTTGACGTCGATCTGGGCATATACTGTTGGTTCTTGATGTCTTAGATGTCGGTAAATCACTTGCGGCATCTGTTGATTAGCGATAGAGAGTTCAGCATAGGTTATTTCGTCGTTCTGTAAAGAAAAGGGAAGCATTTTGGTTTTTCGGTAGTGGGTAACCGACACCAAGGTGTGAAGAAATGCGGCATGCGACAGAAGGAAAACAATGGGTGTGAATTAATGTAACATGCAAATTATGAAATTTCAGCTTAATAATATATCTACTTGTTAGTTTAATTTTGTCACTATGTAAGATATAATGCTACTCGCCATAATTTAGCTTCAGGTGAATGTATATAGGCCAATATAGAGCTTTTAATGTCAATGAAATTATTTTAATAGCTCTGCCTTGATTTTAGCGTACAGGGTGTAACAAAAATACCGGTACACTCCCTGTAATTTCCTATGATCGCATTTACCGAGAAAATGTTGTTCAGTGGTGACCTTGTCCTTGACCCCAAGGTAATTTCCAGGTAAACTTTTTTTTAATGGAAACCTCTATTTTTTATTCCGGAATAAGAAAGAGCGGAAAATTTTATATTCAAGTATGTATTTGACCTTGGGGTCAAAGTGACCTCCCACTGGCTGTGAGCGACTACTTATTCGTATATTCCTAGTTGACCTTTATCTTCAGAAGGGCTTTCCTCTATACGCAATCTGAGGACGCGCTGTGTAGTTTGGTTTGTTAATGGAGCCCTTCTGAACAGTTTTGTTTTGTTTTTTTTATTTTTTAAATTATTTTTTTAAAGTTTTTGTCTTTTATATTTTTTTAAAATTATTTTTAGGTTTATATGAATCAATTGCTCTTTTAAGTGTTTGAAACCAGTTCGTGGATATTTCACATTGTTTTCGATCTCTAAAGCATATTTTGAAAGTAATTACCCTTAGCAAAAAATAAATTAAAAAATATCGAATAAAAATTTCGTTAAAGAATGAGTGAGCTTAACCCCAAGGCCAAATACATACTTGGATGTAAAATTTTCCACTCTATCTAATGAAAAATTGGGGTTTCCATTAAAAAAATAAAGTTAACCTTGAAATGCCCTTTCAAAAATGACCTTGGAGTCAAAGACAAGGTCACCACTGAATTTTTAAGTCAAAACTGAACAACGTTTGTCTGGAACGTTTTCTCGGAAATGCGATCATAGAAAGTTACAAGTTTGCAATTGAGAATACGTAACAATATATTTCAAGTTGGTACTATTTATAATTTAAGTCTGAATTGTAATTCTGTCAAATGGAACTAAGTATGAGGTGGGTTTTTTAACAGATTTCAAAAAGAAGGAAGTCCTCAAGTCATCTGTATGTATATTTTTTTATTATTTTTTTTTTGTCTGCCTTTACTCGAATTTGGCTCAAGGAACTTGGATCGTTTAAAGTGGATTCTGTTAAGGGCGATCCCGAAGTGTTCCCATACATTGAGCTTATACCGTTTTTTAGAAATTTGGCAACGACTCTTTAGCCGACTTTCTTGTATACTAAGCTTTGGTGGAGGCGCCTATACAGCAGGAAATATTTCTAAAACATTTATACAATATTTGTTGTTTGATTTGAAACGTTTCAACATATTTCTTGAAATATTTCTGCAATATTGCATTTGAAATAATTCATGAAATATTCCTGTAATATTGTATGGAATATTTGTGTCATAATTCATGATATATTTCAAAAGATCTTTTTTGCAAATAAAAAATAGTTTAACTATATTTTAGTGAAATATTTAAAATATTTATTTAATATTTTGGAGTATTATAAAATATTTCAGAAATCTTCGTATTTTCGCGACAAAAACCTTTCGAAATATGTCATGAAATATATCTGTACTATTTTAAAAGATTTGTTCGTCGTGGGCATACGAATATTTCAGAAATATTAGAGTCCAATATTTCAAAATAGTTCTAAAATATTTCAAATCTGAAATATCTAAAATCTATTGAAATATTTCATGAAATATTGGTGTAATATTTCACGAAATGTTTCTCTAATCTTGCATGAAATATTTCAGTAGATGTTTTGTCGTAGACATAGGAATATTGTAGAAATATCACTGAAATATTTCTTCAACTTTTTCATACTGTGTGGGGATGGTATTAAAAAAGGAAATGTCTCTTCGGGAATTGGGGTGTAATACAGTGAGAATAGATTGGAATTACATCAAAATAAATGTTAGTTCGGCAGCTACAAGATAGAGGTTCTCAACGTACAGTGTGTCTTCATAAAATGGAATTAATAGGAAAGCTTATTTATGAATAATATTTAGAGAAAAAGGTATTCTTCATAAAAAGATTTGCATGGTCTCAAACGTATTCGTTTACAATACATTGGGTCCAGATAAGTTGGAATCATTTGCAAAACTTTCTTAATACATATAAATATTTACAAAACAAGTTATTCTATTCAACACTAAATGATGTTGTTTAAATGTGAAGTACCTTATTTTTGGCAAAATCGAAAATTAATTAATTAATTAACCCAGTACATCACTAAAAAATGTAAAGTAAATACATTTTTTAAAAAACAAAAACCGACTTGGAAAAAGAAACTTTACTACAAAAATTAAATATTTTTCTGAAGTCGGTGCCAAGTTAAAGTGAAAATGCTTTGGGAAGTATATTTGTGCGTTGTACTTTGCAACTTTGCTATTCAATTTCAGAAAAAATACTTCATTGTTGTAGGTTTTTTACTTAAGTTATTATTTTGAAGTTGGTTTTTGCTATTTTTAAATTTATTTATTCAAATTTTATGTAATTGTTCTTTATGTCAAAGTTGTTAGAACATTTCTTTACAAGATCCTCTATACTACAAAGTCTGGTGATATGTTGATTGTAAAGTCATAATGATATAACTTAGGTGATCTTAGATCCAGAGGAGAACTACAGTACAATTATGAAATTGAATTTCTAAAGTTAGAAGATAATCTCAACAGTGCAGCAGTGCCAATATGACACACCCCTCTAATGCAGCATTGGGAGAAATTTAAAGTGATGGGGTTGATTTCCTTAAAGGTGTACAAGGTCAAAACAATGTACTGATTATAGAGATTTGACTACAACCTAGGAATTGAAAAAATTAACCTTGTGAGCCAGACCAAAAAATGAAAATACAATTGGTGATAAATATGTAGTTGTTTTCCACATAATAAATTATAATTGTGGTTTTTCATAACAACGAAGCATGATTATTTAATTTCTATATTGTTCGTTTAAGTAAACCGTTCTGGGGGTGCAGAAAATGAGATTTTAATTGCCAAAATTGCCAATCCAACTAGACCTGGTAGTTTGATCTGTAGCATTTATTGAATTATAAACAATATAAAGAATATAAAGAAAAGAAAATTTAACAAATTCTTAATATTTTTATATGAGATCATTCTAAGGATGTGTACAATTAAACGTTCAAATGAATCCATCTTTAGCCAGCAATAGTTCTTTTGCCAAAAAATAATCATGGAACGTCAGATTTCCTCATCGCCTAGTGCTGGTTATAAAAACTGTTTCACGTTGACAACGAACGATTTTGTCATGCATCAGTTTGTGGAAGTATAATGAAATATAAAAATAATCTTTGCTACTCATGATTGTTTGAGTAAAATCTTTGTAAATTTGCTTTTTTGTAACTATTAAACCAACCATCGCAGTTGCATAGGAAAACCTGTTTTTATTTCTTATGGCAGCTAAATTTTGTATGGTTTAGGAGAGATTTTTTGAGATGTTTGTGTAAGGCCTAATTTCTGAGAATGCTGAAGTGTTGGTATTTTCTAATATTTGTTTACACTTTCTCGGATCCAATCGATATTTTCAGCTAAACGAGGGAAAAGGGCACATATTGGTATATATCTTTTAATCTGTATATATTTAGAGGATCTAGTTTCCTATTTTTTAAATAATTCTCTAAATGCTCTTTTCCTATGGACACAATATCAAAAAGTTTCTGAACGTTTCACTCTATAACCTGATTTTTATAACAAGTTTCAGTTACATGAACATGTTGTTGCACCACGTATCGTTCAATAATATAAATTGTACTGTTGTATATAAAAAGACGCCGAGAAACTTTATCAATCTATAACATTACAACATTACCAAGAGCCAATATTGTCCTATAAAATAAGAACACTGTGATTGGAAAACCTACACCTTGATATAAAATGTCTGCATTCTCATAAATTATATTTTCATATCAATCATGAAAAAAAGGTGAGAGGATATGTTACCACACTGTTAAAAAATGTTTAGAAATTATTTGAATATTATATATGACAGACAGATTCATTTATTATAAAAATCTATTAATTTAGTACGGTCACGAACATTGGATGATATTTATATCCTTTGGAAATAGCTGGTTCGTTGAATATTAAAAATATTAATTTGGGATAGGCAATTAAACGAATTAAATAAGCTTGGATTATTGTTACAGAAATCTAATTAAATTTAGAACAGGCTACAGAGAAACAATTTATAAGTTTGAAATGAAGTTTCGGTACAACAAATTTATCATATATGTTAACTGAAAGTTTATCATATACAGTTTGTAAGAGTAAATATTTAAGAACTGGCTAATAATAATGATTATTTATGAAGAGTAATAAATATTCAAATCAGGCAAATAATTAAAAATGTGAATAAATTTTTGAGAATTGATATAAAAACAAATAATTTATAAAATGATTACAACATATATTTCACATTATCTAAAAAAAGTGGTTGGGAGTTTGAAAAATGGAAATTGGAATTGTAGCAACTTGGTGGTATATACACTACATTCGTAAAGTAGCGGTCGATTTTTGTGGTTAATTCAGAGTTTTTTACGAAAGACAGAAATATATAGGGTATGTCAATAAACAGAGATGATATCGTTGATTTTTTTAATACTAACTCCTATTTCTTACTGATGAAATTAAGGTATGTCCTAAATTTTTCATTTGTTGCGGTGTACTAAAATACCAACTAAAAATATGAGAGTGCATCTGAGATGGAAAATGGCGACTAGCCAATTTTCACAAATTCTATTGCTAGCTGGACACGAAATTAATGCTTGCCATAAAAATATTTAAGTTAACTAAACATATGTTGGTGCATCTATTGAAACTGGAAAACGGTATGTGTTCCGAAATAGATTAGTTTATAACTGACCAGAAAAATTATGTACGGTAGTCAATTTATATCGATGTGATTTCTGAATGATCTTTGAGGAGGTATTTCGTTATTTTACCTGTACATGAGTATTTCTCTCCTCAGTTTTGTATATTGTGGATACTTATCGGTGTCTAACGCGTTTTAACTCCAAATTTGGAGTCGTTATCAATCACTATGTGTTTTAGTTGAAAGTTTTGATATAAATTTTGTTTAAGAGTGATCATTCGACTGGTTGGTGATCACTTGATACTCAGGGTTCCGTTCATTTGCTCTTCTAGCAGTAGGATATTCCTTCCCCGCACCAAACCCATTTTACCTTTGTTTACCTTTGTAAAGATTACGTCCTTAAGATTTCTATTTTTCAAATTTTGTTCGTTCAAGTGCCGGTTAATACATGGTTTGCCAAATTTAATTTGCCCATATGTGTTCTGAAAATATTGGTGCTCTTTTCCCTTCCGTCTAATAGTTTTAAAGTTTCACCGGTATGTGTATGACCACAAACACAAGGTAAACTGTACCCTTGGCATGTTGAGTTGCGTTAGGTAGCTCTGTGTAGATTTTAATATTCTATTTATTTAATGAGCGCCTCTCTGTGAATAAAAACGGTTGGAGTTTTGTTGGTACTCGAGAATGACTGAATTGATTTGGCTAATTTTTATTTTAAATGCTTTTAATTATCTGAGTGAGGGTTTTTAGCTTATGACTCGAACAATCTCACAGGCGAAACTTTAAAATACTAGGAACTACTCACAAATTGACTTAATGAATTTCAAGCTATGAATTTTGTGTGATTTCAAATATTCTGTGGAGTTTAAAAAGTATTTTGCACATTAGATATTAATGTTTTCTCTAGGTATAATTGCTTTGTTTCAAGATTAAAACATAATAAAACAGGTTTGAAGGGAAATAAGGCAAACAACATACCAATGGTGTATTTGTACACGCTCGCAGCGCGCATAGTAAAATTTTGGAATTTCTGGTCTCAAGATTCAATTTTAACAAATTAATCATGTTTTTCATGAGAATAAAATTTATATTTATACAATTTTAAATATCCTGGAAATACATGAACAAAAATATACATTTTGCAGTTCTAATCAGCCCATTACTAATCAAAAAAATTATCTCCCCCTCCAAAAACCCACCCCGAAAAAAAATCCTGGGCTACGGCCTTGGATAAATCAAACCTTAATAACGTTCGAAGTTAAATATTAGGACCGCTAGTTATTATTACTCTATTCAGGGAAACTAAGGCCAAAATCAAAATAAAAAAACAGCAGAGTAACCACTAACAAATGAGTCAGACATTAATAATTATAATATTACCGAAGCTATTTACAGCGGCATTAAAAAATTATCTTTAGGAAGTTACAATGGAACTAACAAAACTTTTCAGGAATACTTGCAGCTAACACAAAGGTCTGTACAGAGATGCCTGATCGGTACAATAAGGGGAGACTGAATGTGAGTATTAAAGAAGCAATATCCCCAAAAATCCCTAAGTGGGATTTCAGTGTTGTTAAACCAAGAAAAAAGAAAAATATAAGATGCGTTTAGAGGTCGGGAAAATAACAAGTATATCATCACCCCAAAACAAATGTGTAAGCTACACCATAAAATATGGCTGAATATTATGGTGTACATGTATATACATATGTCCGAAATCAATGTAAATAAATGTAATTTTTTTTATGTGATTCCTTCCTCCTTATTATTTAGGTTATATTAATATTTGTGCAGGTTTAAGTCAATGGCCTTTTATTTTTTAAGAGTGATAATCATTCTGGGAAATTGTGGCAATCTCTTGGTTTCAGATGGAAGATGAAAAAGACTTGACAAGTTCTTTTGATTTTTTTTACTGGCCCTCTGTATAGAGATATGCGTCCTTAAGGGACGTCGCTGGAAGTCGTTTTATTTTTTAATAATAATTTAATTTGTTGGGTACCAGTAAGAAACTCTTAAAATAGTATTGTCGAAACTTAATTAGCTTTTATAGTTTACAAGGGGCGGGCTGAGGTTTAATTCCCACATTGCTATCATCCTGTATGATAAAGAATTCAAAAATTAAATAAGGATAGCCTGAACCTTAGACTAAAAAAGGTTTTGGTGTTCATTGTTAATAAAATGAACCATTTACGTGATAAACAATATTTTATTAAAAAAACTACGAATTATTATCCTTTTTAACCGACTTCCAAAAAGGAGGAGGTTATCAATTAGCATGCAACTTTTTTTTATGTATGTCCTGCGATTATTCAAAAACGGCTTGAGCAATTTTGATGATTTAAACTGCATTATATTAAGGAACATTACAGAAAGGTCCCATATAATTGTCTATAACATGAGATTTACGGTTTTCTACAAACAAAAAAAAAAGTAAATAACGGACTAGATTTCAGAGATTTTCAATGAAACTTCACTGTTTTCTCTAAAAGTGCTCACGCAATTTGAATATTATAAATTATATTATGCAAAGATATGTTCCAGCTTGATTCCGTACATTTTTCTATAACGCAAAACATACCATTTTTCTGAAAATCGGAAAAATATATGCAAAAAAACTATAAATATCATGGTAAATGACAAATTTGTATCATAAATATCTAGTTTAAATGTCATGATATGCCATGAAAGTATATCGTACAGGGTGTTTTTAATGGTTTTCAATTTGATGCATTTGAAAGTCAGTTTCTGTTAGAGACGAAGTTATATTCGCGTGAAATAGCAGAAAATATTCCGCTTTCCATTTAATATATTTTTAAATAAATAAAATCAGTTGGGAAAGCAGACGTATCGAAACAAGAATGTTATATAGAAAATTCCAAACAGACGCCTGTTAGATATGTTGGCGTAATACCACAAATAAACTCTTCTATATGGACATCAACCCATATACGGTTGTAGGCAAATTTCTCACACGTGTGCGCTCTATCCATATGCGTGCATGTGATATTTCTGTCGTTGGTTTAGATAATTTCCTAATTTGTGAACAATATTTTAACAACAGTACAAATTTTAATAGGAATGGTATAATAAGTATTTCAACACCAATTCTCACGTGTGGGCTGGTTGAATTATCTTTATTTTTATACAGATTTGTTAGATAGAACCTACAAACACGATGGTGACGGAGCACCTGAAATATAAGTTGATCTCAATCCTTTAGAATTGCATTAGACTCCAATTATTTATACAGGGTGTTTCTAAAAATATTGTTCTATCATTATAATATTGATTACATATTTACTTGTCTAATATAAATAATATTAATTAAATCACATAATAATAATAATTACAATTATATAAAAGGGTTTAAAAATGTATTATTGTCAGAAGTAGTTGAATAGTTGCTTATACAAGTGTTGTTTGAAGTAAGGGTAAAATTATTGTTATTCATGTGTATCTATGGGTTTAAAAAATTTTTAGGCTGGTTGTCAAAATATAAAATGGAGTAGAATTACAGTTATACAGGGTATCAAAATTACCGGTTTAATAAAGTTATACAGGGTGTAAACGGTTTGAGTGCAAAGTTTAAAAAAATAACAAAAATTATTTTGAAGAACAATACTTCAGGCAAAAACAAATCAAAAAGCTTTATAACATTTTCTAAAATAAACTATAGTTTTGCCAAAAAGGACACATAAAGTTAGAGTTTATGTAGCCCTTGCTACAGTGAATAATACAATAATTTCGATTTCAAAATGTCGGTAAATATAAATATGTAAATACTCAATAGCTTATACATCTTTAATAGCCACATTAAAAATGAAAATTGATTATTTAAACTCGAAATATGCTTTTATAATTTAGTGTAAGTTTCTCCGAATAGATATGGCAACGTGGCATACAGACCAACTTATTTACTACATTTTTTACTTTAACGACGACTGAGAGTTACGATTGTTTTTTGCGATTTCGATTCTTGTAAATAAGAATAGATAAACGGTAAAGTGATTTGAATGATATCTATTTGATGTAGACTTCGTGGTTTGCTTTCCATTTAATATATTTTTAAATAAATAAAATCGGTTGTGATTAGTGTGTAAGTTCGAAAATTAAGAATAGTGCGACAGTATTTATTTGTGATAAATAATGGCCGATTATACAATTAGGGAAAGACATGACATGCTCTTTATGGGGAAAGCAGACGTAATTGCAGAATAGCAAGAATGTTATACAGGGAAAGGTTTCCAAACAGACGCCTGCCCAATGCTAGGACATTCGTAGCTGTTTCGCAGAGGCTTCTGGAAACAGGTAGTGTAATACCACAAATAAACAATCGCGGACCACAGCGACATAATCGTATCTTAGCTGCTGAGGATCAAATACTAGACTTATCGACATCAACCATATCGTAGCACATGGAGTATTGGAAGTGAGCTGCAAATTTCTCACACTGTTGTTCATAGAACATTACGGGAACAATTGCTCTATCCATATCACATGCAACATCGACAATTTACTAATTTTGTGAACAATATTTTAACAACATATGAAGCAAGTTTTAATAGGAATGGTATAATAAATTTTCATAATACGCATTCGTGGTCTGAGGTAAATCCGCACGAAATACGCCAGTCAGTATTTCAACACCAATTCTCAGTTAACGTGTGGGCTGGAATAGTTGGTGAATACTTGGTTGGGCCATTTATACTGCCTGCACGTTTGACAGGTGAGAATTACCTTTATTTTTTTGAACAACACGCTACCAGATTTGTTAGATGAAGTGAACCTACAAACACGTTCCAATATGTGGTACTTACATGACGGAGTACCTGCCCACGCAAGTCATCTAGTTGTCGACTTCTTAAACATTTCCCCGTCGTTGGATTGGTCGAAACGGACATATACGTTGGCCAGCAAGATCTCCTGATCTCAATCCTTTAGATTTCTACTTATGGGGACACATGAAAAGTAAGGTTTACACGACTCCAATTATTGACGAGAATGACCTTAGACAACGCATTTTTGACGCTGCTGACGAAATCCGAAATATTCCAGGAATTTTTTCTCGCATACGTGAAAATTGGATTAAACGGTGTCGTGCTTGTGTCGATAGTAATGGTGGGCATTTTGAACATTTGCTGTGAATAATCCGTTGTTTCAACTCAGTTCTATCATTATGATAAATTCGGTAAGTAGGATTACATATTTACTTGTCTAATATAAATAATATTAATTAAATCAGTAAAAATGACTACATATACAGATCTCTTGAGTTGCATATCATATTTACCCAACTTTGTATAATTGCATAAAAGAAACCGCCAAATACAAATTCTAATTGCAATACCTTGTATTAAAAATGTTAATATTTTCAACAAAATATTTCATACATTTTTATTTAATTCTAAGGTCAATATCATCAGTCAATTCAAAAACACAGGTGTTTATTTTTTTGTCGGCGTAGTCATTCCTTTATTATTCGCGCTAAGAGTGAATCTGCTTCGAACGCGAGCGACGTTGCCGGATTGACAATAATTTACTTAATATGTTTTAGGGATTTTCTTGGTTATTAAGGCCTACTGACCATAGTGGTATAAGAGTTTTTTGTTTAATTTGGTGTATACTACCTCCTCCTAAAATATATGCACTCAAACTATTTACACCCTGTATATGATTTTATTTTTTAATACATAATATTAAGTACTTTAAAAGTCATTCAAGAAAAACTATTCTTTTGGGACGCATATCTTCGTTGGAATGTTGATCTTATTTTTTTATATTTTATCTGAAGCCGAGATAATTTCCACATTTTCCCTGACACGCTGTATACAAACAACATTTAACATATAATTGCATTATTGGATATCTGTAGGGTGGAAGATGAGAGTTCAATAAGTCGAAAGATATCATACCATAAAAAGTTGTCATCAGAGGGAAAAGCAAAAGCCAATATCGTAGGGTTTGTTAGATGAATCGATTTTTTTACAGTCTGAAATTACAATTTGCATGTTAAATGGGTCCGAATCAGATATCACGGCGTCAGATTGTTTCGTTTTATTTTTGATCGCATTAACGTGGTTGACTTTTATCGTACTTTCTCTTGTTGATTGTTATTTCTCTCAACTCAGGGTGAAGTCCCGGACGACCCATAATTTTACAACTCCATAATGATTCATGAGTCGAATAACAACGAATTTCAACTCTTTATGATGGGAGGTTGTAATAATAATTCCAAAACGTTATTATAGCGGAATATGCTATGTTTTATTCATTTGTGTTGGTTTTTGCATTTTATTTTTTAATAGAGAATGGTTTCAATATAACCTGGGTCTGGAGTAAGCGGATATGAAATGTTGAAACGGAAAATTCAGTTGTTTAGAACTAGTGGTGAAATAAAAATTCCGAAGCATGTAGGTAGGTAGTTTTTGGGTTTAACCTTTCTTATAAAAAGAAGTTATTAAAGACATTAGTTCGAAGTCGCTTTCAAAACTAGTTCATTTAGTATATTAAAATTCTTTACCCTATAGTCCTCCAAGTGGAAGAAGGTATATCGTGTAGACATTGTGAATAAGAAATATGTGGTTTAAAAATAAAGAAACACTTCAATCCATTAAGTAGACAAGAAACTTGAGCAGACACATTCTCATACACAATAGACAGTGACTTATTTTGCGAGGCGTAACGCTTCATGAAATAAATATATCAAACTACCCTCAGGGATATAAAATTCAATAACGATAAAATGCCCCGGGAAAGATAGTACCACGAAGCTAATAAATCAAAATCCTTGGCTCAAACTACGCATAAGTTGTAAGTATTAGCATGAGAAGTACTCAAATTCACATATGCAGGAAGACCCATCGATAATTACTAATGAAGTTATACAAATCAAATCATGAAATCTTTTAATGTTAAATTTTTGTTCAATTGGGTAGTAACTTGAACTACAGGCTTCTAGACTTGAGCCAGTAATGGTGGGGCAGCCTCCCATCGTAGCTACGTCTATGTATTAAAGTTACATTTTGTTACATGTATGTTGTCTTAAATCTATTATGTTTATTATATTATTGTTTAAGGTTTTAACATTAAAATCTGAGAATTGTAGTTTCTTCTTACATTTCACTATTTAACATATATAAGTATAATTATTTGACTGCTATAGACAACTCTTTGGGTATCTACATGTCTTCTTTATCCATTATTTATGGAATCACCCTTTTTGTTTTTCTAATAAATTTAGAATTTTTTATAAACTTACTTAATTTGCTTATTTTCTACTTTACTGTTTTTAAGTTTATTTTGTTCACTTCAACATTGATTTCTGATAATTGTCACAAATAAAACAAAATCATTGCAAACTACGAAGCTTTTTGGGACTCTGTTAGTACTATTTGAGGGATTTGCCACCCTTGACACATCTTTACATCGGCAGACCACTGAAAAGGAGATCGTTGGAATCAGGACTGTGCATCACCATCCTGGCGTTTCCTACACTGTACGGCAAGTCGGTCTTAGACAGCGATGCCAGTAATACAGCTTTGGGAGCCTATCCCAAGCGCAAGATGTGAAAAGGGGATGATCGAGTCCTACAACAGTGGATTCTCGAAACCAGAAAGGCAATGCTGTGTCACCATGAAAGAACTTCTCGTAATAATCAGGGCTGTAGACTTTTTTCACAACATTTTTTAATCAGAATTGATGCCTTGCCAAGAAGACCCTATTGACCAAATTGTGGATATTGCCGGAAGACAGAACAACGAGAGGATATCTTCATTTGACAGATTTGCGTGTAGATGAATGAAGACTGTACAACGCAACAATGTATTCAGGACCAAATTCCCGACCCAGATATTAAACTAACCTTTTCACTCAAGAAGTGACTCATTGTGGGCTCCATGGAACTTTCTAGGGATAGGGAATGGAATGTTTAAGAGAGGTTCGGAGGGCAATGATGGCAGAGAAATCAAGTTCCAACTGGTAGTCCAAAGAAAAAGGTACCCGCTTCACTGTGGGCCAGAAATCCCCTAAATATTGAAAAAGTTAGTTTTCAATAATGAAGACGCGCTAATGTTTCTTATCCTAATAACGGTTAAGTAGAACATGAAGCTTACAAAAACAAAAGAAATATTTCAGTTAGTTTTCCTGTTGACTCACGCTAGTTTAACAAACATTAGTAAATTTAATTCTTATTGTTTGATTAATTTTGTTTACACCAATTGGTCAAGTTTAAGACGATATGATTCAAAGTGGATTGAGTCTTTGACTTTTGCTATGCATATGCCAGATAAGTAAGTTTAAATTATTACGTCATATAAATTTATAAGAATTATTTGTGAAGTTACGAGAAATTATTTATTGAATTTGTATAAAAACAAAAATTAAAATGTCACCTTAATATAACATGAGAGATATCTCAAAAGCTTCATTGAGCACCACGTTATTGTTAATGTTGTTAAGTTCTTCAGTGCTTAGGCTTTATTATCGGGCCTATTTAGAAGAAAACTGTTTATAATGCTTGCAAGTTGGTGCACCTAACGATATTTTACACGTTTTTATTACTAACAGATGCAAAACATGACTTATCGTGTTGTAACCTAATATAGCCTAAACAAACTTTAATCTAGTGAGATACGAGAAATGTCATAAAAGTGTCGTAAACCTTTCATTTTTTAAATCCGTTTAGCAAACCAAAGTAAATGTTAGATAAAGATGGACTATAATGCAAAACCGTCCTTAATAAACATGTTCTCGCGCCTCACTAGAGTAAAGTTGACTATATTTGAAATATAATTAAGCTTAGATTATATTAAAAAATTGTACGTGTTCTTTGTCAATTTAACAATTTCACATATATTTTTTAAAGTTCAATATGGCTTGTGAGGTTTTAGTTTTTAAAAAGTAATTAGGCCTATAGCTTTTGAAAAATTGTACAATCAGCACCAGTATAAATAGGACCTGTTTCTAAAGAAGCTTAGTAGGCACGCAACAAAGAGTATAGGAGATATAGGAAATGCCCCTTTCGAAAATTTTTGCCACAAATATTGATGTCCTTAGTAACATGTTGGTTTCATCTGATCCAAAAATTACTAGTTTAAGGAAAAAACGTTAAACTTATTGCAGCCAGTCGTAATTAATATTTTGTTTTTCTTTGGAATAAGAATATTCGATAACTAAAGACATGTTAATAATATTCTTTAATTCAAAGGGATTTCTTCCTATACTTGTTAATCCGTAATTGTTATTATCTAATATATAGCCTATTAATAAATGTTCCGCAAAGGTCAGCTTTTTTATACTTTCAGTTATTTTGACGTTTTTTTTTGATAATTTGTATAAGTATTTTTAAGGCAGTGGCGTACCCTGGAGGGGAGGGGCTCGATAATTGTAAATTAATTAGTACTTTAGTAGTAGTAGTACGTTTTGCGGCGAGAAAAAATTAAAAACAAAACGGTAACTTTTGTTGCTTTTTTATTTACAAAGGATTTTAAAAATATTTTTTTCCATTTATTATTTGTATTATTAATCTATGCAAAAATAGGCAAAGACAAAACGTTTTGGTACCATTTTCTCCACTGTTCCTCAACCGATTTTCTTTATTTTTGGTTTGTTTACGACCTTCATTGCAGAAATAATAAAGAATCTTTATTTATGTCTTTTAAATTAAGTATTCTAAAAATCGATTATTAATAAAATCCAAGTGAGATCGGGCCCACTATGAACAAGTAGCGTAAGCCTTAATATGTTCAAAATTTGAGAGCAATCGACAGTAAAAACCCATTTCTGTACAATCGTGTAGCGAAGTATAAATATTACTAAAATAATCGACTTTTAGTTATAAAGAAGTATGCTCTATAACCTTCTCTTCTATTCATTTATGACATTACTTTTTTACAAAAACGATGACGACACTGGGTGATTCCAGATATGTTAGAAACCAAATGTTTTATTGGGTGGTCCATAAGCAGTTGCATATTATATGTATATATTGGGTAGTCCATAGGCAGTTACATATACAGGGTGGTGGAAATATATTATAAAGTGGAATTCTAATAAGTGTTAGAGAATTGAAATTAAACTGAATTCTTTCATCTTGGGAAAAATGAGAGCAAATATTCGATTATATATTTAATTTTAAGAAATTTCATGTCAACTAAACTTTAGTCTTAACTTTCCAATTACTGCCTCTCTGCCATACCCTATATCATTAAGCTAAGCATTAAGAATGTGTACACAAATAATTACAGTAATTACATATGAAAAACAAGTTTTGTTAGGAATTGACACAATTGATTGAATCTCGACCACAGGAGATTCTAGTAATTTTATAATTTCTAGGGCCGGAGGGTGGGGGGCATTAAACCCTTAAAACTTGGGTCCCTGGTACACTACTGTTTTGGGACTATAAAATGTTAAAAGGAAAAATAAATGTTCCTTGATTTTTTGCAAAAATTATTTTTTTATTCAAAAGGTTCCTTTGATTTGGGGCATTAAAATTACTAATCCAAATTTATGACATTTTTTGATATCCAGATCGTATTCTTCTAATGAAAATACAAGATCTTCAATAAGTTTTACAATTTTGCCTTCGGGGTAAGGCTATCGAAATAGCACAAACTGATCTCCAATTTGGTACCACAATCTGATGTTATCTGATATACGAGGTCATTTAAGTTAGAGGAAATGACAAGAATAAAGAAAAACATAGATTTGAAGAAAATGGGAAGGTATTTTGGAAATTTAAATATATGGGAAGTGAAAATTGAACACCGGGAACGATATATAGAGAAATGGAGAATGGAAAGCGTGTAATTAGAAAGTTAGATAAATTAATGTTCTATGTCAGTGAAGAAAGTATATATAGCATAGAGGAGAAGGTATTTGAAGAATTTAGTTTTTGCAATTAGTTCAGTTAATGTCGATCGAGGCAGTTAGTGAGAGTTAGTGAAATTTTAACAAATTTTTGAAAATATATTTTCACATAATGATAAAAGAATTTGATAAATATTAAAGCAAGCAAAATTCGTATCGGCAATTGATGGTGAAATATTAGTAAGATGAAAGCAGTAATCAGAAACAAATACATTAAGGATATTGGTTTAGCGGAAATATTGAAAGAATATAAATACTAACATGAAATGGAAATGGTAAATAGATTTAATGCAGCAATTGTTGGATAATTAACAGGCATACAAAGGAGTAATGGAACAGTGATCAGGATAGGAGTAAGTTTACAGAATAGGAGTGAGCAATCAAATACAGATTAGAGTCAAGGAGAAAGAAGAAGTCAAGAGTGGTAGAAAGTTGCATACGTGTACAGAGTCAATAACTAAGGACTATTAAAATTAATTTATATATTGGGAAATATTATTATAGTATCGAATTTTAAAATCAAAATCGATTTTGTATTTGCATTGTGGTATAAATTTAGTTTGGGATATAAAGAGAACCGTTCGTATAACAAATATTTTTAGATTAATTATAATATATGGTGCTAAATTTCAATTTCATAAATAATGGTTATTATCTTTAATGACAAATGATATTTATTTAGTGTTTGATTTTAAATTTAATTTCATATTAATATTTTAATATAGACATTGCATTATATAATAAATACATAATTTTATTTGGCTAGAAATTTACTTCATAAATTGTGGTGGAATTTTTATCTATATATAAATAGGCAAAGACAAAACGATTAGGTACCATTTTCTCCTCTATCTCTCAACCGATTTTCTTCATTTTTGTTTTGTTTAGTAGCTAATGACGACCTTCAGTGCTGAATGATAAAATTAATTTATAATATTGGTTCAATAATTAAATAAAAAAAAACATTATTTACATGCATACTGTCAATGCCAAACAGTGCCGCCAGATTGCTTCTAGAGAAAATCATAAGGTATGTTAGCTCCAATGTGAAAGAGAAACTAAATTAAATGTAAAACTAAAAGTTTTGACCCTTCGCTAAAGTTAGCCTACATACTCATGCTATTGAAATAGAACCAACGAAAAATTATAATACATAATAATCGCCGTTTACTGGGCGCTCGCAAGTTTGCAGTTTGCAACTTTCTTTGCATTGTAAATATGGTTTGTCAACTAAAATCAGAATTATGTTGCACATCATCAATTTATTTCTGATATCTTCCTTATTTTAGCATTATACTTTTAATTTAGAGTCCTTTTATTTTTGTCGGGTAACTTTCATATAAGTTTAACTAAGATTACAGAAAATTGTGAAATTATGCACAAATTCACGATAAATAGGTAGATTTGACAAGACTGAATGCTTAGCCATCTGCCGGAAATTTGATTAAATTTTGACATTTCATTACTTTTGTAGGTTGAAAGTTTTCAATTCAGTAAGACAAGATTTCAAAGTATTTTCAAGGTTTCAATGTCAATTCACAGAAAAAAAAATTAAAAAAATATGTGTATTGAACTACTATTAATTAACAGTATGTGATTCCTATTTCTTTATATTTTCTACATTAAACAGAAATCGTCATGGGTTCGGTACTACGTTGGTAAGTAAATTTTTTATATTCAAAATCATATTGCAAATTATTGTTTTCTGACAAGGTGAGAATCTTATAGTTAATTAATATTACATTACATGGTCCCATTGCTGCAAAGTTGTGACTGTTAAAAACATTTTAAAGATTTGCTTGAATATATTAGGTTAAGTTATTATTTATTCTAGAGTAAAATACATATTTTTTACATACATATTACCTTTGAAATCGTACACTGCTGGCTTGAAAATTTACACCCTAAATGTTCAAAAAATTTAAAATCCAAAACGCTCTACACGACAACAGAAACCACTGTGTAATTATAGTACATATATGCGAGGTTGGTTTTCAAATGATAAACACGGCAGTGGCTGGGTAACGCTCTTTCAGACCAAGTGATGACCATCTTTTACTATCTTTGTAGTTGTCTATAGTCCAATAGGAAAATATTTAGTGTTGTAAATTATAGATCAGTATTGATTTTTCGCACAAGTAGTACTAACTTTCGTAGAAAATAATTTTTTAAATTTTTTGTTGTGATTATAATTCTGTCAGTAATATAATATAATTTTCACAATATTCCGAAGGTGTTGTGCAACAAATCATCAATCAGCGGATAATGGAATTGCCATTAAATATCAGAGTTTTTATTGAGTTGTTTGTCATCTCTATTTTTAAAATCGGAAACGAAAATCTTTAGGTTAAAAAAAATTCGCCGATGATTGGATCGAACATGTTGTATAGACATATTTATGTAAAAATAATCCTACAATTATATACATAAATAAAAAAATATTTCGTGAATTATTTATATAAATGTAATCCAATTTAAATAATAAGGATAGCAAAGGCCTGGCCTACTTTTCTAATTTCGCCTCAACGCTATATCTTATACAGACAAAATAACGTCAATGTTCAACTCATAATTTTAATGAATAGGGTCGAATTTCGACCACTGGGCGACCGCTAGTATTTTCAAAAGAATTTAAAGTATTGGAGTAAATATTATAAAACGAGAAAATAAGAGAATATTTCTCTTGCTATTAAACAAATACAACTCGTCAGAAATAGTCCAGTCATTATAGTAAGTTCACCTCGGAATTCGAGATACCCAGCTGTAAGTCTGTAAATACTTGTATATTGACACCCTAAAAGTTGTCACAAAACCTACATATGGTAGGGTGTACGCAACTATTAAATTTCAAGGTCAAAAGTCACAAAAATCGGTTTTTTGCGCTTTTTTCGTAAATATCTCAATTCCTTTGGGTTTTTTGCTATTAGTATGTATTATAAATATTGTAGAATACAGATTTCTCTACAAATTTTGTTTAAAAAAAATTTTTATATGGTGAACCGTTTTCTAAATAGAGGGCGGAGAGCGCGAGGTCACAGCATCACTTCAGGTCAACCGGTGCCTCCGGTCGAAAACGCGCCATATACAGTTGATGAACTATCATCATTATAAATCAATGATTATAAGTTTTTGTCAATTTTTATTAACTATTATATTTTATCATTTTTTCCTAACCTATCCACTTTTTATTCAGTATGAATTTATTTAACAACATTTACCTGCCCATGTAATTGCAGAATTGTTAATGAAAATATAGGAATTTTAACCTAATTAATATTAATAACCTCTTACATGATGAAAAAAAAACAAATAAATTCTGAATTAATCATTTTATTAAAAAATACCAATTTCTAATTTCAATTCAATACATTTATTTTTACTAAAAGTAAAAATGGAATAAAGGGTACAAAAACTACAATTTATAATTTTAATCATCTTCTTCCTCTTCTTCGTCGTCTTCCGGCTGCTGGTAAATTTCAAACTGGTCTTCATTATCGTCTTCAACGACATTTGTCTCAAGTTCTTCCATGATTTCGGGGTCAAAGGTTCCATCTTCGATAATGTCGCTCTGATATGGTAGAGCATTGAGACAAGCTTGCCCATTACATTGGCCACAAGCTAAAGACCATTGCAAGCCCGCTTTCCTGCATCCGCATCGAGAACCATAACCACTCTTGCAGTTGCAGAAAATTGTATTTAGCAAATCTTCTGGAGCAGGTGGTAAAATTGTCATGATAGGCTCCAGAAAAACGTTTTGCATTGCCCAATCCCATACCTGGGGTTCCAAATCATACCCTATCCAAGTTTGAACTTGATAATATACACGTTTGAAATGTTGATGAGCAGCTGCACTTGTTGGTGGAATATTTGAAAGCTGCACAAGTTTTGTAAACTTGACGTAATGCATATAACGAATATAATTATATTATGATTTAAGTTTTTCCCTTAATTATTTTTTAATTTTAGGAAACGGTTATCAGTATTATTGAATAGATATAGATTTAATGCATGAAGAAAATGATAAAATGTAATATAATAGTTAATAAAAATTGACAAATATTTATAATCATTGATTCATCCATAGTTCATCAACTGTGTATGGCGCTTTTTGGACCGGAGTCACCGGTTGACCTGAAGTGATGCTGTGACCGCGCGCTCTCCGCCCTCTATCTCGAAAACGGTTCACCGTATAAAAAATGTTTTTAAACAAAATTTGTAGAGAATTTTGTATTCTACAATATTGATAATAAATACAAAAAGCAAAAAAAAACATAGGAAATGAGATATTTGCAAAAAAGCGTAAAAACTGATTTTTGTGACCTTTGACCTTGAAATTTAATAGTTGCGTACACCCTACCATATGTACGTTTTGAGACAACGTTTAGGGTGTCAATATACAAGTATTTACAGACTTACAGCTGGGTATCTCGAATTCCGAGATTCTTACCTAATTCAAGCTTAAATGACTGGACTAAAAAGACGGGGATCATCTCCTCCGTAAATAAATTAGTTATATTAGTTAAAATAATTCATTCTTATTCTTTTTTCAAATTGTTATTTGATTATTGGGACATTATAAATGAAATTTGTTTTGGAGCAAGCAAATTAATAAGGACATTATTAAAGACGGTTTTTTTGTAGTTTTGATAGTTATATCTTTCTAAACTCTTTGGTATGTAATGATTCTATAATAATTTGGAAAACGTGAGATGAAACCTTTTGTATATATAATTGAGAAACTTACTGTTTTTGTGTATCCATCATATGATCCGTTATTTTTCATTTGAGTGCTAGGGCTCTGCATTCGACTATAAACCCTCAAAGTTGCATTGTTCAGTCTCTCAAAGGCTCTTTCTTCATCTTGGTATTCGTCCTCTGCGTTATTTTGGGGTATAATATCAGGATTCTTCTCCTCCAAACTGTCAATACTGTCGTTTAAATCTTTGTTTAAGGGTTCTGTACTGGCTTTATCGCTGTTTCCTGCGACACAGCGACGTCCACTCGAAGACAAACCACCGTCGTCATACTCTGTAAATTATTTTAGAATTTTAGGGAAA
The DNA here is from genome assembly GCA_034190945.1 of Octodonta nipae. Classification (NCBI taxonomy): domain Eukaryota; kingdom Metazoa; phylum Arthropoda; class Insecta; order Coleoptera; family Chrysomelidae; genus Octodonta; species Octodonta nipae. Next base: position 58,942,383 of record CM067221.1, read on the forward strand.
TATTGCTAAAATAGGTGGATTTATTTCTAAGGCTAAGGCAAGCCCGTAGCCAGCGGGGGGGTCTGGGGTTTAACCCCCCCGAAATTTTGGAATTTTTGTTCTCAATATGAAAATTTAACCAACTAATCATGTTATTCATCAGAATAAATTTTATATTTATACAATTTTATATATCATGGAAATATATGAACGAAAATATACATTTTGTAATCTTAATCAACCTATCACCAATCAAAAAAATTATTCAACCCCCCCCGAAAACCCACCCCGAAAAAAATTCCTGGCTACGGCCTTGGGCTAAGGAGCTCAAGCCCCCCCAAAATCATCTGAGTGGTATGCTTTTTTAGTGTTTATTGTGCTAAAATCAACCTTCAATGACGTCAAGCCCCACTCCCCAAACGAGATTAAGCCCCCCCAAATGAAAATCCTGGATCCGCCCCTGTCTATATACATATATAAAATATAGTTATCTTTTTGTTTGTTTGAAATGTTGTTTGTTTGTGCCATCATGAAATAACTTCAGAAACACTTTGTTCCTCCTTCAATCATTATGATAACTTTTTTAAACACTTACCGTAAGTGATGTTATTATGGATTATACTATACATTAAAAAGCAGTTAAAACACGTTGTAATTCTTGCAATTGTTTTGTAGTAAAGAGAGACTCCATTCAAGAATAGAGCCTATGTAATTGAAAACTCTCATATTTTTACTCTGTTTTAATGTTAGTAAATATAAGTTTGTTTTAAAGGTCTTGGAAAGCTATATGAGACGTTGATGAAACACCTTAATAACAGAAGGTTATTCGTGGTCAAATCAAAATTAATTTTGTATTTCTGAGGAGAAACATTTCGGTCCCCTATGCGACTGAAACCAATCAATTATGACCGTTAAAAGTTTTCTGAATTTTGTGAGCCGACGTTTATTAAGGTGGTTTGCGTTTATCAACTACGATCCAGCTGTCGATTTTATTTTCTTAATATAAAGTTCTGAAGGGTTTTATTAATTTTTTGGTGTCTGACTTTCCCCCATAAGAAAAGAAAGTCGAAATTATTTTAGGAAATGGTTTTCAATTAAACTGAATATATAATGTTCTAGAAAGAAAAAATAAAAGGAATCAGTAATACTAACCTTTCTCATCTCTATCGCCTCCTCCCCTTAATCTGATGACAACTACAATGATAACAGCTACTAAAATCAGCGCTGCGACTACACCGATGAGGGCTCCAAGTAGTGGGGTGATTTGTAGAAGAACTGGTGTAGAGGCTAAAAATGTGTATTTGGTATATACAAGTACTTAAAGCATAAAATAATAAAAATATTTTAAGAGTTTAGTAAAGTGATACATAATTAAAATGTTGATTTTTGAAAAACTCATTTATTGATTTATGTAGCGAAATAAAGAGAAAATATTTTTGAAATGAATAACAAATCGCTTAATAGATCGCCAGTTGGTGACAAATTTTGACCCGCCCTGTTCTCGCTTCTGCCTCGAAGAGGGTTGAAAAGAGTGTTGTTGTTGAATACAATGAGGCGAAATTTGCTGTAGAAGCGGCGTGACTAGCATAGTTCATTTGCCGAAAAAATATGTTTGGCATCAATTTTCTTGGCTCTGCCATGTTGACTAAATGAATTCTATGATGCAATCAAGCATCAGAAAACGATAGACATAAGTGTCTCCTGTGGTCAAAGGGTTGAGATAAGGACGTGATTTTGCAAGAGAATGTAACAATATTCCATGATTTTCTTACTTCTGCAAGCAACATTAAGCATAGTATTTGGCCATTCGCATGGCACATGCCAATTATTTACTCTGGATATCAACTATTATTCTTCCGCTTGCCAGAAGCGAGAAAATCGTGGCATATTTATTGTTAAGTTTCCTTACAGGATCACGTCCTTATCTCAACCCTGTGTCCAAATCGGACACTTAGGTTTATCGTATTTTGATGCTTGGTTGCATCATACAATTCATTTTGCAGAGATGAGAAAATCGGAGCAAATATCTTTTTTTTTGGAAAATAGAAAACGAGTTTTCCCTATGTAAGCTACGTGATTCTGTCGCAAATTTCATCTCATTGTATTCAACAATAACACATTTTTCAACCTCCTTTGAAGCAGACGCGACAGAATGGTGGACCAAAATCTGTCACCAACTGACGGTCTATGAACTAATTTACTGACTAACAAGATGAACCAACATCTTAAACATAATGTAAAATAACGTAATAAAATAACATCTAACACATTAAAACATCAATAAATTCGTCAATCCTGTGACCAATCTTAAAATAGTATTCCTAATCGCAAACATTTGCTTGCCTACTTGTGAGCCAACGTTTTAACAGAGTCGTGAAAGCATAGTGGGTCGTTAAACGTACCGAGGCTTTGGTTGCTTTGTTAAAAAAATCCATATGAAAATAAAATTTAATAATTTATACTAAATACATCTTATAAACACCACTTCAATTGTTAAACAAAAATAAAAATAGCATGTTCTCAGTCACCTTCATATTTGGAAGAATTGAAACGGGCGCTTAACAATCACAGAAGTTTCATGACAAGAAAATTGGAGGTGACTTAGAACTAAAATTGAGAGGTACGAGAAGCAATCTAAGCCCTGGTTGAGGGATGTCGAGGTCACCTCCATTATTTGGCAACACGGAGAGTACTACAGTCCTGGAGCACCTAAACCAATCTCAATCATTAGATTCACTATGGAGGGGGAAGTGAGTGGGTGCCTACTATTCCTTGATGTGAAGTGCCAAAGAACTAGGACTGGAATCCAAACAACAGTCTAAAGGAAGGCTATACATACCTACACTACAATTCTAACCACCCATCAGCAACGAAAACTGGCATAATCAAAACACTAATCCGTAGAAGAGCCAAAAATAGCTGCAGCACTCTAGGGACTCTCAAAGAATAAAAAGTGAAACTAAGAGAAGACCTTTTGACGACTGGATATCCGGAAATCACCATTAACAAGGATTTTTAAGAACTGCATGAAAAGAAAATTTATAGAGACGGCATACATAATTGCGACGGATAATTTGAACTTCCCATTATTCACCTGACGACGAGATGACAAGAGCAGATTGAAAGCTATTGAAACGTGAAGTCAATCATTTCAAAACGATGGAAGTCCAAGCAATCTCCGAGGAACGAGTTACATTGTCTACACGTTTCAGACTAAATATGCTGTTTTCTTACCTTTTATGTCAATTTTATTATTAACACACTAAAACTTTTTGAGGCTATAACATACCAGATGTTAGGTTAACTATCAGTGATACCAATGTCTATTTTTTTTTAGTTTTCAGGCCTTAATACTAGAGCGTTACAGATGTATTTGAATAAATGCTCAGTCTTGTGCCAAGTCACATTAAATAACGTAATATTTGTAAATTGTAGGCCGTTGCTTATTATTCATATTGTTTTTTAGTTCTGAATTTGCAAACATTTACGTAGTAATTTAATTTTAATTATAGAAAGTTTTCTGCACATGTCACATTTACTTCCAAAGCACATATTTTGGTTTCGATTTTTCAATGAAAAAGTTATTTTTGCAGTTCTATACACTTTGGAGTTTACAATTGTAGTAAAACATTATCATTCGGAAGCTGATTAAAATAGGGGTTTGTTTGTCCATACACTTATTCATTCCACCTGAATTTGTTTCAATTTTGAGAAAAACAAGAAATCACTAGGAGTCTGATCATCTAAACAGGCTTCATGAGACAGCACTTTATAATAAAATTTAACTAATTAACATCGAGATGAGAGAGCAAATTGTGGTGATGAAAACACACTTATCTGGTACAAATGGATGTGTTTATTTTTTACTAAGAAAAAAAAATGAATCAAAAATCTAAATAGTCAATAAAGATCATATCTTTGGTACTCTCAAAAAAAAACAAAACAAAATGAAACCGAACATTATTGGTTGAAGCAACAGTTTTTGCTTATCTGGGAGTACGTTCACCGTCAGAAGTCCATTGTTGTGTCTGGGATATATCCAGATTTCATATGTAGTGAGAAATCGATGGAAGAATTAACTTGTTGTGGGATAGTCACATGTTATTGGAACATTAAGCAAACGAATATAGTTTCCAGATATGAGGAAATTATTGAATACCCGTTCGGTTGACTGTATTACAAGTATTATTCATAAGACGGTAGAGAGCTAATAGAAAAACATGTTTACAGATCATGTAAAACTACATGATCTGTAAACAGTTTTTCTATTAGCTCTTAAGCATGTTTTCTATTTTTACTTGTCCAGATTATATTGCAATATAGTATCAGTAACTATGGCAATGAGCTAATCCCCAATGGCAATCAACAATAATAATCTTGCAGATCCCACCAATTAACATAATTCCGCAACCAATAACAAATCTACAGATATCCATAAATGTCTACCAACTATCAACACAACCTCACATCAGTCAATGTATAATAATTATCCGAATAATACAACCACAGAATATCATGTCCCACCTCCATGAGCAAGTAATAAGTGGAAACGACGACAACGGACGGCAATGGTTGTCAAGTGATACGAAGAACAAAAAGAAGAGAAAATAACGATTCTAGATCCAGAACTCTTATTGAAACTAGTAACCGTTATCAAGTACTAACTAATGAAACAAGTTGATAACAATAGTAATTCTAATAACATCATGAATTCACCAAAATCATCAAAACTACCACCAAATATTTGTTCATGGAGTTGTAGATTATAACAAAATGAAAATACATATACAAGAAATGTTAGAGGAAGAGCAATATACTACGAAATGTTTGACAATCAAAGTTGTCAAGATTAACTGTGGAACATCTGATACGTATAAGAAACTCGTTAATACCTTTAAGCAACATATCAAATAAATCATACATATCATTCAACAGAACATAAAGGAAGAATTAATGCATAAAGATCAGAAAATCCAACTTAATCTGTTTTTCATTAACTTAGACTCTGACAATAATAGAGATATTTATAAAATAAAAGGATTCCAAACCAAAATCAATGAAATAGATCTCCACAAACCAACTGAAACTTCATTTACTTTCACTGCAAATCATATTGCAACCAACCATTTAACAAGCGTCAATAGCGGAGGATCACATAATACTACAGCTTGAAAAAACAACAGAGACTTTAGCACCACCTTGCTCACTACAAAGGTTATTGTGAGTTTTATCATAGGCTAATTAGAGTAAATAATACAAATCTCCAAAGACTGACTGTTCTACGTATAAAATCAACAGTATATACACAAAATACACAGCCAAAAGCAATACTTCCACGGAGCATCAGTTACGCTGAAATGGCAGAAAGATACTTAAACCTAACTTAACCTACACAGAAGACACAACCAGCATATTAGCCAAATTCTCGTTCAGTCAGCTAATGCAATAACATAGTATGGTACTTAATATGAATACCATGATAGTATAAAAATTAAATGAAAATTCGTTAAGAGTAGGTTAAGGGAATGCCAAGGGCTCTCCAAATCATAAAGAAGAAGTTATCTAACTATCATCTGTCTGGATGGTACACACCATGGAGATACAGCAATACTTATAGAACACACAATAAAACACTACGAACTGTTAAAATATAAAGAAAATCACATTCAAGGTACGTCTATGAACGTACACTATCGTCTATATGACATTACCATTACAGCTGAATATCGTCCACCTAGACATAGGCTAACAAAAGAAAATCTATAACTATTCATTCATAGCAGAAGGCGATTATAATTGTAAACACACACTATTGGTATGACGTCTGACAACCACTAACGGCGGAGAGAGAACTCACACAAGTAAAGTCCTCTAAGAAACAAATTACCCATTCTTGTCAATTCTTCGGAACTAATAGAATCTCGCAAGAAGTCGTACACAAACAGCTATGACCGCTGACCAATAATACTTACTTTTAAAAGGAAACCTCGGTTGCTGCATCTAGATGGCTTATAAATGAAAAATAAAGAGAAAAAGATTAAAATGTAGTCACATAACCTTCCCACTCCGGAGAGACGATTGTTAGCATAAATCAAGTTATAATGCCACAGCAAGATACACATTGACCCTAAATTAAACTGGTTAATAGAACGGAAAGCAAAGCTGTAAATTGACAACAAAATATTAATTTAGAAGGTAGTCACTTATATAATCATATAGAATCCAATAGAGTTGTGCCAGCAAATCCAAAAAGGCAATCATACAGTGTGCACATGGTAGATGCACCTTGTCACGTTTCAAATCATAAACACTATAAAGATGTGATATTCCATACGTCACTGAAGTATGTCATGAAAGAGTTCATTAATGGTAAACTAGTGGCTTTGGTACCACCAGTGAACCCAAGACGACTGTAAAGATGTTGGAAAAATGATTTCTAATAGTAATCGAGGAGAAATCGGTGAGGGATGTACTTCCACAGGCCACATATACCTAGTGCACTACATTTTTCAGGAATTGAACTCAATATCAGATTAACTCAAAGATTTTACAATGCTGATTGTTCGTTAAATGGTAACAATAAATGAAAACACATAGCAATTGTAACTGAAAATATTACATAACGCGATACTATTTTTGGAGGTGAAAAGCAGCAACGATTGTAAAAAGATACAATGTTAAAACTGTCTATAGAGAAGCAATTACATTATTAAAACATAAAATATGCATACATTAAAATTTACAACACATCAGGAGCGAAAATAATCAAAAAGTATTTTTTCCCGCTATTGTGAAAATTATTTTTTCATTATTCATTACTAGGTCTAAACGTGGTAGCTCCAAAAGCCTCAATCTTATTGATGCACATTTTTCAAGGGCAGTTATATAATGTGCTATACGTAATAAAAATACGGGAAAGACTTGTATTCATTAGCAGAAAAATGTCCTCTATCTAATGGGGCAAAAAATATAACTTTGAGAAATATACTTTGTCCTTTTTAGATAAATTAGTTGCGTGTCGAACTTTTTCGAAAAACAGAAAATAGTTCAGTTCATGAATTTTGTGCAGAATCATAATAACTCGCCTGCGATGAGGTCGGATGGAATGAGTCGTTCGATATTATCGTTGCCGGTTGTAAGCCCAGTCGAACCTTTGAAACAAATTGAAGAATGAAAAATAAACAAAAACATCAAACCTCAGAAAAAAACGCCTTGGTACCGTAATTAAGTCAAATGGAAGGATAAAACATATTTAGATTACCTATCAAATATGATAACTAAAATTAAAAAAAAAGAATGTTTTTGGCGAGAAAGATAAATAACGAACATTGGAACCGTTTTTGGAAGAAATGGAACATTACCTATATGGTTTGCACAAAGAAATTTGATGCTTCATTAGGGATCATAGAGAACAAACGAAGTAATACATAGATTTAAAACTCATAGGGATGAATACCTGGATAAACTGCTTTAAACAATTATATGCAGAAGAACAACTCACGCTCAGAGAACCAGAAACATCGGAAAGTTAAACATACAAAGAAACACTAACTAATGCATCGCAAGGGGAGGAAACACAGAAAAGGCTAAAAAACCGTAAGGCTGTAGGAAAATATTAAATAGCAAAAGTATTACTAAAATATGATGGAAATGAAATGACGCACCAAATAATAACACTAAGCTCAGATTCAAAAAGCAAACAAAGCAGAAGGATATTTAAACAGTGCCATATGGAGAAACAAACACATTTAAACTGAAACGAAGTAAAGAAAATATAAACCAACGGTAAGACCAATATTGAAGTACACAGCTGAAATTAGACCTGTCACGTCTCGGATACCAACAATGTTAGAAATTCGATTGAGCGATCGAATGAGTAGTGATGAGATAAGAAGAAAATACAATATCGAAAATATAAACGAATGGACAGTTAGCAGGAAAAGAGAATGGAACAACCATATAAACAGAATGATAGTAGGGTAGTTAGGATAGCCGTAGATACATCACCAGTATGAAGAAGAACATCAGACCTGCCACGCAAACCATGAAATGGCAACCTAAGGTAATACCATAACTCGTTTAAAATGAAAAAGAGGAGAAGAAAATTATCACAACAATGTACATAATTTCAGGAAAACGAGCCACAGTCACGTTAACTAAACTTTTTAAAATAATAACGAGTGCATTTTTCGCGATTTTAGAAACCTCCGAACCTTAGGCAATATTTTGTTTCTAGGCGACATCTGCGATTTTTGTCGATACTGTCAAAGAATCGAAATGCTGATGCTGATATTTTGTATGGCTAACAAAATAATTTAAAAGTACCTCCGACATGAAATGCAATATTTATTTCATACCAGAAATTAGACAGGATTCAAACAAAACAATTACAAATTTAGGTGTCAAACTTTTGCAGGCAATCTTTATGGCTTTTTCAAAATTAACAAATAACACTTCATAAGACCTGGCACTGCTCAATATTTATGTCTGCAAAAAATTAGTCGTAAGGTATATATAATTAAACCGGGTGTTCAAGACCACCCGTACACCCCCAGTAAGACGCCATCAACCTGTGATTTTAAAATTAAAATGACGACGTATCCACAGGTATCGATTGGACGCAAAATAAACTTCCGGTATAAACCGGAAGTGGCTTAAATAGACCAGAAGTTGATCTTTCAAATGGAACATGCATATTTTTATAGGATATACGGATTCTACGTTGAAAAATAGAGATAATCTGATGAATTTTTTTAAAATGCATTTTTAGTCCTCTGAAATACCTTAGAAAATAAGATCCTAATTAGACAGCTTTACATGCAAAACAAACTAAATACGACTTTAATCAAAAGTATGAACTCTTTAGCCGAAAATATTTGAAATAAAGCAATAATCACTTCCCGTTTCTTCCAGACGTAGGAAATTCTAACCGGAGGTACGTTTTTTTGAGCGATATATGTATATTCCAAACTTGGATTCTGATTTTTTAAAAGTGAGCGAGCTAAGGCATACTTTGTTTCCTGAATGATATTTGTGGCATATTTTTCAATGTCTAAGTACTTCTTGGGAAATAACACCACAGTTAAGAAAATTGCTGTATATTCCAAACGTTTCGGGGTCTAGGTCAGCATTGACAACGGGGTCTGACCTAGACCCCGAAACGTTTGGAATATATGGCAATTTTCTTAACTGTGGTGTTATTTCCCAAGAAGTGCTTAGACAAGGCATACTTTGTCCGGAAATATCTTATGTTTTTTTTTTAGTTTGAAGAAACGAAATCCAGGGACCAATTTTTCACTTCCGGTTGGTACGGGAAGTGAGTAGTCTGATTTGCAAGTTTGGAATGTAAATATCTCGCTCAAGAAAAGCGTACTTTCGGTTAAAATTTCCCACTTCCGGAAGGAATCGGAGGTTCATTTTGCGTCCAATCGAGAGCATACCCCTTTTACCCTTGGAAACGATGTCAGTTTTTTTTTAAAAAGTTGGTTGGTGACATCTTATTGGAGGTGTACGGGTGGTCTTGAACACCCTATATAAGAAACTATATTTAATATATAGGGAAGATGAGCCTTAAGTAAATTTCAACAATTATACGCAATAAAATGTTTTCCGGTTTATTTTGATACTATGGAACATTCTCTACCTACTAACAATACCTCAAAGTCTACAAATAAAAGAATTCACCATTAATCTACCAATACCCGCCACCAACATAAAAAATTCAGTCTACCAAAACCCTTCTATTAAAATCCTTACCGCTGATGTTACTTTTCCCTACATATATAATGCTTGCGTCACTAGCTACAGACCGTGAGTCCATCGTCCTAATGAAAAGTAACAATTCCTGATAGTCATTTGGTAGATTACTGATTGTTATGTCTTCAGGGTTTTGCGATGTAGCTGTACCTATTAGAAGTCTCGTGTGTGCTTGATAGACTTGCATTAAATAAATATTTGCTTCATTTTCTGACTGTTTGGAAATCTGACATTTGACACTAATGTAGTATCGAGTCTGATCTGCTACGGTGCAGTTTTCTGGTGGTAGAGGTTTATTAGGTGGCGAAAGGGCTGAAGAAAATTAAAAACAAAAACAATAAAATAGTACCAGGTACAACCACTAGTTTTAACAAATATTCTAAACATTTCTGAATACATTTTTTTGAATTTTAATTCATCTAGCAATAATCTGTATTACAGTTACAAATGGGGTTTAATTGTTTTTTCTTTGATTTATAAATTTCAACCGCGATAATTTGTGCATATAAAAAGAAAATAAATATACGTTTTGGGCCGAAATGAGTTTACGTCGTCTAGTGAACAGCAATTTTTGTAAATAACATTATATTTGTTGGTTACCTTATAAACGTCAATTGCTACTTTAGAATGAATTTATCGCTGTATTAAGGAATATAGGTACTGTTTCATCATTTACATTTTGTATAAGAGTAAAATACCGCTCATGTTTTATTAGCCACTTCATTTTAATAAATATAGTTTTTACATTATATTTATGTTGAAGGTATTCCAGACGAGGCTGACATGATGAAAAATCTGTTTAGTGGACAATTTTACTGAATTTTATTTATTTTCTAGTATAAAATAGCCTATAAAAATGTTAAAGAAAATCTTACTAAATTAGACGAAACTACATTACGAATTTCGTTCACTTCTTATTTTTATTCACCGATTTTTAAATGTGCATCAAAAGACCGAATTCTATTTGAGAACACTTCTCAAATAGAAAATACTTTATTTAACAAAGAAGCTATTGCCACTACAATGTCCGCTAAAAACCTACTAGTCCAACCAGTGACCATTTACCCGGGTAATTTGTCCAAGCAGCACCGATTCTTCCTCAAAATTTGGATTTGAGTACTACTTACCCTCTGCTTTAAAGTTGACCTGTACCGGAGGTTGCGTTTTTCCTTGGGGGGAGGGGGGGTAGGATGCTACCCCTTCTTGGGGGTGAAAAATATATGAAAAAAGATCCAGGAATGAATAAATTAACTAATTTTAAGCAACCTTTGTTCCATAGAGTTTTTCCTGAAAATCAATTCTTTTCGAGTTAATCGCAAGTGAAATTATCGATTTTTCAACTAAAAAAAACATGTGTTCATAGGGTTTTTCGTAAATAATTTTAAAATTATACACTTTAAGAAAAAAAAACATTTGAATAAAAAAATATAGCATATAAAAAACAAAAAAAAAGTTGGGTTTGTGGTATCTGTAGAACGATACAAACGGAGTTCTAACTTGTTGAAATTTTGTATTTATTTATCAAAACAAAAATTGAAAGGTTTATCGTGAAATAACTGAAAAACAATGCATTTTTCGGGAAAAGTTTATAAATACTTTTTTTAAAGTGCATAAAACAATCTTTGATTTGTTTGTTTATGAAAGTCTCTAGCATGAAAATGAATCGAATTATGTCATAAATAAGGTTGTTTTTTTGTTTTTTGACAAAAAAAGTACAAATTACCCCCTAAATACCACCCTAGTTGATATTGTGCTACCACTTCACAAATCACTTGACTTACTTATTTCAAATAGGCTTAGAAATTTTGACGGGTTTAAAGTAAGTAGTTTTGAAAAAAGTCGAGCCTCAAGAGAACATTGTATTTTTGTAATTTTGCAAAAAATTGTTTTTTTTTCAAAATAACGTAAAAACTATGAGAGATAGGCAACATTTTGTAGAATACAAAATTGTAGGTTTTGTTTTTTATTAATTTATTTTTTTTGTAGGACAAAAATAAATTAAATTAGATATGACCGTGTAAAGTTTGTACATGTTCGTAAATAGTACTATTAGGCCACCCTTTCAGCTGAAGCCCTTTCAAAAATAAGGGTTAAATACATTTTTAATATACATGAACTTTTAGCTTATAAATAACCTACAAATAGGTGATTTGTGAAGTGGTAGGTAGAAATTAATTTCAACTGAGGTGATATTTAGGGGGTAATTTGTACATTTGTATCTTATTTATGTCATAACTCAAATTAAAGGATTATTTAAGCACTTTAAAAAAGTATTTATAAATGAATTATTTTTCAGTTTTTACACGATAAACCTTTCAATTTTTGTTTTGACAAATAAAAACAAAATTTCAACAAGCTATAACTCCGTTTGTATTGGTTCTACAAAAAGCATAAACCCAACATTTGTTTTTTTTATAAGCTACATTGATCCAAATGATTTTTTTTTCATATTTTTAAAGTTATTTACGAAAAACAGGATGAAAACATGTTTTTTTTTGGTTGACAAATCGATACTTTCACTTGCGATTAACTCGAAAAGAAATGACTTTCAGAAAATAATTTGTGAAACAAAAGTTGCTTAAAATTAGTTAATTTATGCATTCCCGAACTTTTTTCATATAATATTTTTTACCCCCGAGAAGGGGTAGCATCCCTTGTATCTCGGAAACCTTAAAGCGATGGAAATTGGCTTTTTTGAAGTTCCCGATTTCGAGAAAGATGTTTCATTCTGTTTAACTAAGTGATAAACCATTTCAGCTTCATTAATCTGAGATTTTAGGTTCTTCGTGAATTTTCAGTGATTGCAAACACACAACTTGGTTTCAAACTTGAATTACATTTGCCATTGGTGTTTGTTTCTGTATCAAACTGCAAAATTTCATGTATTACACATCAACTGTAAAACTATTGTTATAACATTCATTTTACGTCGCCAAAAAATGAGGAACCTTCTAGAATTAATAATTTTGATAAAAAAGTTGCAAATGCAAAAACTGGCTGAAAATAAAAAAGAGCATCAAGAATGGGAGTCGCGAATACTCGATTAATGTAAAAAACTGGTGTTGACTTGACTCCGAAATCGGGTACCATATTGGTAGACAAGGGATGGAATAATTCTCGAACGAACGAAAAGTATATAAGACGCGACTGATTTATGCGTGGCAATTTGACTTGAAAGCAGCGTGTAGCACACCAGCTGATAGTATTAGTAATTGTGTTTTGAATATAAACTTATTTTGAATAGTTGATGGTGGAAGCCATTACTTTGTGATATACTATCACTATGATTGTAGAAAAACGAATTACTTTGTTTTATATCACTAATTTATTTATTTATTTAATAAATAAACATAAAAACCGTGACTAGTTTCGACAATATTATGTCATTTTCAAACGGAAACAAATTCATGAATGACGACAAAACATTTTGAAACAGACCGAAGGGTCTTGTTTACAACAGTAGGTATGTGTTAAATTCTCGGAAGGATTACATAAGTATGGCATTTTTGTGTATAAGAATATTGCATAGAAACAAACTGGTAAACTGATTAAGAAAATTTAAATATATCATTTTTGATTATTCGTTACTTGAAAAAATTTCAAATAGGATGCCATTTTTAAAATCTACCTGCTCGTTAGGTAGTAAATTGCAAGAAACGGAATTATTATGGCTTTTGTAAATTTCTATATTCTCAAGTGTTTCAATAAATGGCTTAAAATTGTTATAGTGAATGATCTCTGTTTCTTGTAATTTAGGAAATGTATGTCCTGTAGTAAGAAAATGATTTGCAAATGTTGAGTCAGTTTTATTTAATCTAAAGGAACGTAAGTGTTCAAGATATCGAATATTGAAATCTCTACAGGTCATACCAAGGAAATGCTATTGCACTTTGAACATTTTAGTTTATATACTCCAGATTTCAAGAACTTATCACTTATTTTACTTTGGCGTTAAAAATATGATTTGACAATTTTGGTTGGGATCTAAAACTAACTTTAATATTATGCTTTGACAAAAGTTTCACTATTCTCTTCACTTGTGGTTCCAAAATAAGTAAGGCTAACGTATTTAAATTGAACATTGTTATCTTTGATTTTTGGACAGATTATTTTTGCGCAATTTGAGTTTCTTTTCGGGAAATAAGTTTATTAATTAACTTATGGTTGTAGCCGTTATTAATGGATATGCTCTTGATGATTTTCAGTTCGTCAGTCGGTTTTGGAAAGGGGTAATGTAAGAGCTCTATGTATCATTGATTTGTATGCTGCTAGTTTGTGTGAGTGTTGACTAAAAGATGAATTTGGGATAGTAGTGTCTGTAAATGTTGGCTTTCTGAATACATTGAACGTGATTTTATTATGTTTATTGGTGAGGGTGAGATCTAGATAATGGATAATGGAGTAAACTTGATGTTACGATGTGCACTATTAAGGAATGTTAGGAAAGTGTTAAGTTGTCTCTTTGTGCCTGTAAAGTAGGCTAAAATGTCGTCGACATACCTATACAAGAATAAAATATGTTTTTTGCTAAGCTCAGAGGACATAACGGCTATAACCATAAGTTAATTAATAATTTTATTTCCCGGAAAGAAATACAAATTGCGCAAAATTTAATCTATCCAAAAATCAAAGATAACAATGTTCAATTTAATTACGTTAGCCTTACTTATTTTGGAACCACAAGTGAGAGAATAGCGAAACTTTTGTCAAAGAATAATATTAAAGTTAGTTTTAGATCCCAATGAAAATTGTCAAATCATATTTTTAACGCCAACGACAAAATAATTGATAAGTTCTTGAAATCTGGAGTATATAAACTAAAATGTTCAGAGTGCAATAGCTTTTACCTTGGTATGACCTGTAGAAATTTCAATATTAGAAGGTATTGGGACAGTTGAGTGAGGGAAAATTCTCACGGTCACGTCCCCCACTTGAGAACCAAGATGACACCGCCCACGCTCATCCGCACGTGCCATCGCCTGGGGGTCAATGACCTCGGCTGACAGGAACGATGGCATGGATCGACGGAATGTTGGGATGGGACGTATGCCATATAACGACGGAACAATGACAGGTAGAGTTGGGGCGTTGACTAGGGCTCCGATGAGGGGCCCTGGGGTTGCTATGAAGATGGCGTATAGGTTAGGATACTGATGACAGGCTGTGATGTAATGGAGGTTATGGACTGTTGAGTAGGGCTGCTGTGACGTGGATGGAGCCGCGCGTAGAGGTTAGTTTATGTAGTTATTAGAGGTTTGGTTTCGCGGAGTCGGCATATAGGTTAGACAGCTGACAGGTAGGGCATAGAGTTGGGGCGTTGACGTATGGCACGGAATGTTAGTATGGGGCGTTGACGTATGGCATAGAACGATGGCATGGCACCATAACAAGTAGGCCATAGAGTCAGAGGTACGGAACAGGGTTGACAGAGGACATATTGTACTACAGACAGGTTATGACGTAATAGATAAGCAGTTACCCCTTGAAGCGCTCTCATTGGTTAATTACCACGTGCTCAGCCATATCGAGCTCTCATTGGTCAATAGTCACCACCACATGAGAGCGCCAAATTTCAATGATGTACAAAATAATTTATATATTTATATTACAAAAACCGACGCAGTGATGGGGAATCGAACCCCAGTCCACCGATTTCCTATATAAGCACTTAGCATAAGCGCCATCAAGGCGACCTTACTTACTATTTCTATCAGTTGATAGTATGTTGAATAAAAACCCGTTTAATATGCGTAGTAATAATATCAGTCACAAGCGAGCAACGTAGAGAGAGATAGCTGTTGGGTGGAGACATGATGACCTTGCCGAAATTCACACATCGACGACAAGTTCGGTAGCCGGCCATACGTACCAGTTCGCTCATTCTGTTGGCGAGGTCAAAACATCGCGTGTATAGAAGACTGCACAGCAACGATTGGAAGCGAGACGCTCCCTCTGCTCCCTCTGTGGGCGCGCGAACAAAGGTCAAAATAATTTGTGTGTAGAAGACATCCGGTAGCAACACGTAATAAACGCAATATGCGGTATAGTGTCGATAGATGGCGTTCCAGGTACAGTCTAAACATTAAATCGGGGCATATATACTAATCAAAAGATACAGGGTGTCTCGGAAAAGATGTCCCATAAACATAATGTAAAAAAATACAGGGTGTGTGAAGATAAATTCGGTATAATAGATGTGGGGATACGGGATAGCAGATACTGGAATTCGAGAAATAAGACGCGGAAATTCACCGAGCGATACAGGAATAATGTATTTGGTGTATAGGATTGTTGGATGTTAAGCTTCCAGCCTCTCTGCAACTGGTAGAACTGGTTGAAGCATGACCACTACAAATGCTAGAAATGATTGGACCAGAACTTTTCAAATGATATAAATGACTGGAACAGAACAGTTACAAATAGGAACGCTACAAATGGGTTAGTGTTAATGTTAGAAATGGTAGAAACGGTAAGATGGTTACAATAAGACGTAACAAATACTAGAAATGGTAGGATAGTTGAAGTAGGGTCGATACACATGATAGAATAGTGGGAACAGGTATGTTGGAAATGGCAGGAAGTTGAATGGATGAAACAGGGACGCTACAAATGGTAGAAATATCGGAAAGTCGAATGAATGAAAAAGGGGTGCTACAAATGGAAATAATAGAAAAGATCGGAATGCTGGGAACAAGTCAGTTGCAAATAGGAATGTTGGAAATACCGTAAAGTTGAATGGTTGGAATATGTTTGAAGTTGGTTGACAGAACTCTGGAAACACCGAGAGCGAGAATGTTGGAAACTGGAACGCTGGAAAGAGGAATGATAGGAACGGCGTAACAAGGAAAAGGCTTGAATGGTTGGAACAGAAATGTTGGAAAAGGTAGAACTGGTTGAATGGTTGAAGTAGGACCGTTGCAAAGGGTAGAAATGGTTGAATGGTTGAAGTAGGACCGTTGCAAAGGGTAGAGATGGTTGAATGGTTGAAGCAGAAACGTTGCAAATGCTAGAAACACCCTAACGGGAACGATAGGAACGGCGTAACCAGGAAAAAAAAGTTTGGTGGCTGTAACAGGAATGTTGGAAAAGCTAGAACTGGTTGAATGGTTGAAGCAGAAACACTGTAAATGCTAGAAACACCCTAACGGGAACGGTAGGAACGGCGTAACCAGGAAAAAATTTGAATTGCTGGAATAGGAATGTTAGAAAAGCTAGAACTGGTTGAATGGTTGAAGTAGGACCGGTGCAAAGGGTAGAAATGGTTGAATGGTTGAAGCAGAAACGTTGTATAGGGTAGAAATGGTTGAATGGGTGAAACAGGGCCATTGCAAAACGCTAGAAACATCGTAACGGGAATGGGAGGAACGGCGTAACAAGGAAAAGGTTTGAATGGTTGGAACAGGAATGTTGGAACAGGTAGAAATTGTTGAATGGTTGAAGCAGAAACATTGCAAATCTAGAAACACCCTAACGGGAACGGTAGGAACGGCGTAACCAGGAAAAAGTTTGTGTGGCTGGAACAGGAATATTGGAAAAGGTAGAACTGGTTGAATGGTTGAAGTAGGCCGTTGCAAAGGGTAGAAATGGTAGGAAGTTGGACGGTTGGATATGGTTGGATGGCGGAAAATGGATGGTTGGAACAGGCATTGCAGAGTTGGGAATGTTAGAAAGAGTGGGGATGGTAGAAATAGCGGGATGTGGATGATAGGCATGCGCAGTGATGTTCCATGAGCGTTAGGCATGCGTAGTGATGTTTCATGAGTGTTAGACATGCGCAGTGAAGTTGTATGAGCGTTAGGCATATGCGATGATGTTGTATGTATGTTAGACATGCGCGGTGATGTTGTGAGAGTGATAGACATGCGCGGGGGTGTTGTATGAGTGTTTGACGTGCGTTATGTATTGTATGTTGCGTGAGTTTGCTTTTCATAATTGTCAACAACACCCCAGCTGTTACTTTTTGTCTTCGTTGAACGCTGTGATTTCATACAAATCACGTCTCTCAATAATAGTTTTCCGAGATCTATGGATTTTTCTCATCTAACCAATAAGAAGGTATAAATATATTTGTTCTTACAGTTTAGGGAAATATATGAGAATCTAACGTTACGGCCTCACGGATAGAACCCTATGTTGTCACAAGCTGATGTACCTGCCTTTAGAAATATAGGAGGCCTGAACCAAACATTAACCAAAAGTCTGAAATATACCAACATTTCAATGTTACCTGTCTGATTCAACATTACCGCTATAGGTATCAAGCTGCGCACCTGGTTTCTATCACAGAAAAGTGAAAGTAGGCTGCATACAAGCAGCCTACTTTCACTTTCTACTCCCGTGTTTATGAGTCACCAATACTCACTCTCATTGGTCATTTAACATTACCGCTATAGGTATCAAGCATCGCACCTGTTCAAGGGTTCTAAAGGCTGGAATGAAAATTGGAAAGTTAAATGTCAAGTACGGGATACCAGGTAGTCAAGGAACTGTCCCATCGGCTGGATTATGTTGCTTGTTTGTAATGGGGTATTGGAAGATTGAGTGACAAGAACGGGATAAAAATGGAATGAATGGTCCTAACGAATGGGGTATGTTGGCCGATGCTGATTATGAAGAATAGTAGAAAGGTAGACAGGAGCTGGAAATTCAAAAGAATGATCCTAATGGTTGGATTTTGTTGGTCGGTAGTTATCATGTAGAAGATTCGAAGGTTGGATAATAAGAAGAATGATCCCAATGGTTGGATTTCGTTGTTGGTTATCGGGTATGCGTAAAGAGGGTGGAATGTAAGAATGGGATAGCAAGAAAGGATGAACTGTTCTAACGGTGTGATTCAGTTGACCATTGGTAATCGCGTGGGAGGTTAAAATGTTGACTCATAAGAACGGTATATAGGGAATTCAAGGATCGATTCTAACGGTTGGATTCCGTTGTCTGTTTGTACTAACGTGAGAATCTAGAAGGTTGAATGATAAGAACGATCCAAAGCGTTCGATTTCATTGCCTTTTGGCAAGGTCTGAAAGGTTAAACGACAAGACTGAAGTAGCAGGAATTCAACGAACGGTCCTAATGCTTGTATTTTGTTGGCTGGTGTCGTTTACGAGGGGCAGTAGAATAATAGATCGTAATGGTAGGAGCTTGGATGTGAAAGCAGTTATAGGACATTAGAATTGCAAAACGAATGATCCTAATGGTCTCGGTTCGTTTTGTCGCTCTTCTGATCAAACGTAACAGTAAAGATATTTTTGTCGACCACGACGTTGCATAATAGGCTGTATATATTCAACGGATGATGTCATGTGTCGTATATTTCTTTAGATCTCAGCGACGCATAAATGTGACTTCGTTTAGCATTGATGAGAAAACTCACTAGATCTGGAGAAAAATTACAGAATTATAGCGTAACATAACATTTAATTGAACTGACCAATGAGAGTGATGACCGATGAGGGCACAGACACTGGAGTAGGGGCTCTATACGAACAGCGGTTGATGTCAGATGTCATATAATTCCCTAGATCTCAGAAAACAAATGTATGCCTTCTTATGGTATTGATGAGACAAATCCCTGGGTCTAGGGAAACCATACTCGAGCAGGTTCTTGCGAATGAAATTGTAGTCCAATGGTTAAGATGTAAAGAGATGGGGCGTTGTCACCGAAGTATTCAATTCAATATGTATGTGGAATGAGGAATGCATTTATTTCAAACAATATACTGTATGAATCACATAAACTAGAAACAAGTACGCCTGCTTATTACGTAACAAGTTTCGGTATACCAGACCTTTGACGTCTGATCTAGAGAATAAGACAGTCGAGCGGCATGTTTCGGATAAACTTAGGGTTCAATGGCTCTCTTCTGACCAAATATGTTGGTGTAAGCATAAACGTGTAAGCTTGATGATTCACCAACAGAGAAGATGATTTCCATGACCAATCCATTACAGAATTATAGTGTAACAGAATGGTAGGTTTGAACAACCCAATGAAAGTAATGGTTGGTGACGTCATAGAAAACTGGAAGGGGGGCTGCATACGAGTAGCCGTTGATGTCAGATATCATATATTACCCTAGATCTTAGAAAAACATATGTCTGTCTTCTTATGATATTTCTGAGAAAACTCCGTAGATCTAGGGAAATTACACTCGAGCTGCTTTGTTTGAATGAAATTGGTGTTCAATAGTTAAGATGAAAAGCAACTGGTGCGTTGTTGCCTAGTTTAAAGCAAACACATTGAAGAATTCAACTTGTGGTATGCATTTATTTCAAACACTATACTGTATGAATGAGATAAACTAGAAACTAGTTCGTCTGCTTGTTACGTAGCAAGGTTTGGTATACTCTAACGTCTGATTGTCGTATATCTCCTAACATCTCGGAATTCAGACAGGGTTCAGTAGGTTGTTTGTCCAATTCCCGCTATCACGTTCCAATCGTTCAAACTTCCAGACAGGGTTCAGTAGGTTGTTTGTCCGATTCCCGCTGTCCCGTTCCCATCATTCAAACTTCCAGACAGGGTTCAGTAGGTTGTTTGACCGATTCCCGCTATCCCGTTCCAATCGTTCAAACTTCAAAACTCCTATTCTTTCCATTTCATTACCATTCTATGACACCTACCCATTAGGACCATTCCTTGAATTCCTTATGTCCTATACCAGTTTTCGCATCCTAGCTCCTACCATTACCATCCATCTTTCTAATATCCCCCGTAATCAATACCAGTCAACAAAATACACGCATTAGAATGTTTCTTGGATTTCTGGTATCCCACTCTTATCATTTATCCTTCGAAACTCCAACGCGATCACCAACGATCAATGGAATCGTAACAGTCAAAACCATTCCTTTGAATTCCTGGTATCCAATTCTTATCATTCAACCTTCCAGTCGCTTTTGTGATAACCAACGGCTCTCGGAACTCTAGCCGTTATGACCGTTCCTGGAATTCCTGCTATTTCAGTCTTGTCGTTTAACATTTCAGACTCCCACGTGATTACCAACAGACAACGGAATTCAACGCTTTATGCCATTCTTGCCATTCAACCTTCTAGTCTCCCAAGTGATAAGCCTCGACCATCTAAGTCCAACCATGAGGACTGCTCCTTGAGTATCTGGTATCCACTTCTTGGCATTCAACCTTCTAGACTCTCCCGTCAGTACCAACAAACAAGGGAATCCAACCATTAGAATCATTCTTTGAATTCCTTGTATACCTTTCTTATCATTAAACATTCTAACCTTCCACGTGATAACCAATGGTCAACTGAATCATCTTGCTATTTCACTCTTGTCGTTTAACCTTTCAGACTCCCACGTGATTACCAACAGACAGCAAATCCAACGTTTTGGATCATTCTTGTCATTCAATCTTCCAATCTCTCACATGATAACTATTGGCCAACGAAATCCAAACATTAGGATCATTCTTTTTGCAATTCTAATGTCCTATAACTGCTTTCACATCCAAGCTCCTACCATTACCATCTATTATTCTACTGCCCCTCGTAAACGACACCAGCCAACAAAATACAAGCATTAAGACCGTTCGTTGAATTCCTGCTACTTCAGTCTTGTCGTTTAACCTTTCAGACCTTGCCAAAAGGCAGTGAAATCGAACGCTTTGGACCATTCTTATCTTTCAATCTTCTAGATTCTCACGTTAGTACCAACAGACAACGGAATCCAACCATTAGAATCGATCCTTGAATTCCCTATATAGCGTTCTTATGAGTCAACATTTTAACCTCCCACGCGATAACCAATGGTCAACTGAATCACACCGTTAGGACAGTTCATCCTTTCTTGCTATCCCATTCTTTACATTCCACCCTCTTTACGCATACGCAATAACCAACAACGAAAGTCAACCATCACTCTTGTTATTATCCAACCTTCGAATCTTCTACATGATAACTACCGACCAACAAAATCCAACCATTAGGATCATTCTTTTGAATTTCCAGCTCCTGTCTACCTTTCTACTATTCTTCATAATCAACATCGGCCAACATACCCCATTCGTTAGGACCATTCATTCCATTTTTATTATCCCGTTCTTGTCACTCAATCTTCCAATACCCCATTACAAACAAGCAACATAATCCAGCCGATGGGACAGTTCCTTCACTACCTGGTATCCCGTACTTGACATTTAACTTTCCAATTTTCATTCCAGCCTTTAGAACCGTTGAACAGGTGCGATGCTTGATACCTATAGCGGTAATGTTAAATGACCAATGAGAGTGAGGATTGGTGACCTCATAAACAAGGGAGTAGAAAGTGAAAGTAGGCTGCTTGTATGCAGACAGGTACATCAGATTGGGTCAACATAGGGTTCTGTCCGTAGGGCCGTAACGTTAGATTCTCATCTATTTCCCTAAACTGTAAGAACAAATATATTTATACCTTCTTATTGGTTAGATGAGAAAAATCCATAGATCTCGGAAAACTATTATTAAGAGACGTGATTTGTATGAAATCACAGCGTTCAACGGTTAAGACGAAAAGTAACAGCTGGGGTGTTGTTGACAATTATGAAAAGCAAACTCACGCAACATACAATACACAACGCACGTCAAACTCATACAACATCACCGTGCATGTCTATCACTCCCACAACATCACTGGGCATGCCTATCATCCATATCCCGCTATTTCTACCATCCCCACTGTTTCTAACATTCCCAAGTCTACAATGCCTGTTCCAACCATCCATTTTCCGTTCCAACCTATCCAACCGCTACCATTTCTACCCTTTACAACGTTTCTGCTTCAACCATTCAATTAGTTCTACCTTTTCCAACGGATCCAACCATTCAAGCATTTTCCTTGTTACGCCGTTCCTATCATTCCACTTTCCAGCGTTCCAGTTTCCAACATTCTCGCTCTCGGTGTTTCCAGAGTTCTGTTAACCAACTTCAAACATATTTCAACCATTCAACTTTACGGTATTTTCAACATTACCATTTGCAACTGACTTGTTCCCAGCATTCCGGTCTTTTCTATCATTTCCATTTGTAGCGCCCCTGTTTCATCCATTCGATTTTCCATTTCTACGATTTGTGGCGTCCCTGTTTCATCATTTTAACTTCCTGCCATTTCTACCTATCCCATTTCCAACATACCTGTTCTCACTATTCTGTCATTTGTATCGACCCTACTTCAACTATCCTACCATTTCTAGCATTTGTTACGTCTCTATTGTAACCATATTACCGTTTCTACCATTTCTAACATTAACACTAACCCATTTGTAGCGTCCCTGTTTGTAACTGTTCTGTTCCAGTCATTTATATCATTTGAAAAGCCCTGGTCCAACCATTTCTAGCATTTCTGTATGCTCGCTCCTGAATTTCCGCGTCTAATTTCTCGAATTCCAGTATCTGCTATCCCGTATTCCCACGTCTATTATCCTGTATCTATTATACCGAATTTATCTTCACACATTTCCTAAACAACTTTGCCATTGTGAACACACCCTGTATTTTTTTTACATTATGTTTATGGGACATCTTTTCCGAGACACCCTGTATCTTTTGATTAGTACATATGCTCCGATTTAATGTTTAGACTGTACCTGGAACGCCATCTATCGACACGATACCGCATATTGTGTTTATTACGCGTCTCGTTTCCAATCGTTGCTGTGCAGTCTTCTATACACGCGATGTTTTGACCTCGCCAACAGAATGAGCGAACTGGTACGTCTGGCCGGCTACCGAACTTGTCGTCGATGTGTGAATTTCGGCAAGGTCATCATGTCTCCACCCAACAGCTATCTCTCTCTACGTTGCTCGCCTGTGACTGATATTATTACTACGCGTCTTACACGGGTTTTTATTCAACAGACTATCAACTGATAGAAAGAGTAAGTAAGGTCGCCTTGATGACGCATATGCTAAGTGCTTATATAGGAAACCGGTGGACTGGGGTTCGATTGCCCACCACTGCGTCGGTTTTTGTAATA
Source organism: Octodonta nipae (assembly GCA_034190945.1). Taxonomy (NCBI): domain Eukaryota; kingdom Metazoa; phylum Arthropoda; class Insecta; order Coleoptera; family Chrysomelidae; genus Octodonta; species Octodonta nipae. The sequence continues at coordinate 58,966,088 of CM067221.1, forward strand.
TAAATATATAAATTATTTTGTACATCATTGAACAGATCATGTGGTGGTGACTATTGACCAATGAGAGCTCGGTATGGCTGAGCACGTGGTAATTAACCAATGAGAGCGCTTCAAGGGGTAACTGCTTATTTATGACGTCATAACCTGTCTGTAGTACAATATGTCCTCTGTCAACCGTGATCCGTGCCTCTGACTCTATGGCCTACCTGTCAGCTGTCAATGTTCCGTGCCATCGTTCTATGCCATACGTCAACGCCCCATACTAACATTCCGTGCCATACGTCAACGCCCCAACTCTATGCCCTACCTGTCAGCTGTCTAACCTATATGCCGACTCCGCGAAACCTAACCTCTAATAACGACATAATAACCTAACCTAACCTCTACGCGGGCCCCCATCCACGTCACAGCAGCCCTACCCAACAGTCCATAACCTCCATTACATCACAGCCTGTCATCAGTATCCTAACCTATACGCGGCCCCCATCTTCATAGCAACCCCGGGGCCCCTCTTGGAGCCCTAGTCAACGACCCAACTCTACCTGTCATTGTTCCGTCGTTATATGCCATACGCCCCATCCCAACATTCCGTCGATCTATGCCATGGTTCCTGTCAGCCGAGGTCATTGACCCCCAGGCGATGGCACGTGCGGATGAGCGTGGGCGGTGTCATCTTGGTTCTCACGTGGGGGACGTGACCTTGAGAATTTTCCCACACTCAATACCAATGTTCCAATACCTTCTAATATTCGATATATTGAACACTGACGTTCCTTTAGATTAAATAAAACTGACTCAACATTTGCAAATCATTTTCTTACTACAGGACATACATTTCCAAAGTTTCCTAAGTTACAAGAAACAGAGATTATTCACTATAACAAAAGTCATAATAATTCCTAACTTAACGAGCAGGTAGGTTTTAAAAATAGCATGCTATTTGAAATTTTTTCAAGTAACGAATAATCAAAAATATTATATTTTTAAATTTTCTTAATCAGTTTACCACTTTGTTTCTATGCAATATTCTTATACACAAAAAATGCCATATTTATGGAATCTTTCCGAGAATTTAACACATACCTACTGTTGTAGACAAGACCCTTCGGTCTGTTTCAAAATGTTTTGTCGTCATTCATGAATTTGTTTCCGTTTGAAAATGACATAGTATTGTCGAAACTAGTCACGGTTTTTATGTTTATTTATTAAATAAATAAATTAGTGATATAAAACAAAGTAATTTGTTTTTCTACAATCATAAACTTATTTTGCTAAAATAAAGACAAATGAGTGTGAATATATGTGTATTTGAACCCATGGAATCTATTGCACTATGCTCCGATTTTACGCAGCATAATGTATAAATAAATAAAAAATAATAATGAAGAGATTTGTCCTCGTTGCTGTATCAGTTGGTTTGATAGCATAATACAGGATGGGAAAATAGATGGAACTGGATGAGCAACCTCAAGACGACATTAACATAAGTATTGACATAAAAAATGTTATGTTTCAACCGGTATTATATATATTGGTTAAAATTTCAAAATCTGTTTCACTTTACATGCACCATGCATTGTTTGTGTAGTTTATTATCTTCTATAAATTATATATGTTTTAACTTAATTTCATTACGCAGAAACCTTGTTTTGTTTACTCAATTTACATTAGGTATATAATTATTATGTATTTTATTTTGAGATTTTTAAATGTTCAGCTTTATTACCATTTTTTAATCAAGTTTACTATGTATAAGTTCCCATGAATTTTCTGTTTGTAGATTTTTTATTGATTTTACATGATTAAAAATAATGTTAGGTACCGAAACTAGCCATGTAATTTGTTAATAAAGTGTTGGTGAGAGAAAGTGAAGAAATTAGTTCACTTATTCGCAAGGATCACAAAATGATGGCTTCTGCAATAGATACAGTCTACAAAAATGCTTTAGATCTTGGGGACGCAGGGGCTACCTAAAGAATAATGGATATGTTTCGCAACCTTTGGGTCAAAGTAATACAGCAGGCTACTTTGGGAAATAACATAAGAATAAAATGAAAATTAATTTACCCACATAGAGAGAGAGAGAGAGAGAGAGAGAGAGAGACAGGGAGAGCAAGCCTTCTCTATTGTTTCGGAGACAGTATTTGTTGAGCTATTACGTTAAATATTTGATGTCTAAGTGTTTATTGAAAAAGATGCCACAAGTATCCTTCAGAAAACTACGTTAAATATTGTTTATCGGAATATTTACCCACAGAAGATTCTTTCTTCCAAGCATTGGAGTTAAAGATTCCCTCGTATTAGTTCTAAACTCACTTTGAGATCTTTCTCCTTCCCGCTTGGATCTTATATTTCTATCAGTTAAGCAGAATTTTAAATAGTAAGTGTTATGGATACATTAATCTAATCGGAAACTCAATAAAACTCAACACAAACATAGTAACGATATAATTTCTTGCAGTATAGAATGTAGTGAAGTATTCAAATAGCCAAATGTGTATTTTTTAAGACTTTCAGTGAGAAAAATGAAGTTACAGGTGATTGCTGAAGTTGCAATATTATATACGTGTAAGTATATTCAAGTTAGTGTTTTTTATTGCATTATACTTGTACTACACATTGCTGCTGACTCGACAAATATCTATTAGTCCGGGAGCCAGTGATATTTTGAGGTCAATCATTTCCTCTCGGCTAATACTTTGTGAAAAGTTTTATTTAGTTATCCCATGAAGCTCGACGAACGTCAGCTGGCCCATGGTGGGTGGATTGGGGCATGGGAGCGTCCCAATCCCGTAAACAAATATATTTAAATTGATTTCCTTCCGGTTGAAAAAAAGTCAGCTGGCTGCAACATGGTGGATTCCACGTCAGCTGCTGATATGAACGTGATAAAATAATACCTTCCTCTTACTTCAAAATTTTTTGGCGATTGTTTATATTATTAATTAAACAAAAAAAAGCGTCAGCTGGCTGTAGATCGGGTGATAGGTAGTCAGCTGGGGTAGGCGCCTCCATGCCTCAACCCATCCAAGGTACTGAAGCTGACGTTCACGGTGCTCATGTGATAGCTAAAGGAAGCAGTCTACAAAGTATTGAAGTAGAGGAGTCGTTCAATTCTGTCACTAGCTCCCGGACTATATTTTCAGTTCGTATTAACCCATACTTAAAGTGATATATTTCTGAAAGGTATTAAGACTATTTCAAGTTTTCATTTTGTTTTGCTTGCTATTAATGTTTTATTAGGAAATTATGCTGTGAAATCTGAAAGTTGTTATCCTTATTAGTGTACTTTAGATACTAAATAAGAACCGCTCAAGAATGTGGTTATTCAATTTTATTCCATTTTTGCAACGGCTTTCACATTGTTTCTATTTAATGTTCTATTTATTATTGAGTTGATTTGTAATTGATCTATAAAATAAACCTTTATTTGTTTGATGGATCTGAATTTTCCGCTTCAGCTGTTAACAGAGGCACGGTGGGTTTGTTTACAATTTAGAACGCATTTCTAATTAAGGCCCGTTTCAGTGATAATTATACAACGCAGCCATATATTATCCGTATATTACAAACAAATTTCGAGATGCTGGTTGTAAATATCATTTATCATTGGTTCATTGTCCCTGCAAAGGGTTTTTCCGAAGTAATTACAATCACATCCCATTCAAGTTCACAAAGACTTAATCAAGCCCTTCCGGGGTTTCGGTGTAAATCGAAGTAATCTAGAAAAGGGGCTCTATAAATATTTCTTATAAATAATGTGATAAAGAGATTGGAAGTAATTTACAAGGAAGCTGTTGGTTTTGTTACTGGCTATGGTGTCGATTATTAGAAATAATAATTAATTCTCTTAAATTTTGGAGATGACTGTTGTTAATAATTGTATTTTTAACCGAATTCCAAAAAGGAAGAGGTTATCAATTCGGCGTGTATTTATTTGTATGTATGTTACTTGATTTCTTCTCCAGTTGTGAACCGATTTCAGCTGTTGTTTTATTTAATAGTTTGTACATTCAAACTGTTGAAATATCAAATTTGAGAGAAAAATGTATTAGTTAAAGGGATGCATATTGTTCGATTTATCCAAAACTAGATTTGTATAGTTTTGTTAAATTGTATTGTTTCAAGAAAGACAAGAAGTAGACTCATATACTTTTCTATGATTTGTAACATATTATTATAATAATTTAGAATGAGCACCGTTTATTGTTTACATTTTTTACTTTGTGTGCAGTTATCTAATAACAATGAATGTTAGTCTGAATCTGGTAGACAATGCAACTCATTCCTCGAAGTTTCCTTGGACTCCCACCGTCTTGAAATGGTTGATCTCACAACGTTTCATTAGCTTCGTATCTGCTATGGTCATCACGGGAATGATGATAATAGTGTCTCTGCTAGTAGGATGCTTTGTCCGCCAAATTTTCGCACTCGAGGTGATACGACAAATTATTCCAAACGTAAAAAATTTTCATATAATTTTTGAAAAAAAAAAGATATTCACAAACAATGTCATCTTTAGCCAAGATTAAAATTGCCTATATTTTTTTCGTATTCGTAGTAGAAGCGCAAATTAAAGGTCTGGGAAAACCCTTTCTTTTCTATTTTGTAGAATTGACGAGTATTAAAAATTGACTTCCTTGGGAAATGATCAATTACTGTAGAAAAACTGTCTTATCCGGACTTTCGGGAGGAAGTGTTTTCCAAAAAACTTTACTTTTAAAATTTTCACACATTGTTCCATTTTCAGCAAATCTCAGCATTTACCAGAATTGCATATTATCAGCCTCATGGAAAATTTCATTAAAAACTGTAATTACACTAATCATAAAACAGATTACGGATGGACTAGACGAAAAAATAGCTCAGATCCTGGAAAAACATAACAAGAAGGACAAACGACATCAAGAAGAAATTCAACAACGGTTAGTGAAATCTTTTGATGAAAAACGTAAAATAGAATATCTTGTCACTGCCATGGAAGAAAAACAACAATATCTTATTCACGATGAAAAGTGAACAACAGAATTTAATTGAAGGATTATTCTGGAAATTTGAATTAACAAGACAAAATGAATTTTAATTATTAGATGAACCGAGACAAAATGAATTTAAAATATTTGAAGAAAAATAAGAACAAATTGAATTAAAACGACAAAATGATTTTAATTTTAGTAACTGAAGAGAAAAGACAACTTCAATTTGAACAATTAATGCAAAAAGTATTGCAAGTTAATGAAACGGTTAATGAAAGAATGCAAATAGTGGAATCAGACATAAAACAGATAAACGACGACATAAAGATTCCAAAAAATAAAAATAATGTACAGGCTCTTGAAACCAAAGTAGAGGACATCGATTTCATCCATAGCCAAGTAAAGTTTGAAATCAGCGCCATCCAAAACAAAGTGGAAACCGAAATTAAACAATTACAACAAGGTGTTTGCAGAGAGGGAAATACCAGCAGACCGTGACTACCAAAGGTTCCTTTAGTAAGCCACCCACATTTGATGGCAGTTCATCTTAGCCCATGTATAAACGCCAATTTGAAACAGTGGCTACAGCTAGTGGATGGGATAACCAAGAATACTACGTCTCTTATAATTTTCTTAAAAGGTCCGGCCTTAGAACTCCTCGAAAGCATTCCAGTTGATGAACAAGGCAAGATCATCGCCATCCTGGACAAAAGATACGACAATCAGTCCCTGAGCCAAGTATTTCAGGTGCAACTAAGTGGAAAAACGCAAAAATCTGGAGGGAGAATTCGAAGCAGAGATTAGACAGTTAGTACACTTGTCCTACCCAGACCTGCCAGAGGAAACGAAAGACCAGTTGGCCACACATTGTTTCATAAACGGTATCAGAGATGTGGAAGCACAAAGAAATCTAAGACTTAGTGGCGTCAAGGAAAGTAATGAAGCTTTACTTCGGGCCTTGGAAGTAAAAGCAGCCATGAACCTGTCCAAACCAAGAATTCGAGCAGTTTCCTTCAGCCAGGAAGAACCAGAACCATCCCTCCAGGCAGTGTTGTCCGGAATCCACAAACTACTGGAACAGTCACAGAGAACTAAGACCAGAAGAGCATGTTACCGTTGTGGGCGGACAGGACATTTCCAACGAGACTGCAGAGTGAGGCTATCGGAACGATCATTGACCAGGGGTAACCAACAAAACAGCCACATGTCCATGGACCGTCAGTCAGTTGCCACAAGGGGGCAAATGTTGACTAACCCTCCACCAGCCCCCAAAGCATTATCCATCCGGGGATTTTGCCGAGATAGCAGCAGCCTAGTCATCAAGTCATCAGGGGCACCATCAATGGCCGAGCAATTACCGTCACCATCGACACCGGCGCCGCTGTGACCATTGCCAAGTCCAGGGTTTTGAGGGCATCGGAAATCCGGCCGTTACCAACAACATCAAGCTCAGAACAGTCACCGGCGAGTTCATGTCAATACAGGGTGAGGCAGATGTAGTATTGTAGATAGGGGACAACCGAATCCGGCATAGGGTCCTGGTAGCGAATATTGAGGACGATTTCATACTGGGTATGGACCTAATCAGCCAGCATGGATTTATGTTCGACCCGAGATATGATGATCTTCAGTTCCTAATTGAGGAATTTGTATTGACACAGCACTTCAACAGTTCAGCCACCTCCATAAAAATTGTGATAAAATCTTCAGCCAGAACTCCCGGTCGAACGGAACAGATTATTCATGGGCAGCTAGAAATCCTGGAAGCTGCGCTGGAATGATGGAGCCCCTACATTTAGCTCATGACTACTTAGTTGGACGGGCTATAGTTAAAACCGGACGAGAAATACCAATTAGTCCTTAATTTGTCCAACAAGGACATCATAATTGCCAATGGTCAAGAAATAGCTTGTTTCGAGCCAGTAGAGACCATCATCAATTGCAAAGAGGTGTACCAGACATCAGTGAAGGAGACAGGGTCCAGTAAAGAGTTCCTACAACAATTTGCTGACCAGTTGACACACCTTACACCAGAGGAACAGAAGAAAGCCAAGCAATTTATCACAAAGCACTGGCAAATTTTTAACAGTGAAGATGGAACCACCGGTCGCACCAACATCATTCAGCATCGAATAGATACCGGAAAGGCTCAACCCATCAGAATACCACCTTGGGGCAACAACAGGCAGACGAGGAAAACATCGAGTACATCTTGCAAAATGGAGTTATTGAGCCGTCCATCAGCTCATGGTCCGCTCCGGTGGTGGTAGTTAAAAAAAGGATGGAACCACCAGATTGGATTACAGAAAGGTGAATGACGCCACGAAGAAAGACAGCTATCCACTACCCCGAATTGATGACACTCTGACCACACTAGCAGGCTCCCGTTGGTTTGCCACACTAGACCTAAAGAGTGAATATTGGCAGGTTGGTCTGCATGAAAACGACAGAGAGAAGACAGCGTTCTCCACTAGTAAAGGGTGTTTCAACTCACGGTAATGCCCTTTGGGTTATGTACTGCTCTCGCTACATGTGAGAGTAGGTATTGAGCGGGTTGACATGGAGAACGTGCTTAGTATACCTCGACGACATTCTGGTCATGGGTCAGACATTCGACGACCATCTGAAGAACCTGAGCGAAGTATTCTACAGAATTAAGAACGCGAATCTGATTTAAAAAAAAAGAATTAGAGTTTTTGGGCCACGTCGTTTCCGAGTCAGGAATCCGCACCAACGATGACAAGATAGAAGCCATTCGTGATTGGCCAGTCCCAGGAGACAACATCATTCAGACGACTGAAGGCGGCACTCTATTCCAGCCCAATCCAAGCATTTCCTACGCAGTCCGGCAAGTTCATTTTAGACACCGACCTCAGCAACACAGGTTTGGGGGCCGTCCTATCCCAGGTGCAAGATGGTGAAGAGAGGGTGATCGAGTACTACAGGCGTGGATTCTCGAAACCGGAAAGAAATTATTGCTTCACCAGAAAAGAACTTCTTGCAATAATAAGGGCGGTAGACCATTTCCACAAATAACTCTAAGGTCGTCATTTCCTAATCTGAACAGATCATGCCGCCCTCAAATGGCTGCTGGACCTGAAAACAGCGGAAGGATAACTGGCCAGGTGGATGGAAAAATTACAGCAATACGATTTCATGGTTGAACATCGTGCCAGTCGTTTGCATAATAATGGCGATACCCTATCAAGAAAACCCTGTAGAGCAGAATGCGGACATTGTCTGAAGACTGCGAGAGAACAGTTTATCCCGGACCAAATGGCTGATCCAGACATCGAACCAATCCTGTCACTCAAGAGAGGGGCACCCAGGCCACCATAGGACGAGGTAGCTAGATACTCGGGCGCCCTGAAATCGTTATGGGCCCAATGGGACTGTCTAAGAGAGGAGAATGGAATTTTCAAGCCAGTTTAGGAAAGCACTGATGGCCGAGAAACCAAGTCCTAACTGGTAGTTCTAAAGAAAAAGGTACCAGTCATCCTGACCGAAGTACATGATGGGATTACCGGGGGCCATCTGTGCATGAGTAAAACCCTAGACAAAGTTCGCCAGAGGTACTACTGGGTAAATTACTTCGAAGACATCAGAGCTTGGTGCCGGAAATGTGACACCTGTGCAGCCAGTAAGGGCCCGAAGACCCGGACCAAGGGCAGAATGCAGCCGTACAATGTGGGCCTCCCATTTGAGAGAATTGCCATCGATGTCGCCGGTCCGTTTCCCGAGTCTGAGAGGGGAAACAAATACATTCTGGTCGCAATGGGGTACTTCAGCAAATGGCCTGAGGCATATGCGATACCCAATCAAGAGGCAACCACGGAAGCGACGGTGCTAGTAGAACAGCTATTCAGCAAGTTTGGCGTCCCGATGGAACTACAGTCAGACCAGGGGCGTAACTTCGAGTCGAATTTATTCCAGAGGGTCTGTAAAAAGTTCAGAAAAACGAGAACAACACCATTGCACCAACAGTCAGACGAAATGGTGGAAAACAGGACCATGGAACAACACCTATCCAAGGTTGTCAGGAATAACCAGGGTGATTGGGATGAGCATATTCCCCTATTCCTGTTGGCATATCGCTCATCCGTACATAATAGTACAGGCCTGACTCCAACCAGGCGATTTGGTTTTTGGCTCCCCCGAAGAACTTTCCCAAGAACAACGATTATCCCGACTAGCTCCGACATAACATGCTGGCAATACACGAATTAGCCTGAACGCAGATGTTGGCCACCAGTGTCCGGATGAAGACGCGATACGACCACAAGGACAATTCTGTCGGATTCCAAGAGAGGGACAAAGTCTGGCTGTACCATCCTCAACGGACCAAGTGTAAATCTCCAAAGCTTACAACCGTCTGGGATGGTCCATACGAGGTGGTCAAGAGGATTAATGACGTCGTCCAGCGTATCCGGGGAAACCCCAGGGCTAAGTTGAAGGTGGTCTATTTAAATCGACTCGTTCTCTACCATGGAGAGGATGTTTCTGATGGGCACGATTAGAATTAAAGGGAGGTGTTCTAAAATTTATCCACTCCGTCCCTGGAGCGCCGGCAACGTAATACAGTTTTCATTCCAAAGAACATAAAAACATCAATTTCTAGAGACTTGAAAATGAGCAAGAAGTATCAATCTCGACGCTGGGCAACAAAATCTAGGTCGAACAGGAAACTGAACGTACGCTATATAAGGCGATATTAATTTCAGTAGTTAGTTAGTAGAGCTTACCTATTGTGATGATTTTGATATTATTGTGTAGTATCTGCTGTTGAAAATATTTGATGTTTTACGTGTAAATAAAAGTTATAGAAATTGAAGTAAATCTTAGTTTTTAAAATTAATTAATTGAACCCAAGGAGTTTATAACAATATCTTGGGTAATAGTAATTACATTCAAGTAAAAGAAATATTTCAGACGTGTTGAAACAAAGTGAAAAATTCGACACCAAAGTGTTAAAAACTGGGAGGGCCTTAAAAACAAATTCACTAATTTTGTTTTTCTGCAAATTGTGTTGTTTTGCAATTGTTACTTGGTGTAGGTCAGGTTTTCACAGGTTAGCCATCTTAAAGGAAATATTTGTATCTTATCTTCCTGGAGGAGGAGGTAATCAATTCGTCTCGTATTTTTGATGTATGTTACCTGATTTCTTCTGTTGTGAACCGTTTTGAATGAATATGGTCTTGTTTAATAGAGTATATATCTGGTTTGGTGGTACTTCAAATTTGGGAAAAGAATTCTATTGGTAAAGTGATAAAAATTGTGAATGAACACATGCGTGTATGGAAATCGACCAATGTCCCTAACATATTGGTCGATCTTTCAAAAATCCCTTATGGATGTGTTTAGTTTTTTAACGTGTAGTCTATTAAGGAAGATCCCTGGCTGGTCTCATATACTTTTCTGCGACGTGCAACTTGCAGTTTTGCAGAAAATCGCCGAAAATTCCAATATTCTTATCAAAAATTTCATCGAAGTGACGTAACGGACATATCCTGATAAATATTTTAGTTCCAACGTAATAGTGCGGGAATTGTAGGCACTGGAAGTCTTCATTGCGAATTTGATAAATTCTATATGTACATCTCAAGCATATAGGTAGTAAACAATGGTATTTTCGGCTCCTTAAATCAATGAGTACCAAGCTCGTTTTGTTTGTATACCAGGCAAATACCTATTAAAATGAAAATTTTTCCATTTTGCTAAGACGGTTCTTTTGGTGTCACATTCGCCCGTCCTAATAGAAAATTCAGTGACAACACATATCAAGCTTTAACAGCTATTTGGTGCGATTATACACAGGGTGTTTATTTATAGCAAACAAAATCCAAAGTAAAGTGATAGAAGGAGTTGCATATATAATAATATGATGATTGAAATATAGGACGGAGTAGAATGTTAGTTACAGAAGATAGTAAAAACATTATGGTGGTCGATAGGCAGCCGTATATACAGGATGGTTGGAATATAGGATGGAGTGGACGTTCGGTGGTCTAAAAATGTTGGAAATAATGTGTAATTAAAATTATATAGGGTGATTAAAAAACTGTTATATGATGTGGCCATAAAGAAACCATATACAGGATGGTTGAAATATATGTTGGAGTTGAATTATATTTATACAGTGTGATTAAAAAATTATTTATTTCATAGTCCATAAGAAGTTGCATATAGTGTGGAGAGGAATTAATGTTGTACAGGGTGATAATACAAACTGATAAAAATGAAATGGAATTATCTATAGTTATACAGGGTTATCAAATAATGTCGAAAAAAGGTTACATGGCGTGACCCATAAGGCATAAACATATTTTAGATTTATTAAGTCAACGCGTACTAGTACATTTTGTTCGCAAACTTTTACCAGTCAATTTAAATGAACATGTATCGTTGTGTAATGTTGGGGCTTTCGATGTACCTGGTCCTGTCTATTAAGGTTATACATGCAAAATAAAAAATAAAGAATAAAAACTACCCGAGTTCAAAAACACTAAAAAGTTGAAAATAAAACATTTTTAAAAAATATATAACCGACTTCCACCTATAACTAAAAAGCTGAAAATAATTATAACAAAATACAAGTCTAGCAAATAAATAACACATTCAATGTTATTAGGTAACCAGAAAGTAAAAAATGTAAACATTAGACGGTACTCATTCTGTACAAATTAAGTCCCTACCAATCTAGTAGATCTATTTTTGAAGTCGGTGCCAAGCAACAATCAAGTTTGATGAAGTAATAGATAAGTACCCAATGCAGGATTTTAGATTTGCTTGGCAAAAATATACTAGATTGGTGAAATTAATTAGTACAGGTTGAGCGCCTATTAATGTTTACATTTTTACTTTTTGGGTACCTAACAACATTGAATGTGTTATTTATTTGCTAGAGTTGTATTTTATTTTAATTATTTTCAGCTTTTTAGTTATAGGTAGAAGTGTGTTTATATATATATATATATATATATATATATATATATATATATATATATTATCATTATTAACTTCATAAATACACATTTAGATGTAGGCAGTATAAAATAAGCTACACATGTTCAAATACGTAATGAGGAGGAAGCATTAAAAAATTAGCAGGAGTATGTTTCCGGAATTGATAGGAACCAACCTCTTCCGTATAGTGAAGCCTAAGAAATAAGAAAATGTTGATACCTCTAAAACAGTTTCTTAATTTAGTATTAGTGAATATAATATTACTACAATATTCAAAGTAATATTTGTTAATTGAAAATGCTGCATAGGTTTCCAATACTGAAGTTATATTGTACCTGTGGGAACTGGATATAATTCTTGGAGCGTGCTCGCACTTTAGTACCGCTTTCGGGTGTAATAAAACTAAAATTCGGAGACTTCTCCTGTGATACCAAAAATATCCTCCCTTCAGGGCTTCAACATAAGGTTATTAAGTTATTTTAACCTGATCCGCTTAAACCTTCGGTGATTAATTGATTGAGCCGTCTATACGTCTTTTTTGTATCTAAACTGCAAGATTTAAGTATATGTTTTGGTATATTCCTTCTTAACTAACCTTTATTTTCTTTTGGTATATTGTGATATTGCTATTTAGGTGTAAGTGGATGTATGAAAATCATCCCCTAGTTGGTCATATAATATTAAATTTCAGGTAATTAAAATGGTTTCTACCATCGAAAAGTTTACAACGCGATCGGAACAGCTGTCGGTCAGGATGTTGATATTTTCAACCACATTATTTGTTTTGTAAATATAATACAAAATTCGAAAGATTAACTTGTTTGAGATATATATAGCTGAATATTTTGAAATATTAAAGTTACCTGTATGTTTTTCGGCTGACTTTAAGGTGAAGGCCTGTAATTTCGATGAGGCACTTTTGCCCTTTCGATTAACAGCATATAGTGTTATATCGAACCCTGCTCCAGACTCTAATCCACCTACACTAAAGACAGGTATACTGGATGTGACGTTACCAACAAGTTTCTTGGTCTGAGCGTCGAACACTTCCATAACAAAGTCCTGCTTTATACCTCCATCAAAGCCTTCGGAACATTCGACATTGAGAGATTCTGAAGTTTGGTTGAGGATTGTGCAGTTCGAGAGAGGGTCAGGTTTACCTGAAATTTAATTATAGTAATAATAAAGTGTCAAGATTTCAGAATATAATTTTAAAAATAATTCAAATAAGGTCTGTTTCGTAACACATTTATCGAATGAACATTTCTGAAAATAGTTTTATTTAAAAAGTTCAATGAACATTATTACAAATGCTTTAAAATGCCCGTGAAAGTAATAAAAGTATATTGAGTCTGGATGTCTGTTTCAGAACGTACGCACAATTCAATGTACTATACAGGATGTTTTGTAGAAGGTTCGCCAAACATGGAGAGCAGATAGTTGGGCTCATGTGCTATACTATGTAGCCCATATATGTAACATTGGATAGCTTACTGTTTTTGTTTTTTTAACTATTTTTTTTTAGTTACCAGCATTTTTCATATCAACTTATTTACTTTTCACTGTAACTTTACCAAATAAACATAAATCTAATCTATGATGTTTGTTTGCTCATCTGCAATCGATATTTGACACAAATAAATTGTTGAAAAAATAAAATGAGTCCATAAATGGCGAAAGTCTATAAAAATGTGATTAAGGTAAATACCTACTTTATTACATTACAAATAAATAAATAAATAGCCTAAGAAGCACTTCCAGAATTTCGAATGCTTACAAAAGCTTCTATACTTCAGCCCCTTGCCAACGATATACCATATTTATTGGAAAGTAATTAGTATCATTATAAAATAAAATATACAAGTTGCAGTCATTTGTTATAAAGGACCCCGCGCATTCCTTATAGAAAGTGGTCCCAGGTGGAGTTGGCTGAAATTTTTATATTTTGTAGATCTCAAGGAAATGAACAAATATCTCCATGGCCGCAAAGTCCGATGACTGATGGTTTTCAAGTTATGGTTAATTTTATATTTATGGTCAGGGTATACCACGATGAGCTGAGTCGATATTTATATGAAAAACTAATGGGAATGTTAATCTAAAAATAAGTATAAAGGGGTTTTTCGAGGAACTGGTTTCTGTTTTTTTAATGGAACGTTCTGTTTTTATGGCATTTTTAGAATCAAAGATTAATTTATTGGAAACATCATATGTCTGAGGAGCTCCAGTTGAAAGTTATTTAAACTTTTTGAGAATTTTGACAGATGCATTCCTCCTCAAAAACATATTTTATCGGAAACAAAGAGGGCCATGTCAAAAATTACCAGAATTTGCCTTAATAAAACCCAAAGTTTTCTAAATCTTTTCAAAATAATATACGGAATGCTCAGAAATTGGCGCCGAATTCGGTTATCTCGAAAATAATGACTCTTGTTTTTCAAATGGTAACCTAGTGAATTCTACTACCCCATACCCAAATTAAACGGTTTTTATATAAACTTGGAAAAACTATTTAAAACGTAAATAAGACGTGAACTATCACTAGGCTTTTTTGAAAGAATTGACCAGAAACAATTGCTGAAGTGTCGACAAAAAATATTTGCTAATATTTTGGTGTTAAAGCAGAATTATATCGAAAGCATTATCATTTCCCGTTTAGGATTAAGTAACTAAGTTCCGTTCGCTATACTCGGACCAACAACTACTCATGACACTCTAATGGGGCTCATTCACAATTACAAAACAGATAGGAGGTTTGTAAAAAGGCAAGAAAACAAGAAACCTATAGTAGATAATGAAGTGAATGAAGTTACAGTCTTCGCATGTTTCAGAGCATTTTCAGAAAATCCCTCAGTGGAGGCAGAAAGAGATATAGGAATACCTATAATGAGTACTCAGAGGATTCTAAAAACATTTCGTATTCATTCTCATTAGTTCAGAATTTAACAGCAGGAGACGCTTAAAGACGGAATGATTTTTCCAATTTATACTATTCAAAATCCAGGAAGACGAACATTTTTTACACAAAATTAATGAAAAATGGTATGTTCAACCACCATAACTCATTATTAAAAATGACGGTGTACTTGTGGTGTATTTGTAAGATTAAAATTGGAACTGTAAGCTTATTGGAGATTGGAGGGAGATTTTTAGGGGGAGATATTTCGACATTTTAGAAAATGGTTTACATCCATTAGATTTTACTTAGAATCAGCTGTGGTATCAAAACGACCTCATAATATTGCACCTGTGAATAACTTTATAGACAATCATTTTGAAGTTTGTTGGATAGAGAACAATGGACCTCATCGACGCCCCGTCGTTCTTCCGATATAACTCGATTAGCTTTTTTCAAAGTAATGCACATATGCTTCTTGTCAGTTCCTTCAAAAAGGCCTACTAATATTTTAAATATCCTTAATAACCACACGGAAATTTAATTTTTGTTTCAGTGGTCTGAGTAAAAATGGGGTTGCCCTGTAAAAAAAAGAAGATTTATACGATTCTCGAATTCAGTAACAATTTCTGAGCACTGGGTATAATTTAACAGTTTCACGTTTTAATCAGGCAAATTCAGGCAATTTTTGACTTGGTCCTTCTTTGTTTTTGTGGGGTATCTGACAAAATTTTTAAAAAGTTGAAATAACTTCCAACTGGAGCCCTTCAGACATATAATCTTTCCAACAAACTTATATTGAAATTCATCGTAGATTCTAAAAATGCTATAAAAAATTATGATACTAATTACTTTCCATTAAACAAAACAAAGTTTGGATTCACTTCCAGTAGAACCGGAAGTCATAGATAACTGAAAATATTTTATCAGTAGTTTCTCATATACATATGGACTCAAGTCATAGGACTTTGCGGCGATGGAGACATTTGTTTATTTAGTTGAGATCTACAAAATATGAAAATCTTTATTTCAAATGTCATATTTATTCTTTCTCTTAACTGTTCATTGGTTTTTATTTCTAAACGAGTTGTTTCGCCCGTCCCCATACAAAAAAAAATCAAAGGTCAGGTTTGGGGACCTTGTAGGCCAGAGTATAGGGCCAGCTCTCCCATTCCAAGCTTTTGTGAATGAATTGTCCAGAAATTCTCTGACAGTTCGCCTATAATGTGCAGGACAGTCATATTATTGGTCTGTCTTCCAATTGGACTTCAACTAATAAGATCGATAATCGTTTATAAAAATTTAACTAGTTTACGAGATAGAACTAAAAACCAGGAGCAGTTACGAGAAAGAATAAATCTTGCGTTTGAAATAATGGGGGATGAGAGGCAACTAGAAACTACAACTGTAGCAGTCAGAAAAAGATGTCGCCCTTAAATCCGTAGTGGTGGAAGCCAGTTTGAACAAAATTTAAAACAAATTTGTATTATTACGTTGTTGAATGCTTCATTTTTTGTAATTCTAACCTTGTAACATTCTCAAATATTATTATTTTACTAATTACTTTCCAAAACATGTGGCATATCGTTCGTAAGGGGCTGAATTATTGAAGTTTTTGTAAGCATTTGAAATTCTTGATGTGTCTCTTATTTTTTTTGGGAATGTGGTAAAGTGTTTAACTTAAGAACTTTTTAATGGATCCTCGCCATTTGCGGACATATCATTTTCAGTCCATTAGAAGAGCAAACGAACCTCATATATTAGATATAAGTTTATTTGGTAAAGTTACAGTGACAAATAAATAAGTTACAAAACTTGATATGAAAAAATGCGGAAATTAAGAAAAAAAAACAACAAAAACCGTAAGCTATCCAGATTTTATATGGGCCACATAATATAGGAAATGAGCCCAATTATTCGTCCTCCCTGTTTGGTGAAACTTTTACAAAACACCTTGTAAATTAAAATTATGACGCAGTGGGTTAATCAATTAAAACATGGAGTGTTAGTTGTAAATTCCGGATTCAAGCAGAATAAAATGTATTAGAGTGGTAATTTTGTAACAACTTGACTTTATTCAATGATAATTCCTCAGTTTGAACCTTCTTTAACATTCTGCAGACAAGCGAAATATCTTTTCAAGGTGTAAAAATCTGGCCTTGATTATTTTATTTAAAAACTATGTTAAGATGTGGAAATAATTACTAAAGCAGAATAGAAATACTGTATTTTTTAAAACGTATAACGTTTCATACATACAGAATATTTGACGTATTGTATTTACTTAAACATAGACAGCAATCTAACCAAAGTTCATTTAAAAAAGTCCTTTTGCTTTCAAATTGGAATAATTCGGAAAACCAGAATTCGTTTAAGCGCATTTAGCGACGGTTAAACAATTATTGTGTTGGAGTGATCCTAGTAAAGCCTAGGAAATTTTTCGTGAAATATATGGATACACGTTATACATGTACAAGCAAGGCAATCACTATCATTAAATAGATTTTATAGATTTAAGTTATATATTTTTTTAATTTTCGTTTTGTGTTGAGTTTTTGGTTAGTTAATTCCGAAATTGTAGTTCATTGATGTGTCCCAGGATCCAGTTGAGATGTTTCGATTTGTCATTTCGTTCCGTATATTTTAGTTTTATTTATTCGTTAATTGGGAGGTCGAGGGGTATTTGCCTTGTAAATTTTAGTTAAATACCAACAAGTTTAATAATGCAGTATTGTCACTGCGAACCATTTAATTTTTAATTACATTTAATTTAGTCGATTTCCACTGTTTACAAATAAAACGTGATTAAAGAATTGGGGATCCATTGCGGCATAAAAATTTTACAAACGTCAAATTTTAAAAACTCAAAGCAATGCTCTAAAATAATAGACACACACCAATATCACTTACTTCTTCTTAGACCAAGAGATTAATAAAAAAATAAATTCTTGAAATAAATCAGTTGTAATACATCTTAGTTTAACTTGAAAATTTATCATTAAATGTTTTAAAATTTATTCACGCAATATTACTGAAATATAACGCACCCGCCATTTTATTAGGTATGTAAATTCTGTTTACAACTGAGTAATACATATGATTATAATATAAGTGGTTATAAACCTATAAATTAATAAGGGATTATTCTTTGAAGTGATGAGCGTTTTGTGATTTAGGGCGTGAATCACAAAAATAGAATTTGTCACATAATTTTGATCATTAAATCTTCTCTCTGTCCATTAAACAACTATTGGTTTTGAGGAAAATCTTTGAATAAACTCCTGAAAATACCTACCTACATTAATGTAGCAAATCTCAAGAAAAAATATATTTCCATCTTTATATTAGATAGGAAATAGAGCTATAAAATGTGCTCTTGACTATTTTAAGATAATTTCATTAGAATTATGCGATTTTTTTGTCTGTTCATTGGGTTTTCTCTCCTTCAAATTTTTTCCTGCAACAGATAAGTATTTAAAAATTGTATATGTAGAACAAAGTGTAGTAAGGCAATTTCATAAAATTGCCCGGATTACTGGCTATCTGTACAGAGATTCTTCCTCACAGTTATTCTGAGAGAAAGAGATGTCTACAAAATGATCAACCAGTATTTGTTGTGTGTCAAAAAATTTGACAAACAAGAAATTCAAGATCAAAGCGAAATTTTTTTAGAAAAAACCTCGAAAACAACACTAAACGATTGTCAACGACTCCAGACTCGGAGTTGAAACGTCTCCATACACAGATAAGTATTACACAATATACAATACATTACTTATATACAGGAATACTGGTTGATCATTTTGTAGACATCTCTTTCTCTCAGAATAACTGTGAGGAAGAATCTCTGTACAGACAGTCAGTAATCCGGGCAATTTTACGAAATTGCCTTACTACACTTTGTTCTACATATACAATTTTTAAATACTTGCAGGAAAAAATTTGGAGGAGAGAAAACCCAATGAACAGACAAAATAATTCAAGACCTCCTCAACAATCTTTTCGAAATTACTTAAGAATTATGCGAGTTCAGGCAGATTCGTTCATAGAAATTGAAAATATTAAAATTCATGACTGCTTTCCTGCATTAAAAATGAGCACAATGAGATAATTAGTTATTCTTAAAACAATGATCCAACTCATATATTTGAATAATATCGTTTAAACAGCATTGGGTAATTTGCATTTTGTTTCAATTTATTATTTTTGTAGTATAATAAATCCTTCGTACAGTGTTTAAAATCTGCACGGTATGAATAAAAAGGGAACAAACGTTCAAATGCACGAAATTCAAAAGCAAAAGAAAAAAAAATAGTTATTTGGAAGTTCAGAGAAGTGGTATGAAATTAGTGAATAAATGAACTATTCTTCAAAGCATGTTAAACTTTATGAAGTTTTAATAATTTCTAGTGCAAAATAAAGTTGACGGGTTAATTCAAACAAATTTTATAACTTCAAAGCGCTTTTGTAGAATCTTTTGTGCTGTAGGGTTTCATGCGGAAATATATTTGTCACATAAGCTTTACCAACTCAAGACAGCAATACCTGTCATGGTTGAGTGTCTATGGAATTTGAAATTTGCCTTGTAGTCCACAGACTTTAGCGTTTCTAATAATTTTAAGTTAATTAAATGTGGTAACGAAAGAATTTCTAATTTGTTGCTACAGTTTAAATTAGATTTCTATTTTAAATTAATTACATATTGTTATAACATTTAATTTTACGCTCCTAAAATAGGAATCCTTCTCGAAATGAATCATCTGTAACAAAAACTATCTCTGCGACCAAGCATGGGTGACAAAAACCATTTCCTAAACGACATTGTAAGAACAACGCTACTTGATGGAAAGTCACAGATATTTCTTCTTGCAAGTGGAAGCGCGATATATATATATATATATATATATATATATATATATATATATATATATTCAAACGAATTGCGGGTAGCAGCCAAAGATTAATAAGTGTACTCTTTTTTATATGAGAGCTTTCGGAATTTTTTTATTCCTTCGTCAGTCAAATACTGAAAAAGTTACAAATATTGTTGTTATTATAAGTACTATAAATGAAATAAATGGTAACTTACTAAAGTTGAGGTTCAAAAAATAAAATTAGCATCTCTAGAGAATTAAAAATGTAACATTTAGTTTTATGATTGTAGTTTAATGAAAATAGATCTAAATTTGAATTTTTTGATGACATATAAATGTGAAACCATAGAAATGTCGGAGGTAATATTATAAGGGATGAGAGTTTTTTTTTTAAGTTTAAGAAAATAAATAAATAAATAAATTTCCAGACAAGTTCCAAAAGTAAGTAATATATGCAAATATATATCACAAAAACAAAAACGTATGGGTTGATTATTATTTTATATATACACATATATATTAGTATCAGTCATCAATAGTATCAACTGAAGTATTGACAGAAGAGTTTGCTGTTAGTCTATCATTATCCAATTTCAACAGGTTACAATAAATCACATTAAGATCCCGTACATCAGTCCGTCGATTAATGCTGTTATCATAATTATTGATGAAAACCATTTCTAAGAAATTTCGTTTAAAAGTATTACGTTCTAGAGCTAAAATTTTTGTATTTTCAAAATCCGCACTGTGGTGATTATTAAGACAATGTATGGCTAAAGAGCAATTTTCTTTTTTTAGCCTAATATCACTTTTATGTGATGTTATTCTATGTTTTAAATTTCTAGATGTTTGCCCTATGTACGTAGCAGGACAATCATTGCAATTAATTTTATATACTACGTTGGACTTAAGGTCTTTAGGTGTTTTGTCTTTAATTTTATTGAATAAATCACCAACCGTTTTTATGGATTTATATGCAAATCTTATACTATGTTCATTTTTAAAAATGCTTACAATTTTGGGAGTAATATCTTTGATGTATGGAATTGAAACATAATTCAGAGCAAGATATGTCGAATTGGATTTGTTAATGAGAGAATTATTAGATATTATATTATATTAGGCTAAAAAAAGAAAATTGCTCTTTAGCCATACATTGTCTTAATAATCACCACAGTGCGGATTTTGAAAATACAAAAATTTTAGCTCTAGAACGTAATACTTTTAAACGAAATTTCTTAGAAATGGTTTTCATCAATAATTATGATAACAGCATTAATCGACGGACTGATGTACGGGATCTTAATGTGATTTATTGTAACCTGTTGAAATTGGATAATGATAGACTAACAGCAAACTCTTCTGTCAATACTTCAGTTGATACTATTGATGACTGATACTAATATATATGTGTATATATAAAATAATAATCAACCCATACGTTTTTGTTTTTGTGATATATATTTGCATATATTACTTACTTTTGGAACTTGTCTGGAAATTTATTTATTTATTTATTTTCTTAAACTTAAAAAAAAAACTCTCATCCCTTATAATATTACCTCCGACATTTCTATGGTTTCACATTTATATGTCATCAAAAAATTCAAATTTAGATCTATTTTCATTAAACTACAATCATAAAACTAAATGTTACATTTTTTAATTCTCTAGAGATGCTAATTTTATTTTTTGAACCTCAACTTTAGTAAGTTACCATTTATTTCATTTATAGTACTTATAATAACAACAATATTTGTAACTTTTTCAGTATTTGACTGACGAAGGAATAAAAAAATTCCGAAAGCTCTCATATAAAAAAGAGTACACTTATTAATCTTTGGCTGCTACCCGCAATTCGTTTGAATACTAAATTTTAACAGCCGTTACCATTATAATTAGATATATATATATATATATATATATATATATATATATATATATGTTCTGAGCGGCTTCCGCGATTATTATTATGAACTAGGCTAGGTTCCAGGTGAGAACCGCGTCTCAATTAATTAAATACTCTAGGTTTCGACTCCTGTGGAGCTATTATCAAGAGACAAATTGTGAAAAAGAGTTTCAGAGTCTAGATCGAACTCAGGGCCTCAATCTACCTACTCCCCAAAAGTCACTAGGTAGTATTTATAGTTATCGGTCGCGTAGAAGAGGATGTCACGAGATGAAGGGGTTGCGCGGTGATTGGTGGGTGTGTCTGGTTTGGTTAAACTGGCAATTAAGGAGGTCCATGCTGTTGGAAGGCTATCATCGCGTCGGTTTAGACAGAAGGGTCGTTTCTCTATTTCTATAGCTTAGCGAATAGTGGACAGGAATTGAGAGATATGATACTCCTACTACTTGATAGAGTCTACTGTTTGGATATGATGATACGCGGCTGTTTTTGATGATCGTGCATATCTATGAAAGAATTATATTCCACGTTTTTGTCAAGTGTCGAGCTTCGTCTAGTTTATTTAACTCCCCGATTTTCTGAATACAACCCCTAAAAACCAACAACACCGACCTCATTTGTAGTCTAGATGTCACTGTCCCCGAGCATCTCAGTCAACGAAGCTATAGAGAAGATACCAAAGAAAAATTTTTTCCAAACCCACATCACAGAATTAGCCAAACACTGCTCAAAACAACACATATTTCACATACAACGGACAAATATACAGACAGGGTACTCCCATCGCTGTGGCCAGTAATAGCCAATCTCTCTATGATTTACTCCGAAGAAGAAGCTCTCCAAAACGCTAATCTTACACCGACGTTATGGGTTGGATACGTGGACGATATTTTCATCATTTGGCCACATGAAGAAACCAAATTAGGAAACTTTTTGACACATATCAACACCTTACGTCCTAAAATACAATTCACCTTAGAATTAGAATAAGGGAGTCGTCTTTCATTCCTAGATGTTCTCATTACCAAAACACCAAACGGACAGTTTCAATATACAGTTTATTTACAGAGCATTTAGATTAACAGACTCCAATACCAAAAAAGAAAAAAAATAAAATCGTAACAGATGAGCAAAAAAAGGATACCAACATCTCTCAATAAAGCAAGCAATAAACCGAAACACACGTGAACAAAACTACAAAGGATAGGGCAACTATTGAAAAAGCACAGCATAAAGTCAATTTTCAAATTTCACAAGCACAAAGGTAAAGTCCGTAAGACAAAATCGATTTAGTCCATAGTATATCTTGTGGACACTGTCAAAAGTCATACGTGGGAAGTTCTAACCGACACATTCCGGTAAGAGCAGAGGACCATAAATTAAGCATCAACAATAAGCAGACAACCTTGGCCTTATTCCAACACAAATTCCATACAGGCCATAAAAGATAAAATTAAACATTTAAATAACCCCGACACAAGAAATATCGAAAAGTTATAGTCATTTTCAGCTGTGTGGATGTTCAAAAATATATATACGGAGACCCACTCAACCCGACACAATAAAATTCATTAAAACGTTCCAGCCATTCAGGAGTTCAAAAAAACCTAGAGCTCGACTGTTGCGCCATCTACCTGGTCCAATTGTGAATTTAAATCATCCAGGGATCCACGCACACGCACTCACCACACACACACACACACACACACACACACACACACACACACACATACACAATTTCATCACCCGGGGTCGTTGTTGGTCCACTACCGGGCGCCTCCCCAGGTGGCGGATAGGGGAACGCTCTTCAGCAATGGGGAGTACTGAGGATTTCCTCAGGGCGGACCAAAATCAGATAGGGGAAGGAACCCCGAAAATAAACCATTTATGGATATGGGTGATAAGGTGAACTTAATACCCCAGGTGGGTACCTCTGCAGAGGATAATCCCGCCACCGGTTCCGATCGAGTGAAAGCCTCGGTGGCCGGTGCACGCTCCACGGATTCTGGGGGGAGCGAATTATCACTGGTTCCGTCACATAGTGACAAGAAGAAGAACACTAGTAATGGTACAACATCAACCATTACAACTAGAGCTGGCAGCAAGACACTATCCAGCCAGGTCCTCCAAAAGGCGAATAGTGGAGTTGACGTCCAACAAAGGGCAACAAATGAGAGTGGCGCTCCAAACAAATTAGGAGCAAAGATCGATGAGCTCTTGAAGTTCATTGGGCCTAGGCACAATGTACATCATGAGATCAAGAAACTGGTACACGCCATTAAGTCAGAATATGACAAATATCAGACGTCAACGACGCGGCCACCTCCTGTAGCGAAACCTGCTACAACACAGACATCGCCAGTAAAGGTGTCAAACATTCAGACACAAGGTGGACAGCAAAAGGAGGTCCCAAAAACGGCTGCCTCAAAAGCAGCTAACTCAAAACCGGCTGCATCAACACCGGCGGCCCCAAAGCAGGCGGCTTCAATAAAAGTAGCCTCTGTAGCAAGGACCTCGCCACCGAAGGTCTCGCCTTCAGTAGCCTCATCAAGTAAGGCACCACCACTTAAAACGCTTAAACCGGTGCTAGCTACCAAGCTAAAGCCCGGTAAGGAAGGTCGCCAGAACATCGGGCAAACTACCCAGGGAACAACAAGTAGGGTGGTCAATTCAGAAGCGGAGAGAAACAATGGATTAAAATCCAAGTTTAAACCGCAGACCAAAAACCAACCTGCAAACCAGTCGACTGACTGGCAAGTGGTAAAGATGAAAAAGGCCCCGAGGACCAATAAGCAAAAACCAGCGCCACATTGTACGCTGCTTATAAAGAAAGGCGAGAAGAGCTCCCATGCAGATATCTTGCGAGGTATCAAGAATGATCCCACCTTGCAGGATATAGGCAAAAAAGTCAATAAGATCCGACGAACAGCTAAGGGAGATCTACTTTTGTTATTCGCCAAGGCAGACGCTCAGGAGATGGAGCGCTATTGTAACGCCATCAAGAATAAGCTCCCAAGCGGGGCCACTGTACAATCTCGAATACCGCAAATCGAGATTGAAATTAAAGACTTGGACGAGATCAGTACCAAGGAAGACGTAGTAAACCTGCTCAAAGATAATATCGACGGCCTGGCAGAGATCACTGAGGAGGCAGTGAAATCACTTCGACGGGCATATAGATCAACACAAACGGCAGTTGTTTGTCTCCCAGAGGTCCAGGCCAAGAAAGCCATCGCACTTGGAAAGCTGAAACTTGCGTGGGGCACAGTACGTGTTCGCGAGAGGATCAGCCTTCGACGGTGCTTCAAATGCTGGCACTTTGGGCACAACGCCCAGGCGTGCAGAGGCAAGACTGACCGAAGCAGTTGTTGTCACAGATGCGGAGGCGCTGGTCACAATGCCTCGGCTTGTCAACAACCTGCCAAGTGCTTACTCTGCAAAGAGAAAGATAGTAGGTCAGACTGCCGGCACGTTGCGGGTAGTTGGAAATGTCCGATCTACCAACAGGCGATGAGAGCAGCACAAGCCCGTAAATGAAAGTACTGCAACTCAACCTCAACCATTGCGAAGCAGCCCAAGACCTACTGGTACAGCGGGTGCGGGAATTGGATTGCGACGTAGCCATAATCTGCGAGCAGTACAAAAACTTCGACACCCTGTCCTGGGTAAATGACACAACGGACAGAGCAGCGATATGGGCTTGCGGTAAACTTCCGTTCCAACAACTCCCAAATACCCCCGAACCATGGCTTGTGAGAGCCAAAGTGGGAAGGGTTCACTTCTATAGCTGCTATGCACGTCCTAGTGCACAGCTCGAGGAGTTCGAGTTATTCTTGGACACCTTGGCGGAGGATGTACGGAAGCGTGAATCGGTCGCCATCGCAGGAGATTTCAACGCCTGGGCAATTGACTGGGGATGCCGGGAAACGAGCGCGAGAGGACGAGCTCTCCTTGAGACCATGTCTTCGCTCAACCTGGTACTCCTCAACACAGGAGACGTAAGCACATATCGCAAAGGCACAGCCAGCTCCATTATCGATGTGACATTCGTTAGCAGCAACCTAATTAAAGGGGGCTGTGAGTGGCGGGTCGATGAGGAGTTTACTAATAGCGACCACCAAGCGATTATATGGGAAATCAACACCACTCCCAAACGAAGATTGTGTGTCAGTCGTGCGAGGTCACAGCCAGTCGGTTGGAACAAAAATGCTTTCGATGCTGATTCATTCGCCTTGGTTATGGAGCAGGAACCATGGTCAATAGCAACAAGCGCAGAAGCCACTGCCAAAGAGGTAATGACAAGCGTTGTCAAGTCCTGCGATGCATCCATGCCAAGGAGACGGCAGAACAACAGCCGCCCACCAGTTTACTGGTGGAACGACACGATCTCACAACACCGACGAGAGTGTCTCAAAGCACGAAGGCTGCATCAACGAGCACGGAGACGCGACAGGGTCACAACAGAAGAACTAAGGCTCGACTATGAGATCAAAAGACAACAACTACGAAGAGCCATTCTCTCAAGCAAGAGATCCTACTGGAAGGAGTTGTGTGACGAAGTTGACCAAGATCCATGGGGAAAACCGTATAAAATCGTGATGCATAAAATCAAGGCCACCCCCATGACATCAACGAACTGCCCCGAATCATTGCACCGCATTGTCACTCACTTGTTTCCTGCGAAGCCTGAGCTACCCGCTTATCCTTTGTGGCAGGTGAGGGACGAAGATATACCATCAGTGACTATGAATGAGCTGATGGGCGCGTGCAACCGGCTCCAAAACGGTAAGGCTCCCGGTCCAGATGGCATACCTAACATCGCGCTAAAATGAGCCATAGCCAATAGGCCTGACATGTTTCTACACATGTATGAGACCTGCCTAAAGCAGGGGGTTTTTCCGACTAAGTGGAAAAAGCAGAGGCTTGTGCTCCTACCTAAAGGGGGAAAGAAACCTCCAGACGAACCGTCATCATATCGTCCCCTCTGTATGTTGGACTCTGCGGGGAAACTCCTTGAAAGAATAATAGCAGATAGGCTGGAGCCCTACGTTGAGCCAAAACTTTCCACCAACCAATTCGGGTTCAGAAAGGGGAGATCAACCATCGATGCCGTGACACTTGTTACCAACATCGCCAGAGAGGCTATCTCGGGAAAGAGATGGAGAAGAGGTGGAAAAAAGTACTGTCTAATAGCCACCCTAGATATCAAGAACGCCTTTAACTCGGCCCGCTGGGACCGCATTTTGGAGGCTCTTGCCAGGATGGAAGTTCCGCAGTACTTGCGCAGAATGGTTTCAGCGTATTTCAAGGACCGCATCTTGTTGTACCAAACTGAAAATGGGCAAGTAGACTATAAGATCACAGGAGGTGTACCTCAGGGCTCTGTTCTTGGCCCCCTCTTATGGAACGTAATGTACAACGACCTGCTCCTGCTCGGACTGCCTGAGGGCGTCAGGCTAGTGGCATTCGCCGATGATGTGGCATTGATCATAGTGCGCAAGCACATAGAGGAGATACAAACAACCTTCTCATTCGCTATAGCCACAATTCAGCATTGGATGCTCGCAGCGGACTTGAGTTTAGCAGAACAAAAGACCGAAACACTTCTTGTTAGCAGTCGAAAGGCAAGGGAAACCATCACCCTCAAAATAGGCGACACCTACATACAGTCGCAGCCCTTCATCAGCTATTTGGGGGTGCTCCTGGACACACGGCTCAACTTCAAAGAGCACATAATCGCGGCCAGCAAGAAAGCAGCTGGGGTACAGGGGGCATTATCTAGAATAATGCCTAATGTCGGAGGCCCTAGACAGATGAGAAGACAGCTACTGGCAACAGTAACTACTTCTGTTTTGTTATACGGGGCACCGGTATGGGAGAAATCGCTCGAGCTACCATCGTACCGCCGGAAAATGAAATCAGTCCAGCGGCTCACAGCGATTCGAGTGGCATCATCCTACCGCACTGTGTCTTACGAGGCGGTGAGTGTAATTGCCTCTACCCTGCCAATCGACATCCTGGCTGCAGAAAGGGGACGGCTTTATCGCAGGAAGTTAGAAAAAGACCAACCGACAGGAAACAGCGATGAAAGAGCCATGAGTCTAGGGCAATGGCAGGAGAGGTGGGACATCGCTACTAAAGGCCGGTGGACATATCGATTGATACCTAACATCAGTCGTTGGGTCAACCGCCAGCATGGGGAGGTTGGGTTCTACATCACTCAACTCCTGACTGGACATGGATGCTTTCGAGCATACCTGCACAGGTTCAGGAGGGCAAACTCCCCAAACTGCCCACACTGTACGGACGTGATAGAGGACGCGGAACACGTGTTCTTCTCCTGCCCCCGGTTTCAGGTTCAACGTGCTGAAGTGGAGAGGATTCTGGAGACTAATATCGTCCCAGAACAATTAGTAGAAGCCATGCTGAAGGGCCCCCAAGCCTGGAACTTAGTATCAGATTACGCGGAGACTATCCTCAAAGAACTCCGCGATACGTTCGAGGAGTAGGCTTTAGAAGCTTTCAATGGAAGGGCAGTAAACATCTGCAATGAACCACCCTTGCGAAGTAGTATTGAGTAAGAGTGCCGCAGGGGACCATGGTTGTAGGTGAAAGAGGTTAGGGTTTTAGCGGGTATACGGTATACTGGTTTCAATGCAACGATTTACTCTTGCTTTGAAGTCATTACATCGGGAGTCCCGCACGACGGCCAGCACGTGCTAGCTAAGTACGCAATGTATTTCCCCCCTCTTCGGATAAAAAAAAAACACAATTTCATCAAAATCTCTCCAGTAGTTTAGGAACAGTAAAAGACCATTTTGTCAAGTACAAAATGAGCTAATGATCTTCAAGCGGCTGAACAAGTCTTTATAAATTAAGCTAAGAACCATCTCGATTACGTCAGTTTTCTAACAAAAAAAACCGCAACAAAATCGGTCCATTCGTTTAGGAACTATGATGCCACAGAAATAGACAAATACTATCGAAATTCAGACAATTTGGGAGTTAAATAAACAAGACGACCTTCTAAACTTGCCAAAAACGCGAAATATCCGGTAATAAAACTGGTACTACTAAATGTAATCCCTTCATAAATGATGATCATCAAAAACAATCTTCTCTACAGTTTGATACATAGTATTCCCTGGACAAATCATTAAAAATAGTCAAGCTATGGTTCAAAACCTTAGAACCTACTTTCTTCCAAGCTCTTGGAGTTAACATTCACTCGTTTTAATTTTAAACTCAGGAACTCGGAAGTTTTCGGGGAGAGGGTGATTGCCACTATCCGCCGCTTTCTATTCGCTCTGTTTTATTACTGGGTTCATCAGGTGTGAATGTACTGTTACTGAAAAATCTATGTAGACATGGTAATTTCTTAAAATGCTATTAGTCGATTACAGAGAAAAAATATTTCAATTTCTTAATCCTTTAGCAATATGCCTAAATTTTAAAGCAAAACTTAATTCCCTGAATAAATCGCTGTTTATTAAATACGTTGTTAAAAGTTTGGAAAAGCTGATTATTATATTGGGTGCATTGTATATTCTTTTTGCCTATTATAGAATATTTTATATTTCTACTCGAAATCAGTATAATGAGAATATGTGATAAATATCTATCGTTTTGACACAATTGGAAATTTGATTATGGGATTTCTGACGTGACTGTTCACATAAAGCGCACGTTGTGTTGTTCCGTTAACTTTCAGAGTTGAATTAAAATTGAATCGTTAAAACAATGACAAGCAGCTAGTATCCACGGCTGCCAGAATTCGTCACCATGTGTTAATCGAATTGGAATAAAGCGTGTATGAATTTTTTGTCGACTGTGAAATATACATCCATCCTGGCTTCAGATTTATCAAGATTAAATAACGCTTTACGTGTTGCTGTTGGTCCGAAAATAAAAAAAGCAAGTGACGTAGTAATTGAAGAACGTCCTAGCAACGTTTTAGTTTTTAAGGGGAACATATTTCCGTGCATTACTGATAAATTTAATATCGTTGATATGAGTCACATTCAAGAATTTCTAACGACATCGGTATTAGAAAAAACTGCAAATGTGGGAAATATTTTAGTTTGTAACTCTAAACCACGTCTTCATAAATCTTTTAATAAACTTTAATATAATTAAGTATGCTGACATAATATTGCTGATACGATTTTATTGATAATAAAGATAATATTATGACATGTTTGAACTTCTTCTTCTTCTTCTTCCAATGTTGTCCTTCTCGGGACGGGGGTTGGCTTCAATCTTTCGATCTTATGCTAATAAGAATTACCAGTGATGAAATTATGTAAATTTTACTTCTAATATATAATTTTCTTTTTTCACTAAAAATATTGGAAACAGGTTGTCTTTTGAAATGAAAATGAAACGTTATTCTTCAAATTTCGGAGAAATAGAATGTTTACTTAGACTATGAACAAATCAATATTTACAGGGTAAGGCAGCCTTGGACCTCCGGCCTTTCACTAGTACTAACACATATAATTGACTTCTTGGGCGTCTTTATTACTTTATAAGCGTCTGTGGGAGTTCAAGAGGCTTCGACCCAACATTCACGATAATTATAACTCTATACTACTTTCCTAACCCTACCACGCACACACATATGCAGCTGCCTCGCCATCTTAGCCGAAAGTTGAGGTTGCACTGTCACAAAGCAAATTTGACACAGTATATGGAAACTTTCGCAAAGTGACAAGACCAAGTTTCTTCGAAGCCTGGGTGTCAATAATCTATATTCTGCGTCTTGGGCCTTTTTGGGAGCATTTATTTGTGTTTTTACTGTTTTTATTATAAATGTTTTATGTATTTTTAAAAAGGAACAAATGGTGCTGTAATTTCTATATGTAATAGCGGGTTAAAACTTTGGTTAACCCAAGCAATCTTGCTGCCCATCTGTTATTTGTCTACCTAGATGCACGTTTAACCATCAATCAGGAACACTGAAAGTCACAAAATTCTAGCAGTGGCTGATATGAGAAAGTGCAATCAAGCTGGCATTCGTACGTTGCAGCAGTGTTAAATTTTCCCAAATAGTAAGTGCTTCAACCTAGTAATAATACATTTAAAAATTTAAATAACCCTGACCAAAAAAATAAAAAGGCTTTCTCGACCTTGCAGCTTCATTAAAAGTACTTATTAATATTTTGATGCTGAGAGTAGCTGCATTGGGGACCTCTAAGTGGATTTTCCCCACGGAACTCACTCTCTGTTTACGAGATATTTAATTTCCGTAAAAACATTGCTCGACATCTAGTAATTGTATTTTTACCAATCAATTAGTTTCCATTACTGTATAACATTCGGTTCCCCATAACTTTTCTAGCTAGAATTTCTCATCTGCCCTCCATCCGATATTGGATTTTTACAAAATGAATAATAGGTTTGTAATCATTTGAGAAGAGGAAACCTACCAATTATCAGGCATATTACATTTACTGTTCTGAGAGAGTTAATTCCCCTAAAAGTTTTAGAAAATTAATGGCCCTTATCCAATATTTTTTTTATAAAATGACGAAACTAATTCTTATACCTGAAAATTATAAATGTACAATAAAAATAAAAAACATATTTTACCTCATTCTACATTAAATATTAATATAGATTTATTACGTTATTTGAAAATTAAATGTATACCTTATAACTTCATCTATAAGTAACAACGTGTTTTATTTTCATTTATTAATGTCGATTTTCACAGTAACAACAAAAAACGTGTAAATATTAAACATTTAAATATATGACATATGAAGAATTTGCATGAGCATATGTGACCAAGAAAATACTACATTTTTTAAAAAACAAAAAATACTTTTGCTGAAGTCAGTGCAAAGTTGAACAGCAAATTTGAATTAATGCACTTTCCAAATTAATTTTTTTTAACTTGGCATTAATGTTAGAAAAAGTAATTAGGTAATTGTTGCAGGAAAAAATATTGTTTGTTTTTTAGTTAACTTCCTTTTTTGAAGTTGGTTTTTGTTTTTTTTTAATGTATTTATTTTACAATTTTTATTCATGTATTAATTAACGTTTTCGATATTGCTAACAATGATGTATTTTACTTTCAAGCAACGTTCATTATTTTGACCAATCTCTTTACTGTTGAATAGGATAGAGTGAATTCTTTTCTAATTATTTACACGAATCAAGAGAGTTTTGCACAAGATTCCAACTTCATAACATTTAACTTTTTTAGGTCTCATAATTATTGGACATTTTGATTTAATTCGAATTACATTCATTTACTAGTCTCTCCTCCGTGAAAATTTATAATAAATCAGTATTTCATGAAACAAAATATTTTAGGGATACAGCATAATTGCAGTAGTCAATTCTAATTCTAATAAACAAAGCTTATTAGATTAATAACAATTTGAGATATTATAAAAAATAAAGGTAGGGACTTTAGTTTTAATCAAAATTGATATTTTATGTTAAACCTAGTGTATAGTATCATTCACCTGATGACGATAGCAGATCCAACGCTATTGAAACGTTGTGAGATCAATCATTTCAAGACAATGGAAGTGCAAGGAAACTTCGAGGAACGAGTTACATTGTCTACCAGCTTCAGACTAACATATAGTTGGAATAGTTACATGAATATGCATTGTACAATTTTTAGTGCAATGACATAACTAATTGTCAGGTTTGGGAATTACACACGAGTCAATAGAACTCATATTACATATTCATTTCCGCACATTTAAAACTAGTCCATACTGGTTTTCATATCTAATGTACGGTTGGATTTCTTTATTAAGTTTCGTACTAGTTACGTTCAGTTTTTCATACTAGTCTATACTCGTTTTCACACCGTATTACGGTTTGAATCCCATACTCATTTTTCGTACTTTTGGAATTTCATGTTTACGACTGATATTTGAGTTTACGCTCCGCTGGAGCAGGTCCAGTATTTAAATATCACCTCTACCACAAACAAAAACACACGCAAAAAAAATTCATCAAAATCGGTCCAGCTAAATAGGAGTTAAAACTTGCAGCTTTACTCACTTGGTCCTACTGTAAATCTAAACTATCCAGGGACCCACTCAAACAAACACAAAAAAATCATCAAAATCAGTCCAGCAGTTTAAGTACAGTCAAAATAAATTACACCTGAACAAATTTTGATAAATTGTTGCTAAGATGATGAGTTCAGTTTACGATGCCAAAGACAGATACCCAGAACGAGAGATACACAAGATAAACTTATATCACACCTCTGCGTTTGGGGTTAAAAAAGTGTTAGGCAATTTTAATGGCGATTGTAAAATTTTGATTACTCTATAATCTCTTGATGGTTATAATAAAATTAGAAAATTTCTCAATAAACTTGATACTTGCTTTAAATAAGGATTGAAATTATGAAACAACAACATGCTACAGTTGATATTAAAATACCATAAAACCCTTAAAGCTTTTGTAAATGTGAGTCCGAAGCGACTATAAAATATGAACCAATAACTAATGTTATGTCATATTGTCAAGGGGGAGAACTTCCATTTTTTAATGAAACAAGTTACTCTTTTATTTAAAGTGATCTCTTGGAAAATTAAGAATAGGTAATAAATTTCGACATTTGAACTGATTGTTTATTTTGGAATTATATATATTTTTCTTTAAAATGTATTACACTTCATCACAAATGGCGCTTGTCAACTAGGTCCAGACAAACCAATGCACGTTTTGATCATTTAACTAATCTTATAGCTAGGGCATTATATGAGAGAACTTATTTCCTGACAGTGTTGTAGCTCTGGCTATTACTCCATGAAGATGACAACTGAGTTGTTGAAACGACTTTGATTGTTTTAAATAAAGATTGGGTGTTAAGGTGTGTTATTTACATTAGCAAGTACTGAATTAATTCAGCCGATACTTGGTGGAAATTCATTATAATTAACTGATATTCATTGACAAGAACTTATTAAGAAAGATGTGTAAAATATATCAAAACATGCTAAATAGTGTTTAAAAAAGTAAATTTGTGGAAATTACAATAATAGTTATGGGAACGAGGTGAGACCTCAAAGTCATAATCATTTCGATTTATTCCAAGGTGTAAATTATGACAATGAAATTTTGGTATTTTCAAAACTTCGAAACGAAACTACTCAATCAAATACATTATTATTATATTTAATTGTGCGAAAGAATATGATTTACTATACAGCGTGGCCCAGAGTGATGGGTCGTTGACTGTTTTTATGTCAACGAAATGAAATCGTTTCAGAAACTGATCAGCTAGTTGAAAGCAGTTAACATTATTAACTGATTTGAAAAAAACAACATCGACTAACAACTAGTTGTAGTTAGTGGCTACTTCTAGTTACATTTATTCCAATAAAAAAAAACGATGAAACTGAATGATGTTACGTCAAATTTCAATTAAGGTAAGTAGTAATGATTTAATTAGTTGTTTATGTATTTCGTTTTAATTAAATGCACACTTTATTTTACTTAATTGTCAGTATACTTCTTGGTTGATTTATAAATCCAAACTTTGAAAAAATACGATTACAATGTTTCAAAATAACGCAATAATAAGTTAGAAAATTTACCTGCCTCTATTGATATTTTTCCAACTTCATTATTATATTTATTTACACGCATTAAGAATTATATCTATAATGCAACATTAAACAGAAAAACTTAAATCATCTAAATAATCAGTACCTTTCGCCTTATAACAAATTGGTCAATTTACTAAAAACCCTGCAAAACAAAACCCCCCGTCTATGTCACTCAAACTTGTGATGACGACTGCAGATCACACAGAGAACAGTCGTCATGTTTGATACTGAGATCAATAGTTCATTTTAGAGCATACTGAGCAGTTTTTCGAATTCATAATATGTGCACATGTTTCAACTGTGTTGTGGTTCTTGCCTTTGTTATTGGCCTTTAGTACAAGCTTTAAGGGCATTTTTAAACGTAGTAATTGTTGTTCATATTTTTATTTTGACGTGATCCTTGAAGTTGCCTACATTTTTTTATAATTTGATCTAGATCTGGCTTCTTACTATACGTTACCCTTATTATGTCATCCAGATGTGAGTTCTAACTTTGTTCTTGTCAACATTCTTTTATTAT
The DNA here is from genome assembly GCA_034190945.1 of Octodonta nipae. Taxonomy (NCBI): domain Eukaryota; kingdom Metazoa; phylum Arthropoda; class Insecta; order Coleoptera; family Chrysomelidae; genus Octodonta; species Octodonta nipae. The sequence goes on from CM067221.1 coordinate 59,000,816, forward strand.
TTAATTGGCGTAGCTTAGCCTCTAGTCCTAGCCAAATTGGCCACTTATAAGAGGTTAACAGGTCGGAGGCTCAGTATCTAGGGACTAAGTAGTATCGTTAAATAACTTCTTATCACATACAACACTCTTACTACATTTTTAGATAATTTGACAGCTCCTTCATTTGCATTTGTTTTGTACATGGTCACCAATAACTGTAGCTTCTTACTTAATTTTAGTGTAGATTGGGTGATATTTAATTAATAGATTAGAACGCTGCTTGTTAAAATAATGCTCTATCAATAATAATATAATCCCTCACTGAAATTAAGAGACTCAATTAATTTTTAAGAGCTTTAAATTTATTGTTTGCTAAATTTATTTTAAGGACTTCTTCCTTCCGGATATATGTATATAGATAAATGGAGTAAGATTAATGTCTACTTAAAATACAATTGTTTACTGAGTAACCGTATTAATTAATAAAGAGAAAAAGTCAAGAATTTATCTTTTTTTAACAGAAATTTTGAGATAGTTACATAGTGGTATAAATATAAAGAAATGTATATCTGTTGGGGATTTCCTAGCACGCCAGACGTTAATGTTAATGCATTAACATTCGTCACATATTATATTTATTTTCTACAAATATCATGATTAGCTAAATTATTATATTACCATATTACCATCAATTAACAAGTTACCAGATTATATATAGTTATGTTATAATGGTGGTAGTTTAGTGAGAAGTTTTAGAATTTAAGATTTTAGTTCACCTTATTTCTGAATTTTTGGGCTTACTTTAGTTTTATTTTAGGTCTAGTTGATAAGTTTGCTGCTATTTTGTATAATAATATTGTATAATCTATATATAAATAGGCAAAGAGAAAACGGTTAGGTACCATTTTCTCCTCTGTCAGTCAACCGATTTGTTTTATTTTTGTTTTGTTTAGTAGCTACAGACGACGTTCAGTGCAGAATGCTAAAATTGATATATAATATTGTACAGTGCTGTAAGATTGCTTGGAGAGAAAATCATAAGATCGGTGGACTCCAATGTGAAAGACAAACTAAATTAAATGTAACACTAAAAGTTTTGGCCCTTCGCTAAAGTTATCCTACATAGTCATACTATTGAAATAGAACCAACGAAAAATTATAATACATAATAATGGCCGTTTATTGGGCGCCCGCAAGTTTGCAGTTTGCAACTTTCATTGCATTGTAAATATAGTTTGTCAACTAAAATCAGAATTATGTTGCACCTCATGAAGTTATTTCTGATTTCTTCTTTATTTTAACTTTATACTTTTAATTTCGAGTCCTTTTTTTTGTCGGGTAACTTTCATGTAAGTTTAACTAAGATTACAGAAAATTGTGAAATTATGCACAAATTCACCATAAATAGGTAGATCTGAAAACCCTGAATGCTTGGCCATCTGCCGGAAACTTGATTTAAATTTTGACATTTCATTACTTTTGTAGCGATTAGGTTGAAAGTTTTCAATTCAGTCAGAAAAGATTTCAAAGTATTTTCAAGGTTTCAATTTCAATTCACAGAAAAAATAGGTGTATTTAACTGCTATTCATTAACAGTATGTGATTCATATTTCTTTATATTTTTCAGATAAGACAGAAATTGTTATGGGTTACTACGTTGGTAAGTAAATTTTTTATATTGAAAATCACACTGAAAATTACTGTTTTCTCACAATGTGGGTATATTATAGTTAATTAATTTTATTTACATGGTCCCATTGCTGCTAAGTTCTGACTGTTATAAACATTTAAAAGATTTGTTTGAATATAAAAAAGTACCTAACCATTTATTAGGTTAAGTTAGATACATTTGTTCTAGAGTAAAATATATTTTTTGACTTACATTGCTGGCTTTAAAGTTTTAAACCTAAATGTTTAAAAAAATTTAAAATTAAAACGCTCTAGACGACAATAGTAGTACTGCGTAAGTATATATGCTAGGTTGATTTTCAAATGATAAACAAGGCAGTGACTGGGTAAAGCTCTTTCAGACCGTGTGATGACCATCTTTTACTATCTTTGGAGTTGCCTATAGTTCAATAGGAAAATATTTAATGTTGTAAATTATAGATCAGTATTGATTTTTCGGAGAAGTAGTAATAACTTTCGTAGAAAATAATATTTGTAATTTTTTGTTGGGATTATAATTCTATCATTATTATCTATCTATACTATTATAAAATTATAGTTGTTTGTTTGTTTGTTTGTTACCTCATCACGTAATAACTACTGAACTGTTTTTGCTGAATTTTCTTTTGTTGCAAAGCTTATAGTTTGACTTAAAATCTGGTATAAATTTATCTGACTACATTGTCAGAAACGGTAGATATAAGGGAAAAAATACTACCATGTTCGGTAACACACAATTGGTTCCAAGGCATGCAGCAAATATTAGATACTTGCATCAGCTTAGCTTTTATTCAAAATTATATGACAATGTAACATGTTTCGCTATTAAAAAAAATTCAACTGATATATCAAGTATCATTTTACAGAGTGTTCCATATATAAGATAGGTTAAACTTAGAACGAAGTAGAATGTATTTAAGAAATCTTGAAAAAAAAAGTGTATTAGGTGGCCCGTAAGTAGGTGCATATATACAATGTGGTTGAAATAAGCGAGAAGTTATACGGGGTGGTTTGAAAAAGATATATTGAGCGGACCATAAACAGTTGTATATACCAGGTCGTTAACAAACGTTGAATTATACTTATGCGGTGGATAACCAAATGTTATATTATTAGGGTCATAAATAGTTCCATATACAATGTGGGTGAAACAAGGATAGAATAGAATTATATTTGTACAGGGTGGATAAAAAAATAAGTAAAAAAAAATTGAAATGGGTTGAAAAAAATGTTAGAAGTATTTGTTTATACTGGGTGGTTGAAATATAAGATGTAGTGGAATTGTAGTTTATAGGGTGGTTAAAAAATTGTTTTATATCCACAAATAGTTCACAAGTACCATATTACAGGATGTTTGAAATATGTAGCAGAGTATGATTACAGCTATACAGGAAGGTTTAAAAAATATTATAAAGGAATTTATGATCCACAAGCTGTTTCATATACCGTATAAAAGAATTCTAAGTATGCAGAGTCGTGAAAAAATGCTATATTGGGTGGCCCATAAGTAGTTGCATATACAAGGTTGTTGAAATATACCGCGGAGTAGAATAGTAATTATACAGTGTGGGTAAAAAAGTTAGAAGAATTTTGTTATATAGGGTAGAGCATGAGCTGTTGCATATATGGACTACCTAAAATATAGGGCGAAGTAAAGTTATCGTTACATAGTGTGATTCAAGCAAGGTTAGAAAAAGTTGCAAATGAAGGATGGTTTAAATTAAGAGAAATTATATTTTATACTGTGATTTAAAAAATATGAGGAAAAAATGTGAAATAGCGTAGCTCATAATCAGTTGCACAGATACGGATATTTGAAATATAGAGAGGAGTAGAGTAAAGAAGTTTGATCTTTAAAAATTCTTACGTAGGGTGCTCCATAAGCAGTTGCAGTTTTGGTGAAATTTATTGGGAATTGATGGATTTATATTTATACAGGGTGGTACAAAAATGTCAAACTGGGTGGCCGAAAAGTAGTTGCACATACAAGGTGGTTGAAATAGAGGGTGGAGTTGAATTATAGTTAAATGGTGCGGATAAAAAAATTGTTCTAATTTTTTTTAAGATAGAGCATGAGCTGTGGCATATATACACTATCTAAAATATGGGGCGAAGTAAAATTATAGTTATACAGTGTGTTTAAAACATGTTTGAAAAAGTCGCATATAGGGGGTAGTTGACATGTAAGATGGAGACAAATTATATTTTACAGGATGGTTAAAAAATATCTCAGAAATGGTTATTTAGCGTAGTTATACAGGATGGTTCAAAAACTGATAGATGAGTAAGTTATAACGGGAGACTAATTGGCAGCAGTACATACAAGATAGTTTAAATATAGATGAAAGTTATAGCTATGTACATACAAGATAGTTTAAATATAGATGAAAGTTATAGCTATAGAAGGGAATTCTTAAAAATAGTGAATAAAATTGTTATGTAGGGTGGCCATCAGTAGTTGCGGTTTGGGTGAAATGGGTGGGATTGGTGAATTGAGTTATACAGAGTGGCCCATAAGTAGTTATATATATATATATATATATATATATATATATATATATATATATATATGGTTGTTGAGATCGGGGCTTAGTAGAATTATAGTTTTACAGGGTGGATTAATAAATGTTAAAAAAATTGATTTATAAGGTAGACCAAGAACAGTTGCATCCTGCTATATCAAATAACTGATATATCGAGCGAAGCAAAATTATATTTATATATTGTGTTTACACAATGTTAGAAAAAGTTGCATATAAAGGCCGGTTAAGATTATAATTTACGAAGTGACTCAAAAATTATCAGAAATAATTGATATATAGCGTATAGGGTAGAGTAGAATTACCGTTAAGTAATTAAAAAATGTTATATTGGGTGACAAATAAACAGCAGCATATACAGGATGGTTGCACTATAGGGTGAAGCAGAGTAACAATTATACAAGGTGGTTCCAAAAAAAGTTAAAATTCGGGATTGGTAGATTTATCGTTATGTTAGGTGGTTCAATAAAGTTAAAAGAAATTGTTATATAGGATAGCCGATATGTTTCATAAGCTATTTCTGTTTGCAAAGAATTCTACATTCCATACACGGGTGAAACCGCGGGTAACAGCTAGTATAATATAATTTTCACAATAGTCCGAAGGTGTTGTGCAACAAATCATCAATCAGCAGACAATGGAAATGACATTAAATATTGAAGTTTTCATTGGGGTTTTTGTTATCTCTATTTTTAAAATCGTTTGTGTGTAAATGAAGGAAACTTTTAGGCCACAAATAAAATAATAATAGGGATAGCAAAGGCCTGGCACACTTTTCTAATTTCGCCACAACTCTATATCTTATACAGACAAAATAACATCAATAATGTTCAACTCACAATTTTACTGAATTAGGGTCGAATTTCGACCACTGGACGACCGCTAATATTTATTAAGTAGTGTCTGTATTGAATGGCTTCTCGATAACATTTGTCCATTTAAAGGAAATCTCTGTTTCAAATTGAACATATTACATCTGATTAAGCTTAGAATATTTTAAATATATTATTGTAACAATTTTTAGTTATTTTCTGATACTATCAAATAGGAATTACCTGCAGGATTAATGTAGAACACGCATGGATCTTTTTGTAGACCAATCTCATTCCTTCCCCAACACAACAAAGTGCCATAATCAGCTTCGTTTGTCGGCCTGTAGGTGGCAACGCTTCGAGTTTTTTCCGAAAATATTCTGTTGTCTGGAATATCTATTGTATCAGCAGAGTTGTTAAATTTCCATGTGAATTGGATATCTGTAGGACTGGCTTCAACTTCGCATGCTATTTTTGCAGCTTCATGTCTGGCAACACCAAAAATTTTATTCTGGCCAGGACGACATACAGGCGCAACTGGAAAAAATAAGCAGAATTATATATAAGTTTTTAGTAGGAATTTTTGCAAATGTTCTGACCGTTATAAAAACACGAAAATTATGGAACATACTTTTCCAAATTTGAGACAACTTGTTTTTACTTGTTAAATAATAACATCATAAATATAAAAAAGAATGTATGATAAGGAAATGACTTAGAGGATAGTAATTTAAGTAAAATGTATTCGTACTCCCGTATTTGTATTGTGCGAAGTTAGAACTCCGATAATTTGATTATGTGTTCACTCGTTAAGTACTTGAAATTGTCCATGAATCAAAGTGTAGCAAAGCAAAAATGCGCGATTTTCTGATAGTCTTGCTACAAGTGACTGTTGTCTTGTTGAAAGTTGAAACAATAAATCGAAGTAAACAAAACATTGTATGAAACAAATGGAACCAAAACTTTAGTTTATAAAACTGTTATTGTTCATCTTAGTATATTACAATAAAGTTAAAACCATTTAGGACATATAATTTAAAAATATTTATAATAAAGCTGTTTTTAAAAAAATACCGACTTCAATGCATAGTAACAATAATGACACTAAAAAGTAAAAAATAATCAATTGGATATTTAAAACGAATGATATTGTATGTTCTATAGGACTGCGTTTGAAGTTGGTGCCAAGCCTGAAAAATTGTGTCTAACATGACATATAAATAGCTTTATAAATTAATAACAATTTAATTTTTATATTCCTATGTAAAATATATGCATTTCTTAGGCATATGCAGACAAATAGAAAACATTGATCTGGAAATATTTTTATGAAATTCCAATCTATTTTTAATGTTTTAATACCAGCGCATTTTTTATGTAATTTATAGTTTATTATATATATTTCAGGAAATGATGTTGCATCTAAAGGGTTATCTACAAGAAAATGTAGAGAGATAAAAACATTGTTATGGCACTCCACTTGTTCAAGTATGTATAACTTTTTCGAAAAATTTAATTAGCCATTCTGTTACTTTACAGGTGTACTTTTCTGACGAATCAACCTTTCAAAGTTTGGCCAACAAAAGTTCTTTTGTAAGGCGAGGCCCTAGTGAACAACATCACGCTGTATGCTGTGGTCTGTGATCTTTGTCAAAGGCATGGGGTGCCTATACATCGTAGAAGGAACAATGAAACAACACCAATACAAACGAGTACTAGAAACCCGGTTATTGCCACAGGTCAATAAATGGTTTCCTGATGATGACAAGTACATTTTTATGTTTGACTCAGCACCTTGCCACAAACCAGAAGTGTTACTGCATTTTGGCTGAAAAAATGTTACTGTTTCGCCTTGGCCAGGGAATTCACCCGACATGAATCCCATTGAGAACATATGGGAACTCACCAAACGGGCGATGGCCAAAGAAGTGATTACAACTAAACAGAAACCCTCATCAAAGAATGGTATCATAATACCGAACTAAAAGAAGATGCAAAACATTGTATTGAGAGCATGCACTGACGCATAGAAGCTGTTATTTTTTACCTGAATAATATTCCAAAATTTTGTATATTATTTGGAGTTTTTGTTATCCTAATAGAATACAGATACCAATAAAAAAAATATAAGATATTTACAACAAATTATTTTTTACACAAATCAACTTAAAGTCGAAAATTTAAAAATCTCAATACTGTCCTTAATAATTTGGCCACCTACTGTATATTAAGAAGTCGGTTACAATATTTTTCCGATTATTTCTAAAATGGACCATTCCATGTCATTAATGATGAAATTCCAATCTATTTTCAATTAATTTCATTCTAGATTTCAAATAACAATAATAAAATGTTTTAATACCAGCGCATTCACTACATATGATACATTAAGAAGTTGGCTACAAGATTTTTTCGATTTTTTGCAAAATGGACCATTCTACGTCATTGAAAAAAAAAATGAAAAAAATATGGGACCAATTTGGAAGTATATTCTATATCGGTTAAAAATGCCATCATTTGCAGTAATATAAGCATGTAACAGGTTAAAATAGTGTTTTCAGAAAACAAAATTATTATTCTGCTGACTTTGAATCGTAGTATAATTTATAATTTGTGGATTAAATCATTTAAGTTCACATAGTATTTTACGGGAAGACAATATAGAGAATTTCAAGAAACTATTGTAAGTGAGGATGCTGAAGAAAGAAGGAGAACTGGCGTCTAGGAGGCGGATTAAAACGGAGAGAGATGTGGGCAGTCGCCCAATACGTGAGCATTTAAGTCAGGTAGTTGAAAACCAAAATCAGAAAAATCTGATACCCAGTAGCCTAAAAGAAATGTTTAAATTACAGTTTTACAGTTACACGAATTCTAATGCAATAGACCAAGAAGCACGACATTGCATTAATAAAGTTTTTTTCTTGATGCGTCGAAGTGTAAACAAATCAATACGCAAGCTAGCGTTAAGGCATTATTTGAGAGAAATAATAATATTTGTATAACAGATACAGACATGTTCCAATAGTGCGGGGCAAGAATATATAGCCTAATAGCTTAGTAGAAGCACAAAGAAATACAGAAAATCCTGCAGAAATATTGTTTAAATTTATATATAAAACGAATTGACCAAAATTTTTTAAAATCTAATTAATTGAATTGACAATACAATGAGTCGAATTTGTAAAAATGTATAAAACTATGAATATATTTCTATAGAGTATAGTTGTATGACTCGACAAGTAGGAATTACTAAAACATTTTTAGCATTTTTCAGTGATCAAAAATCATGATATATGATATGTTAGTGTTATCCTGAAATCTAACCAAAATAGCTTACGATTACACCAGTCAATAGAGATTTTCAAGTGACATTACAGCAAAGCGCATACGCCACAACGTAAATAATAGTTTATAAGCCATAACCGAGTTAATTTTAACATCAAACTCGTAGAAGAAAATAATTTGAGCTTTACAAACTCCAAAAAGTATGGGATATTTTCGTTTTTTGCTTATACTGTGAAAAGTAATGTAATGTAAGTAAGATCAGATCGACCATAATGTCGCCAATAGAAAAAATGTAGAGAATCAGAAAATCTTCAAAATCAGTGTTTATAAATTTTCATAGCAGCATTTTTCAAAAAAAAACTGGAAAAACCGATAAAAAGTGAGTGTTTTTAAAAAATTCATAACTTGTTTGTAATAACAGTTAGAACATTAATCTGCCTCATAATGATAACTTATAATGTTAAGTTTAATAAGGCTGACGATGGATATTATCCGCTAAGTAGATCTTGTTGAATTGCAACTTAAATAATTTGTAGAAATATTTTGCAGAACGTATCGTATTAACCACGATAGTTCGATACACATATGCAAAATATATTTCGAAAGCTCATAAATTGCACTTCACTTCGTATAACTTGGATGTTTGCTACAGTGCAGTAAAGTGTATTATTACTGGTTGTGAATTTTAGCTTAAACGAATGACCCTTACTTTTCCTCAGATATCTTGACTGTGGCGGATCCAGTTAGTGGAAAAAAAGTCATTCAGTTAATAACAGTAAACAGGATACAGGTAACCATTATTAATACAACAATGTAAAATAGACCAATATGGGCAAGTAATAACTATGTAAATAAAAACATAATAAACTGATGAGAAAAAAAATCTAAATTATAGAAAATCCTTCCAGTGAATCGTTATTAACTAGCGCAAAACTAATTAGTTGATTGACGTGAGTTCATACTTCTACTCCAAATTGTTCCTGTCCAGATAAGTATATACAATACATAAATAAAGACTGGTTGATCACATAGAGTTCCCAATTAAAGTATTGCAGAAAAGAATTGAGCAGACAAAAACCTATTCAGGTGGTAGTGTAGTCGAAGACCTTCACAATAGCTTTGTGAAATTCACAAATTTGTGAAATTACTAACTTTGTGAAATTACTTATGGTCTTATAGCTTTTTTGTACATTCAAAATAGAAAATGAAGTGTTCTATGAGAGGGTACATTGAATTGTATTGTGTAATCATCCAAAGTCGATATTATATTTGGCATTATGACATAGATATTTGGGCATTAGAAACCAAAAGGTTTACTTCTCTTTAGGGATAGCATTTTTCGTTATATGGAATCTACTTATGACAACGAACGTAATGTTTTTGTCTATATTATTTTGAGTAAGTGACAAGTATTACTTTGTAAACTTCCATAACTAAGAAGCCGTTGGAGGTAAATACTTAATTATTATACAAATATTATCGACTATAAGCTTAAAAACGATTAATTTGTGCGGGATTTATTTAATTCAAACGATGTATGTTTTAATAGATTAGTTTTATGTTAGCATTTTCCTGAAGAAATGATGTACTATTAACGCAGCTATGCAAAAGTGGTAATTACGTTTTGGTAAAACAGAAATAAATTTTTGAAGAACTAAATTGATTTAAGAAATATTTAATTAAAAAATAATTTATTATAACATATAAAGTTGTCGAAATCCATTTTTGCGATCTTTGTGGCTTGAGTATCTTGATTTATTTCTTCGGCACATTTAATGGTTTTCCATTGATGATTTGTGAATTATATATATTGGGTATGTTCATGGGAAATTTTTTTCGGATATTTTTAAAGTCTGTTTATACCGAATGAAAATAGACACCACCTTATTTATTTTGAAGGTAATACCATATGTACTTACCATAAATTTCATACAATGGAATAATTTTGTAATTAGTTTTTAACTTAAACTACTATACTTAAAAATCAGGCGATATTGTATAACTCACTGATACGACCCATTTGTAATTAAAAAAGGCACCAAAAGCACAAGTAGTATGATAAAATGTCTTAACATATGCGGTAAAGTGTTTGGTAATACCTAAGATTAGTATTTTGAAAAAACTCTATAGGCTTTCTAGACCAATATGCCAAATATTTTCTTATCTTGCAAACCTGACCGAATATATGACCAGTATTCCTATTTTATGTATCCGAGACGTCGAGCGATTAGTACCTTCGTCACTTGACTCTTAACGGAATGGGAGTGGTGGGACAAATTTGGAGTTCTCGGGCTCTTAAAGAAAATACAAGGAATTTTAGTTTGATTGGTGTGTATTTTGACTGAAGACAACAATAAATTCAACAAGACTGGTATAGTTCTTAGTAAAGAAGTGATCCCCTATAACGTATTTCGTGAAGACAGTTTCAAGGATCCTGGAATTACGTTGATTTTACAGAAATAACAAATGATAGTTTGCTAAAGTTGGTGTTATACATAAATTCGCTTATTTTGTCTGGTAAAAAATCTGTTGACCAAAATTTGTTATAGCTATTAAATCTGAATTGAAATCATATGCACTTCCAATATGACCGAGCTCAACGTACGTAAATGGTTTGACCTGTTTGTTTAATATCACTCCAAACGTTCTTTTATTTTCTTTGTTGCAGGAAGATATAACGTATGCCGTGTCACTAACAAAAGTCAAAAGTGCCGAGTGCATTTTGATGTCAGCTTAATTCGGAGAGATACACACGATGTATTTAAGAAAGATTGCTAGATATTCATAAACAGTGGCAACCAGTTCGAATATTAAAAGCCGTTTGCTAAATTTTTGTCCCTTGTTATTCGTTTCTATATATTGTTGGGCTATTTCAGATTACTCTGTTTTTTATAATTTTGTACCGAGAAATATAAACTATGTGTGGGGGATGAGTTTGCGGACACTTTATTAATACAAACTGTACTGTAAATGAGAATAGTAAATTATTTTACCATCTAAGCTAACAAATTCAAATTAACTGAATATCAATTGGTGTTATAAAATTCTCCAAGCTACCAAATATTTCTTTACAAAGAGCGTTCATGAGCCACAGGAGCTAACCACAAAGTGTCATTCAGTTTAAACTTAATAGTCACTAGTAAAGAGAAAAATGCGTAGGTACTTTGAAAAAAAAAAATTTCAGAACATTCGACTAGAGCGGAATTTAGTAGTAATAATTCTAAGCAGCTTCTATAAAATATCTGAAGAGTTCTGAAAGATTTTCTAAAGTATGTCTTATTTGAAAAAATCCTGGAAATATTTGGCCTCACTCGGTAGAGCCTGCCAAACATATTGATAAAAACTGAAATAACTCAAAAATTTTACTTTACGCATATGATGTGTTACATGAAGCGTATTGTTTATGATATACTTGAAAAATAAAAAAAGTGGCAGTCATTTGAGACTGAACAGTTGAAGCGAAAGCTTCTTACGAAAAATACTTCCCGTCGTTCGTTATTTAACTGTCTCTGTTTCTCTTTCTGTGTGTTATTCTGAGTAATGGATATAAATTTCATATTTTTTTTACGGATTAAGTATTAATCCTTTAGTGTAATTTAATTTAAATATAGCATAGAAACATGATATGTAAGCTAATTTAAATTTTTAAATGCATAATTTTTCACATACAGTTAAAACAGTTACAATTATATATCATTCTGTGTGTAATCCAACAAATGTTTGATGAAGAAAGACTTCTTTTTCACTTAACATATAACTTTGAATTCTTTTCTATTTATGCTATTTAAATGCCATTTAACCATTGTATTCACGATAACAACTACGAATGTATTATCTGGAAAAATGTTCTTTATAAACACATATACTGCTCCTTCCTTGAAAGTAATTTGTAAATATTTTTTCACTCTGCTTTTAGTCCTTATGCAATAGTAAAGACAGATAACTGACCCTTGTTTTAAAATAATGTTCTTGAAAAAATATTTACACATTACACTAATGCGACCCACAACGCACTAATCCATATATAGGGTAATTCACGTTATACGAAAGGGAATAACATGGCTAAACGAATCAACGATAGACGATATGCAGAAGTTTCCTATACACTGACATTTATAAAGGATCCTGTATATTCATAACAGTGTGATAACTGATTGGCCCGTTTAAATAAATTGTAGAGAACCAATAAAAACTTCAAACTCTCTAGTTATCGAATATACGTAAGGAGATTGGTTTTTATAGAGCGGGTAAAGACTAGGGAGGAAAACTTTAATATTCTCCAGGAAGAAAAATAAATCAAACTCCGTCTCGACGTACAAAAATATACCTGAAATTGTTAAGAATACACAAACACATCAATCATAACATAGAAAGACATGCGAAAAGAAACGGACAGCCTCTTAAGCGCTAAAAAGGAATTCTACAGAAATGGTGATTTAGTGCTCATACAGAACAACAAATCATCTGCGTGCACCCTTTATCCTGTTGAAAAAAAGGATATATAGGTTTGTGGTGGTGTATTAGCCGAATAAATATATCCAGTACTCTGCGCATAGAGATTACGTGGAAGTAAATAGTACACGTATACATTATTTAAGATTACTGTATTAATAGTTGCTGACCTTCTGATGTCTTTGTAATTGAAGTAATGGTAAAGAAAATTAAGAATGAAGTGAAGAAAAATCGTCTCTTCAAAAGTAAGCCTACGAATAATGCAAAAAATATTTTTTGGATTCAAATTAGTCACCTAAAGCAGCATTATTCAGTGTAAATATGTTCAAATAGGAATTGTAGCAATTGCCAATACTGTTTTATTTATTCAAGTCAATGCTTGCACACATTCGTCTACTAGTTAATAGCAGCACAAGATGTAAATAACTAAATCACCAAACTATTGTTCACCATTTACAATGTAGAATGTAATATTTAGCTTTACTGGAATTATGTAAGCTTTACTGAAATTAACTAAAACATTAACATATTAAATTTTTCCAAACCCATTATGTAATATATTAAATGAAAGAGCTAGTGATGAGGGATACAAATATATTTTTCCGAATTTTTTACTTAATTGTTTAAATATATTAACATAAATATAGAACAATCGATCTATTTCCCGACTTAACTTCGTAAGAATTGAGCTTAAAATGTAAAAAAATCCTACATGAAAAATAAAATGAAAATCATAACATTATTTTTGGGTGACAAATTATAAAATTGAAAGAAAAAAAGATCAATTTTTCAAAACGTATCACGTAATATATCAAAGGAAAGTGCTCGTTATGACGAAATCAAAAATATTCTTTCATATTTTAAGAATGAATAAGTTGTTAAAACGTATTAACAAAAACATACAAAAATTGGCATATTCCCCAACTATTGTCTGCCAAACTACTAAGCCTAAAATTTTGAAAAAATAAGAAACACCTAATATTTATGTGGAAGGACAAATTAGAAAGTTTAATGAAAAATATTAAAATATATTTTTTCCAAACACATCATGTAATATATCAAATCAAAGAACTTGTTATCAGAAATAGAAATACATTTTTTTATATTTTTAAATAATTTGTTTAATGTGTATTAACGAAAATAAATGAAAATCGACACATTGCCTCCTTTATCTCTGAACCTACTGAGTTGAAAAAATGAAAACATAGGGTCTCACTCACAGTTCACTGGAAAAGTAAAATGAAGATTTTAACATTAATTTTAGCGACAAAATATAAAATTAAATGAAATATTAAACTCGTTTAAAGCTAATCACGTAATGTATCAAGTGAAACCGGGTCGTGATGAAAAGTACAACTATATTTTAGTTTAATCTTTAAAATAATTTGTTTTAAAGATTTAATATTTTAATATTTAAAATTGGATCCATTCTCCTCTTTATCTTCAAAAAAATACTGAGCCTACAATAAGACCAAAGTCATGGTTTATTGGGAAAATAAGCCGCAAATCTTAATATTGGAATCCAAACCAAAAAAATAAATAAATATTAAAATAAATCAATATAGTTTCAAAAAGGATAATTTAAAAAAATATTATGAAAAATATAAGCAAATTCACTAATTCCCTGCTTATCTAAAACTAGGAAATTAAAAAATGTATATTTTGATTTACGTAGACTACAATAGATCACAACGATGGTATAGACCCCTTAGTATACCAGTCCAACACAAACTTCACCAAATTATTTAATGTATTACATGATGCTTTTGAAAAAAAAATTATTTTCTTTTTAAGTCTATAATTTGCCCTCCAAATTAATATTACGGTTTTCTCCTAACTTTTCCTGTAAATGTTCAAGTTCAAGTGAGTTCCTATACTCCTAATTTTTTCAAAATTGTAGATCTTACAGCTTCGGAAATAAAAGGGGGGAAGGGAATTTCTTTAAATATGTTTGTTAATATTTTTATACAATTTATTTTAAAATAATGAAAAAACATATTTGTATTCCTCATAATGAGCTCTTTCATTGATGTGCTATATGATGCGTCTGAAAAAAGTTTAATTTTTTATTTTTAATTTAATTTTATAATCCCCCCCTCCCCAATTAATTTTAGGGGTTATCCTTATTTGGTCTGTAAAGATCAAGTGAGCCCTATATCCCTAATTTTTTCCAAAACTGTATGTCTTATACTGTCGAAAATAAACGTAATATTCACCCCAAAATTAATATTAGGTATCACGGTATTTTTCTTGTATATCAAAAACAACAAAAAATTTGTAAAACTTAGAACTTTTCACCCCAACCCTTAAACTATTTATAAATATAAATAATAATGAAATCTGGGGAACGGTGGTGCCCTCCTCAAGACCAGCTAAGCGAAGACGGGCACTACACCCTTTCTCGAACTGCTTCGTCGTTTTTTTGTACCCTCATAACTGGGGTTTGGATAGCACCAGATAATCAGGATATGATGTCAGTAGTGGACTCATTAAAAACGTAAAGTTTCAATTGCATAGCTCTGATACTTTAGATTTTATTGATATCTAAAAAAACCCGATTTCGTCACTGACTTACTGATGATGATCAAAATTCATAAGGTACTTACTGAAGTCCTAGAAAGCTGAAATATTTGATATGTAAGCTAGTATTAGTACACAAACAACAAAAGAAATTCTTAAACTTAGAAATTCACCCCCTAACCCCTAGGGGATGGAAATTTGTATGAGACTTCCTGAAATTTTGATGCTAGAGGTCTGAAAATTAATATAGGGACTTCATGTTATAAATAATAATAAAACACATATTTCATAAGTTTTAGTAAACCATCCATTCTTTAAATTACGAAATGGAATTAAGCGCGCAAAACGCCTCATGTTTCCCCGCTGTGATTGTTGATGAAGCAAGCGACCTGGAAGAGTCACGTAAGGGTACAGGTTGTTTGGGGTGCACGTTTCGATTCGATTTTTGATGCGACTTGAATGAGTTGGTGTTATTATGTATTTACCTTTATGTGAACTTACCTGTGTGTAGAATATTTTTCCATTTGCTTATTTAATGTGGTAATTTATTGTCGATAACGGTTATTATCGACCTACATTTCTTAAATAGCAGTGCGGAACGCCTTCTACCCCTCAAACCAGCGCAGTATCTAAAAATACTTATCTTTGATAGCGAGCCCGTCGTTTGTCTTGATGAATGCAACATTTTCGGAATACTTACTTTGATATAATTGTCAATTTTCTTACTGATTTAAAAGTGAACATAAATAGTTTTTTCTCATATCGGCGTTCCTGTGAAACGTTTCCGATTCAGTGGACGTTCTTTAAGTGGTCACTACGACGACGTTTTAGTTCCGATGATTGCTTCTCCAACATGAAATAACGTAGTTTCCACTTCGACGAAAGCAGGGAGTCCTAAAAGCATAGCGAGCAAGACCCAAAACTCCATAATTATCACGAAATCAACAAATTCAGCAATCTTTAGTCAACTACTGTAGTAGTAAACGATTAATCGAAAATTTTCTATTTAACATAAAAAATGTTGAGCAAATAATAAAAAGTTTAAGTTTTAAAATAAACGACAAACTTGAGGCATGAAGATTATTTAAATGATCTATTTACAATTGACAACTAAAATTGAGTAGACTACCTAAAAACAGTTGAAAAGATAAAGAACATTTGTATGTCGGCTTACGAAAAGTTAAGATAATATCCAGAAAATATAACTATTTGAAATTTGAAATATTTCTGGGAAAATTTTAGCATCCAAATAACCAAGAAACATTTCATGGAGTGTACTCTCCATGAAATGTTTACACTAACCAAAATGCAATCGCAATTGATGACACAGGCAAAGCTGTCTCTGGAAAAACGGAAAACCATGGTAAATGTTTAGTTGTAATGATGCCATATGTGCTTTAGATGAAGTAATACGCCCTAACTCTACAAGCCCTAACTTCACAAAATGTACATCTTAGTCAAAATATGTGACTTAGCCGTTTTGTTACCGTCACATGGCGGTGAGGTGAAAACTTTATTTATATACATATTACGAAATGAAACGAAGCCACATATTTTAACTGAGGTGTAGATTTTGTTAGCGCTTGTAGAGTTAGAGCGTATGGAGTTAGAAGCTTGGCTCTGCATGAGATCTGATAACTTTTAACAGTGTGGCCTCGTCTCGTCTTGGCAACATTTTACATGAAAAGGTTTTTGGTGGGATAAAACTTACAGCTTCCCAAAAAATTCGATAAATCATCATATACGGCGAACTGTGACATAAGCTTCCTTCACAGATATGTCAACTTCAATTCACTTTAGTGAATAATTATTGATGGGTATAAATAGTGAGTTTGTAAAAGTTATCCATACAATAATTGAACAAAAAAAAAACGGTTTAATTTTCTTACTAAAGCTTTCTAATCATTCTATGGGATATTAGAGCAGAAATTAACATATTTAGTACTAAACTTATCAACAATAAACTGCCCGTAACGTGCTAATAACATTTTTCCAAAAGTTGCAGGATAAGATACAGTGTTGGTATCGATAAAAAAAAGTGTTTCCTGGCGCCCTCGTCACAATTAATTTTGCAAATTAAGAAGTATTGATAGATATAAATAAATTTTAGGGTAGCTTTTATGGTTTAATGTGTTGGGGAAGTTTTTGGATATACGATTTAAAGAATAACTTGTTCTCAATAACACTTATTTTCTCAAACTAAAATATCCAAGACACCTTATATATTCGATAAACTGTGGTTATTTTGCCGTGGTCAGTTGGGATTACTTGTGAACGCCGAGACCACTAGAACTCTCGAGAATTTGAAGTTCGCTGTAAGAAGAAAGCACTGCATTTATCTTCTCTTACGTGCCTATTTCGTTGCAGAAATACTGATATTATTCCACGATTTTTACACTTGAAATGAGTTTTTGTACCCCGTCATAGTACCGCATTTATATAATTGAATTGAAAAAGCTCTACTAAGTGAACGTGTCCATCAAACACGATGACAATTCAATGTCGACACTTACAACAGAACACCTGAACAAACTCAACAGAATAAATAAACCAACGAAACAAATACCTGTTCATCGTATAGTAGTGGACATATTAAGGCCTCTATCTGAAGAAACTTCTGCAGCCAACTTTGTTAAAATCATCCCGGTCGATGATGAACTACAAAACGATGCAACATCAAGAATTCCAAAAATAATCAAGGATCTGATCAAGAGACACAGATACCTGTTGAAGATAGAAGAAACATAAATATAATAAAGGCTGTTCTACAAATACCTTACGGTTCACCCAAAATCCATAAACCGAATTTACCTCTTTGACTCATCACTCGAGAGATCAGTTCTCCAACCTACAATATTGGCAAATATCTAAGCGAACTTCTAAAACCATATGCAAGAACCTCCAACTAGCATATCAGAGACTCTGGATATTTGATATAGAAATTAAAAACTCTTGAAGTTAGTAGTAGTAGTTTACCTTTACACCATGGTTCCGGTAAATCTTACGCTATTTACAAAACATCTTCACAAGTAACATCTCTGAATTGTTTAGACATATTCTAAGTACCATATATTTTCACTGAAGCAAGAATTCTACGAACAAGCCAATGTTGTGGCTATGGGAAGTCTTGTTAGTCATTTCTATTTGGAGATTTTTGAAGAAAAAGCTTTGAGCACTACTTCTTTAACACGTTCGCGTTGATTTCTCTACGCCTATGACACATTTGTTATTTGGAGCCATGTAGAAGAATCGCTAATTGAGTTTACACACCATTTAAACACCATTCATCCAAGTACTCAATAAATCATGGACAAGACACAACGATGGAACTCTTGGCAACAGTGTGTATTGAAAACGCTCTTACGCAGACAACCGTATATACAGAACACAACTGATTAGATTGTGAAGTTTAAAACTGTTTTTAAACTTACTCAGCAACTTCATCATATTCTCCGATCTGTAAAAGATCTTAGTTACCCTTTGTAGACGCCAGGAGTGTAGAGAATATCTTGTTCTTGTGGAGCTGTATATATCGATACTACAAAGCGTTGCAACAATTCAAGGATATCTGAACAAAGCGGAATTGTCGGTTATCACAATTTGAAAAATTGACCGTCGCTGAGTACACACTAATCATCTGACCACGTCATACAGTATCAAAACGTCGATGTAGTATCGCACCTTATCCCAGTATTAATCTCTAATTTGGTAGCCTGCGGTACAACGTGCAATACCAGAGAAACCCGCTAAACGCACAGTTCCGCCTACTTCATGTCCAGCGACCAATTAGAGCCCCTTATACAATCCCAACCGCCTATAAATAGCAGTGCTCCACCGCTTGAGAGTCCTATTGGTCTATTCAACGAGACATCACCGTCGTTGGCGCCCATGGATCAAGGCAAAATAACCCGGTTTATCCTTTTACACCAGTCGTGATGAACCTTATATATCATATCATACTATTATTAATACATGAAGAGGAAAACTACTCCTTTTTCGGCCTTTAATTAGAAAGGAGGGTAATGAAACGAATACCATTCGAAAAGTACTGTGCCGTAGATGTGGAGAATATATAAATAATCTTAATTTATTTCTGTTAAATTAAGTAAATTAAAGATTATTTTCTTTGACAGCAGTCGATAGTAAAAACTTAATCGTGTTAAATATAATTTAAAAAATAGACTTTTACTTACTAAGATGTATAATCTAGAACCTACTTTTCTATTCATTTGTGGCGGTATTTTTTAGAAAAACGATGACGACAGCAACGATTAAAGTGACCACATTGAATGTGTTTATATGTTTGCGCATTTACAGAAGAATCCACATGAAAAGTTTTACGTAAGTACAAGTCCACAAATAACAGAAACGATTTAGAGATTCTAAAGCTACTTGATACATTTGATTTCCGATCCTCACGAGTTGAGTATGTACATTTCTTCAGTCATGAATTTATCACAAATTTAATAATAATAATTTACTAATATTTTGGAAAACCATGTGTATCCATTAAGTCTGGCGTCAAAAAGTAGTAACACACTCACGAAATATAACATGCAAATATTTTTTTAATTATTTATACTTGACATGTGCGAATGGAACTTGAATAAATTATAGCAATAAAATAAACCGAATTATTTTGCAGTTTTATTTCATGAATGGTTTTATTCATCATGTTATACTTTTTTATCTAATAATATAATACATAGAGTGTTTGTTTATTTGTAAACGTCTTATTTGTATGTATATTTAAGTTTTCCAAAATGACACCAACGATAAAAAATCAACATCAAAGCGAAATTTTTTAGAAAAAAAACTCGAAATACAATACAAAGCGATTGACAACGACTCCAGAGTCGGAGTTGAAACGTTTCCAAACACAGATAAGTATAACACAATATACAATATATCACTTATATATAGGAATACTGGTTGATCATTTTGTAGTCATCTCTTTCTCTCAGAATAACTATGAGGAAGAATTTCTGTACGGACAGCCAATAATCCAGACAAGTTTATGAAATTGCCTTACTACTGTAGGTTGTTCTCCACATACAATTTTCAATACTACTACAGTTTGTTCTCCACATACAATTTTCAAATAATTATCTGTTGGAGGAAAAATTTGAGGAGAGAAAACCCAATAAACGGGGCAAAATAACTAACGATTTTGTCAAAATTTCATTATTTAGGGGTTTTGCCGTCTAGAAATCCATTGCGCGGGAAAAATCGTATTACCGAGAAAGAATGAGATTGTGGCAATTATGACAGCTGGGTTTTGGAACAAGAGTTTCAATACAGGGTGATTTGGTAACCTACTTGGGATTGAAACTGTACTTGAAAAATTCTTTTAATACAAATTGTTGTGTAGGATCCAATAAGAATTTTATCACTATTTCATATTTTCTAGCATTACATTTTTATAGCTGAACACTTCAAGAATTGAAAGTAAACATGCTGATTAGGCAATTTTTGGATGGGTAAAAAGCTGCATATACAAAGTATTTAAAATATAGGGTAGAGTCCAATTATAATCATATAAGGTGGTTAGAAAAAAATAATTATATATGGTAGCCCATTAGCGGTTGAATTTACAGGGTTTTTGGAATAGAGAGCACAGTATAATTACAGTTATATAGGGTGGTGCAAAAATATAATACAGGGATGCATATACAGGGTTGTGGAAATATGTGCTGGGGTAGAATTATAGTTATGCAAAGTGGTTTAAAAATGTTAAAACTAAAATGCAACATTTCGCAGCCAATAAGCAGTTGCTTAGGATAGATGCAATATAGGGTGAGAGGAATTATAGTTATGCAGGGTGATTATAAAAATGTTAGAAAAGGAAATGATCTATAGAATAGCCCACCATGCGGTGCATATATGTTATGATTTAAATATAGGGCGGAATAGGATTATAGTGACAGATAATAGTTAAAAAATATAGAAACAAAATATACAGAATGGTTGGAGAGGAATAATAGTTTTACCGCGTGGTTGCATATACAGGGTAGTTAAAATATAGTCCAAAGTAGATTTATAGTAACATAGGGTGGTCTAAAAAATGTGAGCAAAACTATTTGGTAGTCCATTAGCAGTTATATATAAAGGGTGGTGGAAATATACAGGGTGTTCCTAAATTGGGGGTACAAACGAAAAGGGGAGATTCCTTGAATAGTTTTAGGAAGAAAAAGTCCCATAAATATGGGTCCGCAAACGTTTCGTTTTCAAGATACAGAGTGTTAAAGTTTGAATTTGCTTTAAGTTTATTTCTCATAGTATCTGCACTTCACAAGATATTCAAATGAAATTTGGCATAGATATTACAATTAAGAGTTTACACCTTGTGACATGCCAATTTCGATTGTAAATCTACAGGGTGATAATTTTTCGGGAACACTGTCCACTGTTGTCCTTCAGAACTTTTTTTGGTGAGCCACTGGTACTTTCAAAAATTGTAAAGAAAAGCTTTGTTCTTATATCAAACTTTATGTTCTCTTGTAGTTTTGTCGTATCTACTACCTGTTTCGAGAAAAGAATTTTGAATGATTCCCTTGAAATCCTCAGAAAATTCCGAATTGTCATAGAAATCTAGTTACAGTAGGCTGTGTTTTGATAATTAAAGATGGTTGTATTTTAATATCAATACATGCCGAATTTTATGAATTCCGAAATGGCTGACATGCATTTCATGTATGATCTTGCAAATGGTAATTCAAGAGAAGCTAAGCGTCTTTACATGGAACGCTGTCCCAATAGAGTGATGCCTGGTCATCACCTCACATTCAGAGGGGCGCTCTTGCCTCGAGATTGTCATCCAAGAATTATTTTTTGTCAGGGGTACCTCAACAGACTATTGAACAATCCTCATTTTGATTGCCAAATCCTATTCACTGATGAAATCTGTTTCTCAAGGACTTCAGTCATAAATTTTCATAATGAACACATATGGGCTGAGGAGAATCCACTTGAAATTGCAAAAGCTTATTTTCAAGAGGAATTTTCATTAAATGTGTGGGGTGGTAATATTGGCGATTATTTGATTGGTCCTTTCTTCTTGCCAGGGCGACTTACTGGTCAATCATAGAGACATTTTTTAGAGAACGATTTGCCCTTGTCATTGGATGATATACCTCTTATGATGCGACGTGAAATGTGGTTTATGCACGACGGTGCCCCTGCTCATTTTTCACTTTTGGCTAGGGAGTATTTGAACGAAAATTATGTAAACAGGTGGATTAGACGAGGTGGACATCAGCCATGGCCCGCCAGATCCCCAGATTTAAATAGTTTAGATTTCTTTCTATGGGGCCATCTGAAATCTCTAGTGTACATAACGCCAGTGAATACCGTAGACGAACTGAGAAATCGTATAATAGGCGCGTTTGATACAATTAGGAATACTCCAGGAGTGTTTGAAAGAGTTCGATCGTCTATGAGAAGAAGAACAGAAGCTTGTATAAGGGTTGGGGGAGGACATTTTCAACAATTGCTGTAGTTTAGTTCCTTTGTTGTTATTTAGTTTTTTTATTATGATTAATTTTTGAGTTGTACGTTTCTTGCAGTAATACATTTTTTTTGATGATTATACCAGTTTATCGAATCTTTAAGAATCATTGCTAGTTTAATAATTCAAAATATTTTTTTCTCGTAATCGGTAGTAGATACGACAAAACTACAAGAGAACATAAAGTTTGCTATAACAACGAAGCTTTTCTTTACAATTTTTGAAAGTACTAGTGGCTCACCAAAAAAAAGTTTCCGAAGAACAACAGTGGACAGTGTTCCCGAAAAAATATCACCCTGTAGATTTGCAATCGAAATTGGCATGTCACAAGATGTAAACTCTTAATTGTAATATCTATGCCAAATTTCATTTGAATATCTTGTGAAGTGCAGATACTATGAAAAAAAAACTTGAAAAAAATTGAAACTTTAACACTCTGTATCTTGAAAACGAAACGTTTGCGGACCCATGTTTATAGGACTTTTTCTTCCTAAAACTATTCAAGGAATCTCCCCTTTTCGTTTGTACCTCCAATTTAGGAACACCCGTATTATGAAGTTGAATTATTATAATTAGTATTTTAATAAATTTTAGAGAATTGAAATTAAACTGAATCATTTCATCTTGAGAAAAATTAATTTATAGTGGAAATGTCCGATTATATGGATACATGTACCCACATTTTTGATGAATCCTTGAATTTAAGAGTAAAACTCGGTCACCTATGTACTACAAAATCCAGATATACGATTTCTACTTTGTAATTATTCAATTATTTGAAATGGAATCGTCATTTACCTTTATTTTATTTTCTATATTATTCTACGCGTTAATAGCTGAATGCTTTAATTTTAAGTAATTTCCTGGTAACTAAATTTTTGTATTTAATTTCCACTTACTCTCTCTTTGCCATATTAAATTAAGAATTGCGAATCTGAACACAAATAAAGTCCTATTAATTATATATGAAAAAGAAGTTGAATTAAATTACTTATTGACACAATTGGTTGAATTTCGACCAAAGGCGATTCTCGTCTATATATAAATAGGCAAAGATAAAATGGTTCTGTACCATTTTCTCCTCTGTCCCTCAACGGATATTATTTATTTTTGTTTTGTTTAGTTGCTACTGCCGAGCTTCAGTGCAGAATACTTAAATTTATTTATGATATTGGTTCATTCATTAAATAACTTCAGCTGACTTAAAATAAAAACCGTTTCGAAACAGTGTGCAATCAATCACTATTTTCAGTCATATCTTCTTTTTTATCTGATTTAAGGTACAATTCAATTGAAAATTTTAGTGTATTCTCATCTCTCTCTTTCTGTCTTTTTCTCCCTCTTTCTTTCCCCCTCTCTAATTTTTACTCTTTGTCTATATTTTTCAAATATTTATATTTTAACTTTTTATTTGTTTTATTATTTGTTTAGAATCTTTCGAATATAGGGTTCCCTTGATTTAACCTACCCGCGAATTGAATTTAGCGACATCAATAACCCCTATGACTACTGTTCGAGATTTTTATAACGGCTTTTTCTCAGTTCAACCTTCATATCGACACCCTTACGTAGCAGAGCATCACTTAGATTTTATGAAGATCAGCACGGCTCGAGAGACTTCGAAAATTAGAATAGCTCACAACCCCATTAAGAAGAAAGCACGACTCATTAACCTTTGTTGAAGAGCAGCACAACTTGTTTTTCTCTTTCAAAGAGTAGCATTGCTCGATAACTCTATTTCGAGGAGTAGCACAGCTCAGAACACCGTTAGGAAGACCAGCTCTTACTTGTGGTACTCACCACTAGGATCTGTGAGCTGTGTTGTTCCTCGAAAGAGCGCATTGAGTCTTGCTACTTTTCATACGGACTATGCGAGTCATGATACTTTTCATTATCGTTTTTGAGTTGTTCTGGTTTTCGAACAATCTCACGAGCTGTACTTCTATTCGTAGGGTTTCATGAGCTCTGTTGCTCTTCCTACAGTGACAGCGCTTGATAAACTTCGGATTGGGCATCAGCGACCTTTAAAAACTATACATAGTTTCAATTGATTGCACGATTTTTTTTCCAATTCGACCTTGAAATGACCGGATCAGGGATTTGTTCAGCGACCCAAAAACCCCATAGTAAAATGTGATGTCGATAGCACGATTTTTATGGCTACGGCGAGTCCCACACAACGCTGTATAAACACTAACCCTAGTACAGAGTGTGCGTAAACACTTTTCTCATCTTATAAAAAAATGTCATTAACTGGTTAGGTTCCAGTCTAGCCTTCACTGACTTTATCATAAAGTTCAATTTCACTGTAAAAGTCAGATTCAATATCAGCATGTGTCCTTTCAAGTATATCACAATTTTTTTCTTTACATTGTTTAATATCGTGTTGTTCTTAATACAAGGTTTTTCTCAGTTTATCCTTCAGATGACTTACAAGTGACCTCTAGGTAACCTTGTAGGCTTAAGCTAACCCGTTATTCATAGTCAGTGACCTCAAAAACCTATATACCTTCTGTTTCATATTTTACTAACGGTTTTTTCACAGTTTGACCTAGAGATGACCTTGAACTTGACATGATAGAGGTTAGCTGACGCTGGATCTGTAATCAACGTCCCCAAATAGTTTTGTTTACCATAATAAGTATGGTGATACACCTTGTGCGAAATGACATACTTTTTATACTTTCAAACTTCCGTCTACTTTTAACACCTGGACTTAGGATATTACAACCCTGCCGTTGACGTTGTGGTCATAAGACTTTTTATCAGAAGGTCAAATTCTATCGAAAGAAATCGGTTGAAATCAATTCGACGTGGATCCTGCGTTCACACCTGCCCTACCATGTACATAGTGTACCTTCACCCTGTAGGAGGCTTTTATGGGCATTAGGCCCATGAGAACTTTTTATTAGAAGGTCAAATACTATCAAATACTTATCAAAAAAAAATCTCTTTCAACAAATTCGACGGGCATCCAAAAGTCCTTGCGTACACACCTGCCATACCCTGTCACCCTGTAGGGGGCTTTATTGGACATTGTGCCTATGAAGAACTTTTTATCAGAAGGTCAAATACTATCGAAAGCAATTGGTTGCAGCCAATTCGACAGGGAACCAAAATCCTATGTGTTGTGTGCGTGGCCCTTTATTTGAAAAATTATAACCTCGTACAAATTACACCTAGAAAAAAAACATAATCTTATTATAAATTAATATTTACCACTATTACATTACTGTCACTTCTCTGTGATATTAACATAATTATTATATTCACTAAATATTTGTAACCTCTTACTTCAATTTCATGTACTTTGTAAAAACTTTACAATAAAAGAAACGACACTGCGGGCACAGCTAGTAACATAATACAAATACAAGTCAAAACAGGCATAATCTAAAGTTTTAATATTTATATATCAGGGTGTTTTTAGTACGTGTTTTTACCTAATAAGAAAGATAAATATATAAAAATACAGAAATAAATGCTTTATAAACTATTCAACTTTAAATGATACACCCAACGAAAGTTTACGGATTGCAAGTAAACACACCATTGGAAACCAAATGTCTAGATGATCTCAAAAGTTAACAAAGTTTGAAAAGTTAAGTTTATTACGTAAGCTGCATGGAAAGCAATAAAATTTGCAGCTAACTGTCATTTATTTTATTTTATTGCTGTATTTATAGTTGTTGTTATATAATGTGTTTAGTATGATAACTGTTTTTCTCTGGATTTGTCATCAAAGTTTTTTGGGAAACAGTGAAGAGATGTAAGAACGTTCATATTCTACAAGTGGTGCCAGATAATTTCTATTTGTAATTAGTTTTGTCTTTACAAAAATGAGAAGTTTTTCGTACGTAACCTCAGAGTTCTTTTGCTTTTGGGGGTTGAGAGATGTATTATCTATCGTGTATATTATAAGCTTTTGTTAAGTTTTAGCTGTTCCGTTGCCGGACACTAAATCGTGCAAATGCATTTTATAGCAATTGCTGACAGTCAATTGGGCATAAATTTTGTACATTACCCATTTGGTTTGCGTAGCATGGTAAGCTAAGTGACGTTTACTGTAAATCCATTATAGTGGATTTCCAAAGATGGCGATTAATTTTTATGATTTCCGATGATATTGGTATCAAATGAAAAAGTTTGCTGAGAATAATACGAAAAATACAATGACGTCAATATGACGGACACCTGATGTGGCGGAAACATTTTTCTTATCTACCTTCTTGATGTGGGTGTCACATGAAATTGTTAGGAATAACTTCACTCTAAATTCAATATGGTGGACGTCCTAAGATGGCAGACAAAATTTTCTTGTCTACCCTCATGTATGGGTACCAAATAAAAGGAATTGCTGAAAAGAATGTGCAAAACACAATGACGTCAGTCTAACTTCAATATGGCAGATGCCCCAAGATGGTCGAGAGAGTTTTCTTAACAACCTCAAACGAATGAGTTTTGCCATAAACGTATAGGTTTACGGGATTAAGGAAATTACTAGACAAGCTTTTAAATTGCACAGAAAATATGTAATCATACTATAACGTTCAATAGATTAAAATAATTACACTTATCCCTAGTTCCATGCGCGAGATATGGCTTTAGATTTATACAAACATTACATATAACTAACAATATGTTTTTCCATGATTTACCAATTTTCCTAGCAACTATTGCAACTTTTCTTTACCTGAGCGCTTTAATAAAATTAGATTATATATTTAGTTAATCATTCCTTATGTTTAACATAAGAATATTTTGTACAGTTCTCATTTATTGGTCGTAATACTCTTTTAAGTCGCTACAACAAATTAAAGAATACATAGATACTTTTTATAGGCTTTATAGTTAATTATTTTAGAGCTTACCTACTCTCTGTTTTTCGGTTGATTGATTTAATTGAAAAAATGAAAAAGGGTGGCAAAACAGAAAACGATTCTTTAAAATTAGTGTCAGAATTTATTAGTTTTGACAACTTTTAGTGAAATTTTCGCTCTACGCCAACTAAGTTTAAATATCAGAAGTCCTTCATATCTCAGTAGGCAATGTAAATATTGATGTTTGACAAACGGAGAACGAACTGTGCAAAAGCAATCCCATTTCTGCTCTTACTTCTTCTCGAACTTGGAATAGAAGCGCCCCGGGTGTCGTACGGCATGTGAAACCGCCATTTTCTGTTACAATTCAACCGGTCCCAACATTCACAAGACACATTACGAACTTTATTTGTTGATTTATGGCGAGACTTTAAGTTTGATTTCACTTGCTGTTAGTTGTCTATATAACCAGTGGCGTTACCTTTATAAATTAATTATTACTACCAAGTATACATTTTAGTTTCCTGAAAATGGTTAAAATTCTATCTTTTCTCCAAAAATTTGGTAACAGTATGTAAATTAGGTATAAATATCTATAAGGTGGGGTATGGTTATCAAACTAGATTGTTTTAATCAAATTTTGAAATACATATCTTTAAAAAACTGTTTCTTCACAATATGCACCGACCGTGAAGTCATCCGGTAATCAAACTTACTGATCCTAATTTTTTTAAATGCTTATATATATATATATATATATATATATATATATATATCTTAGTATTCGAGTAACTAGAAGCGAAAGCAGAAGGCTACGAGAATTATGCGAACCGACCTGAAGAGGGCAGATGTGACTCTGCCGAAACGTCGTCATTTTACCATCGATCGGCAGGGATCAGTTATCAACTAGGCGGATGAATTCCCGGAAACCACCTAAAACATATATATATATATATATATATATATATATATATATATATATATATATAATATATATATAATAAGAAATTCGAATTTTCGTAAGTTTGTATTTAAAATATTTACCAATTCTTACTGTCATTTTATTTTTTGTATTCTGAAAGGTTTTGAAAAATAATAATTCTTCTTTTTAACACTCTCTTGTGAACTGGCTGCTTCCTAATTAATTCATTGTTTATATTAAGTCAGCCGTTATCAATTATATATATATATATATATATATATATATATATATATATATACTGTTTATTTCCAAAGATTTTTTGACCAGTGATATATATTTTTAATTTATAATCAAATTCTTGGTTTTTGGTCGATATGTTTGTATTTTTATTTCATTTGAACGTTTCGGTCCGTTTTCAAGAAAATAGTTCTAATTTTAAAATTTCAAATACGACTGAAGAATGGCATGAATGCAAGAACTGGCTCTAAGGACTGAGAAGGAAAAACATTGGAGAATCTACCAAGTCTCGGAAATACGAACAACCCACAGCCGACGACAACATCCGCAGTGTCCACAACATTTCGAACTACCCACTAACCACCACAGAAATTAGTATTCTTAGTAAAGGTTTCAACTTTTTTGCTAAAGTTCCGAAGAAAATTCTGATCGAGGAAATCATTTCCAATGTCGAAACGAGCCTCGAAAATTGAGATAAACAAACGGCAGAGCAGATAAGGCAAGACGTCGCCCAAGTTATGCGATCTGCGAAACCACCTCAACCAAATCTCAGTTGACAGGAAATGAAAGCCCTCAAGAAACAGGAGAATTTCAGCCCGTTTAGAGGAACACAAATTAGCTGTCAAAAATAAACAAACGACATCGCCCCTGTTCCAACACAAACGACGACAACGTGCACGCCCACAAAAGGGTACAATTAGCTATATATCATAGCAAACAATGAGCCACGTAACACAAATAAGACAGTTGCTGTAGTACCAATAAGGTAAAGCAACGGAACCAAACCAAAGCCAAGCTATCCCAACAAGAAGACAGCGATTATGCAGAAGGAAAACTGCGTTAGCGTGAGGAACTGAGTTAAGTCTCAGGGGGTGGATGGCAAGGGGGCTGGAAGTGCTCATCAGTAAAATTTTCTGAAGGGCAAATCTACATGGATGTGTGATAAGTTCACCGTAACAGCATTGAGAATGCCAAGTGCGACCTTGGCGAAAAGTCTGCAGGGCAATATGGATGTAGATAAATATTTCTTCATATATATATATATATATATATATATATATATATATTAAATAGGCTCAGGTACCATTTTCTCCTCTGTAAAATTTTCTGAAGGGCTAATATTAATTTATAATAATCATTTATTAAATAAAATATAATAAAAATTAATTATTTACGTGTCAACGCCAAACCTGGGCTCGACTCAAAACGACCAATGGAGTGTGGAAGTGGCATGCATCGTTGTATATTATAATTATACTCGATTTCAGATATGTTAAAAAAAAATTTTTCGTTCAGCCGTATTAGCAACGCTCATTGCAGTAGAATACGGTTATACCAAAAGTATTATGAGATGCCTGGCGGAAATGAAATGCAACATTTGTAACCCATAACGATATACAGGATGATGCGGAAATGATTTATAGAGTAGCCCACGAAGGATTAAAAAAATGAATCAATATGAATAAAAACTTGAAACGAGCGGATGTGTATTCTATATTCCTAATCTGGATCCTTTCCCTGTAATTGCTGTTCTCCCTAAAGTCCTATATCTTTAGGTTATACCTGCCAGAGATATGACACAATATATATATATATATATATATATATATATATATACATTGCAAGAATTAATGACACATACTGGGATATGTTTTTTACTAATATTGTTTTATCACCTGCAATTTATTGTTGAGACACAACTACTTTTTTCTGTCGTTTTGAATATCAATGTTTTGACTTTTCAAGTTCCCAGAGATTTCGATTGTGAACACTTTCAATTATACTAGGAAAATGTTTATTGTTCTTCTGTGTCCAATATTATATTCTTTGGGTATCCCGATAAAAATTCAACTCGCACTCGACATTCCATATAGAAATATATATTATAGATACTTTGTGTCAGGTAGGTTCAACTGAATTTCAAATTGTAATATTTTTTCGTTATTACCCATATCCAAACTTCCACCATGTTGTATAATCAAGTCGTTCTCAGCAGTCACCTGGGGCACATAGCTTCTATAACAATAATTTGCAACCCTCACTTTCATCTCTCATTTATATGGAATCGGGTATCCATTATTAACATTTTTTGAGTTATCGTTTGATCTTTTAGTCCATAAAATCACACTGTTTTTAAGTAAATTCGTTTGTTTGTTTGATGTCGTGTTTTTAAGGCGGTCTTAA
The DNA here is from genome assembly GCA_034190945.1 of Octodonta nipae. Classification (NCBI taxonomy): domain Eukaryota; kingdom Metazoa; phylum Arthropoda; class Insecta; order Coleoptera; family Chrysomelidae; genus Octodonta; species Octodonta nipae. The sequence goes on from CM067221.1 coordinate 59,031,742, forward strand.
TGTTATAACACCCAGAAACAATCTATTTTGATGTAATTATATTTATATATATTAATTTTCCCCAATATTATTTGTTTCAGGACAATTTTTCAAAATATGACATTATTATTGAACTTTATATTTATTTGTTCAATACTTTCCCTTGTTAACCGTTTTTGGGTTAATCTCAACTTAGTTAACGGCTTGGTCAGAATATCAGAAACTTGTTAATGAGTTTATGTTTGTTGTACATTGGGCTGTCCTTCCAATACTTTCTCTCTCACAAAATGATGTTTTATTTTTATGTCTAGTGCGTCGATGATATTCTGGTTTGTGGGCGAGTTTATCAACTGGTCTGTTATCCACTTGGAGTACAGGAATTTCTTTTAACTTCATTATTCCTGAAAAGAGTCTGCGGAGTTAAATAACTTCTTCTGATACTGCTACGACTTCAATTCAGTAACAATACTTTTCCTTTGACTGCCTCCTCCTGTATACAGAATCACATACCATGATGTTGATCGACCAGTATTAATGCTTCTACCAAAGTCTGCCTCACTGTAGCACAGAAATACTCCTTTTGTATCATTTGCTCGCTAGTTTATTTCGTAACAAACTGTATTGTGAGCTTCTCAACTGACTTTTTTATGATCTTTAGTTAATAACATCCAACTTGATTTGAAAGTATCGAAAGCGCTTGGCAAAATGTACAAAAATTTCCACACTAGCATTAAATTAGGCAATTCATTTTGCGATTTAGCTATGGGGCCACTATTTATTTCACTCCAGAGACTCCTTAGTTTACCTATACGTGTAGAAATATTCTCACCTTGGATCGAACCAAACGAAAATTCGGTACATATCTTGAATAGCTGCTTGCAAATGTTGCTTTAGAGATTCTCAGACTCAAAGGCTGTCTCTTTATTCATAATTGTCTGGTAAACACTGTTGGTGACGCTACTGAAAATAATTGAATTAGCATAGCTGTTAGCTTCCGTTTTTTATTTGTGTTACAGTTTATGTGACTTCCTTGTTTATATCAGGTTTCCTTTGGGATCTTCTTCGAGATACATAACTTATTAGTCTTTATAAAATGTTTCTATTATTTCAATTTATTCTTGTTCATGTCTTGTTTCTTTTCCTTACCTGTTCTTTATATAACTTATTTGCTATGTTTTTCTATGCACGTATTAAGTTTTTTCTACATCTGCTATATGAGATTTGCATTCTTTGCAAACTTTTTTGAATTCTTCCTTGTTGTTTTCTCTTATTCTCAGCTCTATATTTAGCTTTCTTTGTACTACTATCTTGCGATCTTCTGTGCAGCTTGTCTTATCGAAGTTGTCAGTTTTTGAGTTAATATATACAACGTCTTTTACTTATATTGTTATTTAATTCTTACAATGTTTCTAATCTATCCATTTAGGAGTGTTTGTTCAACAATATAGGATCAATGACGGTTATTAGTTCTAGTCTCTACTGTTTACAACTACTACTTTATTTATTTTTATTTTTTTAAGGATTTGTGTGGATGAAAATATTCAGGTAATTTACGAGTTTCCTCTCCACTCTAACAAAATAGTTATTTAGTGGGTTTCCTGAGCTCTTGTAGTATTTAGCTTATGTTTTTTAACAAAGACATGGAAAAGATTGACTTATATAAAGTTTTCCTTTAACAAAAATTACAATTTGACTCAGATGCTGCAATCGAATAATCGTGATCTTAAAAAGAACAGCACACACAGCTTTCAAAACCACCTCATATGTTTAAACAAGTTATCAAAATTCAATTACATATAATTTTTGTTAGTAGGACCCATTTAATATTTCTCACTTTCTTATTATTTGGAGTGAAGCAGTTGCCACATTATTATGTCGAATTATAAGCAAAAATATTTAACCAAACTTATTCTTAACTTTAAAAAGTCATAAAGATATCTAAAATGATACTAACGAAAAACAATACGAAATAGTCTGCACCTACTTTTCGTTAGGCAAACTTCAAACTAATTTATTTTACTAATTACAGAACTTACATTTGACATCGAGCTGTACGGGATTGCTTTCACCATCGCCCTCCTGATTGTGGCCGACACAAGTGTAGAGTCCTGTACGAGCTCTGGTGATAGATTGCAACACCAAACTTTGGTTGCTGACTATGGTATTGGCCTGGATATTGTTGTAGAGTTGTTTGCCCTGCAAATGAAAAGTTTTTGTCGTTTAGTGACCGAGTAATATAATCAAATTATTCCTCGTGAAAATAGGACCAGCAAGCGGTGATGACGGAGTTAGTTGACCGGTACGTTTTTGTTTGTGGTGTCACTTAGAGAAGCTAAAGCATAGAAAGAGGTTGGCGAGTAATTTTGTTTTATGTTTTTAGTGGTGTATTTCACGGGTGCTCGCTTTGTGGAGGTTTGGGGGTTTCAATGACCTATGTTGATTAGTGGAGTAGTTGGAAATTATACTTGAAAACAAAACAACGCTATATGTTCATTTTATGATGAATGGGTTGAAAAACTTTTACTTAATTCATTAAGTTTTATGTAAACAAACAAATTATTTTAAGTAATAGTAATATTATCTTTTTCTGATGCTTATTTGTGGTATCTTTTGGTTTATCCTTAAAGTTTGTTAGGTAAATAACACCACACTTGAGAAAAAACAGTTGTATTTTCTAAAAAATTCAAACTTTTCAAAGTCTTAATCTGATTGTTTAAAAACAGAATTAATGCCACTGAGAACGAGGTCAAATTAAGACTTTGAGACGTTTGGATTTTTGGAATATACAACTTTTGTTTCTTAAATATTTAGCACATTGTAAAGAAAATATTTGATAATCATTCAGTCGCACTGTTCACTATTATTACCTTAAAGTTTATGAACAAGAAAATTGTTCGTGCACAACAGGAGGTTTAATAACATTTTAAAATAAGTTTGTATGTAATTAGTACCTCTTTAATAGTATTTACGAATGTAAATATATATATCTATATATAAATAGGCAAAGACAAAACGATCAGTGCAGAATGCTAATATTAATTTATAATATTGGTTCATTCATCAAATAAAATATAATAAAAATTCATTATTTACGTCCATAATGTCAATTCCAAACAACTGAAAGTGGCGCCGGCGCCAGACTCAAAACATTGAGTAATTATATATAGAGGGACCAATGCTGTTATATATTTAGAACATATACTTCTGGAAGTGGTATGCAAGCGCTGTTATTGTTTAGTCATCATAAAGTAATCATTGTATATTATAATTATACAGGGCGATTCCAGATATATTAGAAACCTTTTTTTTTTTTTCGTGGGTGGCAGTTGCATATATAGGGTGTTTAAAATATAGAGTAGATAGCAATTATAACTAATAAAATAATTATATAGGGAAGGCTATTAGCGGTTGAATTTACAGGGTTCTTGGAATAGAAGGTGCAGTAGAATTACAGTTATACAGGGTGGTGCAAAAATTATACAGAGATGCCTATTCGGGGGTGAAGGAAATGGAAAAACATTTTGTAACCCATAAGCAGTTGTATATATAGGGGGGATGAAATATAGGGTGAGAGGAATTATAGATATACAGGATGATGATAAAAAATGTTAGAAAAGGAAATGTTTTATAGAGTAGTCCACGAAGAGTTCCATATATATGATGATTGAAATATAGGTCGGAGTAGAATTATAGTTACAGAAGATAGTTAAAAATTTCATAAACAAAATGAGTAAATACGGTGGCTCATAGGCAGTGGCATATACAGAATGGTTTACCGGGTGCATGAGTGCATATACAGGGTGGTGGAAATATATAATGAGATGGAATTACTTATTTGTAGTAGAGAGATGTGAGACCGACATCTAGGATTTTCGAGGAAACTATCACACAGAGGTTCCGAATCTGGATCCGTTCCGTGTGATTGCTGTTCTCTCTAAAGTCCTAGGATAGAATGTCACGATAAAATTTTCAGGTTACTTAACCTGCCAGAGATATTGACACAATTGGTCGAATTTCGACCACTGAGAGACGCTAGTTATAATAAATGGTTTACAATTAGCATTTGAAAAAGTATTAGATTTTTCTATAACGGATGCCATAATGATATATGGACATTTTTATATCATGGATTAAATTTTGACCTATTCTATTTTTTTTATGGGAACTTGTTCACCTTCTTGGTAGTCTATTTTTTTTCGCTTTGGCATTATATGCCACTTTTCCTTGCAGTTTTGTTTCTTCAAGGCATAATTGCCCATCATATATAGCGGTCCTATAGGTTATTGATAAGTTTGTCGGGAAAGATTGCCTTTTCTAGTTGACTAATGAATATTAGTGATATATGAGGGGCGAATATATTATAACAAAATCTATAGTTTTTAATCCATGAATTCCAATCATATATATATATATATATATATATATATATATATATATATATATATATATCTGTATATAACAAAACAACAAAACAGATATACACACCATACAATCAAACAAGCAATAAAACACAACACGAGACGGGATACACAACTGAAACAAAAGGAAGATTTTGCTGAAAAAACAAGAACCACCCTACAGTATATCAAGAGAACAACCGACAGAATCGGCCGAACTCTACGAAAAGACAACATAACTACCGCTTATAAACCACAAGAAACCATAGGAACAACTTTGAAAAATCCAAAACCTAAAATCTAATTAGAAAATCAGGGTGTTTACAGTATTGCGTGTGAAACCTGTGACAAAAGGTACGTCGGACAAACAAACAGAAGAATCTCTGCTAGATTAAAAGAGCATAAATTATCTGTCAGAAACAAACAAATGACGTCTGCTCTATTTCAACACCAACTATAGCCAGTCCACAAAATAAATTTTGACAGCTGCAAACAAATAGCCAATACAACAAATTATAAAATAAGGATTATACGACAGGCAATTGAAATCAAAAAAGCCGAACAACTGAAGCGAAGAGATGACGCCCTGCACCTCTCCAGTACTTGGAAAACAGTAATCAAAACCTATCCCACAACACACACCGCGCAACTGACGACTGGTCATGTGACCCATATGACAGCGGAGGGGGAGGAGCCAACTACAACCAATTAGCGCGGATACAGTGAGATGTAAAAACTAACATCTAGGGTTTTCGGGGAGCTGTTTCGTGTAATTGCTGTTCGTAACTGATGAAGGATCCCGACCAGATACAATATACATATATCGTATATATTGTCTTGCGTACAAAAGAATGACACCTCGAGGAGAGTATTAAATATCTCTGACAGGGGAAGTAACCTGAAAATTTTATTGTTGCACATTTGTTCCAGTTGTTGTAGTAGGTATTACTTCTAGCATTTTGACTAAAATTGGTTTAATGCATATTGTCCTGGGGTTATCACTTTTTAGGGTATCAGAGATTGCTTTTATTGTATTTTGGTCGAGATTATGTCCCGCGTTTTACTTATTCGATCATACAGTGCGTGTCCGGGATTTTCTATTCTTTAGAACTAATCTCATACATGGGGTGGTTAGCCCCAATATACTGTTTAAGTTTAGATATTGTCAACCTCGGGTTTTACATATAACCTTTATTAGCCTGAATAACGGACGAGCATACCCTATCGCCAGAGGATTCTGATAGCAGACTACCAACTGCAATGCGTAATTCCCCGACTTGACCATGAGTACTTATTATTATTATTATTATTTATATTGGTTTTTCTTATTTTAAACATATCGGATTGTATATTACGGTCTTTTATAATGTGTTTTTGGTAGTTTCGTGTGGTTATAACCTGGTCTGGTATCGTAAGAAGAAATCCTTCCGTCTCCGGGAACAGATTTCCATTTTGAAGCCATTTATAGGATAGTTTTTTTGTTATGTGGTCGTGCTTTATGTTGTGTCGATGTTTATCATGTAGTTGTTTTGTGATCTAGGCATTGAATTTTTCTTCTTCTTTTTGTGTTGTGGTGAACGTATCTGATGGATGATTGGTTGAGGATAGATCAAAAGGTGTTTAGTTCTTGTCACCTTTGCAGATTGCTTGGTGAAGTGATATGTGTTTATTTACGAAATATTTCATGCCTCTTCCCCCTTCTCTTCTGGTTATGGTAACCCTTTCTTTACATGAATTGGGGGTTTTGTGTGTATGGTAAGCTCAGTTCTAGTGAGGATATGAATACTTTCTAGATCTGTTTGGGTCTATTTAATTATATCAAATGAATATATAGGTATTGCAAAGGAATTGATGGCTTTGAAGAGGTTTCGGGAATTGAGGTTTTTAATAAGTTTAGTCATCTTTGTCTGTACTGATTTTTTAACTTTGTTTTGATATCTGCGTGGTTTATTCTGGTGTTGAAATCTCAAGTATTTGTATGTTTCATTTTCTGTCATGTTGTCTACTATTTCATTGTTAATGGTTTCTCTGTGATCGCTGTCTTTCCATTTACCTTTTTCTATGTGCAGTACTTTACATTTACTGATACCAAATTCAATTTGAATGTAAGTTGTGAATGTTTTTGTGATTCTCTAGACCTTTAAGTGGTGTTACTGTTTGGGCATCAATTTTGATGTCGTCCATATATAATAAATGGTTGATTTTATGTTGTGTGGGTTTTTGATGTTTTATATTAAGCCGATATTCGGAATCATTATATTTGACAGTGGATTTAGGCACATACAGAACCATAATGCACTTCAAGTGTAACCTTGAAAAATGCCTCGTCGAATGTACAGTTCATCTGTCTGTAAGATATCTGACACGGTTGTAAATGTCCAAGATTTTTATAAGCCAGCTATGAGGTACCGAGTATGCTTTCTTATAATCCATGTAGCATGTCTGTAGATTTCTGTGGTCTTTTTCAGTCTGCCTATTATATATATATATATATCTATCTATTATTAGCTGTTCCTTACATCCCTGACTAAATTTTCTAATACCTTTTTGTTCTTCTGTAAGTATGTTATATTGTTTTAGGTGTTTATTTATTTTTTTACAAATGGTAGCAGTTATTATTTTGTATAATGTGGGAAGGCATGTTATATGTCTGCAATTGGCTGGATTCTTCGTATCTGTGTTTTTTTGGTTTAATATATGTATTGACTTGTGTGAGGAACTTCGGAAATGTGTTTGGTTTGAGGATAGTTTTGTTAATCTCTCTAGTGAGTGCGCCGTGTGTGGATTTGAATTGTTTGTACCAAAAATTTTGTATTTTATCTGCTTCGGGGCATTTCCAGTTATTAGTATGTTTAATGGTCTCTGTTAGTTCTTCTTAGGTGATATGATGATCATGGTGTGTTAGTACGTGGTTGTATCTTTCTGTTTCTGTTTTGATACAATTATTATTTTCGTGGTGTTGTAAAGATGTTGACCATATGTTTGCCCAAAAGTCTGTTAGCTCTTGTTTAGTGGGTATTTCTGTTAAACGATGATCTTCTTGTGATTGTTTTATAAAATCGTCAAGAATCTCGCTTCTGTTTTTGTTGTCTTCTAATGTTGTGTTGTCTGTTAGCTAATCCGGAATTAGTGTGTTGATTGTGTTGATAATTTGGTAGGTATTAGGTTTGAATATGTATTGGGATGGCATTTCTTAGGTTGGGTTTGTGTCTTGTTAAATTAATTTCTATTTCACAGCAGAATTTCTTTCTGCTGTGAATTTTCATCTAACGTAGGGGGTATAAGTACTTCATGTTGTTGTGTTATTGATTGTTCTTCATTAGTAGTTTGCGTTGTGTGTTCGGGACTGGGTTGTGAGGTTGTGTCTGTATTTAAATATTTACAGTTATGCACTTTCCACTTACATCTATGCCTGAAATTATGCCAGCGCCCTGTTCCAAGTCTCATACGGCATAGACATGGGTAACGGCAGTTGCTGATATTTAACAGGTCTGGTTTAAATGGAAATAGCTGAATTACAGCATATATTGATCATCATCATTTGTTAGCAGTTACACCTAGGTGGGCAATGTCAATCGCAGTCCTTTCATAAGGAATACCCACGTGGTAATGTTTCATTTTTCCCAATGATCAATTTTTAGGTCCCTGACTGGTTGCACGGCATCATTCTCTTACGTCTTCGTAATATTTCACCCAATAAAATCGTTCTCGTACCCTATTAACCGTCTTATTGATGCCCAGAAATGCCGTTGTGTAACTCCTTTAGAATGGCGGGTACTCTTTTCTTTGGTACGACCAACTGAAATTTGGTTTCCTTCCCGTCGACACTTTCCCAGACTCTCTTCACCTTTTTGTGCATTTCTTCGGTTCTAGTATTCACCATTAATTGAAAAAGATTTTATTATCCCAAACTTCTGACTTTAAATTGTTACGGATTAGACACTTGTCGTCCAATTAATAACACATCTTTATTCAAGTTTTAACTTTTAAAATACAACATAAGACACAATTTTCACTCTGACTTTTACTGTCAATCATAAAACTGAACTAAAAGCGCTACTCAAATGAACTTAAATTACTCTTACAGAACACGTATTTATATACATACTATTTAACTTAGAGCATACATCTTCTGAAGGTAGCCTGCAAAGTTAGGTTAGAAAGAGAGGGCTATTTCACTCCATGTTAACTGTAACTACCAATCGATTAAGTGCTATTAAAATCTATGTGGAAAAACCTACGTTGATGTTCTTTTTCTGATCATACTATATAATTCCGATATAAAATGTTTTGATAGTAAATAAAATAAACGAGTTTCTATCCTATACAGTAACAAATCTATTGGATTTTTCTTCAACGGAAGTCAGCATTTCAGTTTTATAACGACATACGTATATGGGCGCATGCATTTTATCGTTTGCTATTTGTCGAATTCCAATCTATGCTCACACAACATCGTCTTTGAATCCTTCCCCATATTATATTCAAATCTATTCCGTCGATCTACATGACTGACAGGGATATCAAATATTTGATGCGGCGCTATGTTGGAAACTTTTATTATTTAGTGAATACATTTTCCTCTTCCAGCATGATTTATACGGAAAAATATTTCGTACTTCCTTTTTCCTTTTTGCTCTGCTTCCGTACTTCCATAATACCAGTCGACTGCAGAGAAATTTCAAATGATGTTTTCATATCGGGAGGTTTTTAGTAATTCGGTTTGTTTCATTACCGTGTTATGTCGAAAAGTTTGAGTGTTATTTGTTTCAGTAATCGACCAGGATTTCTTGATAGACAGATTTCGTTTTGCTAGGTTGTTTTCTACGACTCGCAGTAAACATGACGAGTTTCAAACTTATAATAATGTTTAACATATTTTTCTGTTTTTGGCAGTAAAACAAGAGGCTGCTTTTAAAATTCATAATGGTCGTAAATACAAATATCAGTGTGGTGGAAGATTTATTGTGTTTAAAGAAGTATAATTGTTAATTGGATAGTCACAGCGCATAATTCATTACCTTAGAAGTCTAAACTATGCCACCATACATTGATAACGCACTTAAATCTATTTGGCTGTCTCCTCACGGAGAACTAAACACAGTATTCCTTGTAGCGCATCCTAAAGTAACCGCATCACCATTTAAACAAAAATCATTATTGACATAAATACAGAGATAGATGAAAAACATTTCTATGAACTGTAGTCGATATGAATAAGTAAGTAAATGCTGGAAAATATTTTAACATATAAAGATACAATAATAGGATCTTGTGTATCTGTGATTTGTTTCTTTAGGCCAAGATCATATTTTATAACCATTACAAACGTTTTTCATAAATTTATTTGTAAAAGAACGCTATATATGCACGTTAAAATGCGTTTGAGACCTTACAATATAGGTTATTTTATTCAGATTTAATTTTTTTCTTTATTAATTTCTTTATGGTCACCTATTATTTGAGGAGATTTAAATAAAAAAAATCACTAGAGCTGTAGAACGTAGTGAGACTTTCCCCTTGGCAGTTTTTGATGTAATTTGTAGCCAAATAGGTTGGTTGATTTTTCATTTAGGCTCTATCTTTCCTTAAAAAACTTCAACGCAAATAAGCACCTTGAACGGGATGTTGGTCTCCGATTTCGTAATAAAATCCGTCCAGTTTAATTGAATATAAACGACCGATAGCGTTTTGCTAATTTCCTATCGCAAAAAATGCGTTCCCTAGTCAAAAATCTTGTTGTTCATAGATAAAGTGTGAGCAATTGGATTGTTTCCAAATTCAATTCCGACGCATCTCTTCTATCAATTTTTATTTCTTGTTGGTTGTAATTATCAATGATAAACAGCAGTAATGCTGAAGCTATCTTTTCTCAATGTGTTGTATACCATTTCCGCGCTCATGTGTTGAATTTAATTTCATGGAAAAAACCCTTTAGACTAATTTTACTGAAGCAAGTTGTAAAACCACTTTGCTGATGTGACTGACCATGAGCTTCTACATGATCCTCAAGGTCATTTCCAGCCCCAGTTGATTTTAAAATCGGGTCTCTAATTTTGATTGCCGAAATGGAAAGTTGGATATGACTTTGTGGGGATCGTGTCGTATCTTAGATACTATAAAATGCATTACGGCATGAAATATGTACCAAGCGCCTCGTTGCTGATTTACACGTGCAATTGTAATCCTAGGTCGGTTAATTGCATACCAGGTGATTTTATATTTTGCACTATTACTATATTGGGAGCAGACTCTTACTAGTATTTATCCCACCTTGTTCGTTATTTCATCTATGTTAATTTTTTCATTCTGTTCATGGTTCAAAAGTAAAGTTCATCAATAATACTATAATGTATTATGTAAATGAACCGCTCTCCAATAAAGATTATTTACTTCGACCTTTGGTTGAAGTAAATAATCTTGGATATATTTAATGATGTGTTAATTTCGCTCTTTCTGGTAATTAGACGTGTCACGTTTACCACTTCTTTGGTAAACCAATAGTATATCGATTTCTTGAAACCAATTTTTGTTCACCTTTGGGCCGCCAGAAAAAAATCATTGGGGACAACAACAAGGACTTTTCATTATGTCCAAATGATTTTTTTGATTTAATAAATACACAAAATAAGCCTCATCTATACACTCAACTTCCCTATCATTATGGGGACTGATTCATCAAGAGCTTCTATAAAATTCATGTTTGTCGTCGAGCATTAGAATCCTTCATCGTTGAATTCAGTCTGTACAACTTCGGATCTTTTGGAATGGTATTCTAATTTCTTGAAAACATGATTCTATGATGTAATAATGAAAGGTCTGTTAACAAAATGCGAGAAACAAATTTATCCAGCGAACTATGAATAAAACACAAATTGAAAGAACTAGGATTTGATGTTGTAAAAACCAGGACAATTCAGTTTAAAAACAGGACATAGTAATAGTGGCAATAGTTACATTGACGTGAAAATAGGTTAACTGAAATTTGAGTATACAAATTATAACTGAATAGTAAGTTGGCTGGATAGCACTGTATGTCTAAAGAGAAAACAATGCCCGATAATAGTAGAAAGAGATATCACCGAGTGGCCGCCTGTAACATAAGGGTGCGCCCTGATGAAGAAAGCCAGGACCCTGGAACGACAGCTTCAAATTGGGTCACGTGGTACCTTTTTGAATTTCCCGCCTAATTCGAGCGTCTTGGCGATAAAGCTCAAAATTTTCAGCTTTGTCGCGAGGACGCCAATAATATATATGTAGCGGCAAGATGCCGGTACGCGAAGGAGGAAAATTGCTGATAAGGTAATCAAAGACGGAAAACCATTTTTCGTTGATTATATATCAAATATTTGAATATGGCCATTTGCAGTCTGGAGTAAGCGATGAGGGTCAAGATTGAAAGTAAATGAGTAATATGTTCAGATTTATTGATAAACGTAAGTGAAATATATATATTATTAAATACTGTATACTGCACCCTCATTTGTTTTATTTCATTACAGGTGGATCCTCAAAACGTTGACTTTCAAGTTATAATATGGACGGCTTTTCTGCAAGTTATAAGTTGCAGATTTGTAATATGTGCTAGTAAATAAACTTCATTGGGAGTGTTTGCTATTTTTATCCATAACCAGGTCGATAATTGAATTAGGTATTTCGAAAAGTATCATGAAAAAGAAAATATAAAAGAGTGGCAGCATCATAATGATATCTCTGAAATTATAGTCTGTGCAAATGTACCAAAATCAAACCATTTGGTAGGAAAAAAGAGGAACTGCTATATGAAATTGAATTAACATAAATGAGCAAATCAGTTGAACAAATAGATTGAAAAGTGGCAACATACACAGAAAAAGAAAGTTAATATACTGAAAGTTAGTATATTAATACAAATCAAGAAAAAAATACAAAATAGGATAGATTTATGAAGCCTCTGAAAATACAACTATATATGAGCTATAAATACCCAGGGAATATATAAACCAGTAGGTACTGTTATGATAATTTTTTTTTACATCTAGCCCCTCCATGATATGGTCTCCACAAGATCTTCAATGGAAAACTTCGAAAATATAATATGGGATCTTTTCTGTTAGTCCAATATCTACCATTGAAAACATGACACAAATAGCTAGAGACAATATGCTGCCGTTTTCATAATTGTTTGTTTAAATAAGTTGCAATGCTCAACTGACTATATTCCCTAAAGTGTTTCTAAACTGAAACTAATGTACCAGGAAAAATTTTTTTTTAATATTCTTATGGACTATATTAAAATACTTCCATTACCAGATTAGCAGTTTATCAAAGCAAGGGATTTATTATTTAATATGAACCATAATCTTCAAGAATCAGTGTAGGTTGAATATAAAAACCATGCTGAACCCAATACTTTTTTGTATATAAATGGCCCTCTTATGAGTACTTAACACTCATAATGACCAATTCGCTTCATAAAAGGACAATGTTAATATTAAATTGTGGGAAATCAATAATAGCTTTGAAAAGTTTGCAGTGGTAATATTTAAAATGTACTATATGAATCATATGAATAACTCATTTGCAATTTCATTTCAATGAGGTCCAATATTTGGTTTGTTGGCATAAAAACCAAGACTATTGAAACTACTTCATTGGACAATATATCTGAATAGAGATTACAACTTAATGTACTTAAATTTTTGATTTCAGTATTCAACTTGTTTTAAAAAAGCCTAAACATATAAAATATTTTGGAACATTTATAAACAATATCTTTTTAGAAAATACTTTTTTAACCGACTGCCAAAAAGGGGGAGGTGCTTTAAATCAGTCAATTGTTCATAACAAATGTTGAATAAATTCTATTATAATATATATATAATAATTATATAGATGTTAGTTCATTGCTTTGTTTAGTTTGTTTCCAGCGGCAATGTGTCAAATGTCAACAATTTGGCAAGACAGTACCACGTGACCCAATTTGACGCTGGCGTTCCAGCGTCCTGGCTTTTTCCATCAGGTAAAATTAGGGCGCGAATTTTAAAAAACGTGACCTTACCAGGGCACTTTAAAAACACAGGACGCTGTTTAAAAACTATCCTGTACAATACAAAAACAGCAAATGTCCTGGGAAAACAGGAGGGTTGACAACTCTATGTAAAATGAATATATGCCCAATATACACTTAGATTAAAAAATCCAATGGCAACCAATTTTGAATACACGACATATAACAAATGCGTGACGCCTAAAGAAATACTTTTCTCTTTATGTCAATTAAAAAGGCATATTTCCTGTAATGTTTCATAACAATCAGATAGCTAACAAATTTAGATTTAGAAGTCATGGACTGTATACATATTTTCAACAAGAACAAATAGTAATAGCAGTCTCTTTTGATTAAAGTTTAAATAAGATACTTGAAAAATATCAAATGTGGTCATGTGTGAGGCCACTAAAATATTAAAAATCTAAAAATCTCTTTACATAATAAAGGAGGAAGATCAAAGAACAAAATAAAAACAAATCACTACCTGGAGGAGATCAAATCTGAACTGGCTTCTAACGGGTGTTTTTTTAGATATGACCTCAGGCATATGACCGCCAAGGCTGGCTCGGACGTAGTCTAATCTGGAGGTTCAATTTTAGATGACTTTTCCAACATTTGTGGCCGTATATCGCAAAATAACGCGGCGAATGTTGTCTTCCAAGTGGTCAATCGTTTCGGGCTTATCGGCGTAGACTAGCGACATCACGTATCCACACAGAAAATAGTCAAGCGGCGTTAAATCGCACGATCTTGAAGCCCAATTCACGGGTCCGAAACGTGAAACTATGCGGTTACCAAACGTTTCTTTCAATAAATCAATTGTGGCATGAGCTGTGTGACATGTTGCCCCGTCTTGTTGAAACCACTGCCCGTGTGCATCATGATTGTTCAATTGATGTACGAAAAAGTTAGTAATCATGGCTCTATAGCGATCACCATTGACAGTAACGTTCTGGCCAGCATCGTTTTTAAAGAAGTACGGACCAATTGTTCCACCAGCCTATAAAGCACACCAAACAGTCAGTTTTTCTGGATGTAACGGTGTCTCAACATGAACTTGAGGATAATCATCACTCCAAATACGGCAGTTTTGTTTATTGACGTATCTATTCAACCAAAAGTGAGCTTCATCGCTAAACAAAATTCGCTTATGAAAATCAACGGCAATCTTGTTTTGGACCTATTCACCGAATGTACGCCTTGCTAGGTGATCGTGTGGCATCAATTCTTGCACGAGTTGAATTTTGTAAGCACGCAAACCAAGATCTTTCCTCAAAATCTTCCATAAAGTGGATGGACACATATCCAATTCTTGTGCACGATGGCAGATAGACTGATTCGGGTTTTCCTCTACGCTACGCTCTACAGCAGCAATGGATTCTTCTGTACGCACTGTTACGATATCTCTCTGGATGCGTATTATGATTTAGAGTAAACCTGATGCGAAAACGTTGCATAGTTAATCGAATTAATTGCTGATTAATCTGATGGGCGATTATGTTGACTGTAAAATGGACATAGTGCGCGATACAAATTTTGAAAAGAACAATGATTTTCAAAATAAATTTGCACAATTTGGGAGTGTTCTTCAGGCGTCAGTCTATTCATGATGAAATGCCAAACCAAACTAAACTAAAGATGGCCGCTGGTTAAAAGAGTGTTGCCAACTTAAAGTTCTATACCTCTAAAAAAAAACACCCTTTACAAGCAAGGATAAGTTAGGGGATTGAGCAATAGTGGTTTCACAATCTAAAGACATCTTATATTTCAACTTAACATCAAAAAGTCCACAAATACAAAAAATATATGTTTTTGCCTACAAAAATCAACGTTTGGCCCTATTGTGCGGCGGTGAGAGTTAAAAAAACAAAGGTTTGTTTATTGGGGTGGACTTCCTGCCACATATGTATGCGCGTCGTAGGGTTAAGAAAGTAGCTTAGTGCTACACCTTGTACGATATCTCCACCTCAGGTCAGATGTAAGGAAACCCGTCGAAATTCCTAATCGTATTCAATATTTATCCATATTCATTTTCATTTATTCATTTACTACATCCGCTCTGTCCATCTGAAAACTGCAACCTGGATAACTTTTAGGGTGATGATGGTGTAATATAAAATTAGTTCTAAACATTATCTCTATTCACTATTTTTCTACTAGTTTTTTTTGAGGACTGACTGGTGTCTGTATTGCCTTATTTAAAATACGCATGGTTTTGGCAGTCAATTACATTACATATTTCTTTTTCGTAACTGTCGAACTTAGAAGAAAGACAACATTTTGAAGAAGAAAGACAACATTCGTTTCGAAAACAATGTAAAAGCAGATAAAATTGTATAATCATTTGAGGCAGTATAAAAAATAATAGTAGATCAGGAGCGGTAGATTGAGATTTGGCATTCTTATGAATTTTGCTAGCAATTAGCTACTTTCGAAATTACGTGTGGACAGTGTATTAAAAGTGCTAATAATGAATACTGGGTGTGAAATATACAGGGCTTTCATTTCAAAACTAGCTACCCAAAAAAACTTTTAAAATATCCTTAAAAGAAAAAACAAAAAACCCGTTAATTTATATTTAGAGGGAGAGACACATTTTTGCACGTATCAGTTTCCCTGCAGTTTCAATCCCTAAGCGGGGGTGAATATCACTTCTACAAGTTTAAATACAAAGGAGTATTATGTGATACCTCTTTTTAAAGGTATCTTTTGACACATATATTTTTAAAAAAACCGTAAAAATTTAATTTTTTAAATAATTGCCCATTGCAAAATTCAAAATGGAGAATATACGCCAAAACTGGTATAAAGGGGTTTTTGGGGTCTCAAGATGGCGGTCGAAATTTTCGTCTCGTGGGTCATTTTCATATTCTATATTGGATCCCCCATCTTGTATTTAGTCAGATTCGTGATCAGCGAACCCAAAACTCGCTTACAAGAAGTTTGGTGCAAAACGGCTGATTTTTTTAATTTTAATTCGCCATCTGGGATCCACCATTTTGAATTTTACAAATCTGACCAATTTAGGTGTAATTAGCAATTACTTAAAAAAAATTACGATTTCTAGATCATTGTCCCTTAAAAAATCATCTGATTTTAAAAAATTAATGAAAAAAGAGGCCTTTAAAATAAGGTATTTCAACTTATAGAAGTGATATTCACCCCGCTTAGGGGTTGAGACTGCAGGGTGACTGATACGTGTAAAATGTGTCCCACCGTAAAAATAATTTAACGGTTTTTTTTATATTTTTCTTTTAAAAATATTTGGCTAGTTTTGAACTGAAAGCCCTGTATGTAACTGATAAAAAATAAATTATTTTCTCTTTGAATATTTTCCACAAAAAGTTGCAATTTATCTATGGAACATCATGAGAAATAAATGCCCAAGTCTGGCTGATTTACAGACTGGAGCATTCTCAATTATACTATTAACCATTATTCCAAAGGTATTCTCAAAATAGCATGCTATACTTCAACTATACAATTGCCACCGATTTGGTGCGGAAGTCTATATCTTTAAGATATTCTCCAAGAAAAGGTTTTGAAACCATTGAGACTGGCCTTTATAGTGCCTGCGAAACTTACACCAATGTGCTCTGTATTCATCCACCAATGTATAGTTGACAAAATTTTAAATCCCTAGGAATAATTTTCATTTCTTCTTACATCAAATTTCTGAACGCTTTATAGCCCCATAGCTGGTTTCCAATTGTTCTCTGAATGTTATTTTTATAGTTTATTTTATGGTTTTATGGGGAAATAATACCACACTTCAGCAGCCAAAACTGGCCTCATTTTCAATGGAATTATTTTACCTGTTTGATAATATTAATAATACATAACTAAGAGAATCTTGTTGTTTTTAGAACATCCCTACAGCGGGATAGTGTATAAGTTTTTTCCTAGGTTTATCGTTATGACGTTAACATGATCGCTGAAACAATAGAATTCTGTGATAGCATTTTTGGTAAATCTAGTACCAAATTTGGTAACCAGGTTCAAAATTTCTTAAAATGTGGAAGGTCGAAGAGTTGCTGTTTGACAAACTCTTGAAAAAATCTGCCCTCACATTGAGAGGAAACAAATATCGATGAAGAGGTGTTGAGGTTTCCTGAAAATTCTTTAGAATAATGAAACATACGCTAGTTGGACCTACTATAGAGCACAAAACCAGCCCTTTCGCCATTTAGGACGTGAGGATATTCAATATATTCATATCGAATGTATCCTAGGAACCATAAGACGCTTGCTGCATGTGTCCATGTTCCAAAAGAATAAGAAAATAACTGATTATCGCAAAAATATGATCTTCCTCGTCTTTATTAGCCATACGGGCTTCCATGTATTCGATCCACAGCTGATGTCTGACCCAATTGACGATGCGTCAATAGAATCTCATTGGTATTAATTCCGGTCAATCTAGGAGATTTTTATAGAATTGAGGCAGGAATTATTAATAAATAATATGTAGCTAGCCTGTTATGGTTCCTAGGATAACCTCGAGATAAAGATACTGATGACAAGTATTAAAAAAACAAAGAATGAAGTTAAACTAAATACAACAATCAGTTGATTTAATGTCCGTATGACTGGAGTTATAGAAGCCCAAACTTTCATAACATATTTTACTGTAATTTCGAAAAGAAATAATACCAAACAAACACAAACAGAAAACAATATTAATAATAATTAAGCGGTTAGGAAATAAATATGATGTTAAAACTGTTTTTAAAACAAATAATACATTGCGCTCCATCCTCACACATACCAAACCATGTGTTACTGTGATACTTATTTAACATTTCCAGAAGACATGTGGACAAATCAAATTTGGCCAACCATTTATAAACCAGCACCGACAGCCATTGGATAGACCGAGATTAGACAAATATCTTGATAAAAGAGGAACACTTAAAAAAGAGGAAAGTTAAGGACGATGATAAATAATACGGAAATCGAGGCACCTTCAATCGACCTCGATTTGGGTTGGAGAAATGTATTGCTAGAAGATCAAAAAGCGGCAATTTCAGTATCAAATGATCGCCAAACAATAAACAGCCACTGTCAAATTTGTTGACTAACAAGAAAATCAACATCAAAGCGAAAATTTTAGAATAAACCTCGAATTACAAAAAAAGCGATTGACAACGACTCCAGGAATTAAAACGTCTCCAAAAACAGATAAGTGTCACACAATATATAAAACATTATTTATATGCACCAATACTGGTTGTTCGTTTTGTAGACCTGTCTTTATCTCAGAATAATTGTGAGGAAGGATTTCTGAACGGACAGTCAGTAACCCGGTCAATTTTAGGATATTGCCTTACTACACACTTTGTTCTTCATTTACAATCTTCAAATACTTATCTGGTGAAGGGTAAAAATCTAGGGAGAGAAAACCCTAATGAACAGGCCAAATAATATTATAATGTCACCAAAAACTGATTTGTTTTTTACAATTATGATAATAAGAGGATTTATTTGAATTGTAGTTGTTTTATTCTCGACGTGATGTCATTTATAAATCACACGTTAACCAAGCCAAAAAATAAGAGCCTATCGTCCAGAATGGCAAACCGGTCTGATCAGCCCTAAAATGATTTTTGTGCCTATCGTTGATCTAATTTGCTTATGTCTCAATATTTGTTTCACCTCAATGTTTGGGCAGTGTTTACGTATTATAAAGAGTTATTCAGACTGCAAGAATTTAACACTTTATATATTAAGAACGAAGGAATTTTGAACTTGGTGACCATGAGAACTATTGTTCTACAAGTCAAAAAACATCATACCATAAATTCAGCTAATTTCACTGAAAGCGATTTTCTACAAGGAAATGACGGGTCGTTTACATTTTACAAATTCACATAGTAATTCTTAACAACTTTGAAACGTTTGAATTTATTATTTCTCCAAAACTCTATAAAAAGAAACTTATAGTATACAATAACTGCAACAGTTGGAGAAACGGGAATAAGTAAGAGCAATTGAATGGATAGTTTCTGATAGAAATGTCACCGGTAAAATGTATCTAAGCTACTCCCGAAATTAACTAAATTTGCTGTAAGAAACGTTATATATCTAGCACCACCAGGCGCCAGGTTAATACACTCAAGTCAGGTTTCTTCATTTTTTTGTCTGAACTGATTTCACAAATGCTCTAAAGTAATCCTCTAAACTTTAAAATTACGACGAAAAATTAAAAAAAAAGAAAAAAAATTGGGCCGGGGCCGCCGAACTGAAATTCAATAAAGTAAGAGAGGTAATAGATAATGTTCTAATACCCAAGGTGTCCCATTTACAATATGAACATGTATCCCTATTTTTTAACCGACTTCCAAAAAGGAGGAGGTTATCAATTCGTCGCGTATTTTTTCGCTTTTTTTTTGTATGTATGTTACCTGATTTCTTCTCCTGTGGTGCACCATTTTGAACGAATATGGTCTTGTTTAATAGAGTATATATCCGGATTGGTGAAACTTCAAATTTTGGAAAAGAATTCTATTGATAAAGTGATAAAATTTGTGAACGAACACATGGGTGCATGGAAATCGACCAATATCCCTAATATTTTAGTCGATTTTTCGATAACTCCTTATGGATCTGTATAGTTTTTTAACGTTTAATCTATTAAGGGAGATCCTTAGGTGATCTCATATACTTTTCTGCGACGTGCAACTTGCAGTTTTGCAGAAAATCGCTGAAAATTCCAAAATTCTTATCAAAAATTTCATCGAAAATGACATAACAGACATTTCCTCATACATATTTTAATTCCAACGTAATAGTGCGGTAATTTTAGGCACTGGAAGTTTTAATTGCGAATTTGAAAATTTTCTATGTACATTTCAACCATATAGGTAGTAAAGCATAGTATTTTCGGTTCCTTAAATCAATGAGTACCAAGCTCGTTTTGTTTGTATACCAGGCAAATACCTATTTAAATGCAAATTTTTCCATTTTGCGAAGACGGTACTTTTGGTTGTCACATTCTCCCGGCCTAAAAGAAAATTCAGTGACAACACATGTCAAACTTTAAACTGGTACTTGGTGGCTTATAGACAGAGTGTTTAGTTATAGCAAACAAAATCACAAAGTAAAGTGGTAGAAGGAGTTGCATTTATATGAAGATTGAAATATAGGATGGACTAGAATGATAGTGGTCCGTAGGCAGCCGTATATACAGGATGATTGGAATATAGGGTGGGCTGGACGTTTGGTGGTATAAAAATGTTGAAAAAAATGTAAAATTAAAATTATATAGGGTGATTAAAAAACTGTTATATGATGTGGACATAAGCAAATCATATACAGGATGGTTGAAATATATGCTGGAGTTGAATTATATTTATACAGTGTGATTAAAAAATTATTTATTTTATAGCACATAAGAAGTTGCATAAAGTGTGAAGAGGAATTAATGTTAGACAGGGCGATAATATAAAATGTGAAAAGTGAAATAATTTATGGGCTAGACCACAAGGAGTTATATACTATGGTTGAAATATAGGACGGATTTGACTCCTTATATATGGGATGGATTCTACTCCGTCCTATAGTTTACAGAAGGCAGCTAACAAATTTATGCTAGTCCATAGGCAGTCGTATGTACAGGATGGTTGGTACATAGGGTGGTACTTTGTGGCTTATAGACAGGGTGTTTAGTTATAGCAAACAAAATCACAAAGTAAAGTGGTAGAAGGAGTTGCATTTATATGAAGATTGAAATATAGGACGGACTAGAATGATAGTGGTCCGTGGGCAGCCGTATATACAGGATGGTTGGAATATAGGGTGGACTGGACATAAAAAACGTATAAAAATGTTGAAAAAAATGTCACATTAAAATTATATAGGGTGATTAAAAAACTGTTATATGATGTGGACATAAGCAAATGATATACAGGATGGTTGAAATATATGCTGGAGTTGAATTATATTTATACAGTGTGATTAAAAAATTATTTCTTTTATAGCCCATAAGAAGTTGCATAAAGTGTGGAGAGGAATTAATGTAACACAGGGCAGTCGTATGTACAGGCTGGTTGGTACATAGGTTGGAGTGGAATTATCTAGTTATACAGGGTTGTCAAAAAAAGTTGAAAAAAGGTTATATGGCGTAGTCCATAAGGCATAAATATATTTTGGGCTTATTAAGTCAACGCGTACTTGTACATTTTGTTCGTAAAGATTTACCTGTCAATTTAAATGATAAAGTATCATTGTGTAATGTTGAGGATTTCGATGTTACCTGCTTCTGTCTATTAAGGTTATACATACAAAATAACAAATAAAGAATGAAAACTACCTAGAGTTAAAAAAAACTAAAAAGTTGAAAATAAAACATTTTTAAAAAATATATAACCGACTTCTACCTATAACTAAAAAGCTAAAAATAATTATAACAAAATATAACTCTAGCAAATAAATAACACATTCAATGTTGTAAGGTACCTACCCAGGAAGTAAAAAATTTAAACATTAAAAGGTGCTCATTCTGTACAAATTAATTACCCACCAATCTAGTATATTTTTGAAGTCGGTGCCAAGCAACAATCAAATTTGATGAATTAGTAGATAAGTACGCAATGAAGATTAGATTTGCTTGGCACCGACTTCAAAAAATATACTAGATTGGTATGTAATTAATTTGTACAGAATGAGCACCTTTTAATGTTTACATTTTTTACTTCCTGGGTAGGTACCTTACAACATTGAATGTGTTATTTATTTGCTAGAGTTATATTTTGTTATAATTATTTTTAGCTTTTTAGTTATAGGTAGAAGTCGGTTATATATTTTTTTAAAATGTTTTATTGTTAATTGATTTTTGTGAACAGCACAACTATGGTGTATATTGTTTCTTTGTATCTCTTATGGCTTTATCTTATTGATGTACTGGATATATAATTCAGTTGTTTGATCTTTGCAGAGGTTTACCAGTTAGCGTTTTTTTATTATTCGTGTTACCAGAGTCAGTTCGTCTTAAAAATTTAAACATGTTGATACAATTTGACTCTTAAATTTAGTTTATTAAGTTGTCCTACCGTCGAAATGATAATAAATACTTTTCGGTTGATCCCCCAAATTATTAACCAATATTTTTAGTCGTGTTATATTATTTGTATGGTTTCCAAGTTATGCCTTTCATTATAAGACTGAAATGTATATAGTTGATTTAGTACAAATTGTCAAATTACCCTACTAAGATATAGAGTAAAGCAGTGATATACGTTTTGGAGAAAACAGAATACTTACGTTATGCCTCCAGCTGACTTTGTATACCCATGGGTTTGATTTTATATTGCATTCGAAGTAAACATCAACCCCTTCTTTAATCACGCTACCATTTAATGTACTGCCTAATTCTAGAGATACCAGCGGAACATCTGTAAGAAAGAGATTTAAAATAAATGAATGCTTTTGTCATTAAAGAACAGAATTAATAATCCGTTATGCAGAAATTTACTTGAAATGAATGTTTCTCCATCTTTGGCGATATGCTGGTTGCGTCGTTCATAATGATTTTGCTCAAAATCTCTTGAGAGAAAGAGTCACAAACACATTTTGTCTATTAATTGAAATTTCCTTAAATTAAATTACTTTTTAAGTGTTTTCAATATCTTGTCCATTTAAGTTACCACTAGAAGTATTGTACTGCTTTTTAGGCCTGAGATTGGTGTTCTTTAATTCATTAACAATTCTGAAGTTCTTAAAAAACGTTGTATGTTTAAAACTGAAATAGCAAAAACCTTGGTATCCAATAATCACAATATTAATATATCAAAGCTGGAATATAGGTAGAGTTTTCGCAGCAAACTACATTCCAGTATGTAAGTCTATTCCATATGCATTGAAAAGCTCTTTATAACAGTATTTCGTTGATAAACAGTTCAAAACATTAAATAAGTTGGCAATTTCTCAATTTTAGAAAACGTATCATCTGCTTCTCATTGCATACAAACTAAATTTAGATTAATCGCAGAACTGAATTATTAACAATTTAAAATTCTTAAATATGTTTTAAAATGAACCAATAGCCCATTCTTTTCTAGAAATGTTAAATTTATTAAAATAAATCTGTATCTTCGCTTGAAAAAAATTATGAAATGGAGAAACTCCCAAAAGAAAAACTGTTAGATCTCAAAGTAAGTGAATTGGGACATTTATTTTTGAACCAGATTTTCCATTTTCTAATCAGGTCGTAGGAAAAGTTCTGTTTAGAAACTTATTCATTTTTGTACTAGTAAAACGGAGAGCCGTCTTCAAACAAGCATTAAGTACACATGAGCCATTCAGCTAATTAACAAGTAAAAACACATTTTTTTTCAATAACATCCATTAATTAATTTCGTTACTTTTCAAGGTGATAGAACTCGTTCCATCGTGCTTCTAAACATTCGATGCCTTTCGATTTGTCTTTTCACGCAAAATGGGTTTCAGTTGCGGCTATAGCCCCCACATCGGAGCCAAACCTCTTTGCTAGGACTAGCTATTTGAGATTTGCAAATGGGAAGAAATCAGATGATGCCAAACGTCTTCATCAACTTCTCGATCGGTACATTGTCCTGGAGTCTTGTTATTTGGTATTTTCTACTGGATTGCTTGATCCAATCGATTCAGTAACGCAATACAGTCGCTTCTGATAGTCTGACTCTTCGGACGCTTGAGAAAGATTTCACTTTCTCTCCTCTGGGCTGAAGTTCTTTTCGATTCCGGGGTATAGTGACTAAAACATGTTTAATTCATTGCTTCTACAGCGTTTCGAATCAACAATTCGTTGCTGTTTTTGTACTACGGTGAGCAGGTATCTTTTGAAGCTCAGAATTACCAAAAAGCCATCGCAGCATGAAATTGGCGGTTTCATTTGTGTATCAGTATCGGGACTTAATGACTCTTATAATATATCTTATTTGGAGAGGTACTACTTTCCATAAATTTGTAGGTAACTGAAGTGACAAACGTACCAGAACATTCAATAGAATGATTTAGTGATTATACGGACCAGTTAGGTTATCGTTTAGGATAATAATCTTTTGAATATCATTTTGAGTGCATGTTCAAGCGGTTAACTAAAGGTTTACAATTTATTGTATCACCGATATAACAAACCGAACGGTACAAAAATTAATTTGTGAGATTTCAGCAAAGGGTGTTTTCTGAAAGATGGTTGTGGCATTTTGTATTTTTCTGATTTATTGGGAATAACATTGCAATAGCTGGAAATTTTTTATTTCAAATGGTTCAAACGTTTAGACTTATGGAAATATCCCGACTTTCCAGTAATTGTGGTATTATTCCAACAAAAAAAAAACAGAAAAATTCTACAAAACTTATTGTACTTTTTGTAGAAATTGATTTTCCGAAAATAATTTTGTAACCAGGAACGATTTGACTTTTTTACATTCAATGTCACCTGGAAAATAACATGATGCATTTATTATTCAGTTTATTCTATTATGTAAGATTTTTTAAGCGACTTTAAATAAATCTTTTTTAACGTTATGACTACTAATTCTAGATTTTCCTTAAATCGGGGTAATTCATTAATGTCCAGGTTACATAAAAAATAAAGTGTTCTTTCAATAGAAATGAATGAGGAATAATTTGCTTTTTATGGCAACAAATCTCGCGTATCGTAAACTCTAATTTGTTTTACGGGCCAAGTGAAGTCATGAAATAAGTTCAGTCATGTACTTTTATGAGTTATGGTTATTACCTTTTACAAGTCGTTAAAGGCATTTTTAACCTTTTAATAAGGAATCTTAAAACTGAATTTGATGAAAAGAATTTATGGATTGTTTTGGCTATAAATTAATATTTGATATTGGACATGCATTATTTTGGAATTTTAAAAATTATTCTCGTTATCAATAATGAATTGCATTAATTGTGATATGTTATTTTCAAATCATGACATGATTTAGATTTGATTTTCCAAATAGCATAATTTTTAAGTTTTCTGTTCAATGAATTTATTATTATTAAGTATTAGGTTCAGTCTCCATCAATCAACAACACTTTTGAGAAAACCCGCAAAAAATATTGTCCTCCTAAACTTGAGTAAATATAATAAGTGTCTGCTGATAGTGCTGATATCGAGGAATATAGGTGCAATCAAGCTAACAGATTTCATGGGTTCAAATGCACAAATATTCACACTCACTGTCAACGTCTTTATGTTTATCAAAATAAACTTATTTACAAAACAAAGTGACTAAACTATCATCTGGTGTGCTACCTTTAACTCAAATTGCCAGGCATAAATAAATCGTGTCTTATGTACATTTCATTCGTTCCAGGATTATTCCATTCGTCTTTGGTCTGCCAGTATATATGGTACTCGATTACGGAAACAACTGTCGTTGTTGATGCTTTTTTATATTTAGATAGTTTTTGTTTCGTATTCGCAACTTTTTATAAGAATGATTAACTTCTAGAAGGTTTCTTACATTTGGCGGCGTAAAATGAATGTTATAACAAGTTTTAATTGTTTGGAAAAATACTAGAGACTATATCATGGTATATATGATACTGAATAAGGTTTATAATGAGTCAATTAAGGATAAGGTATTACATTTTTGCGATAGTAGGAGACGGCCGTTCACAAAGAGCATGTGTCTCATGATGAATCGCTAAAATAAATTGTTACGAATTTTTATAGTCACCAATAGACAATTTTGCATTGACCCCGTTTCTGAAATGTCAATTGTAGCTACTAGACCATATGGCTATAGTGATCACGTTAACATTCACAAATCACTTATTTGATAATTGAAAATAAATCGCAAACTAACAGAAAAGATATTGCAACATCCCCAAAAATCAGATGTTTAATTAATGTTAAATCGCAACTCCTTACTCATCTTAAAGCTACCAACAAATGTTTTTTAGTGATTTTCTACAAAACTACTTTTCATCACGTATTCTTCGGATAATTAATGAAAATCTAATTAGTATGTGTTATATTATTATCAATTAATTTATCAGTGTAATAAATGCCGAAAATGACTTCCATTATTTTGGAGGCAGTAGTGCAGCTTATTTTTCAAAAGGTACATTTCGCAAGCCTCTAATGTGATTTTTCATCAGAACACAACATACAAACGGTGTACAAATTTATGCGCGTCATTATAAAGCTTGTAAACTCATTCTTCTATTGATAAGTAATTTAAAAAAGTAATTATAAATATAGCAAATATAAATACAGCAAAATAAGCTTTGAAAAAATTTTTGTACCACGTAGAGCGGTGATACAAACCTTGCACTACAAGCCGTTTTCCAGATTCGCAATAAACGTGAAGTACGTGGTCATGTTTTTTATTAAAACATTTTTTGTAGAAGGATGCATACGAGCATGATATCTGAATTTTTATTAAAACACCAACTATTTCAATAAAACTGGATATCCTTTAGCGTCAACATTCAAAGGGTATTTGCCGCCGGAATATTTAATTTACTTCTTGTTGAAGTAGTCTCGACTTACTATATACTCTAAATTTTTTCCTGTAGGGCAGAAATATTTTAAAGAGAGCAGATAATTTATTCAGGTCATATTTTACAAGTTGGACATGTCGTTTCATTCGGATGCATTTGGGTGAGTTAATGGTTAACGTCCAAAGGGAACCTCCCAGCATATTACAAGCACCAGTGAATGGAAATAATTTGTAAAAATTTGTAATCTGGAGATTAATCTTGTAGCAACAATATGCATCATAAAATGTGGCTTGCCTAATTAGAGATAAAAAAAGAAAAGATCTCGTATCTAGTAAAAATAACTTCACAGAAGTATTTAATGTATGTTCTTATTTCCTTGAAAATCTTAGATATCTATTTAGTATTAACTAATCTATTCTGAACACTTTTATAGTTTTGTTAAGGTTTCAATTTTTTCCTAACTGATAAGGAGTCTTCAGATGTTGATTAAGGGATTCGTCTGTTGGTATGACTTATGTAGCTTTCTGGATAATCGTGACATTGTATTTCGTATTCTCATTTGCAGGCTTGCTTAAGGCAGCTATTATCTAGTTGGTGGAGTACAGTTTTAGCTTGATTCCGTGCTATTCTGTCCCTGAGTCATTAAACAGAACATTCTCATCATAGAATATACTTTATTCCAACCATCTAATTGTTTCTTAAGTAAATTAAAGAAAACATGTGGTTGAACATATGTTTGCTTTAGAGTTCCTGTGGTCACCTGTCAGGTCGGACCGATTATCAAACCCGGGCTACCAACTACGATCGAAGATTACGAAAAGTTAAACAAGGTCTATTATCTCCTTTTGGCGCCACCATTAGTCCAGCTCAATGAGACCATAATATTACATGATCATCTGACTTAGATATGTGTATGCATTTTCAGCTAAATTTAACTCTGAGACATCGGGCACATTTTACTTATACCAACTAGGAGAGGTGAAAAGAAATAAAGGTTTTAAAATATGATCGTGTTAATAACAGAAATTATTTATAAAGGCGGATGACTAGTGAACAAAAGAGAAGGTTCATATAAAAGATTTAATGAGCTTGAAAATGTCTATTTTTCCCTTGAATTCTCTTGAAATAGTCATAAAAAATCACAGATTTTATTACTAAAATATAGTGAATAAATTAGTGGTAATTCAGTGAATTAAGTAATGAAATTTTTTAAAATAATATTTGAAAATATATTTATAATTCTTACCTGTTTTAATATAAGAGCTAAATAAAAAAGTTTGACAATGAATCACTAGTTGGAATAAAATACAGACGTTATCCCTAACTTGGACTAAATATACCGTTTATTAACATCTGTGGAAGATTTATTCATTCCCATTTCCTTTTTTCTGTGGTTTTGATAAGATCATTGAATAATAATGTTTAGTGTTCTATACATCTTAAAATAGGGTAGGCTATTTTGATTTTTATCATTCTGCAGCTGAGTTAAATAACAAATCAGATCAAACAATTCAGAGCGTACACAGTTACTCATTTGGTAGAGTTTTTTATTTATTTCGACAAATGTAAAGCCCACATTTAACAAAATTAAAAATAATTGTTATTCTCAATTGAAATTATCTTATATATGTATCTATAAAACTGATTCAGAAGAAAATTCTAAAACCTTCCCTGTTTCAGTAGACCTCTTTGTCATATATTTTTCTAGGACTTTATAGCCGTCTATTATGTCGTAAGTGGAACAGAAAACTAAACGGATACGTTTCGGCAATTCGGTTTTTCCATTATTTCTATCTTTATGTTCTCTAGTGCTTGTTTACAATAACGTTAAGATCCAGAATTACTCGAGGGCATCACATATCTTCTCGAGAAGGGATGTGACAGTAGACACATTAAAATGTGATGACAAAACATTTTTGCGCCTAGTCGCCATTTATTTTTTTCCTTTTACAATTTCAAGGGGATCTTCTGGAAGATATAAACAGTAAGCTTTATTGAAGTTTAAGGGGTACGGTAGAGTTGTCCCCGACTGATTTTATTTTTGTAAATGTTGTCGCCTGTGTGCACATAAAAGATCCCACCATTTGTCATTTTCTGTTTGGTGTTGGTTTATATTAACATAATCGCATTTTTTCACATTAAATCAAGCAAATAATAATCGTATATAAATTTTTTATATTATCCTTAGAAGAAAAAGATCGTGGAGGATGGTATAAGAGAACAGACAAAATTTATGCTATAAGCAGTTTAGCGACAGCGTTTAATATGTTGAACAGTTACAGTTTTTAGTTTAGCTATTAAGATCTAAATATTTCTAACAAATTTGTCAATATATATTTTGAACAAAACGAGTCGATTATAAATGGCTTGAATGGAGTGAACAACAATTAATTTAACTTAAATTAATTTTCCACAACATTAAGAAAGTTCAATGTCTGCTTTAACAGTATTGAGTTAAGTCGATACCTGGTATATGTTGCTTAATAATTTAAGCTATTTTCTTACAAATTTGATTTTACGTTGTCGTTTTGTTTACACTGTATATGTATATATATATATATATATATATATATATATATATATATATATATGTATTAGATGGTTTCCGGAAATTCATCCGCGTAGTTGATAACTGATCCCTGCCGGGATCGATGGTAAAATGACGACGTATATATATATATATATATATATATATATATATATATATATATATATATATATATATATATATATATATATATTTGTCTTCAGGAAGAATTGTTATGTCATCGTTGTCACGTAGTTGTTTTAATGCATGTCTTTCGTTGGAAGTTAGATTTGATTTTGGTGGCTTTGATGTGCGGAATGCTCTAGGAATGTCTTGATGAGTATCTTCGGCATCAATATCTGTTAGTTTAACCAAAGCTTCCTCAACTTGAGAAATTATTCTTTCAATTGGGGTAGTTTTAGGCGTCACTGCGAAATTGAAACCTTAAGTTGTGGACGGTCGTCTGAGGGAGTAAGGTGACAGCAGGTTTTTGTTTGGTAATAAGTCCTGTTAGTTAATGTTTTTGAGTCACTGTTTTCTTTTGGGCCAAGTGTGCAGCTTTATCGCTCAAAATGCAAATTGAGGCCCCGAGTTCGATCTAGGCTCTGAAACTGTTTTTCACTTTTGTTTCTTGATAATGGCTCTAAAATAGGAGTCTAGGAGTCGAAACTTCGAGCATTTAATATTTTCAGGCGTGGTTCTCACACGGAACCTAGCCTAGTTCATAATATTGACCGCGGAAGCCTCTCAAAACACACACACACACATATATATATATATATATATATATATATATATATATATATATATGTATATATTATGCCAGATAAGATTTTGGCGAAATGTCACGCACGAGTTCAGTCGAATTCAATAGACGAACGGATGTACACCGGCAGAAAACGTCGCCCACATTGCATGTAAGTTTTCTTCTGGTGTACATCCGTTCGTCTGTTGAGTATACTAATGTTAAGCATCACTGAGATTTAAAGGAACGTTTATAAGACAATAGCCAAATGGTTGCAGATTTGAATGTTTCTAGGTAAGATAATCCAAAACTAAGTTTAGCAGAAACAATCAACTGTTATTCAGAAAAAGAAAATCAATCAGAAATACAAATTTAAAAGAAAGTTTGCTGGAATATCAGTGAATGGTCAATAAATAAATACTTCTTGCTATTAAAAAATTATCGCCAATTACTAAAATTGATAAAGCATTTTAATAGAACTGGCAATCGACCTGGAAATTGAGACATCAAAGTGAATTGTCTTAGGAAATGTGAACATATAGGATTGAGAAAGCACTTGATAAAAACGTGAGCAAGTCTAACCACAGAATGATGTCTCACGAAAATTTTTATTTTTAATCCCCGTTAAAAATAATAATTAGCGCATTTGAACGGTAAAATATAGCAGCATCATCTTTTTTTTTAAGGCACAGTTCGGTATAGAAATTGATTTCAACCAAATATGATTTCGATTTTTCAAGCACTACTTTGATTCCGTAAAAAGAAAACCAGTAAAAACATTGAAGCAATTAAGCTACCGTAAACAAGTACTTACGTGTTTTTGATTAAAATCCGAATACCAAAAAGAAAAATAAAATCCCCTGTATAATTGAGATTTATCCCCTGCATTTGTGACTTTAATTACGGCAACGAAATAAACAAACGGTGAGGTTTTACGAAAACTCACGCGAAACTGAAATTTATTGGTGAAATGCGCCAGTTCGTGCACAAGACTTTTAATGGTCCTCACAAATAATTGTCGAAATCCAAACGGCCTGTGTGATGTTTGCTATTGTTTTGCGTTGCTTGTACTTTGTTCAACGTTGCTGTAATTTCTCTCTTTTATAAAACTGTTCAAATGAATTTAATCTGTTATATTGTTGAAAGATATCTCATAGGCATTTAAAAAGCATTTAACTAAATAGTAACTTCCA
This sequence comes from Octodonta nipae, assembly GCA_034190945.1. Lineage (NCBI taxonomy): Eukaryota > Metazoa > Arthropoda > Insecta > Coleoptera > Chrysomelidae > Octodonta > Octodonta nipae. Next base: position 59,063,054 of record CM067221.1, read on the forward strand.
TATCTCATATGATATCTTAATTTGTTCAGGATAAAATGTAATAATAGTTTCAAGTTTAAAATGAATACTAAATGCTGGGTTTCGGATGCTAAATTATTTAAATGATGTTTCTATAATAAAGATTTTGTAGTACTTCATTTAGGATTTAACCAGGATAGGATTCACCGTGAAATTGGTATTGCTAATATTTAGGATTGATGAAATCTAGACACAAATTGAAGAATCTTATATTTCAGTAAAAGGGAGTGATGTCTCTATAGACAAGCTTATAGATTTATTTGATTGCTTTGTTTTCATATATAGTACTTTATCAACCTTAATTGTTGCTTGGCAATGACAAGTAAAATATATACATCTGGTTGCAGTACCTGTCAGCTATTTGTTTATGCACCAGTATAAAAAGAAGTGAAGTTAAAGTGAAGACTTCATTTAGAAAATATTTACCTCATTTATGTGCTGATAAGTACTATGCAAAAGAGGGTTGTTACTGGTATCACCATAAGTATTAAAATAAAATAAGTTTTATTAGGACAAATATTATTTAATATTTGCAGTACGATGGAGAGAAACGTATATTACATTACGATATGTTAAAATGAATTATTAATTACTTAGCATATGTAACTGAGGCAAATATATGTTAAATTATGTCTTGGATTATTTAGATTATTAATTATAGGTGGCTGCTGATTAACTAATACACTTATCATATCTACAATGTACAGAACGAATAATCTATTTAATAACACACATTTAGATTGGTACGTTGGCAATTAAAAAGGTGTTCCCAAATTTACTAAAAGAAAATTTAAAGCAGTCCTCTAAGATCACCATACTTTATTTACCGCTTTCAATTAGCACTGTGCGAAACTCTGGGAAATCTTTATTAGCCTTCAAACAGACAAAGGCATCAGATGTAATTCCTACCAAAAACACTATTATATAAACTTGATGGAACATCAATTCTATGTGCAATCGATTATCACGCTTGTGGCACTTTATTTTTCTTTAAAACATTCCGTTTTCGTTTATAGACTGTATATTTTGAGGTCACGTAGGTAGTGGTTACCGTTAGTTTTCGGGCACGACGCACCTGCTCGCACTAAGAAATCTAAATTATTTCCAGTTATTATTCAGAAGCTTTAATGTAAAATGTTTACTTTATAATATGAACATAGCACATATATTTAATGGCAAGTAACGCTGAACTTTTTTGTGGTGATGTCTATTTTAAAATATGGCACTCAGGGAATAGAAATATTTATTAGAACGAAAAGCAAATTTTGTGCAGGTATTATATATTAGTTGGAAGTTACATTTGTTTAGTTACTAAAATTTATAGCTTTTCTATAAAGTGCCTCTTTTTATATATTTTATATCTTTGATTTCACTTAAGACTTTAAAAAACAATATTTTATTCAAAACATAAATATCAAAAATTAACACTTTAACTTGAAATAATAATTAAACGTAAATTGAATATAAAAACTAATTGGACAAAATAAGGTATTATAATGACGACCGTGGGATCGCTTCCCTTGTATTTATAATTCGCTAAATGCTGAAGTCAGCGAAAAGATGTTCACACGATGCGTTCCCACGTTAACATCGAAGTACCAGAAAGCTGTCAGCGTAATATGATACCGTTGCATCATACACGTGTGTACAATTAACACCAAACATATAAGTGAGTTTATTAAAAGTATTTCAAGATCAAGGTAGTGAGGTGTCGGTGGGAACGAAGTGTCGAAACAAATGCACTTTTTGCATTTCATTACCATAGAACAATAAATAACTAAAAATAGATCACTAAATGGAAGAAATTCCATCTGTTAAAATGTGCCAGAGCAGAGAATTTTTGTGACAATTGTAAATAGTACGAAAAAGATATACTTTCACAAATTCTCGTGTAACTTTTGTATAGAACATTTTGCGATGGGGCATATTTAGCCATAAATCGCAAAAATTCAATTTCAATCCCTAACACCATTACCCTTTCCCCATTTTATATCATCCCGAGTTTATTTTTGTTTTCTTTATTAGTTTCAACCTAATCTAAATTTTGCAACTGGTCCTTGCCTGTTATTTTTTTTTGATTTTTTTTATCCTTCAAAATCTGTATTTTCTACAGCCTATCTAGTTTGAACGTTCTTGAAGTTCCTTTTATTGGCTTATACGGAACAGCGACAATGAGTTTAATACGGCTCGTTCAGTTATTCAACTATTATTGAAAAAAATAATATTAATTAATTAGTAGTAACTGTTTACAAAATTTATTTATTAATGACAATTTAGCTCAATTGTTACTAACATGTATATATATACATATATATATATATATATATATATATATATATATATATATATATATATATATATATATATAACAAGAAAATATCGGGACGCAGCCAAACTTATTGGGTTACAAGGAAATACTCTTTTAACTTATTTTTGAGAGCTTTCGAAATTATTTTATTTCATCGTCAGTCAATATACTACAAGTAACACAATTATTAACAATTTAGAAGTAAAAAACTAATCACTTACGTTAGTCGAGGTTGTGTAAGCAGAAAAACATCTTTAAACTTTAGAATATTCTTACAATTTTTTTTTGGCAATTCAACTAACAAAATTGTCACGTTGGCATTTGATTTGAAGACATGTGATATATATTTTTTAAAGTACGGGTAAACTATATTTATTCTTTGTAACTTACTGATAAATTGAAATATTATTAAGGAAACAAAAATTCATAGGGTAGCAAAAATGTTGAATTTTATTTAATCAATCTGAGAAATCTGTATTATATTCAGATTGATTATGAGTGTTTGAAAACTTATTCTCCATTCCAGTAAGTTACAATAAATCACATTTAAATTTTGTAAATCTGTCTTTTTATTGATGATATTAGACTGACCGTTAATGAAGACCATCTCCAAGAAGCTACGTTTAAAACTGTTACGTTCAATGGCCAGAACTTGCGGATTTTCAAAGGAAGGAGAATGGTTATGTTGTAAACAGTGGGTGGCTAAAGCACAACTTTCCTTTTTTAGTTTTATATCACTCTTGTGTAAGGTCATTCGGTGTTTCAAATTTCTTGACGTTTGACCAATATAGGAAGCAGGGCAGTAGCTACAGTCGATTTTATATATAACGTTAGATTTAAGATCATTATGAATTTTATCTTTTGTTCTGCTAAATAGATGATTAACTCTTTTAATAGATTTATGAGCAAATTTTATACTAGTTTCGTTTTTGAAGATCATCAATATTTTTGGAGTTAGTTCTTTGATATATGGTATAGAGGCATAGCAGTAATTTGCGTTAGAAGTTTCTTGGTTAATATTATTTACATAAAAATTATTTAGGAATAATGTTAACAAAACTTGTAGGCTCTTATCTTTGACGGATGGATGGCAAATTTTAAGAACTCTATTTTTCATGCTACTAACCAAGTTTATTTTCATTTTAAGTGGGTGATTTGAGTGAAAATTCATATATCTTCCTGAACTGCTAGGTTTCCTGTACCAACTATACCAATCTAATTTAAAATATTAGTGAGTTATTGTTCAATACAATAGGCGAAATTGATAAGAGAACCGCGCGGCTAAAAGTCGTTTTCCATTTTCCAATATATATATATATATATATATATATATATATATATATATATATATATATATATAACTAACAATACAAGAAGAAGAAGAAGACCAAAAATTAAAATTCAACATAAAATTACTGTCTTTAGAGATCAAAGTCGTTAATGATACTATCTCCAAGTTTGAAAAAATAATTTATGAATCTGAACAACTAACACGTAATACATTACCAGGTACAATTTTCACTGAATTTTCTAATAGACTTCAAACCAATTATAATAAGGTTTATCACAAAATTAAAGAAACAAATATAAGAAAACTAAATAAATTAATAAATTCACAATGTCAATCAATTACGGTTAGTGATAATTGGTTCAAGAATCTTACCAGCATACATTTTCCAAAGGAAGTTATAGATAGTCTTTCATTAGGGCCAAAATTTAGTTTAGCTCCTAATAAATCAGATATTTCATTAAAAAGATACTTAGCAGATATTGAATTTGCAATTCAACAAATAAATGACAAAAAATTACAAAACACATGTGCTTCGAAAATAACCAATTTACTCACTAATTTTATGAACACAAATACTAGTAAATTTTACAATTTAAATAGATCATTTTCAATGGCCAAACGTTTTCTCAAAGATAACCCAGACATTCTTATTATGCAGTCAGACAAAGGTAATGTAACAACAGCGATATATAAAAATACCTATTTGAACCTTTCTTACGAGTTACTTAGTGATGGTGACTATTATCAAACACTAAATAGGGATCCTACGTCCACTATTCAACAAAAGGCTCAAAAACTAATTTCTAAGTTAAAAAATAATAGTGAGATTGACGGTGTGATGGCAAAGAAGTTTTCAATTTCAATATATAACTCTGTATGTTCTAGATTCTATACCTTACCGAAAATCCATAAGCCAATATTGTCATTATGTCCAATTGTCTCTTCTATTGAAGCTCCCAATTCAGGTATTGCCGCACTTTTGTTAGATGTCCTTACAAGGGCATACAATAAAGACAATGAGTTCTATGTTGAAGACTCTTTTGCTTTTTCCAATACCTATAATAATTATTCGTTACCTCAAAATTACGTTTTAGTTAGTCTTGATGTAAAATCACTCTTCACAAACATTCCTTTAAATTTGGTAGAACTTATCATTGATAGAAATTGAGTTTCAATTTCCCCTCACACAAATATTAGTAAAAATAACTTCCTTGAACTAATTAAATTTGTTTTCACTAACACTGTTTTTTCGTTTGATGGAAAGTTTTATAAGAAGGTTTTTGGCTCACCTATGGGTTCTAAGCTTTCTCCTATTATTGCTCAGTGCGTTATGGACGATCTGGTCACTGAACGTATACCTAAACTTAGTTTTAACATTCCATTTTTTAAAAAATACGTAGATGATATTGTCTGTAGTGTTCCTAATGGTAGCAAAGATGAACTTTTAAACATTTTTAACACTTATAATAGATTTTTGCAATTCAATATTGAAGAAAAAGATGAATTACATAGTATTCCCTTTTTGGACACACGAATATTTAGGGACACTGACAATATTCTAAATTTAGATTGGTATAGGAAACCTAGCAGTTCAGGAAGATATATGAATTTTCACTAAAATCACCCACTTAAAATGAAAATAAACTCGGTTAGTAGCATGAAAAGTAGAGTTCTTAAAATTTGCCATCCATCGTTCAAAGATAAGAGCCTACAAGTTTTGTTAACATTATTCCTAAATAATTCTTATCCTTATAAATTACTTAACAAAATATTATATAATACCCCAAGTATGTTGAGAGATAGTTTTGAACATCGTAACAGTATAAACACTTCCATGTCAACAAGTCAGAATAATTTTTATGTAAATAATATTAACCAAGAAACTTCTAATTCAAATTACTGCTATGCCTCTCTACCATATATCAAAGAACTAACTCCAAAAGTATTGAAGATCTTCAAAAACGAAACTATTATAAAATTTGCTCATAAATCTATTAAAAGAGTTAATCATCTATTTAGCAGAACAAAAGATAAAATTCATAATGATCTTAAATCTAACGTTATATATAAAATCGACTGTAGCAACTGCCCTGCTTCCTATATTGGTCAGAGGTCAAGAAATTTGAAACACCGAATGACCTTACACAAGAGTGATATAAAACTAAAAAAGGAAAGTTGTGCTTTAGCCACCCACTGTTTACAACATAACCATTCTCCTTCCTATGAAAATCCGCAAGTTCTGGCCTTTGAACGTAACAGTTTTAAAAGTAGCTTCTTGGAGATGGTCTTCATTAACGGTCAGTCTAATACCATCAATAAAAAGACAGATTTACAAAATTTAAATGTGATTTATTGTAACTTACTGGAAATTGAGAATAAGTTTTCAAACACTCATAATAAATCTGAATATAATACAGATTTCTCAGAGTTTTTTGCTACCCTATGAATTTTTGTTTCCTTAATAATATTTCAATTTATCAGTAAGTTACCAAGAATAAATATAGTTTACCCGTACTTTAATAAAACATTTAAAAAACATATAACCGACTTCTACCTATAACTAAAAAGCTAAAAATAATTATAATAAACTACAACTCTAGCAAATAAATAACACATTCAATGTTGTAAGGTACCTACCCAGGAAGTAAAAAATGTAAACATTAAAAGGTGCTCATTCTGTACAAATTTATTACCTACCAATCTAGTATATTTTTGAAGCCGGTGCCAAGCAAATCTAAAATCCTTCATTGCTTACTTATCTACTAATTCATCAAACTTGATTGTTGCTTGGCACCGACTTCAAAAATATACTAGATTGGTAGATAATTAATTTGTACAGAATGAGCACCTTTTAATGTTTACATATTTTACTTCCGGGGTAGGTACCTTACAACACTGAATGTGTTATTTATTTGCTAGGGTTGTATTTTATTATAATTATTTTTAGCTTTTTAGTTATAGGTAGAAGTCGGTTATATATTTTTTTAATGTTTTATTTTCAACTTTATAGTTTTTTTTGAACTCAGGTAGTTTTCATTCTTTATTTTTTATGTATGTATAACCTTAATAGACAGAACCAGGTAACATCGAAAGCCTCAACATTACGCAATGATACTTTCTCATTTAAATTGACAGGTAAATCTTTACGAACAAAATGTATTTATGCTTTATGGACTACGCCATGTAAACTTTTTTCAACTTTTTTTGACAACCTTGTATAACTAGATAATTCCACTCCAACCTATGTACCAACCAGCCTGTACATATGACTGCCCACGGACAAGCATAAATTTGTTAGCTGCCTTCTGTAAACTATAGGACGGAGTAGAATCTATCCTATATTTATGGAGTCAAATCCGTCCTATATTTCAACCATAGTATATAACTCGTTGTGGGCTACCCCATAAATTATTTCCTTTTTAACATTTTATGTTATCGCCCTGTGTAACATTAATTCCTCTCCACACTTTATGCAACTTCTTATGGGCTATAAATAAATTATATTTCAAAAATTAATTAAAATTATATTATATTTCAACTGCAACCATCCTGTATATGATTTGCTTATGTCCACATCATATAACAGTTTTTTAATCACCCTACATAATTTTAATTTCACTTTTTTTCCAACATTTTTATACCACCAAACGTCCAGTCCACCCTATATTCCTACCATCCTGTAAATACGGCTGCCTACGGACCACTATCATTCTAGTTCGTCCTATATTTCAATCTTTATATAAATGCAACTCCTTCTATCACTTTACTTTGTGATTTTGTTTGCTGTAACTAAACACCCTGTCTATAAACGTATCAAATAGCAGTTTAAAGTTTGACATGTGTTGTCACTGAATTTTCTATTAGGCCGGGAGAATGTGACAATCAGAACCACCGTCTTCGCAAAATGGAAAAATTTGCATTTAAATAGGTATTTGCCTGGTATACAAACAAAACGAGCTTGGTACTCATTGATTTATGGAACCGAAAATACTATGCTTTACTACCTATATGCTTGAGATGTACATAGAAAATTTTCAAATTCGCAATTAAAACTTCCAGTGCCTAAAATTACCGCACTATTACGTTGGAATTAAAATATTTATGAGGAAATGTCCGTTATGTCATTTCGATGAAATTTTTGAAAAGAATTTTGGAATTTTCGGCGATTTTCTGCAAAACTGCAAGTTGCACGTCGCAGAAAAGTATATGAGATCACCTAAGGATCTTCCTTAATAGATTAAATGTTAAAAAACTATACACATCCATTAGGAGTTATCGAAAAATCGACTAAAATATTAGGAATATTGGTCGATTTCCATGCACGCATGTGTTCATTCACAAATTTTATCACTTTACCAATAGAATTCTTTTCCAAAATTTGAAGTTTCACCAATCCGGATAAATACTCTATTAAACAAGACCATATTCGTTCAAAACGGTGCACCACAGGAGAAGAAATCAGGTAACATACATACAAAAAAAAAGGGAAAAAATACGCGACTTTTTGGAAGTCGGTTAAAAATATATATCACATGTCTTCAAATCAAATGCCAACGTGACAATTTTGTTAGCTGAATTGCCAAAAAAAATTTGTAAGAATATTCTAAAGTTTAAAGATGTTTTTCTGTTTACACAACCTCGACTAACGTAAGTGATTAGTTTTTCACTTCTAAATTGTTAATATTTGTGTTATTTGTAGTTTATTGACTGACGATGAAATAAAATAATTTCGAAAGTTCTCAAAAATAAGTTAAAAGAGTATTTCCTCGTAACCCAATAAGTTTGGCTGAGTCCCGATATTTTCTTGTAATATTTGAAAGTTATCAGCCGTTATTACCGAAATCAATTATATATATATATTACTTCGGATGTTTTCACGAGTATAAAACGTCATTGAAGGTTCTTGGGATTCTGGTGTGTATGGTTTAGTTGTGTTAGAAAAGACAGTTTGACGTTTCGATGAAATCTCACTCATCTTCCTCGAAATAATTGGTGTTGTCACTCACAAGCGTAGTACAAAAAAAGTTGTAGTACGCTAGGCTAGGTTCCGGTGACAACATATCAGATTTTATAAAACTTCTTTATTGTTAAAATAGATATATTTCTGTGGTATAAATAATTACCAACAAAATTTCGTCTAGATGCTATTCAATTTTCTTTATTGATGTCTCACGCTAGTTTAACTTTGTAACAGCAAATAATTAATTTTGGGTGAAGCCCAGACAAAACCTGTAATTTCGACTTTGATGTTAGTTCTTTTGAGCTAGAAAACTATTACTCCTCCAGTTGGAAATTTTGAACAATCCAAGTCCATTACCATACATTACACCGGTGTGGCAGGGAAATTCCAAACTTAGGTGGCCATGACGCCAATGAATGAAGATAATTGTGTAAGTCGTTAAATTGGTATTGAAGTTGTCATTTTGATGATAAATCGGCTCCATCCAACTTCGAATAGTGCGGTTTCTAACAAATTAATCGACTTCCAGTAACTTAAGTCGTGTTTCAAGTTCCAGCTTTGAGAAATATGGAAGTTTCGTTGGGAAATCTGATAGAATTTGACCCTCGTATTTGTGATTAAGAAGGATAGTTTATATAAGCTGTGATAAATTTGGGTATAAGGTTAATGGATATGGAAATTGTGGTATGTAGATATAAAGTGATCGAAATCATCGAGGGTTTTGTTAGTGTCTAAATATTGAGGGTTAAATTTGTATCGTACAAATAGAAGCAGCTTGTTCTTACAGATCAAATATGTGCTAACTGTAATGAATAAAGGATCACAAAAAGAATTAAGAGTCAATTCTATAGTATAGATATGTAAATTTGTAGATTGTCAGGCTTATTTTAAAAACAGCCATATTTCAGTTCTATAGAGATACGATTTTCTTCTGTGTATAATTTTTTTTTCTGATAATTCAAAAATGGTCAGTATATGTTTTCAAGAATTATATATGGAGAAAGTTGCGAAATGCAGGTAATAAATAAAAAGAATCAAACTGACAGTTCTGATAGAGTATTGTGTACATTAATGCAGTTCAAAAATATAAGGCAATGGTATAACATTTTGATACTCTTGTAAATGTATGTGTATTCGATTACACAAAATATTTTTGTATGTGAAAAAGAACCGTTGTACACCCACCGAGTTAAACTGTTAAACCCTCAGACATAATAGAAAGATATGAGTTCAAAAAGATGGAGCTACACCACGTTATGCAGCAGTACAAGCTTATCTCATTCAAGTTTTTCCACATCGATAGATCGGTAGACGTGGCGAAATTGAATGGCCACTCCGTTCTGGCGATCTGCATAAGTATACCGGATTATCTTTTGTGAGGCTATTTGAAATCATAAAATAATCAAATCAACACCTTCCATTTTTTCTCAAGAACTGAACGCTGCCCAGTTTGAGCACATGACTGGGCTATAATTATTGTAAATATTGTTAACTACTTAAATCCTTATTTCGTTGTATTGGCATCATTAATTAATTTACAAATTTAAACGGGCAGATTAAAAAATTTTCTTATAACTTGTAGTTTTATATATAAAAATTGGGTAGAAGATGAATTTATCTGTTACTTTAGGGACATGTAACCCTGTTTAGTAACCAATATCTGAAAATCCTTTGGAACCTATGGGGTTACAGTGATATATGCTGTAACAACAAACCGTTTTCCAGCCTAGCTGTCATTTTAATGACTTACCTCTTGTTCAATTTGAAATGTTGTCTTCTTTTTCCGCCCTTAGGAATGAAACTTTGTCCACTAGGTACAATCTAGTCAAAAAAGTATAATTAAAGTATTGTAACAATAGTTGCAATTCTAGGGAGGATTTAATTTTGCCTTTTCGCACCGCTCCTTTTCCTGCGTCATACTTTCAGTGACCCCCTATAAATATCAAGTCACAGAAGCTAGAACTCTCCAGTATATGATACATTGCGACTAATAATACACAAAATTATTAGAATGCATGAAAGTCTATAATAACGAACTTGAAGTATGTTCTTCTTTGTGTTTCAACACTTTCATTTACGAGGAACCACCTTATCAATTCTTCTGTTTTGGGTATAAATTTTTTCATTGCTTTTTTAGCTGTTAAATAACTTTTGGCAAATTTACTTCTCACAGGTGCCATTTTTTCAAAAATATTAACTGTTAAAAATAAGAAATGCTAACGTAGACTGAGTAGTAGACGCAATAACGAGCATAAGATTAAGAAATGACAAAGTCTGTATTTGTTGAGTACTAAATGACAAAAGAGTTGTAGTAGTACAAACCTTTATATACCCAGAAATACTCGGTTCGCTAATTCATTTATTCGAAATCTTTAGCTTTTTCCTTGAAATTTGAGTGAACCAGGTTCTATTGATTGGTTCTATCTAGCGAAGGCTTCTTAACGGTGGCCCACACTTACATATATGAAAATAGATAAGCAAGGGAATCAAATGCATACTGCATATATTAAGAGTCTCTTCTTTCATAGAAAATCAACAATATATAGAAAATAAACTAATATACAATACCTGTACAAAATTTGCTGTTCGTTCTAATAAAAACTCAAATTCTCTCTTTGCGATACATTAAATTAAAAACTTGACATACGTCAGACATCAGAAGGAACACCATTATTAAACTTGCCGTTAAATTTATCTAGATTCATATTATCAAGTAAACGTTTTACATTAAAACTTCTGAATAATAATTTTATATAAAATCAATAATAAATAAGAAATAAAGCAATATAACATCCAAGTAATATATAATAACTGCACAAAATTTGGTTTTTCGTTCTAATAAACACTCCAATTCTCTCTTTGTGATAAGTGTCATACGTCAGAAATTAAAAAGGTATTAAACTTTCATATTACTAACGTATATAGACTCATAGAAGGATGCACATTAAGCAAAACATGTCCTTTGTTTACAGTTTTGTTATCGTAATAAACAAAGTACTCAATAGAGGGTCTGATGTATTATATACATCCGGAGCTTTTATATCCACCAAAGACAAGTGTCGAAAGCACACGTCTACGAATCCAAAGTACTCGGGTTCTAGAATTATAATTAATATTATATCATTGTCGGAACGAGGCGCGTGTTTCGGGGAGGGGAGGTGATCCTGTACTAAATTTACTTAGATAAAATTTTAAACCAACTTGGGTTATTACATTACACAGTGTTTCTGAGGTTTAAATCCATAGAAGTTACCTTCTTCTAGGCTCTTGGAGTTAAGATTACCTCGTTTTTAACCGACTTCCAAAAAGGAGGAGGTTATCAATTCGTATGCAACTTTTTTTTTATGTATGTTGGGCGATTATTCAAAAACGGGTTGGTCAATTTTGATGATTTAAACACTATATTAAGGAACGTTACAGAAAGGTCCCATATAATTGTCTATAACATGAGACTTACGGTTTTCTAAAAAATAAAAAAAAAGTAAATAAGGGACTAGATTTCAGCGATTTTCAATAAATCTTAACTGTTTTCTCTAAAAGTGCTCACGCAATTTGAATATTATAAATTGTATTATACAAATATATGTTCCAGCTTGATTCCGTACATTTTTCTATAATGCAAAACATACCCTTTTTCTGAAAATCGGAAAAATATATGCAAAAAAACTGTAAACATCATGGTAAATGTTAAATTTTTATCATACATATCTATATATAACTAGGCAAAGACAAAACGACTAGGTACCATTTTCTCCTCTGTCTCTCAACCGATACTGACGACCTTCAGTGCAGAATGCTAATATTAATTTATAATATTGGTTCATTCATTAAATAAAATATAATAAAAATTCATTATTTACGTCCATACTGTGAACGCCAAACAACTCACAGTGCCGCCTATTGGCTCTGTGTTGCCGCCGCCGCCAGACGGTCAAAACACAAAACATTGATTAATTATGTACGAAGGGAGCGATCGTTAGATATGTTCTTAGAGCATGTACTTCTGGAAGTGGCATGCAAGCGTTGTTATTGTTTCGGTTTAGTGGTAAAATAGTCAATATAGTAGATCAGTATTGATTTTTCGGACGCGTTGCAGTAACTTTCATATTAAATATTCTGTTTTTAATGTGAATTTAATTATTTAATATATTATTATCACAACCTTCCCGAAGGTGTCAGACAGCAGACAGTAGAGAATGTATTAAATATTTAAGTTCTCTTCGGGTTGTTGGTCCTCTCTTTTCTTTAATATTACTGAACTTGATTGAAACTGCAAATGACGAAAACTTTTAGGTTGCAAAAAACAATCTTCCCATTATTAAATCGTATATTTTGCCCGGAGCGTTTCCAGCCAAAAATTTGAGGGGTCCTACATTTGTCAAAAATATTTCGAATGCCAATATTTGATTACATTTTTATTTTCTTTTTATGTCAATAGATTTGTCAATATGAGTGAACAATTTTGGTCATTACATCTACTTCTCCGATTTGCCCACAACTCTGTTTCTTATAAAAATATACTTTTTAGAATTTCATGAAATAGGGTCGAATTTCGACCACTGGGCGACCATTAGTCTAGTTTAAATGTCATGAAAGTATATCATATAGGGTGTTTTTAATGGTTTTCAATATGATGCATTTGAAAGTCAGTTTCTGTTAGAGACGAAGTTATAGTGGCGTGAAATGGCAGAAAATATTCCGTTAGTTTATCGAAACGAAAATTTGTTACATATATCGGCGAACTCTTATATATGGTATACGGTTGTAGGAGTGTGCGTGCGTACATGTGATATTATGTGGTACATAAGCCGTTGTATACATAGGATGGTTGAAATATAAGTTGGAATTGAATTATTTATACAGGGTGTTTTTAAAAATATTGTATTGGGTGGAGCAAAACTAAAGTTATACAGAGCGGATATTTGCGTTATAGGACGGAAATTAATTACAGTTATACAAAAGGCTTTAAAAATTGTCAGAAGTAGTTGAATATACAGGATGGCTGAAATATAAGTTGGAGTAGAATTACAGTTATACAGGGCGGTTTAAAAAAGTTATATAGTTTGGAACATAAGTAGTTGCTTATACAAGGTGTTTGAAGTAAGGGTAAAATTATTGTTGATACACCCTGAGTATCAACAATTTGTTATATAAGCATAAGCAGTTAGGATATTTGAATTATAGAACGTAGGACGGAGTGTACTTATACACATGGGTTCAAAAAATTTTAGAAGCAGTTGCATATACCGGGTGGTGAAATAAACAGTAGACTAAAATTATAGTCATCAAGTGTGGGCTCAAATAGGTGAATTTTGATATATAGGGTAGACCATGAGCAGTTGCATCAATGGAATACTAGACATATGGGGCGAAATAAAATCATTGGTATACAGGAATAATTTAAACAATACAAAAATAAAAAGAGTTAAAAGTGTGGAGAGGATTTATATTTATTCAGGGTGGTTTTAAAGATTGAATTATAGTTGTACAGGACGATTCAGAAAATGATAGACCAATAAGTTATATATATATATATATATATATATATATATATATATATATATATATAATGTATATATTATGTATATATATTATGTATGTATATTATGAACCTTAAATCAGATAAAAAAGAAGATATATCTGAAAATAGTGATTGATTGCACACGGTTGCATATAAAATATAAGGTGAAGTTGAATTAGTTTTACGAGACGATATATATAATACTAGACCGTATGATAATAAGCGTGTTTGCCAATATCTAGTTATTTAGGTTTACAAACTCACAAATCAAGTTGTTTGCAGATTTACATATCAAAAAATGCATTAGTATAACACTGGTAAATTAACTTTCTAATCTTCAGTCGACATTGCTCTTTGCAATTTTATTTTTCCTCTTAGATTCACATATTCTCATATGTATACCCATTTTCTTTCTCAAAAATGCGTGTTTACCATTTTATGAATATACGTTTTTTATCCCCAACTTCAATTAAATACCATTCAAGCTGATTGATTGAAATTACGTATATGGTATTAATTTTGCTGGAAGCCTAAACAAAGGACCTTGTTTGTAAATCGACAAAACCAGAAAAATTGCCATTATTTGGCCATGTTGGTTTATAACTGTGACTTCAAACACAAATTGAGATTTCAGTAACATTTTGAGCCTAGTAGTTTTTTAAGACATCTGTAAATATGAGTTCTGCTATTTCTATTATATGTGTGCTGTCTTGGTTTTGTTTTGTTTCATTTACATAATGATGTGGATGATTGCCTACATTAATATGATCATGTATTTTTTATTCACTTCCGATATTAAAATACTGTTTGAACAAACTTTTCTCATTTTTAGGGTTCCGTATATAGAATATACGGATACCCCTATAATATTACTCCGGATTTCTGCCTCTGTCACATCACAGCAATTTTCTCCTAAACTACTGGACAGAAGAGGTTGAAATTTGGTAACAATGTATAGTTTGGTGACCCGATCAGGAGTACATATCGTAAAAGAAGACATTTTGATTTTAGGGGTACTTCTGGGGGGAAAAACTAAAAAAATCGACCGTTCCCCCACCCTGATCTTCGAAACTACTGAGCTTATAATTTATAATAATATAATAATAAGCTGAAAAATTTTCAATAAAAAAATGGAGGTATAGCTCCTCACCTATTTTACTGGAAAAATAAGGAGAAACCTCTAATATTTATTTTGGGGGGCAAATTATAGAATTAAATGAAAAATAAAAAATTATAAATGTTTCCAACGGATCAGGTAATATATCAAATCACGGCGCATTATGACGAATACAAATATATTATTTTATTTTTTTAAATGAATATTTTAAAATATATTAAAAAAATATTTAAAAAAATGCCTATTCCTCCCTTTATTCCCCAAACTATAAGACCTAAATTTTTTTGTTTACAGGAAAAATATGAAGAAATCCCTAATATTAATATTGGGGCCCAAATTATAGAATTAAACAGAAAATAAAAAATATATTTTTTAACGCATCATGCAATACATCAAATGAAATGGCTCATTATGAGCAATACAAATATATATTTTTCATATTTTTAAAATTAATTGTTCACAAGATATTAACATAAAGATATAAAAAAATTCATTTCTCGCTTTATTTCTTAAATTTTGAAAATAATTAGGGGTACTGGGGCTCACTTAAAATTTATAAGAAAGATTATTAGAAAACCCCCATAGTAATTTTAGAGACAAATTATACAATTAAATGGAAAATAAAAATTCAATTTTCAAACGCATCATGTAATATATCAGATAAAAACCTCATTATGTGAATTACAAATATATCATATTTTTAAATCATTTGTTTAAAAGATATTAACAAAAATATTAAACATCCACTTATTTCCCATTTTAGAAACTACACTATTTAAATTTTGGAAAAATATATTTTATTTGTATTTTTAAATTATTTGAATAACATTTAATAATTTATAATTTAAAACTTGACCTATTTTGCGCTTTATCTTCCTATCTACAGAACCTCAAAACGCAGACAGTAGATTACAAAAGGCTTCTCTGAAAGTATATTAGTAAAATAAAACTCTAATGTTAAGTTTTGGGGGCCAAATTAGAAAATTAAATACATATGTATTCTGAGAAAAATTAAGGGAATCCTGAAGCAGATAAAATAAAAAGTCTATGTGTGGAAAATCAAAGTGTATATTTTTTAAAAATTTAAAACACTTCATTTAAAGCATATTAGGGTAAATATAAGAAAATGCACTCATTCCCTGTTTGTCTGAAACTGGAATATTAGAATCTTGAAGGTAGTACGGAACCTTTAGCTTGCGAGTCCAACTCGCACTTGACCAAATTATTTGAAATATAGTGGTACAGCTTCTTGGCAATCATTTAAGCTAAATGCATATGAAAGTTTTTACTTGGAATCTTCCAATTTGTGCCATAATTATAGGTTACAATTTAACAACCACCATTCTCGGAAGAAATTGTTGATTTTATATATGAAAAAACTCTGCCTAATTTGCATTTTTTTTTTCAAAAAAATATATAAATTAGTGCATTACCATTACTCTTCCTTTCTTATATTCTTCATTCTTCTTACCTCCACTATACATGTTAAATGTCGAGGTAGCGGTCTCGAGGTCGGGTTTTAAGTAAATTTTTATTCAACAAGCTATCTCACTCAATTTTACACATACAGCTAACAGCTAGGGGCCTCCATTGAAAATTAATCGTTTTAAAAATACATCTGTTAAGATTAACTTCAAAACTTATTTATGTCGTTACTAATTCGTCTTTAAAGGGTTTCTTTGTTATCTTACACGATTTTCAAACCGCCTCGCGAATTATAGCTTCAACAACAAAGCATTACCGTGTAGTGATAATTAATATTAGAGTCGAGTTCTAGGCATATGTATATACTGGTGTAGAGCAGTTTGTGAAATTATTATTGGAATTTAAAACTTGTACGTGTTTATAAGGGAAATACTTGTTACGATTATATATTACTTTAGCTTATCAATAGTTTATATGATTATTATATGAAATTAAAGTTTTTAATAAATCCAACAAAATGTTATTATGCGATAATTCACAAGAGAACCTGCAATGAGATTCCAGTAAATGTTATATCACTATATTTTTAAACGAATTCCAAAATGGAAGAGGTTAACAATTAGGAGTGATTTTGTTGTATGAATGTTACCTGATTTATTCTTCAGTTGTGAACCGAATTGTATAATAATTTGTTTTGTTTAATAAAGTGTACAAAATCGTCCAATATTTAAATATATTGGTCGATTCCTCCAAAACCCATTACCTATTTGTATAGTGTATTAAATTGCATTCTATTAAAAAAGAAGACAGCAAACTGGTCTCATATATTTTTCTATGACTTGTAAATATGTATTTTTCAGAAAATTGTCGAAAAACTCTCTATATCAAATACATTATCAAAGTCTCATTTCCTCATAAATATATTAATTGCAATGTAATAGTGCGGGAACTGTACACACCGAAAGTTTTAATCGCCAATTTATGAATTTTCTATGTATATCGCAAGCATATAGGTAGTATGGAATAGTATAATTATTTTTATTAAACATATTTCCGGTTCATTTAATCAACGAGTTCCAAGCTCATTTTGTTTGCATACCTGTTAACTGCCGACTTAGATCAAAAGTGTTCAATTCTGCTATGACGGGACTTTTAGTGTCATCCACTTCCGGCTTAACAGAAAATTGAGTGTCAACACATGTCTAGGTTTCAGTTGCTGTGCGAGCATACAGGGTGTTTAGCAGAGCAAACAAAATCATGAAATAGTGTGATGAAAACAATAGTAATAATAAGTAATTTAATAAAAGAGATTTCTGGCTTTTTAAAGTAAACGCTTACCAAGTTTTGTTCGTATAACTGTCAATTCACCCGAAAATGTCTCGTTCTGTGATGACGGGGCTTTCGGTATTACCTGGTCCCTGTCTTTAAGGTTATACTATTAAAATAAAAAACAAATTTCACATTTGTACCTATCTGGTATATTTTTGAAATCTGTGACAAGCAACAATCAAGTATAATGAAGTAGAAGATAGGTAAGTAATGCAAGATTTTATGATATACTAGATAGTTAGGTTATTAATTTGAACAATTTGAACATCCTTTATTGTTTACACTTACTACAGCAGTAAATGTGTTATATATTGTATTGTGTTATGGTTTGTTAATCATTTTAGACTTTATGGTTCTTCTTTGAGGTATATATATATATATATATATATATATATATATATACAGGGTGTAAACGGTTTGAGTGCAAAGATTTTGAGGATCAATACTTCAGGTCAAAACAAATCAAAAAGCTTTATAACATTTTCAGAAATAAACTATAGTTTTGCCAAAAAAAATGAAAAAGTTAGAAGTTCTGTATGATTGTAAAGCTAAATATGTAAATACTCAATAGCGTATACACCTTTAATAACTGTATTAACAAAGAAAATATTTAAACTCTAAATATTCTATTATAATTTGCCCTACGTTTCTCCGATCAGATGTGGCAACATAGCATATACTCAGTACTACAGCTGGCCGCTGCCATGAATGCTTTTTTGCTGCCCGGTTCTTTTAAGAAAGTGAAAGTGATTTGTGCGTGACATTCGACATAGCGTTATTTGATTTTCATTTTAAAATATAAATTGGAAAAATAAATAAAATCTGTTGTGAATTGTGAGTTCCAGTGTATTATTTTATGACAAACAGTGACAATCATACAATTAGGTAAAGACCTGACATGCTATTAATTTGTGGGGAAAGCAAAGGTAAAAACAAGAATTTTGAATTTTGAATATTTACTATAAGTAATCCGTTTGCTCGCCAGAGCTCTATCATAATGACATCCTGCAGGTCAAAGGTTTTTATTTGTCTAAGATAAGTAATATTAATTTCTTAGTAACAATTATTTCTCGAAGAATTTAACACATAAAAGAACTACATATAAGAAATGTTTTGTTTAATATACTTTGTATCGCATTATTTTTGTATCATAATGTAAACAACTTTGTATCCTCCCTTCTTCAACTTGATGCATAAAATAAATCGCCAAATATTAATATTCATTTCAATACATAGATATTAAAAGCGTACATTTTTGAAAATAATATTTCATAAAATTTTATGTACCTAAATAAATCTACCGGCACTCGAAACTATGAAATTATTTAATACAAAAAAAATAGGTGTTAATTTTTTTGTGGTGACTCATTCCTTTATTATTCAGGCTACAAGCAAATTTAATTTTTAGCGCGACGTTGCCACATTGACAATAATTTACTTAACATATATTTCAAATTTTCTTGCTTATTAAGGCCTTTAGACCATAGTGTTATAAGAGTTTTTTGTTTTATTTGGTGGGTACTATCTGCACCTAAAATATATGCAGTCAAACTATTTACACCCTGTATATATATATATATACACCCTGTATATATATATATAATGTTTTATCTTTTTATCATAATTTGACATTTTGCAGAACAAATCTTTTTACGTGTAATCCTGAATACGTTTCTGCACCCTTGTACCTAACAGTGTATATGTAGATAAGAAGTAGAACAACCGCTTTCTAGACTGTGATTGAAGGGACCTTCGACACCACTTCGCTGCCGCTTCTCTGCCTCGCGTCTTTGGAAAAAAGCAATTTTTCGCTTCGTCGAATATTAATTCTTCAACATAAAGTTCATGTATAAAATTGCACCACCAGAGAGTCGACGGCATCGACTATGATATGTTGAGGACCGGCTTCAGGGTGGAAGTGTTTTTCGTGATTGATCACGAAAAGAAAGCTTTGTTGCAGTGCATGCTTATGGACAAATAAAATACAACACTTTTGATTCTGTTGCTGATAAGCGAAATTTGTATAAATGTAATTATTTTAGGTAATAATTAATTTTATATTGGCCTATTATTCCTACCTTAGATGCGTTAATCATCACAACTAATGTGGAAGTTTAAAAAATTGTATTTATATGATATTTAAATTGATTATTTTGTCTTTGCGGTCCAAAAATTGAAATTTGTAAATCGGCGACAATGCAACTATATATACAACTGGAAATTCTTTACAATTCACCCTCCCCTCGGCCCATTGTTCATTTGCTAAATTAACGTCGTTTCTGGTGTCAATAATTTTCTCCTCGTTTTCTTTCCTTTTCCTAACCTCCAACACAAACACAGGATGTCGCTAAAAAAATATTTTTTCACGTGAAAAATCTACTCGTTATATCCAATTAATGTTGACTATTTTACGCTAGAGGAGGTATATGTCGCTGATCACGAAACTGAAGTCAGATTTGAGGTAGTCCCCTGGTATTTCATAAAACTACAAAAATAAATAATTAGAAGTCCAGGTTATCAACAAAAAAAAACCGATCACTGTTCAATCCAGTAAGTGGGGTTTTTTGGTTTGGTAATTTCGAGACTGATGTCTAATTTTCAAAATTCAATATAGCTGATTCAGATTGCAAAAACTAGTTGATTCACTGAAATTAGGTACATGAGGGTTTTTTGTGTTGGCAATCCGGAGACTAAGTACATATTTTCAAAATTAAAGATGGCGAGTACTTCAAAATGGCCAATCCAATATGATAAACAAAAACCTGAAAAGTTCATAAATAACTGTATTTAAGATTAGAGACAAGTGATCTCAAGAACTTCTAGTTCATTCATTATGTATAACAAATATGAAAATAGTTAGTTTATGGAACATCTGATAGGTGGTGCTTTACTAATTGCAAACGAGTACCGTGAGTTGGGGAATTAAATGTAATTTGTCTTGATCTCATAAATAATGGGTCAGGGCTTTTTCTCAGACCGATTGACTTATTGGTTTCCTTTTTATTTTACTTGTTTACGCATCGAACGCCTCCCTATGTGGTGGATGGGTCAACGCTTCCATTAGGAAAATAGGGAGTAATAAAATAATCGAGGTGAGCCAAAATTAGCTCGAATTACATCGAATTTATAATGCAAGACCCAAAGAACTGTTATATTTTTTTCGACAATTTGGATTAACTGTCTGAACTGTTGAATTTTGAAAATCCTCGGTTTCGGGATCAGCAACCCAAAAAACTTCATTGTATCAAATTTTAGTGAATCAATTAATTTTCGCAATTTTTGGCAGCCATATTGAATCAGCCTTCTTGAACTACTGGAATTACCATCTTGAATCAGCATTTCATTTGAAAATGCCAAATGCGAATTTGGCGAAACGTCAGATTAAATGTTCTTTTTCAGAGCACAAACCAAGAAACGGATGTACACAAGATACAACATAGGAAACCATAACGTCCCTTCCGTGAAGGACTACAATCAGCTGTCCGATGCTCATTTGCCACCGTTTTCTGTTTTCGCAGTCCTGGCATGTAAATCCTCTTTTACTTATGCTTCCGTACGTCATTCCTCGGACCTGTCCAAACCAAGTAAGTTGTTTTTTTTTCTAGATCTGTTGAAATCGTTTCTTATTAGGTCATCCTTTTCAGGTGCTGCTATATATTTTCCTTCAGTCTCCAGGTTTCCTTGCCGTTAGTTATACTTTTTATTAATCATTGTATTATATACTTTCAGTGTTTTATTTACTTCTGGACTGCCCAGAATGCTATTTAAACATCTTATTATTGCTCTTGCTTTGTTGGTTTTCCTGAATGTCTACGCCTTCTCTGTTCTTTCCTTAGTGAAAATTGGGTCTATATATTTATACTTGTTTTTTCTTGTTAACCAGCTCAAAATCAGATGATTACTCTCCTATACGCATGTATTGAGTATTTTCTATATTCATCTTCTCTTCCCATTTCGACTATTCTTCATTTAGTTTTCTGGTCATGTACTCAATGTCGTCTTTATCGCTTGCGCGTATAACCTGATCGTCCGGAAATTAGAGAATGTAAAGGCATGTACTATCACTGAACTCCCATGTCTTTACATTTCTTTTTCCACTAATCTAGAGCTTTTGCAACACAAGTTCAACTAAGGCTGTGATATAATGTATTTCCGATTTTTAAACCGGATTTCATGTTGCAATATAAATTCTGGATTGCTTTGAAGAGTGTGGTTAATTGTACTTTTAACACTTCCCAAGCTTTGAGAATTGGTATGGAATAGCGTACCTCCTGCATATAAATACCAGATGTGTTGATGTATTTCTTGCTGATATGACATTCCTCTTCTAATTTATTCCTTATAATCCTTCCATATACCCCAAAAATTGTGCTTATCTCTGAAAGTCTTCTATAGTTGCTATATTGACGTTTATTTGAATTACTGTAAATTGATACTATGTAGACCTCTATTCATCCATATGGGACAACTTCTCCATTAATACATCCTGTGAAAAGGTTTTCATAGAGTTTAATGGTTTCATTCTTACAGAGTTCAGCATTTATTTCTCTACATCCCCTCGCTGTGTAATTTAATTCCTTCTTCTTCTATTTGAACAAGGGTGTCTGGTATTTACTGATATTCACGTCTGTGTTCCGCCAATAAATTTGTGTGTTTTCCACTCGTCCGTTGGTATTAGTTGCAGATTGATTCTATATTTTTCAGTTGGTTTTAATTTAGTTATACATTTTCAGGATTCCGTGCATTTCACTACCTCCCAAATAAGTTTTCTTCCGTGCATTTTCTTGCACATATATTTTTTTATTGTTGATTTTTTTTGCGTATTATAACATACGACACATTAAATTGTGTCTATTTGGAGCCTTTGCCCCACCTCTTTGTGAATCTGATCACACTTCTGCGACATCCCTATAAATATTATGTCACGAAATCTAGACATGATACACTGTGATTAATAATATACAAATAATGATATTTTTAAATACTTTATTATTTAATAATAAATTTTAAATACCTGAATAAACTAAGTAATACCTAACTCTCAATTAAATAGTTATCAGAAGTACATATATTCTTTGAATGCTTAAAATTATCTATAATCAGCATTCCAGTATCTTCTTTGTTGTTGTCTTCGAAATTGCCAGTGGTTTCATTTCGTAATATACGTAGTTCTGCAGCTGCCTCAGGTGCATATGAGGAATCACCTCATCTTGTTTCGTACTTTTTGGAAATACATCGGTCCTGTTGAGTCTTGGGACAGTATTTTCATTCGTTGGTGAATCCAGGGTGCAGATCCCATGACAGGCTATTTTCTATGACATTATTTATACACAAGAACTGATTGTGACATACCTTATTTATACGAATGATTTTCTATGACAACAATCAACGTCACGTTTCTTTAGAACACATCTTGATATTTTGTGTAATTAGCAAAAGTGTTAAATATATTATATAAAAATTAACAAATCTTTCCTTTACCTGGGAAACTACACTGAACCTAAAATTACAAAAAAGCAGGAGCAGAAAACGGTCATCTTTTGTTCCATAAAGTTTTTTTTAGTCAATTCTTTTCGAGTTTTTATACGGTATTTCGTAAATAAAAATATGCACTTTAAGAAAAAAATCATTTCGATCAAAAATGTAGCTTATCAAAAACAAAAAAATGTTGGGTTTCTGGGTTCTGTAGAACTAATACTAGAGGAGTTATAGCTTATTAAAATTTTGTTTTTAATTGTCAAACCAAAAATGGAAAGGTTTATCCTGACATAGCTGAAAAGCAATGCATTTTTCGGGAAAAGTTTATAAATATTTTTTTAATGTGTTTAAAAAATCCTTTAATTTGTATTTTATAAACACATGAGCATGAAAAATAAGCGAGTTATGATATAAATAAAATTGTTTTTTTTTTGTTTTTTTGACAAAAAAAATGTACAAATTACCCCTTAAATACCACCCCAGTTGAAATTAATTCCTACCACTTCAAAAATCACCAATTTGTAGTTTTTTTTAACCTAAAAGCTCATGTAAATTGAAAATGTATTTAACCCTTATTTTTGAGAGAGCTTGAGCTGAAAAGGTGCCCTAGTGGTACTATTTACGAGCATGTACAAACTTGAAACGGTCATATCTAACTTAATTTTTATCGTACAAAAAAATACATAAAAATCTACAATATTCTCTTGAGGCACGACTTTTTTCAAAACTACTTACTTTAAACCGATCAAACTTTCTGAGCCTATTTGAAATAAGTAAGTGAAGTGATTTGTGAGGTGGTAGCAATTAATTTCAACTGGGGTGGTATTTAGGGGGTAATTTGTACATTTTTTGTCAAAAAAAAACAAAAAAGGCAAGCTTATTTATGTCATAACTCGCTTAATTTTAACGCTAGAGACTTTTGTAAAAAACTTATAGGATTTTTAAAAAAATATTTATAGATTCTACCCGAAAAATGCTTGTTTTTTAGTTATTTCATGATAAACCATTCAATTTTTGTTTTGACAGATAAAAACAAAATTCCAACAACCTATAACTCCATTTGTATTGGCTTTACAGAAACCATAAAACCAACATTTTTTTGTTATTTTATAAGCTACATAAGTACATAAGTGCATATTTTTAAAGTTATTTACGAAAAACCATATGAAAATATTGTTATAAAATTTATCCACTCCGTCCCTGGCGAAAGCAACGTAAACAGTATTCATTCCAAAGAACATAAAAACATCCATTTCTAGAGTCTTCAAAATGAGCAAGAACTATCAATCTCGATGCTGATCTAGAACGAGCAGGAAACTCAACGTATGCTATATAAGCCGATTTTTATTTGTTAGTTTAGTGCGTTCAGCTTATTTGTTTGTTTATTGCGATGTAAATTATAATAGAATCAGCTGGTGGAAATAGATGATGTTTACGTGTAAATAGAAGTTCTAGAAAATGAAGTGATTATTAGTTTTTTTTTAATTAATTGACTTTGAACACACGGAATTTATAGCATATATGTTGGTTTAAAACTCGATAATTTCACTTGCGATTAACTCGAAAAGAATTGATTTTCAGAAAAAAAAATTATGGAACAAAAGTTGCTTTAAATTCATTAATTTATTCACTCCCCGACTTTTTTTCTTTTAATATTTTTCACCTCCGAGAAGGAGTAGCATCCCCTTCTTCTCGGGGGAAAAGCAACCCCCGGCACCTAGTCAACTTTGAAGCAGAGGGTAAGTAGTACTCAAATCCAAATTTTTAGGAAAATCGGTGCTGCTTGGACAAATTACCAGGGAAAATGTTCATTGGTTGGACTATAACTATCGGGCTAATCAAATAAGTGTAAATTCAAGTAATCCGAAGTATATATATATATATATATATATGAAGAAATATTTATCCAGGAATACATCCGTTCGTTATATTGACTCATATTTGAATCCTGTAGACGTTTCGCCAAGGTCTCACTTGGCATTCTTCTCAATGCGTTGTTGCAGTTCACTCAAATATGAATCAATATAACGAACGGATGTATTCCCGGATAAATATGTCTTCATATTGTTCCATCCGTGAAAGCCTACGACTAGACATATATATATATATATATATATATATATATATATATATATATATATATATGTATATATATGTATGTATATAAAGTAATAAGGTCTCAAAATATAAAAGGAACTGTCAGTTCCTGTTTATTATTAACATATTTTCTGAGTTATTGCAGAAGTTAAAAATTTCTATATCATTAAGGTCTGAAGACAACCCGAATTTATTTTTTTAATTTTACGAATTTATATAAAAACTCCCTCGAATATATCTTATTTGTAAAAACACGTATTAGTCGCTATGCTAGGCCGGTCCTGATGTTGTTTCCTTCGCCGGCTGATAGGAAAAAATTTTGGTTTATGGTAATGAGGTAAGCCGTATCCAATCCCTCCCTTATGGATTGAATACAGCGAAAATTGTGAGGGTGTCAACACTGATTTTCAGGAGGTTGGAAAATAAATATGACATGCATGGCTGTTTGGAGAATAAACATCGGGGATCTGTTTAGAGAAATGATGAATGAACAAGACGTTCTTTTTTCTGAGAATTTTAAGTTTGTTTTTGTCAAAGATGGAGTAGCTATTCTATCAACAAAAAGAGAATTATGAATAATATTTACCGGAAAGCCTGCAAAAGAACTTTAAATTAAAATAGTATTCTGTAGAGTTTTTTTATTATATTTTGTTGATAACTGGAGAAAAGCTGTAAGATTCTTAAGTAAAGAAAAATTACAAGATGGGCCAAAAATTGGAATGTTTGAGTATGAAAATGAATGTTTGTCCTATATATTAGATTGTAGTCCTTCTCGGATGGAACAATGTGATTTTCTTTGTTGTTCTTTGTGATGTTCTTTGTTCTTGGTTTGTGCTCTGAAAAGAACATTTTACCTGACGTTTCGTCAAAATCTCATTTTGGCATTTTCAAAGTTGAAAATCCGAAAACAGAATGAAGAAATTTAGAGAGTGGCTTTGTATTTATACCTTGGATCGAGACCGTAAACTGTATGATGGCTATTCAGATGCGGTGCCATTAGTTGTCTTTAATGCTTTACCTGCTTTACCATAATGAAATATGATAGCTTACCGCCAATATTTAGGCAAAACATTGGGCAGGTACCCGATACAGTAGAAACAGCTCGAAAAAACATTGTAGAGCTACCGGGAACCGCTAGACTAGTCAACAAGCCTTTAAGAGTAGATCCATTTTCCCGCCCTGTGAAATTAACTTTGCCTTTTTGGAAATTCAGTCAAATTTAAATTGTGCCAGAATGTGGCAGACCTCTACTATCAAGCGACTAAAATACATAACAAAAGAAATATGTAAAAAATATACCAAACACGGAAAATAATGCTTTATTAGCTTTATTGAAGCCGAATTATAGTATTATAATAATTAAATGAAATTTATTAATCCTTACAATTTTTTAATTAAATAGTAATCAACCGTGGAAGCGCGCTCCCCAATAAAGGGTAGTCCTATTACGTGTTCATCTAATTGTGAATCTTTCAACAACTTACTCTCAATGCAGTAAAAATTAATTGCAAACGTAAATTTTTTTCATACGATGATGTTTTCATCTAAATGTGATTGTCTATACTTAATTACCAGGGAAAACTGTACGTGTATAATGTGTGTTATGAGTTTAACCAACAGTAGTAGATATAAAAGCCTAATATACTAATCACGTAAATTTATTTCTCAACTTGCCGAAGAAGCTACCGTTGCTAAATACATTACGTACCCCGGGGGTTCCTTCAAATTACGAGGGTGAATCAAATATGAACCGGACTTTTGATTTAAAAATGTTATTGGTACGATCAATACAAATTTTAATACATATTATTTTTCTACATAGTCTCCTCTCTTATGTATACATTTTCCCACCGAATCGGAAGTTTTTTAATACCTTTCTCAAAGAATGAAACTGGTCGTGTCGATAACCAATTGCGCACAAACGTTTCTACACCTTCGTTGTCCTCAAAGTGGTGGCCTCCCAGTTCTTCTTTAAGTGGCCCAAACATGTGGTAGTCACATAGCGACAAATCAGGACTGTAAGGAGGGTGTTCAAGGGTTTCTCAATGCATTTTGTTCAATTTTCCTTGAAACAGAATCACACTTCGGATAGACATATCCCGCCTCTTTTGCCGATAGGCAGGTTTCACTTGTTGGAGTAGTTCGCAGTAATCCTCAGCATTAATTGTACGGCGCTCGTGCAGAAAATCGATCAGCAGTACGTCTTTCGAGTCCCAAAAAACTGTTGCAAGCATTTTCCCTTCAGAAAGACGGGTCTTGGCTTTTGGTTTTCGCCACTCCATGCTTGCATGTATAATGATGCACCCATGTCTCATCACAGGTGACAATTTGTCTCAAAAACTCATCCCCCTCTGCTCGATATCTTGCTAACAGCCTTTCACATACGGCAAGACGGTTTGCGAGGCGAGGAACCCATCTTGCACACACTTTTCGGTAACCCAACTCATCTGAAATGGTTGATTGAGCACTCCCGTATGATATTCCAACGTGTTCAGCAATTGCCAATACTGTAAAATGGCGGTCACCTTCAATCAGCTCACGAATTGCATAGATATTCGCCTCATTGATGCTTGTCGTGGGACGGCGTGCATGAGGCTGATTTTCCACTGTCTCTTGGCCATCTGAAAACTTTATGTGCCAGTCGTACACTCGGGTCCTTGAAAGTGTTTCATTGCCGAACTGTGCAGATAGTCGACGCAAAATTTCAGAACGGTCTAACGCCTCCCGCGCCAAAAATTTGAAAACAACACGTTGCGCAACAGACGTATGCACCCCTTGCTCTGACATGATGCTACTAACAGCACATCGACTACACCTCGCCAAACCGACGAACTCTTCTCTTCTTAAAATCCCTACCTAACATATATCGAGACGTCACGCCACTCGAATTACCTACAGGGCGAGAAACAGAAAAGTCCGGTTCATATTTGATTCACCCTCGTAGTTCCAAAATAAATTCCATCTATATTTATACTCGTCCATGAAAATTACAATTAAATTTTAATTATTCATAAAACACGAACTAAACACTTCAAATATCATCACTGTTAATTTACTTACTTCTACTAACTCGAAGAGTATCTCGACTTTTTCTACTTCAGATTTATATTTACGTTTTGTCTAGAAAGAACGATCCTCTATTTTTTTTCTGTCGCGAACATCCCAGCCTAGGTGCTTTTTGACAGTTTCTTATGTTGTATATGATATTTGAAAGATTCTAGGCGTTTTGAGAGAAGCAACATTTTAAAAACAGTTTGGATTTATTTTAAGAGATTCATCATCATAGAAATAGCATATAGTTTAAGGCAGATGTAAAGATTAGATGAGAATTTAAAAGTGATACAAAACATTTATGTCCTTGTGGGAATGGCAGAATTAACCGCATCGTCCGCACCGTACCGAGTTTTTCGTAGTTATAGCTCCGGGAATGTCTAGACAAACTAAAATACAAATTTATTAGAACGACTTTTTCCATATGTCTTTCAGAAACATGTTATTTTCCTGTTGACTAAGCATATTCTAGAGTTTTGTAAATTTAGTTCCACATTCAGCGGGATATTACGTCATGTGTGTTTTTCAAGGCTGGTTCTTATTCTATAGATTCTCAAACAAATTTCGTAATACGGACGTTTTTTCAAAATTTTTTGCAAAATCGGAAAACACTTTTTTATCACTTGAGCACAATTAATGTGGATTTCATAAATTAATGTGTCGATCCTAACTTCACGTGAGAAGAGGTACCCTCTAATAGAAATTATGTTATTATGTTAGCAATGAAACTCCTGTATGCGACCCATGTCGGGTACATAGTTGCACGCTACATTTTTAACTGAAAACTTCACAGAAAGAGAACAAGGACCAGCTCATAAAAACCATATTTTTAAAATAAAGTTGCAAAATGGCGGTGCTAACTTCAAATGAGATAAAACATTTTTTTAAAAAATATAACCGACTTCTACCTATAACTAAAAAGCTAAAAATAATTATAACAAAATGCAACTCTAGCAAATAAATAACACATTCAATGTTGTAAGGTACCTACCCAGGAAGTAAAAAATGTAAACATTAAAAGGTGCTCATTCTGTACAAATTAATTACCTACCAATCTAGTATATTTTAGAAGTCGGTGACAAGCAAATCTAAAATCCTTCATTTCGTACTTATCTACTAATTCATCAAACTTGATTGTTGCTTGGCACCGACTTCAAAAATATACTAGATTGGTAGGTAATTAATTTGTACAGAATGAGCACCTTTTAATGTTTACATTTTTTACTTCCTGGGTAGGTACCTTACAACATTGAATGTGTTATTTATTTGCTAGAGTTGCATTTTGTTATAATTATTTTTAGCTTTTTAGTTATAGGTAGAAGTCGGTTATATTTTTTTTAAAAAATGTTTTATTTTCAGCTTTTTTGTTTTTTTTTAACTCAGGTAGTTTTCATTCTTTATTTTTTATTTTGTATGTATAACCTTAATAGACAGAACCAGGTAACATCGAAATCCTCAACATTACACAATGATACTTATCATTTAAGTTGACAGGTAAATCTTTACGAATAAAATCTACTAGTACGCGTTGACTTAATAAGCCCAAAATATATTTATGCCTTATGGACTACGCCATGTAACCTTTTTTGAACTTTTTTTGACAACCCTGTATCACTAGATAATTCTAGTCCAACCTATGTACCAACCAGCCTGTACATACGACTGCCCACGGACAAGCATCATAAATTTGTTAGCTGTCTTCTGTAAACTGTAAGACGGAGTAGAATCCATCCTATACTCACGGAGTCAAATCTGTCCTATATTTCAACCATAGTATATAACTCCTTGTGGGCTACCCCATAAATTATTTCCTTTTTAACATTTTATGTTATCTCCCTGTGTAACATTAATTCCTCTCTACACTTTATGCAACTTCTTATGGGCTATAAAAGAAATAATTTTTTAATCACACTGTATAAATATAATTCAACTCCAGCATATATTTCAACCATTCTGTATATGATTTGCTTATGTCCACACAATATAACAGTTTTTTAATCACCCTATATAATTTTAATTTCACATTTTGTTCAACATTTTTATACCACCAAACGTCCAGTCCACCCTATATTCCAACCATCCTGTATATACGGCTGCCTACGGACCACTATCATTCTAGTCCGTCCTATATTTCAATCTTCATATAAATACAACTCCTTCTACCACTTTGATTTTGTTTGCTATAACTAAACACCCTGTCTATAAGCCACCAAGTACCAGTTTAAAGTTTGACATGTGTTGTCACTGAATTTTCTATTAGGCCGGGAGAATCTGACAACCAAAAGTACCGTCTTCGCAAAATGGAAAAATTTGCATTTAAATAGGTATTTGCCTGGTATACAAACAAAGCCAGCTTGGTACTCATTGATTTAAGGAGCCGAAAATACTATGCTTTACTACCTATATGGTTGAAATGTACATAGAAAATTTTCAAATTCGCAATTAAAACTTCCAGTGCCTAAAATTACCGCACTATTACGTTGGAATTAAAATATTTATGAGGAAATGTCCGTTATGTCATTTCGATGAAATTTTTGATAAGAATTTTGGAATTTTCGGCGATTTTCTGCAAAACTGCAAGTTGCACGTCGCAGAAAAGTATATGAGATCACCTAAGGATCTTCCTTAATAGATTAAACGTTAAAAAACTATACACATCCATAAGGAGTTATCGAAAAATCGACTAAAATATTAGGGATATTGGTCGATTTCCATTAACGCATGTGTTCGTTCACAAATTTTATCACTTTATCAATAGAATTCTTTTCCAAAATTTGAAGTTTTCCGGATATATACTCTATTAAACAAGACCATATTCGTTCAAAACGGTGCACCACAGGAGAATAAATCAGGTAACATACATACAAAAAAAAGGGAAAAAATACGCGACGAATTGATAACCTCCTCCTTTTTGGAAGTCGGTTAAAAAAGGACATCCTCAGAAAACTTATGTTCTAATACATTGCATTTCTAACTGAATGTGCCCATATTTACTTAACCAAAATTTTGCTGCACTAATTTGATAAAAACTGAGTTTTATTAATAGCCCTACAAAGGCTAAAGTAATGAAATGGATTTCATAATGTTTTCAAAACTGTCGTGAGTTTTATTTATAGAGACATTTAAATTATATATACTTTTTTATTTAGTAACTAAATTTCAGCAATATGTTTATTATTTCCTGTTTTCATTATTTCTTGAGTTGGATATAAAATAACTTATTTTCTCAATTCTTTTCAAGGCCAAGAACCGGAATTTATTAGAATTAAGTTACAAAACTTAAGTTTTTAAGTGTATTAGATTAAGTTATTACATATAGTTTGCAAGACATCTGTTCAAATATATCGGTCGGATTGTCACCAAAACACAATCCAGTGGAAGGCATAAAAAGCATATTGGAGAATAATACTGTGTACCACATGAATAAATATTGTACAAAAATGAACCATTTATATTTATGAGCATAGAATTAGATAACAACTTATCGTCTCGAAAAAACAAACATACCAAAACCACTTTATCGAACTAGAGAACATATTGGGTAAATATGAATAATTTTGGATTATAAATACAGAATGGCACCACATCGCCACCTTTCGGATTCTGGCATAGCTGTGAACCAGCAACAAATATATTGTGTGATCATGATTTCCATCGATCAAATTGTTCAGAAGTTACAACAAAACGAACAGCAGCACCAACGATTAGAAATTGTATATCCAGTACTGGAGATTTTTATATAAAATATGTAGGGAAATTTAAACTTTTCATAAGGATGTTTAATTTATTTAGAGAACTAATATGTTGTATACTTCTACATTTGAGACATATGTGGGTTATTAGTGATTCCATGTAAACAATTTTAAAGTTAACAGAATTTTAGGTGACACGTTTTTCGAAAGTTATGAATACACCCTCCAGCATTTCTCCATATGTTATGCAGATTTACATTGAAGTCGAGTACATATCTCACAATTTAAGTATATTAAATATACATTTGCATTTAACATAATGTTAAATATACAGTTTATATTAAGTTCTGTTCAAAATTTATAAATCGGTCAATTTACTTTTTATCAAAATACGCCGAAACATGTCTAGCGATTATTTTTGAGGCTTCTGTTGGCATGACATGATATTTATTTTCAAATAAGTATTAAGATGCAATTCCCTATGCGCTATTAAAATAGAGAACATTTTTTAGTCAATTGAGGATGTACTTCTATCAGAGAATTTCATCATAATTGTTTATTTTAACTTGTCAGAATTGTTCACCCTTAGTGATTTGACAACAGCCCATAATAGCATTCACCTCTAGTTTCATGCGTTCCATCAAATACTGAATTTTTGTTGACCTGTCAGTTCCATAAATGGCGCCACAAGAATTTATCCATTTGGATCAATTCCGGAGATCTTGGTCCACGTTTATTAATTGATCCTACATTAAAAGGTGTGTCCAGAACCCTTCTTACTTGACACAGTAATGCGTCCGTGCCCCATTTTATTGGAAAAATATTCTATGATGAATGTTATGCGTTGTAGGGGTATTGGCTCGCGTGAATTATGTCGGGGAGTATCGAGGTCCTAAGAAAATGGAAATGTGGCTCAGCTGTCAAATTCTCATAAAAAGTACAGTTTTAGCAATCAGTTGTTACCTATGCCTGCCATGTGTGGATTCTGGCTGTGTACCGCTTGTACATGTAAAGGATTTTCCTGAGATCAGTATCGACAATTTTATCAATTTACTGCACCATTTAACCAAAAAGTAGTCTACTCATAAAACAAAGTTAATTAAAATTTGAGGATCCTCCTTCCTTGTAAGGAAGAAATCTGACTTTAAATATTTTGCAATAAATGGCTGGCTTACATTTTTTCGTCGGGCAACTTCCGTTGATGTTGTGTTTAATTTGGTATCATCGTTTATTTTAGGTCTGCCACATCTAGGTAAATTTTTGACATCTCCCGTTACCTACTATCTTGCGACATCTCTCCTTATAGCACTTCTAGAAGCCAGAGCTTTTTCACCATGGACTTCGTTAAATAAGACACACGCTGCTTGATGGGTCCGTAATTTATCTCCCTAACCCACCATTATTGGAATTTCTACACGTACTCTCTCTTCTGTGATAAAAGCGTCATGTAAATAAGAATCAATGTAGGAAAAAGTTCAAATGTTGAAAACTCAAAGCTACTAAACGAAAATAATACAAACAAAATAATCTGCATGTAGTTATTAATGTAAATGCTACCACTAATAAACTACTTTCTGTTAGTACAATAAATTCTTAAAATAAATTAAACAGGCTATTTACAACGTACGTACCGAAAAGACTTGTAAACAACAAAATTAGTAACCCACCGATTCAAGCAAGTCGTGATTTGCAGAAAAATGTACTCTATATAACGGCGCAAAGGGTATGTCAGCTACTTGAACAGAAATTCGATGACATCATCACTTTTACAAATATATTTTCTTCAGTCAGATTTAGGAATTTTGGAAATAACTTTATCATGACCCTGTATAAAATATTCCAATGAGTTAGATGTAATAAAAGAACTAAGCTAGAATTTTGAATCCATGTTATTCTATGAAATATCCCAAAATTGTCTTTCTGATGCATCATTCTGTGCAATGTTCAGCTAGAAAGTACAACTGCTAGTTTAATTAAAAGTGTCGTTGAGAAAAAGATACGCTTGACTATTGACAGCAGTTTTTAGCCATAGTTGTGAAGTATATCGATAACTCCGGCAAAGATACGGCCACATTATTAGAATTAATAATAATGTTCTCATAAACTTTATTTGTGATTAAGGGATTGTTGCCACACTATAAATATTCAGATAATGTTCCTGCCATTTATTTATTAAATTATGGGGACTATCCTAAATCAAAGTATTAGTACCTGCTCTTATTTACATCACTCATTATTGTAAACAGTCCAGATTATTAAATCCCTGGAGCGATCCATCTAATCGATATCCATATTTCATCCCTGAGTAGCTGACCAACATTAACTTTCTATAAATTTAACTTGACAGGATTAATAGTTTGTAACACAAATCTGGTAATAATGATGGTAATTATCTTTATAAAACTTTAAGCAGTTAATTACGCGGATTTGCGTACTTCTTGCAGACTTCATCTGGAAAATTATGGGTGTGGGTTTAAACAATAATAAAACAAGAGATAATTTATTGTAGGGTGCCAGACAGCCTTAATTAATTAAAAAGTGAAGACATCTCTTCAAACTGCCAATTGTCATATGAAATTTATTTATTTGTGGTTCCAATAAAAGGCTTTACAAAAATTATACTCAAATAAATTGAGTGAGAATATGTACCTTACCTTCTTTACTCAACGTTGTGCGCATAATTTACTTTTACTAACTTTTTAGTGCAATGGGTAATCAGTGGAGATTAACATGTTACTTATATTGATAAAAAGTAGATAGGATATTTACCTAAAAATAACATATTAGATCTAAAATTACATAATTTAATCGTCAAAGTGAAAGCTATGTTTAAACGTTAATTTATAAAACACTAGATAAGTAAAATACATTTATATAACATGTGTTTAGTATATCAGATTGTAAACCATTTATGAACCATATGAATCATTAATTCATTATTAGGCTATATCTTAAATGCCATTGTTCTGGGATCATAACTGTCCCAGAAAACCGTCGTTGGAAAACAAAAATATTGTTAGTAACAGAATTATACGTCCAAAAAAATAGTACATTCGTAAAACCAATACGTAATAAAACATCAGTAAGAAATGAAGAAAAAAACAGGACATAAGAAACCAGTAGATACTTAGGAAAAACCAATATGTAGGAAAACGAATAGGTAAGAAACCAATACATAGAAAAACTAGTTAGTAGTGTCCAGAATTAGATCCATTAAATTCAATGTCATCGTCGTTAGTAAATATACAATCCTTAACGAAAATTCAATCCCAACGAGAACATTTTGAATTTTTCCTATATTTTTGGGGTTTAGAACTTAGGAATTATTTCGAAAAATGAATGGTCCCCATTATAACTGAGAATGGACAGGACCGCGTAGGTATTCTGGGCTGAAGAATATAAACGGAAGTGGTTGTCTCGTTAGAAATAGATCGAGGGAGAGTATAAGAAAATCTAATAAATAAATATATGTCAGCAGCCTGTCAAATTGAAATGTACAGGGCTCGAAATTTTGTGTTTTCTTGACAATAATGTTTATTAGTGAGAAGATTTTAAAATGCAGTCAGACAAAATAATATTGGCAATTCCATTTAAAATTATATAAACAAAATAAATCATATTTAAATAGTTAACTCTAAAAGAAAGAGTAGGAACGAAATGTTTATGGTAAATTAATCATTAAAAATTCTAAGAGATCTCAAAATGTGAACAAAATAATGAATGCAGTGATAGATATAGGTCCTGAATCATGGCGATATGAGTGGAAATTTACACAAGGTTGTTTTATTTGCTGGGTACTCTAGCAGCTATATGCATCAAGACTATTCAACGAACAATTTTTTCGATGTTTACTATATTTTACACGAACGGCTTCCATTTTTGTGATACAAGTTCAATGAGTGGTAGTCTGAGGTCGTCTGATGTAGAAGATTGCAAAAGTCAAGCGTTCTACAAATCCAATAATGATGAATACTCAAACGCATGCAATTAATACACTGAAAAAAACGTAATTATAACAATTTTTTTTCATTTTGTTATTTCGTTTCGAGGAATGCAATAAAATCCGGTGAGGTGGAAAAATACTTAAACGTCGAATTATGAATATTTTAAATATCGTTGTTTTGCTACCAGAGGCTTAATTTTGAATTAGTTTTAAAAAATGATTTTAAGTAAATGTTTTTGTTGCAAATATGTAATAATTTCATAACCACCAGCTATTTCAATGTGTACGCAGCTTTTAGCCTTATTGGCGAAACAACTGGGATTTTTTTCAAATTTTGCCAGTTATATATTTACTTACCAGTTCTATTCTAATTTATAAACCTCAGCGTCTGAAGCACCCTCACATTTTCACGAAGACAAGTATCGATTAATCTGCCGCCTCTGGTAGCAAAACAACGATATTTAAAATATTCATAATTCGACGTTTAAGTAGGTATTTTTCCACCTCACCGGATTTTATTGCATTCCTCGAAACGAAATAACGTTTTTAAATAGAGTTTTACATTCTTCGAGGAACATAAATTTTACGAGAAAATTCAAACAACACAGGCAAGTTCTTAAAAAATTCACTGTATTCCTGAGTTAATCTCCAGTAAAGACCTAAAACTAGAGAACTGAACATTAAACATTTTTTGCAAGAAATTGAATACAGTTGCTTTTTAACATTCCATTTCAAGCTTATCATTATGCATTGGAAATGTAAAGTGTAAATTGTACGTATTTAGAGAGAGGTTGTTTAAATTTATTTTGCATTGCAAAGGCAACTAATGTTTTACAACAAAAATTATTATAATTACTTTTTTTCAGTGTATTAATTGCATGCGTTTTAGTATTAATCATTATCGGATTTGTAGAACGCTTGACTTTTGTAATCTTCTACATCAGACGACCTCAGACTACAACTCATTGAACTTGTATCACAAAAAATGGAAGCCGTTCGTGTAAAAAATAGTAAACATCGAAAAAAAATTTAAAGTTTTATGTCGATGTTCATGCTGATTCGTTGAATAGTCTTGATGCATATAGCTGCTAGAGTACCCAGCAAATAAAACTACCTTGTGTAAATTTCCACTCATATCGCCATGATTCAGGACCTATATCAATCACTGCATTCATTATTTTGTTCACATTCTGAGATCTCTTAGAATTTATAATGATTAATTTACCATAAACATTTCGTTCCTACTCTTTCTTTTAGAGTTAACTATTTAAATATGATTTATTCTGTTTATATAATTTTAAATGGAATTGCCAATATTATTTTGTCTGACTGCATTTTAAAATCTTCTCACTAATAAACATTCTTGTCAAGAAAACACAAAATTTCGAGCCCTGTATATTTCAATTTGACAGGCTGCTGACATATATTTATTTATTAGATTTTCTTATACTCTCTCTCGATCGATTTCTAACGAGACAACCACTTCCGTTTATATTCTTCAGCCCAGAATACCTACGCGGTCCTGTCCTTTCTCGGTTATAATGGGGACCATTCATTTTTCGAAATAATTCCTAAGTTCTAAACCCCAAAAATATAGGAATCATTCAAAATGTTCTCGTTGGGATTGAATTTTGGTTAAGGATTGTATATTTACTAACGACAATGCCATTGAATTTAATGGATCTAATTCTGCACACTACTAACTAGTTTTTCTGTGTACTGGTTTCTTACCTATTCGTTTTCCTACGTATTGGTTTTTCCTATGTATCTACTGGTTTCTTATGTCCTGTTTTTTTTTTCATTTCGTACTGATGTTTTATTAGGTATTGGTTTTACGAATGTACTATTTTTTTGGACGTATAATTCTATGTTACTAACAACATTTTTGTTTTCCACCGACAGTTTTCTGGCACAGTTATGAGCCCAGAACAATGGCATTTAAGATATAGCCTAATAATGAATTAATGGTTCATATGGTTCATTAATGGTTTACAATCTGATATACTAAACACATGTCATATAAATATATTTTACTTATCTGGTGTTTTGTAAATTAACGTTTGAACATAGCTCTCACTTTGACGATTAAATATTGTAATCTTGGAACTAATATGTTATTTTTAGATAAATATCTTATCTACTTTATATAAATATAAGTAACATGTTAATCTCCACTGATTACCCATTGCACTAAAAAGTTAATAAAAGTTAATTATGCGCACAACATTGAGTAAAAAAAGGTAAGGTACATATTCTCACTCAATTTATTTAAGTATAATTTTTGTAAAGGCTTTTATTGAAACCACAAATAAATAAATTTCTTATGACAATTGGCAGTTTGAAGTGATGTCTTAACTTTTTAATTAATTAAGACTGTCTGGCACCCTACAATAAATTATCTCTTGTTTTATTATTGTTTAAACCCACACCCATAATTTTCCAGATGAAGTCTGCAAGAAGTACGCAAATCCGCGTAATTAACTGCTTAAAGTTTTATAAAGATAATTACCATCATTATTACCAGATTTGTGTCACAAACTATCAATCCTATCAAGTTAAATTTATAGAAAGTTATTGTTGGTCAGCTACTCAGGGATGAAATATGGATATCGATTAGATGGATCGCTCCAGAGATTTAATAATCTGGACTGTTTACAATAATGAGTGATGTAAATAAGAGCAAGTACTAATATTTTGATTTAGGATAGTCCCCATAATTTGATAAATAAATGGCAGAAACATTATCAGAATACGTTCCAAGAATATCTACATCAATAAATATAAAGCCATTGACAACGAAGTCAGAATAGACTTTGAAACGTTTGGTATTCTTGCAATATACGTCGTTTTATTTCTATTGTAGTATTATTGCCCAAAAAAAAAACATAAAAGTAATCAAGAATATGCCACAAACAACGTTTAGAAGACAATATTTATAGTGTGGCAACAATCCCTTAATCACAAATAAAGTTTATGAGAACATTATTATTAGTTCTAATAATGTGGCCGTATCTTTGCCGGAGTTATCGATATACTTTACAGCTATGCCTAAAAACTGTTTAAGTATAGTCAATAGTCAAGCGTATCTTTTTCTCAACGACGCTTTTAATTATACTAGCAGTTGTACTTCCTAACTGAACATTGCACAGAATGATGCATAAGAAAGACAATTTTGGGATATTTGATAGAATAACATGGATTCAAAATTCTAGCTTAGTTCTTATATTACATCTAACTCATTGGAATATTTTATACAGGGTCATGATAAAGTTATTTCCAAAATTCATAAATCTCGCAGAAGAAAATATATTTGTAAAAGTGATGATGTCATCGAATTTCTGTTCAAGTAGCTGACATACCCTTTGCGCCGTACATTTTTCTGCAAATCACGACTTGCTTGAATATTCGCGGATGAAAGAAAGGAAACGAGGTAGTTATTCATTACTCAGCAATACGGATGAAGTAGTAGACACAGAAAAGCAATTTAGAACTGATCTTTCATGCTACAGAAAATCAAAACTTATTAACAACAAACTGATATAACACAAACAGTAATAATAATCACAAATTATTTAACTGTTTTCAATGAATGATAGTGTTTTTACAAAATACACAATGCAAAAATTAATATTAATTGTAAAGTTATTATTGTATATATATATATATATATATATATATATATATATATATATATATATATATATATATATATAAGAGGAAACTCGTTTTATTATGAAGCTTTCGGATATACTTTAATCCTTCGTCAGTCACTAAAAATAATTAAATTATACATAATATTATTATAAGACAGTTACTTACAATAATCGATGTTATAATATGAATGGATGGTACATCACTTAAAAAATTGGAGGTAATAATGTTAATATAGGAATACTTTCATACTTTGTGAGTATGTGAAGTGAGAAAAATTCTCTGTCAATTCACGGATGGAACAATGTGAAGAAATATTTATGCGGGAATACATCTGTTCGTTATATTGATTCATGTTTGAATCCTGCAGACGTTTCGCCAAGGTCTCACTTGCAATTCTCAATGCGTTGTTACAGTGAACTGAGAGGTGATCTGCCTGAGCTTTTTATTTTATATGTCTCCGTCGGAGGTCGTATGGCGCCTGATTGGTCGGTGTTGACTCCGCCCCTTCGCTGCCGTGTCGGGTGTGTTGCTTGTTGACGGGTTTGTATTTTGTGTAGCAAATTGTGTTTTATTTTGTTGTTTAATAATTGTTTTCCATGTGTTAGAGAGGTGCAGGGGGTTGCCTCTTTTGTTTAGTTATCCAGTTTTCTCCATTTCAATAGCTTCTCGTATTTGTCTGGTTTTGTAGTGAGGAGATTGTGAGATCTGTTTACAACTATCGAAATTGATTTTGAGGCCCGATTGTTGCTGGTGTTGGAACAGGGCCGATGTCGTTTGTTTATTTTTGACAGCTAATTTGTGTTCCTCTAAACGGGCTGAAATTCTCCTGTTCGTTTGTCCGACGTAGACCTTATCACACGTTCCTCAAGTTATACTATATACCCCTTGATTTTCAAGTTTTTCTTTTGGTTTGGGATTTTCTACACTTGTGCCTATAGTCTGGTGCGGATTGTTTACTGTCGCTATGTCATGACTTCGAAGAATTCGGCCAATTCTGTCCGTTGTCCTTTTGATGTATGGTAAGACTACTTTTGGTTTTTCGGTGAGGTCATCTTTTGGTTTTGGTTCATGGTCTTGTTGTGCTATTGCTATTGTTGTTTGTAGTGCCTTTTTCTGGAAATGGGTCATAAAGAGATTTGCCAATGCTGGTGATAGTGGGGACCTCATTGCGGCTCCGTCGGTTTGTTTATATATGCGGTTGTCATACATAAAATAGGGACTTTTTAGGCAGTGTCGTGACAAATCTATTACGAATTGTGGGAGGTCTTCATTTTCAGATATTTGTTGAAGTGCTTCTTCTACCGGTATGCTGGATATAAGGACTTAACATCGAAGCTATGATATCTTCTGGTTCTATGGAAATGCTGTTGAAAAGGCGTGTGAAATGTTCCGAGTTTTTAATGTAGGAGTCTGCTTTTTCCACAATTGGTTGTAAGGTACTGGCTAGAGATTTTTCCAAGTTGTATACCGGCGAGTTGAAAGCACTAACTATAGGTCGAAGTGGTACTGCTGCGTCCTTATGGATTTTGGGCAAACCGTAGAGCTTTGGGCATCGACTTGACTTTTCTCTGGGGATCCGTTTTTTCTGTAGTTCTTCTTCTATGGGTGAATCTTTAATTATGGATTTCGTTGTTTTTTCTAGGTAGGTGGTCGGGTCTCAGGGCGATGGTTTGTAACTTGAGTCATTGTCAAGAATTTGCTTCATTTTGTCCTGGTAGTCTATAGTGTTCATTACGATGGTGGAGTTTCCTTTATCGGCAGGTAGTATGGTGATGTTTTTGGATTCTTTGAGAGTCTTGAGGGCTTTCATTTCCTATCGACTGAGGTTTGATTGAGGTGGTTTCGCAGATTTGATAACTTGGGCGACGTCTTGCCTTATCTGCTCTGCCGTTTGTTTATCGAAATTTGCGAGCCTCGTTTCGACATTGGAGATGATTTCCTCGATCGGAATTTTCGTAGGAGCTATAGCAAAGTTGAAACCTTTACTAAGAACACTAATTTCTGTGATGGATAGTGGGTAGTTCGAGATGTTGTGGACACTGCGGATGTTGACGTCGGCTATGGGTTGTTCGTATTTTCGAGACTTTGTAGATTCTCCAATTTCTTCTGGAGTTTGGAAGATGTTTGTGTTTTGTCGGTCTCGGTGCGCCATTATGTTAGCAGCTCCACTGGGTCCCACAGTACTCCGTGTAATTGCCGGCTGAGCTACAGGTGGAGGTAGTAGTTGTTTTTCTGTTTCGCTCACTTCTTAGCGGATTCTGTTTATTTGTTCTTTGAGAAGGGCCCTGCTTGCTTTATCCAGAATGGTTTTAGTTTTCCTGTTTCTTGTGTGGTGTGACAACTTTGTGAACGGTAGCAAGTTCTGATTGCGGCAGTTGATCAGAAAGTTGAGGTTGAGTTGGCCGAATTCTTCGAAGGCATGACATAGCGACAGCATACAACCGCACCAGACTATAGGCACACGTTTAGGAAATCCCAAACCAAAAGTAAAACTTGAAAACCAAGGGGTATATAGAATAACTTGCGGAACGTGCGATAAGGTATACGTCGGACAAACAAACAGGAGAATTTCAGCCTGTTTAGAGGAACACAAATTAGCTGTCAAAAATAAACAAACGACATCGGCCCTGTTCCAACACCAGCAACAATCGGGCCTCAAAATCAATTTCGATAGTTGTAAACAGATCTCACAATCTCCTCACTACAAAACCAGACTAATACGAGAAGCTATTGAAA
Organism: Octodonta nipae; assembly: GCA_034190945.1. Classification (NCBI taxonomy): domain Eukaryota; kingdom Metazoa; phylum Arthropoda; class Insecta; order Coleoptera; family Chrysomelidae; genus Octodonta; species Octodonta nipae. The sequence goes on from CM067221.1 coordinate 59,105,674, forward strand.
TCTAGAAAACTGGACAACTAAACAAAAGAGACGATGCCCTGTACCTCTCTAACGCATGGAAGACAATTATTAAACATAAAAATAAAACACAATTAGCTACGCAAAATACAAACCCGCCAACAAACAACACAGCCGACACGACAGCGAAGACGGTGGAGTCAACACCGTCTAATCAGGCGCGATAAGACCTCCGACGGAGACATATATATATATATATATATATATATATATATATATATATATATATATATATATATACGAAGAAATATTTATCCGGGAATACATCAATTGTTACGTAACAACGCATTGAGAATGTCAAGTGAGACCTTGGCGAAACGTCTGCAGGATTCAAACATGAATCAATATAAAGAACGGATGTATTCCCAGATAAATATTTCCTTATATTGTTCTATCCGTGAAAGCCTACGACTAGTGTCAAGTGTCACTAGATAACTGAACTGTTCACTTATCTAGCAGCCCTTGTAATTAAATTAATTAAATAAAATAGAAATACTTGAATAATAAGTATATATGAATTAAGCGTTTATTATTTAGACCGACTTAAAAGTATAGCCAGATAACTTGGATTTTACTAATTCACTTATTACAATATATAAATGTTGTGAATCGTTGTGAACCTCAATCGAAAGAAATGACTGTATCTATCCTGTTTATATTGATTTTCAAAAAATAATTCAATGAATAAGATAAGGTGAACATTAGTTCTAAAACAACAAAATTGAAAACGTATGTCATAGCTTTTTTAAGAATCTTATGTTTAAATGATCGACATTTCCTCCAAAATCGAGAAAATTCACTATCCAATCTTGGTAGTTCTCATAGTCTATTTCTCTGAAAGTATCTTGTTCAGCTCTGCCCGATGATAGCTGTAACAACCTCATCAAATTTGCATAAACAAAATAGAACAAGTGTAAACGTGCGGCGTCTTCTCTTGTATTCTGCGCTGACGGCCCTACTATCTCCTATATTCCACATTGCACGATGTTTATGGGCCTCTTAACCACAGAGATATAGAAAACATAGTAGGCTCTCTTTTGCACTCGCGTCCGCCTCGATGACGTCACCAACCGCTCGTAAATTTTTCAGAAGTGGGGCACAATGTTCTGAACGATATATTTCACGCTTACGAAATACATTCGGTGAATTTTATGAAATACTTGGAAATTGCTGTCATGTGCGTTTGCAGCAGCTGTGGATGAAGTTTTCCTTGTTGTTGTTTCATTCCGATAAATAATTTGTAAATATTATAAAATATTGAACGATGATGAAATATTAATGAATTTTCGAGTTTTTAGTAATATGTACTTTACTGTTATAATAATTTATTAGGGTTTTGATAATAATTAACTCTTATGATCAAATAGAACTGTTTATACTAATACAATTTATATTAAATTTAAATAATATTTGATGTGGTGTTGTGGAATGTCATTTATCGGTCTATTAGTAGATTTGTTCGCTCTGATTTCAAGTAACTATCTTATGTATATGCAGGTAATAGGTATAGGTGAAATATTTTAAGGATTTAATAGTTCAGAGGAAAATAAGTTAAGAGCCTAATAATATTTTGTCAGAAGAAGTGAAAATGTTTCGAATTTTACATCTATTTTAACAATTACCAACATTTAATTTTGCATTCTGAACGCTTGCGATGTTTCATATGTTAAATACTAAACATATTATATGCCTTCACTAATCATATTAGCGAAAAACTATTCTTTTATTATTATAAATTAAGTGGTATGAATATTGTTAGTGTTGGTCTTGCAAAAGTCTTCGGGTCTTGGGCTTGGTCTTGGTCTTGCATACTTAGTCTCGGTATTGGTATTAATTGTTTAAATAATAATAATTGTTTAAATAGTAATACTTACCTATTACCTTCTATATATGAAGAACACCATTAATTAAAAAAGTTAAAACTGAAAGGTGTGAGTGTAAAAATTTAGTTACGAATGGTTTTTGTTAAAAAATGATTTTACAGAAATTTTCAGTAATTTATATTTTTCAACATTCAACTTAATATCATAAAAAATTTGATTAGGACAAAGTTTTTAAAGTATATGTAAGCATTAGTAAGCATTTAGTAATGCTTACTAAAATAACTGTAATAAAATATTCGACTCCAAAATATGTAATAGATATCCTGCCTATTCATTACTTAGTTGTTTTAAATTCTTCAAAATTTGTAAATTTCTACTTACTAAGCGTGTTTGATTTAAAAGTTTCCTAATTCTTAGCCTTGATTTATTTTAAGGATTTTTTTCCCATTCGTTTTAATGATGCTGTATCAGGTGTCTCACATGGTCGAATGATCCTTATTTTGTAGTAACTATATGGGGAAATTTACTGAATTTACTTTCTGTGCATGTTTTCTCGAATTTTTTAGACTGCTGAAAATCTATAATTTCATTTTTGAAATTTGGTTTTAAATTTAAAACTCTATTATTTTTAGGGTTCCGTACATTCAATATACGGAAAGCCTCATAAAATTACAGATGATCTGCCCGTCTCTTATATCATAGCCAATTTGCTCCGAAACTACTGGACGAAAAAGGTTGAAATTTTGGTTTTGGTGACTCGATCAGGAGTACATGTCGTAAATAGAGAAATTGTGATTTTAGGCTTAATTTGGGGAGACATTTTACGACAATTTTGAAAAAATAGGGAATACAGGACGTTGTCCAAAGCTTACCGGAAAAAGGGGAAACCTCTAATATTGATTTTGAGGGGCAACTTATAGAATTAAATAAAAAATTATTTGAAACGCATAATGTAATCTTATGAAAGCGCTCATTATGGGGAATATAAATATATTTTTACACATTAAAAAAATATTAAAAAAAACATAACAAAAGTATACAAAAATTTACCCATTCCTTTCTTTATTTTCGAAACTACAAGACCTAACATTTAAAAAAAAATAGACGCATAGGACCTCACTTAACTTTTACAGAAAATATAAGGAGGAAACCCTTATATTAATTTTGGGGGCAAATTATAGAATTAAATGGAAAAATAAAACTTCAGACTTCCTTTCAAACGCATCATGTAATATATTAAATGAGAGCGCCCATTAGGTGGAATATAAAACTATTTCTAACTATTTTTAAAATAAAAAAAAATATTGACGAAAAAATTAAAAAGTGTACCGATTCCCCCGCTTTATTTCATATCTTTAAGACCTACAATTTTGAAAAACACTTGACCTTTACAGGACAAATATAAAGAAGGGATGTGAAAAAATAACCTTTTTTCAAACACATCATCTAATATATCAAACGAAAGGGCTCATTATGAGGAATACAAATATATTTTTGCCATATTTTAAAAATTTGTTTAAAAATATTAATTTAAAAAATCGACCTATTCCTCACGATATCTCCAAGACTATAATTTTTTTCAAACGAATTACGTAATACATCAAATGAAAGGGGTCACAATAATGAATAAAAGTATATCTTTTTTCAAATTTTTTAAATAATTTTTAAAATACTAAATCTGGCCCATTTCCTCCTATATCCCCGAACTAATGAGCCTAAACTATGGAAATATTGAGCTTCGCTCAAAATTTACAAGAAAAGTAAAACACAAATTTTAACATGAATTTAAATACTTAAATGGAAAATAAAACATTATTTTTTTAAAGTGCATCCATAATGTATGTAATGTAAGGAATCATCATAAAAAATACAAATATATTTTATTTTTATTTTTTAAATAATTTGTTTAAAAGATTTAATAATGTATTATTCAAAATTTGATTTTCTCCTTTATCTCCCAAACTACTGAGCCCAAAAATTCAGACAAAAGAGTATATGAAAGTTTATGTTGTTCAACTCTAATTCGTAAAATAAAGCGAAAATCTAATCTTAATTTAGGTAGCCTATTTAGAAAATAATATAAACATTTTCATAAAAATCAAGCGCATCATGTAGCAGGTCAAACAAAAAGGCTCACTGCGAATAATAAAAGCGTATATTTTTTATAAATTTAAAACGCATATATATGATATATGTACGTCATCATTGATCTCAAAGGTGGTAAAGAACTTTTAGTGCGCGAGTCTAACTAGCACTTGACCATTTATCAACACTTTTTTGGGAATAGCATATACAGTTGTGAAGATTATGAAAATTTAGGAATAGTGATTAATTCGAAAGCATAAAGTCTACTATTTACAAAAGTTATAACCACCAATTGTGCTTTTTGTGTTAGAAACGATACGAAATTGTAGCAATGTCTAAATGTAAAAGAAGATAACAATAATTAAACATATGTTGACCTGGGTATGGAATTACGAATACTTTGAAAATTATCTAGGGTGTCTTTGTTGGTTGTTGGTAAATAATAAGTTCTTAACATCTATTTAACTTATAATTGAATGTGACGTAACAAACTATAAAATTTCAATAAAACAATTATTTGCTTCAGAAGAACTTGTTTAAGGAGTTCCAATTTTTCAGTATTCTTTGAGTTTTACACTGTCAAATGGCGTATAATTAAGAAAGTATCAGTTTAACAATATTTATTTTTATAAATAAAGAAAATATATAAATTTTAATGCTGCACGTCATTTATACCGGTAATGATTTTTAAGATATCAAATACTCAAATTTTATTATATACTGCACTCATATGCTTCGTTTGTGAATAGCGTATGCAATTCTGTTTTATAAAAACTTGAAAATGGACAGTTACTAACTAGAAAACCTACAAATTACCCTTTGCAAGAAAGCAATTATCTATTGTTTTTTTAGTGTTAACAACTGTACAAAATTTAAAGAAAGATGTAAATGTAAAAGAACATGTTCTCCTAGCACTGGAAAAAAACAGTAAATTCTCTTTGGCTTTTTTGTTTGTAAGCAGTAAAATGTTACATGTGCTAAGTTTTCAACAGTCAATATAAAACATATTGTAAATAACTTATACTGTAGAAACACTTGATTAAGTAATATCAAATTTTCGAGTTTTTCGAGTTATGTTTTGTACAGAAATTATAAAATCCTAGATCGCCTTACATAAAGAGTTTAAATTTTTGTGTAAAGTTTTGGTCTTTATGTTAGTGTCTTGCGTATCAGTCTTGGTCGTGTAGTCATGGACGTCATGGTCTTAGTCTTTATCTTGTTCATTTAGTGTAGGTCTTGCAATACTAAAAGTATTGTATTTGTCTTGAACCAAAACTGGAAGAATAAGACTCATTTTGCTCATCGCTAAATAATGCCCAGAAAGATATTGCAACATGGCATCTTTGCTGATACGATTAATGCTATTTCAATGTTATTATTTGTTCATTCCAGTTCAAAATTTACAATAAAACAATCCTACAAAAACAATAAAATCTGTACGTAAGACCTGGAGAAAATTATATAAAAACAAAAACATACAAAATATGGCATATAAATTATTATACTAAAACACTATTAACTAAATTATATTAAATAATTTCTAAGTTTATTTTTTATGCAATACTATTTATGCAAAACTTAATAATACCTTTTTATTCTAGGCGAGAAAATCAGATGTACGTTGTATTATCAAAATATTTATGCGACATTTTGCATTAAAACATAATAATAATAAAATAAAAAATCAAAATGTCTTGTATTCACTATTTGTTTCACAAATCTATTCTTACTGGTTATTAAAAATCCATTGCTTTGTTTTTCTTTCTATGAAATTCTTATTTATTTATCACCGAATTGATGGCAGCACATTCCCTCTAAGGCACCCAGCGTACCTTTAGGAGAAAATTCACTAAACCCCAGATATACTAGATATTAAACGGGTTTAGCTCTGTGGGAGCCCTTGCCAGGGTTTCATGCCCGTGGTTGGAGTCGTGGTGGTAGTTTCCCATGAATTTCCTGATCCTCCGGGCTGTTCCTAACAGGACGGCTTTCTGCATTTGTTGGTAAAAATGTTCGTCCAGAACGAGGTATTTTAAATTGTTTAATAGATGTTTTGGGACTAGTCCTGACGTCGACATAACAATTGGTATAGTTCTTGTGTTGTTCAGGTCCCACTGTGTCTTTATTTGTTGTTTTCCGAGAGACTTTATCTACCAAAACTATATCTGGTCTATTGTGAGCAACAGTCTGATCAGTCAGTATCGGGCGGTCCCAGTACAGCTTGTAGTTGTTACTTTCTAAAAGAGATTTTGGCTTGTATTTATAGTATGGTAATCTAATCGACTGTGATAGTTCAAGTTTCAGTGCTAGTTCCTGGTGCAGTATTTTTGCCACAGCATCATGTCGTTCTTTGTATTCAGTTGCAGCGAACGCTTGACAACCTCCTGTGATATGCTGGATCGATTCAGATGTTTGGCAACCGTACCTGCATCTGTCTGTTGTTAATAGAAGGGTCTTTAACGATGTACTTTAAATAGTTCTTAGTTGGAATTACTTGATAGCCAATATAAAATCTTCTGTTTCAGGAAACATATGACCAGAGATCAACCAGTAGTTCGACGCTGCACTGTCGACATAGTCTTGGTTGACATCATTTATATGTCTTCCATGAAGGGGCTTCTCTTTCCATTTCAGCAGTTTCTGATAAGAGATCTCGTGGTGTAATTGGACGTGTTGTTGTGTCCGTCCCAGTGGTGTTGAGTCATCAACCTGGCACATGACTCTGTGCAGATCAGAAAATTCTGGGAGTTTCTGGAAATGACTACGCAAAATAGAAATTTGTTGATCTAACAGTTTGCTTAGATCTGCCAATCCTCTTCCTCCTTCAAACCGTGGCAAAGTTGTACGTTCCCCAGAGTTCTTTGGATGGTAATTTTCAGCGTTCGTTAGTAAAACTCGAACTTTTCGATATAATTGATCAATGTCAGTCTTGCACCAATTAACTATACCGAAAGAGTAACTGAGCACTGAACACGCATAGATGTTAATAGCCTGAAACAGATTTTTACTGTTTAGTTTGATTTTCAACAGTCGTCTTACCCTTCTATAAAACTCTGCTGTTAGGTCCTTTTTCATGGTCAAGTGATCAATAAGTTGAGCCTGCTTTATTCCAAGGTATTAATAAGTATGACCTTGCCCCATAGATTCAATTGCCATCTGCCATTCCGTAGTGCCCCTGCTGTATTTTGCCTCTTACTATATTAACAATTCGGCATTTGTATTGGCCAAAAATTTCATATAGATCTCACTAGAGAACCCTTCTACTATTTCAAGCATATCATGCAGCTGTTGTTTCGTAGCTGCCATCAACTTTAAGTCGTCCATGTATAGCAAATGGTTTACCTTAAATGCTTGTACGTTGTTGTGTGTGAGACTAAACCCAAAATTAGTCGAGTTCAGTTTGTTTCAGAGAGGGTTCATGGCAAGGCAGAACTACAGCAGGTTATGAGAGTCTCCCTGATATATACCCCTTCTAATTGTAATGGGGTCAGTTTGTATCGAACAGTTGGCTTCATTCAGTGAGGTTTGCCAGGTGGACATGGCATAATCTAAAAAGTTAATAATACAATTATTCACGTTATAGAGTTTCAGTGCATTAATGGACCAACCATGTGGAACTGAATCAAAGGCCTTTTTGTAGTCCATATATGCATTGTAGAGATTTCGTCGTTTGGAGTGGGTTTGATTGCAGACAACATAATTATCAGTTGTTCTTTGCACCCATTGAATTTTTCTCGCATCCCTTTTGTTGTTGAGTAATTATGTTGTTCAGCTCACAATGTTTGAAAATGCTATGATTAATTCACGATGTTATGAGTTTGTATAAGGTTGGGAGACAAGTGATTGGTCGGTACTTTGCTGGGTCCTGTGCACACAGGTTATATTTGGTAAGAGGCATGTAGCACCATGAGTAAGGAAACTAGGCATCTTGTGTGGTGGGTAATTATGTCATTTATAAGGGCTGTTAGCGTTTCGTGGGCTGCGTACAGTTTCTTTATCCAGTAATTTTGCACACCATCTGGTCCTGGTGCTTTTCAATTATGGAGGTGCTTCATTATTTGGATGTGTCTTCAGTTGTAAATGGTTGGGTTTGCAAGGTATCACAGTTCTGAAATGCAGTCTCCTCCCCATTAACCCAGCTGGCTCTGGAGTTATAGGAAATTGTTGTGGAACGCTGTGTTTTCCAGAATTCCTCGTTGTCTGTTTTACTGGGGTAACTAGGATTTTCATTATTATTGATGTTATTAAGTTTTCTATAAAACCCTTTTTCTGAAAAGTGTGTTGTTCCGTTGGTGACTGGTTTTGTACCTTCTCAATCGACTTGTGTAGACGGAGAGCTTTTGTCGCAGACTGTCCAGATACTGCTGAGATGTGATGTTTTCTCTATCCCACTGAGAGTGTATTCCATTATTGTCCCTGATAGTCTTGATAAGTCTTTCTATACTGTTGTTCCTGACCCCTTGTTGGTACTCGATCAGTCTTCCAACGTTTTTCCGAAGAGAAATAATTTTCCCTTCAAGTCTTCTTTGCCCAGGTAGTATTCGAGGTGTTTGTCTAAATTGGGGAGGGTCTTGCTTTGGTCTTATTGCGACCCCAATTGTTCTGCAGATGGAAGTTGCAGCACAGTATATGATTGTGTGTAGCGTGTGTAACGTATTAGCACCTAAAACATCAATTTGTTCAGGGCCTGCAAGACGATACCCAGTTTCTTAGAAAATCTTAGTTTGGGAAGTGTTAGTCTAGTCAGTGGATCTGTTCCACTATACTCTATAAGAGCTCTTTCCATTTCTGCTTGGATGTTCTCAAGCAGGTCAGCATTGGGTGGCTGTTCTTGTTGAAGATCTTGAGTCTCGTCCGCTCTTTGTGCCAAAGTTGTTTCAGGCTCTGGATCGATTGTATTTCTACCAAATACTTCGCGCTTCACTTCGTTTTTTATTGTGGTCAGTTGTTCAGGCAAAATAAGGCCATTTCTCAAGATGACACGATATTGATCTGCGACTCTCTGTCCCGTAACTTGAAGCTCTGGGTTCTCACGACAGAACTCTTGATGGAGTATTTGACGATATTCAGTCTTATCCTGCCCAAGGTTCGTAATTCTGTAAAATGCGCGCATTATAAATTCATTCATTCTTTTCAGTCCCGCTTGAGTGAGCGCTGGCTGTTGATCCTGCGCAACACTTTCTGCGGGTGAAGTTCTCGTTTGACTCCGTTGGTGATGGTCACGTTGCTGCTGTGACTGTATTGGTGAGTATTGTTGTAATTCTTCTGGTTCTTGGGCTGTAGCTCTTTGAACGGCAGAGGCCCGCCTCCTCAGCACCCTGCCACCGACGCCCCGCATGCTAACATGTGCAGCGCCGGCTCCAGACATGCCCTGGCGATCCTCAGACAGCGGCTCTTTGCCGACGCATGTATTATTATCCCGACTGGACCATACAATGTATGGCAGCACACTCCCTATAAGGCACGCATATCGTACCTTTAGGGGAAAATTCACTAAACCCCAGATATACTACATATCAAAAGGGTTTTAGATCTGTGGGAGCCCTGGTCAGGTTATCAGGCCCATGGTTGGCGTCGTGGCTGCAGTTTCCCATAAATTTTCGGACCGTCCGGGCTGGTCCTAACAGGACGGCTTTTTGCATCTGTTCGTTCAGACCGAGGTATTTTAACTTGTTTAATAGATGTTTTGGGACTACTCCAGTTGTTGACATAACAATTGGTACCGTTCGAGTGTTGTTCATGTCCCATTGTCTCTGTATTTGAAATTCTAAATCCCATTATTTGGCTATTTTTCAGCCTGCTTAATGCTTAAATTATTGTTGTTAGGGATTGCTATGTCAATTAAGGTTGTTTTTCTAGAGACTTTATCTACCAAAACTATAACAGGTCTATTGTGAGCAACAGTCCGATTGGTCAATATCGTCCGGTCCCAGTACAGTTTGTATTATTATCCTTTCCCGACTTGACCATAGAGTGTATGGCAGCACACTCCCTCTAAGGCACACATAACGTGCCTTTAGGGGAAAATTCACTAACCCCAGATATCCTAGATATCAAAAGGGTTTAGCTCTGTGGGAGCCCTTGTCAGATCATCAGGCCCGTGGTTGGACTCGTGGCAGCTTCCCATGAATTTTCTGACCGTCCGGGCTGTTCCTAACAGAACGGCTTTTTGCATTAGTTGGTAAAGATGTTCCAGACCGAGGTATTTTAAATTATATAGTGGAAGTTTTGGGACTACTCCTGTTGTTGACATAACAATCGGTACAGTTCGTGTGTTGTTCATGTCCCACTGTGTCTTTATTTGAAATTCCAAATCCCTGTATTTGGCTATTTTTTCAGCCTGCTTAATATTTATGTTATTGTTGTTAGGGATTGCTATGCCAATTAAGGTTGTTTTCCTAGAGATTTTATCTACTAAAACTGTATCTGGTCTATTGTGAGCAAGAGTCCGATCGGTCAGTATCGTGCAGTCCCAGTACAGCTTGTAGTTATTATTTTCCAAAAAGGTTCGGGTTTGTATATATAGTAAGGTGTTCTTATCGACTGTGATAGCTCAAGTTTCAGCGCTAGTTCCTGGTGCCATAGCATCGTGTCGTTCTTTGTATTCAGTTGCAGCGAATGTTTGGCAACCATATCTGCATCTGTCGTTGTTGAAAGAAGGGTCTTTGACGATGTAAAGTCTTCCGGTTCAGGAAATATATGACCAGAGATCAACCAGTAGTTCGACGCTGAACTGTCGACATAATAATCTTGATTGATGTCATTTATATGTCTTCCATGAAGCGGCTTCTCTTTCCATTTGAGCAGCTTCTGATCAGTTGTCTGGTGGTAAACTTGAACTTGTTGTTCTGTCAGTCGCAGAGGTGTTGAGTCATCAACCTGACATATGACTTTATGTAGATCAGAAAATTCTGCGACAATTACAACTTTTCGTTGTAATTGTTCAGTGTCGGTCTTGCACCAGTTAACTATACGGAAAGAATAACTAAGCACTTAACACCGTAGGTATTAATAGCCTAAAACTAATTTTTACTGTTAAGTTTGGTCTACAGCAGTCGTCTTACCCTTCTATAAAACTCTGTTGTTAGGTTCTTTTTCATGGTGGTGTGATCAATTCGTTGAGTCTGCTTTATTCCAAGGTATTTGTAAGTATGGCCTTCCTTCATGGATTCAATTGAGGTGCCATCTCCCATTTCGTAGTGCCCCTACTGTATTTTGCCTTTAAGTATATTAATAACTCGGCATTTGTCTAGGTCTAATTGCATATGGATCTTACTAGAGAAACCCTTTAGTAATTTAAGCATATTATGCAGCTGTTGTTTCGTAGCTGCCATCAACTTCCATGCATAACAAATGGTTTATCTTCAATGCTTGTACGATGTTGTGCTTGAGACTGAACCCAAAGTTAGTTGAGTTCAGTTTGTGTGAGAGTGGGTTCATGGCAAGGCAGAACCACAGCGGGCGAAGAGAGTCTTCCTGGAATATACCCCTTGTGATTGGAATAGAGACGGTATGTATTGAACAGTCGGCTTCATTCAGAAAGATGGTAGTTTGCCAGGTAGTCATGACATATTCTAAAAAGTTAACAATACAATTATTTATTTTATAGAGTTTCAGCACCTGAATGAGCCAATCATGTGGACTGAATCAAAGGCCTTTTTGTAGTCCACATATGCATTGCAGACAACGGAATTAATTATTAGTTGTTCTTTGCACCCCATCGAGTTTTTCGCGCATCGCTTTTGTTGTTCGGTAATTATGTTGTTCAGCTCACAATGCCTGAAAAGGCGATGATTAATGCACGACATTATAAGTTTGTATAAGGTTGGGAGGCAAGTGATTGGTCGGTACTTTGCTGGGTCCTGTGTACATAGGTTATCCTTTGGTAAGAGGTATGTAGCACCATGCGTAAGGTAACTAGGGATCTTATGTGGATGTCATTAATAAGTTCTGTTAATTTCTCGTGCGTTGCGTAAAGTTTCTTTATCCAGTAATTCTGCAAACAATCTGGTCCTGGTGCTTTCCAGTTATGGAGGTGTTTCATTGTGTTGGACGTGTCTTCCGTTCCGTTGTAAATGGTTGGTGTTGCATGTTATTACAATTATAATTATTATTATTTTTAACTCATTTGAAATGCTATTAGTCTAGTAGCTACAATGAGGGTGATTTTATTACTTTTTTTTGATAATAGGCATTTATACGGTTTTATTTCTGGTTAAACCTATTTATTTAATTTATTCCTTAGATTATTATAATGGTACATAAGTGACTCAAAGCTAAAGAGTTGTTGTATATTTAGCGAAGTAGCCGTAAGTAGAAATTTGTTAGTATTTACTCTTTTCAAAAAAAGTTCTTGTAGGCTCTTCCGGAGGCTATTATTCCATAACTAATTACGCTATGAAATAAGGCCTAATATATCATTCTAAGGGTTTCACAGTTCATTAACCTATATAATTTGGTAAAAATGAAAACAATATATTTGGTTTTATTAATAATGCATAAATATGTTGATTCCATTTTAAGTTATGATCAAAAATAATCCCCAAATTTTATAATTATGTACCTACTCTAATAATATTACGACATTTTATTGTATATCAAATATATCAGGAACACTATCAAAATGATTCTCAAAGGTCATACACACTATCTTCTTCGTATTTAAGGAGAGTTCGTTTAACATAAGCCAGTCAGCAAAGTGGCCGAGATACTTTGTATGTTTATTTTGCAGGTTTCAATGAAATGTTTATTTATGGTGGAAACTGCTAGATTTTACCAAAAGCGGATTAACTCATACAGTTTGGTGCATTCTTGTGTTGAAAATAATAACCATGATGTTATTTATTTGTAAGTACTGTATCTAACATAAATATTTGCATTAAATAATTAATGTATTTTTGAATACTTTAGGGGTTAATAGATGATTTCAAATTACTTCGTATCGTTTTATTTCTAAATAATACGTAAACAGCAGAAATAAGTTTTTAATGTTCTGTCCTTTAACTCAATTTTGTGATTTTTTTTTCCAAAAATTAATATCAAAGAACGCAATTTATTTCAGGAATATGTCAAAAATTTTTCTGTTAACGAGGCAAATCTAATTATCAACAGAGCAATGATTTTTATTCAATAATAAAAACGTGTTCATTTTAGTTATTTAGGAAGTTTCGTCTAGTAATAATTAGTGTTGCGACGACAGGCGTAGATGCCTCATTGACAATAATTTACTTGACATTAAGTTTGGATTATCTTAGTTATTAGAGCCAGTAGACCATAGCAATATAAGAGTTTTTTATTTCATGTGTACTACCTCCACACATATATGAACTCAGACAATTTACACCCTGTATAATGTGCCGTATCACATTTTCTAAGACACGTTAGAAGATATTATCTTAAAGTTTACATCTAACAAATTGTTCGTTTCAGTATTTATGGTACAAAACCGTCAAATATCCTCAAAAGATATTCTGAGCTCGTCGAAATGCTGAGTATCAAATTTAAAAAATGGTAATAGCATTTCTGATTATGGTTTTGAAATATTTTCGGATTTACCTTGTGAAAACATATTACTTTCGTTAGAATCTTATCAAAGAGTATCCTATGAGTGACATATTTTATAAGTTAGCAGTATTGCAGCTCAAACATGGAATTCCTAAACTAGCTCAAAAAAATATTGGTCTAATTTTTATATATTGTGAATTATGATCACCAGTATATAAAAAATAACTAACACAGGTAGTCCCAGAAGTAAGTATGCCATCTGGCATAGATACTTCGTTCGACAACCTGAAGTTGGTTAGTATATTGTTGGAAACTATCAATACTGAACACTGTCAGTGAATTTGTATAATTTGAATAACATGTATAAAATGGTATTGTATGGCTGTGATATGATAGTCATTTAAAAAAAGTACAGCATTTTAAGATATTGACTGAAAAGCAGGACATGAGAAAGCGTTGAGTCTGATGTATGCAGGAATTACTTAAATTGAACAAAAGTGTTTAGCGTCGAAATTTCACAGCATTGATTTCATCACGGAAAATATTATGCAAACTTGCAGTCTTTGAATACTTAAATCAAGAAAAAAAACAGATGCATGTCAAAAAATAACATTTTCTATATAGCCACAATGCACCAATTCACACATACGTTATCGAAATGGCCAAGCTCGATGATTTCATTATCCCCTTGAGAGTATTTTTCAGCCTCAAGGTACTAAAATAATTGCAAAGCTACAGTTTAAGATGTCGACTCTGCGATTAAAGTAATTTAAGTAATTTATATTGAAAGAACTAAATCTTGTGACTATATTACTAAAGATATTATCCATAATTTATCAATTAGTGAAATTTCTTACAAAGAAAAAAACATCTCATCTCATCTCATGAAACTTCTGAAGTATTAAATTCGTTTGACAAACTTTTCACTTGCCGTTTGTTCTCCTTATTATATTTTTGCAGGATAGGGAGAGAGACAACCAAGCACCACAAATACCTTTAAACAACCTCAGAAAAGAGCATTAGTGTGGCTTCTTAGGCTTATTAATTTCACAAAGAAGTTCAGTTAGTCTTCTTTCCATCCATGGCCGCCAAGTTTATCTAGTTGTAAAAGCAGCTTAAGCGTTGTTACACGAAAGTATCTTCTTGTTCTGGGTATTTAAATTTATTCAATAACATAATAGAAAGTTTTGGCGGTGTGGTAGACAAGTAGCAGGAGTTTGCTTCTGCATAGATGAATTTTGGAAATTAATTTCGTTATCTACAGAAGCCTGAAGCTGATAAAGTTTCGTATCGGAGATTACAACTATGTAATAGATGTAATTATTTTTGTACAGTAGTTATACCCCATATCGTAAAATAACTGGTAGGTAGAAACTAATTGAACAAGTTTTACAAGATAATTTAATATCAGAAGACAGAAATAATAATAAATATTTCTATATTAAGAACAGTAAGACATATATAACAGAATTGGTTTAAAGTATTTTATAGGAGTATTGAATACACTAAATTCCAAAATAATGAATTTTCCGGGTTATATTACTCAATATGCAATTATTTAAACTAAAAACGAGGGTTATGCTAACAGACAAATAGAATAATTAAATTTATTACAATTTAAGATTAAATCCATTAATTTTCAATAATTGTAATTATTTCTTATGACAATAAATTTCAGTTTGATTGGTAAAACATTTTAATACTTACGGTATATATCAAGTTTCCATCCATCTTCTATGCCACTATCTGGAATTGAGGGTTGTTGTCCTCTACATGATAAATATTTACCGCCATCCTCAACTGTTGGAACGAATGTGAGAACACTAGTGGTTTTATTACGGTCAGGGCTTGTCTGGAACAGAATTCAGAAACTGAAAAATTTTTGCAAGAATAATGTTATATTAAAATTTTTCATAGCCACTCAGTTGGGTAGTTTAAAATGTCTGCAACTAACGCAAATTCGTTATATTAAAATATATTCAAGTAGTTGCATATTCAATTGTGACACAGCATGAGCGATTTATAAGAGTTGGGCTTTTAAATTCAGTAAGTCCCCTATTTGAGTTATATATATGGAAATAAAACCAACTACATCTTGGGAAACATTTTTTCTCATCTTATTTATTTAGGTTCTCGCATCGACTTCGAAAAAATATTTCTCGATAACAAACAGTAAACAACCCCACTGAAGACATGTATAAAATCTTTATCAAAATCTTTGTTATTCCTATCGTGGCCGTAAAAATTTGGATATTTTTTTGAAACACTGTTCATATATTTTTTCTTTCCTTACTTTAAGGTCTGAGATCCTTTATTTCATTGAATATTCAATAAATAAGTGTCAAAATCGCATAATAGTCTCTTATGCATAATTCAGTGTTATCTTGAAGAGATATTACTGCTAAAGGTATGAGACGTGCGGAGCCAGAATAAAAAAGACTCTTCATATTTCCATAAGGACCGAATGAGAATATGTAAATCGACATTACTACTGAAAATACGACTAGGTGATGATAAATTAAAACAAAAAACTATTAACTTAATTATTTTAAACTCTTACAACAACAATGAGTAACAACAGTAATGTAGTACAAACTTTGTTAAGATATATGTCAAGACATCCATAATAAATCATTAGACTCCAGAATGTGACTTACAGAATATATGTACAAGTTTCGAGGGTGAAATAAAGGAATGAGAGAACATAGACTCAAATTATTTATATTATATGAATGTGTCGGAAAAGAAAGTATGTTGAAAGTGATTTGTACCACAAACTCAGAACTATCAAAAATACATGTGTAAGGTACTGCTAGGTAAATTAGATGATGTTACTAACTAATGTATCTAAACTGATGACTTAAAAGGTGCAAATGTCTAGGACAATTTTCAAGTAAGCAAACATGTCTTTAAAATACATTAATACGTTTTTTGGCCAAAAGGAGATATAAATACATATGCGAGTGATAAATAAGATAACTGGTAAGTCAATAATTCATTTCAAAATAAATTCAAACCACTATTTACTAGAAGCAATATAAAGGCAGATGTCTAGATATTGCCAAAAAATTTAATGACACATTCAAATCATAATTGCTCTGGGGTGTAGAATCTACAAGAGCAGAAGGTTATAATTGAATATTGTAATAAAGTGAATACAAGTTATATTTTTCATGAAAAAAAAAATTAAGAGAAACTGAAAAGATTTTGGGAACAATATAAAGAAGCAGTCTTCTTTTTTAACGCAAATAGTAAATTGAGAATATTTTGATTAATTTTTTTCGATATTTACTTAAATTTTATGAAATTAACGTATTAATTATGTTAATGAACGTTGAAGATTAATAATCTTTATTTAATAAGGCAAACTGAAAACTAAACACCAAGTGTTGAGTCATATAATTATGAACTTTGTCACAAAATCTTGAAGTTGAATATTATTATTATTATTATTATATTGAAGAAATGCTTGATTACTAACGTTTAGGATCGTCATAGATACACCTGGGACGTTGTGGGTGGGCCCCATAAACTTATATCAGTTGTAGAGCAACTAAGCCCTCACCAAGAGTTACTAAGAGCGATATGAGTAATCCTCAAGCATGAAATGATATGCTTGCGACATTTGAGGGTTTTTATATGATTTTTTATTACTTTTACCCCTTTATCTAAAGAAAATTCTATTGTTTCCTAGGTTAGGTTCCCTTTTGATATACGTACTTTCATACCGTGGTTATAATTTTCACATATTCTCGTTTGTTAATGAACTTATTCAACTTTTTTTTAATTTTTAAATGTTATTTCCACTTTAAATCTATTATATTATCGTTCTAAATGAGATTCATTGAATTTGTAGGACAAGATTGTTTTTTTTTTGCGAAAACTAATTCGAAAGGTGATATCAGGTGGTATTATAATAAAAAGTGTATAATTTAACTCATGAATTCCTTGCATTCTGCTCACCATTAGTAATAAATCTGTAAAAAACTATGTAGAAATAAGTGAACAAATTATAAATTGATGAATTACATTACGACTTACATTTAACGTTTTTTAAGTATATTTTTCACAAATTAAGGAGACAAGTGTTATAATTTTAATAATGGGCATATTGCAACATAAGTAATTACATTTGTATTTTTAGATTTTTTGGCAATAACACCACAATTAGGTGCTGGAAAGTACTTTCAAACATCCAATGTCAAATTGCGAATGCTAGCACTAATTTCGAGAATTTCTAAAAGTTTACGACAGTTGTATAAGGTTTTGAACTATAATAACTATTAGCAGTTATTAGGTAACTACTTTGCACTGTTTTGTCTTTGTTTCATTCCTATTTGATCTTCCATTATTAAATTTGATGGCATAATTTATATTATAAACTAATTACATTTTGTTAGAACGTATAATTGGGTTAATATGCGTCAATTAATTCCCACTGAATTTTAAAAGATGATGGGACGACTATTGGATGAGTATTGGAGAATAGTAAAATGAATTTTCATGTACTCATTTTCTTTACAAACAGTCAAGTAAAACAGAAATTCACAGTGTAAGATTTCAAACCATCTCTTTCATTAGGTATGATAACAAATTCTTTTTTTGTGGAAAATTCAATCGTATAAATTTCACGAAAGGATCCTTTCCTGTTTCTCTTTTAACTTTGATGTGATATTTTGAGAAATAACAAAAACGAAACGTAATGCTGCTGTTGAAATTCATGAACAGCTCCGGGGATCAAACGATATAAATTTCATCGGGATAGTGAGTTTTCTAGAATTGTGTTGTACGTTACGGGACAGAATTTGGTCACAGCGAAGACAGCAAATTATGTTTCCTCAGCAAATATTTGAGTGTATCCGACGATTTCGCCAAGTGGTGAAGGAAAAATGGATATTTCTTTGTCCATCGTTATATATATATATATATATATATATATATATATATATATATATATATATAGGGACATTCAATACAGCAAATTTGATTCCAACAAAAGCAAATTATGTAAATATGTTTTATCAGGATTAACATACGAACTGAACTACCAGTTTACTAAATTCTTGATTCCGGATAATTTTGGAGCAGACGTTTCGCCAAGGTCTCATTTGGCATTGAGAAGTGTTTGTAGAGTGGCCTAAAAGCTGTTGCATATATCCTGTTGCACACATTGGGTGGTTGAAATATATGGGGAAGTAGAATTGTAGTAACACCACGTAAATAAAAAATGTTCGAAAAAAATTTTATAATAGGGAGTTTAAAATAGATTACATAGCAAATGTCTGATTATATGGATATATGTACATTTATGACCCAGGTACTATATACTTTTATATAAACAAACCTTGCACGTATTATAGTATAGATAGTATAAAACATATAAAGGCTAAATAAAACAAATAGCAATTTTAAACACAAACAATCAAATAGATGACAATTTTTGCTCGTTTTCAAGATTTTGTGCCTGAAAAGATAAGAAGGTAATTCTCAGGAATGGGTAGAGTATCCAGTTGAAATTACTATCAAATATTAAGGTCTTCGGTCTCACCAATGTGTTCATTAAAAAGTTTCTGATCAATCCAATAGCAAACACGGTTATTTATGTCAGGTATTTCTAGACTCGCAAACAAACTTATTAACGCATACGGGGTACTTCCTGTTGACGTAGAACCTTGGAATTAAACAACGAGCAAGTGTCATAGCATAAATAAAGGAAAAATCGGAAAGAGGTTAAATTTTAATCATCATTTAAGCATCAATACCAATTACCTACTTTCTCTCATAATATCTTAACTTTAAAATGAAAAATGTTTGGTGATCTATCTCCCGTTATACTATTGAAATGCCTGCACCAGCTGATTATTTTGCCTTTAGTGGAGTCAGGGGTCCCATAGAAGCTCACACCACTTATGACAGATATAATCTAGTTCATTCATTTTTATGTGTTTGTATTGTTGGACTTGTTTACAGAAGTTTAAAATGCGCCAACACTAGATAATGTTGCCTCTCACATTCTGGGCCTTTTCTTTAAATTTATCCTAGATTTATTTTAATTTATGTGAAGCATCCATCTATAAGTTTTGTAGTTAACATAACTAAATTACTCCCTGTCTGTTAATAACTTCCCGATATCTCCAAACGACTGTGTGAATTTAGTATCAAGTTCTGCCGTATTATGTAAGTACAGGTCAACAATCAGTCTTATTTTTCATGTGCCTTGACAGTATTACCAGGCGTAGCGAAGGCTACAGGGTCTTCGGCTAGGCCAGGAGTTGTCCTGCATTACGTTTCCTATTATAATTTCCAATATTTTTAAGCCAAAAACTGGTTTTCTTCCTACTCCTCTTCAACCGTTATTTATTCCTTTAATAAAATTAGCTTGAAGATCCTATCACAAGTTCCTCTCAACACTTGGCCCAGATAAGACATTTTCCTATCTTTAACAGTTCCTAGCAAGATCATATCCTTGTTCATTTTTCTTATTACTTCTTCGTTGGTTATGTGTGCCGTCTAATGTATTCCAAGTATTTTTCTATGTATCTAATTTCCCATTTCTGATTGCAATTCTGATGCTTGAAGCGACAATTTCAGGATCCATGCCTTCATCCATACAACAGAACTGACGAAACATAATATCTAAGCATTCTTTGACTTAATTCTGAGGAAGGGAGCATGTCTGCCTTATGAAACATTTACATGGAAAACTTAAGAGAACAAATAATTTTTACACAAGAGAAGATATCTTTAGTTTGGTGGTGTTATGTCACCCATATATTCACTATATGGGTACAGTCTCTTGAACACTTACTAAAATTATTATTATAGGACATCAACAACAAAGAAGCAACTATAATATTTACATTAGAAATTGAGCAGAATAGCACATTACCTTTCTTATATATGTTAATAACAAAAACATAATCGTCATTTGATACAGAAGTCTTCAGAAAACCGACTCACACTAATTTTAACTGTAATCATCCAAATACCATATAAGGGCATCATTAAATCTTTATATGATAGAGCAGAAACCAATTGTTCTGAAATTAATAAATTTAATGAAAAAAAAATATTTATAAAAAATTCTCCTAAAAAGTACAGCAAGAAAGAGTTAGATAAAATACAAAACAATCACTAACATTCAGCCACAAGTTCCTCCAAACTAATACCTACTACTAATATCATTGATAATGACATTACTACAATAACCATACCGTATATATAGGGACTTTCAGAAAGACTGAAATGAGGGGCCGCCAGATTTGATATTAAAACAACATTCAAAACAAATAATGAACTCAAATCAAAAACTATGCCAAATTAAGTAACGGTAAATTCCTTGCGAATGTAACAAATTTTATACTGTAGAAACCGACTTATAAATGTTCGAATAAAGGAACACAAAAATTATATAAAGAATCGACAAATGGAAAAGTCAAAAATTTGTTGACATGCCTTGGAGTCTTGATCATAACATACAATTTCAAAATTCAACCATACTACACTTAGAAGTATACAATTCAAAAGGAAAGTTGCAAGAGTCTGCTTCATTTTTATTAATTAAAGCATATGTATTGCTAGTAATTCTGTAAAATTTAGCCGTTCGAGGTCACCAATAATCAAGGATGAAATTAATAATGGTAATGTCCTTTTGAACAACCCTATATCGTGATATTTTTTTTCAGGGTTTTACCTTATGACTTCAATGAGATCTATGGAACATCAGAAATTCGTTGATATCATTTTTGGCCAACGTATAACAACAACATATAATTTGAAAGAAGATTTATTATTTCACATAATTTTTAGAATTTTTTAGTGCTACCCCGTATATATCAAATTAGAAGTAAATTCACTTAATCTCTTCGAGGTGTCATTCTTTTGTACGCAAGATGTCCTCGCGTCTTTATATTCTCTTAGTTCCATAGTTTTTATTGAGAAACATTTAATGTCAAATTGTGAGTTATTTAATTGGTCATTGCGAATTACCATTGAAAAATGAGTCCGATTTTGATCTTGAAACGTTTCAACTATTTGAGATATACGGACTCTCCAGCAATTGTGGTGATGCTACAATTATCTTTCAGAAATACAATAAAACATTAAAAAAATATATATAACCGACTTCCACCTATAACTAAAAAGCTAAAAATAATTATAACAAAATACAACTCTAGCAAATAAATAACACATTCAATGTTGTTAGGTACCTACCCAGGAAGTAAAAAATGTAAACATTAAAAGGTGCTCATTTTGTACAAATTAATTACCTAGCAATCTAGTATATTTTTAAAGTCGGTGTCAAGCCAAGCAAATCTAAAATCCTTCATTGCCTACTTATCTACTACTTCATCAAACTTGATTGTTGCTTGGCACCGACTTCAAAAATATACTAGATTGGTAAGTAATTAATTTGTACAGAATGAGGACCTTTTAATGTTTACATTTTTTACTTCCTGGTTAGGTACCTAACAACATTGAACGTGTTATTTATTTGCAAGAGTTGTATTTTGTTATAATTATTTTTAGCTTTTTAGTTATAGGTGGAAGTCGGTTATATATTTTTTAAATGTTTTATTTTCAACTTTTTAGTTTTTTTTTTGAACTCAGGTAGTTTTCATTCTCTATTTTTTATTTTGTATGTATAACCTTAATAGACAGGACCAGGTAACATCGAAAGCCTCAACATTACACAATGATACATTTTCATTTAAATTGACAGGTAAATGTTATAATAAGCCCAAAATATATTTATGCCTTATGGATCACGCCATGTAATCTTTATTCAACTTTTTTTGACAACTATATATAATTCCACTCCACCAACCATCCTGTAAATACGACTGCCCATGGACAAGCATAAATTTGTTAGCTGCCTTCTGTAAACTATAGGACGGAGTAGAATCCATCCCATATTTACGGAGTCAAATCCGTCCTATATTTCAGCCATAGTATATAACTCCTTGTTGTCTATCCCATAAATTATTTCATTATATTATCGCCCTGTGTAATATTAATTCCTCTCCATACTTTATGCAACTTCTTATGTGCTATAAAATAAATAATTTTTTAATCACACTGTATAAATATAATTTAACTTCAGCATATATTTCAACCATTCTGCATATGATTTGTTTACGTCCATATCATATAACAGTTTTTTAATCACCCTATATAACTTCAATTTCACATTTTTTTCAACATTTTTATACCATCAATCGTCCACTCCACCTATATGCCATACATCCTGTATATACAGCTAAATGGCCTAACTTATATTTCAATCATCATATAAATGCAACTCCTTATATCACTTTACTTTGTGATTTTGTTTTCTATAACTAAACATCCTGTGTATAAACCCACCAAATAGCAGTTTAGATTGACATGTGTTGTCACTGAATTTTCTATTAGTCCGGGAGAATGTGACAACCAAAAGCACCGTCTTCGCAAAATGGAAAAATTTTCATTTAAATATATATTTGCCGGGTATACAAAAAAACGAGCTTGGTACTCATTGATTTAAGGATTCGAAAATACTATGCTTTACTACCTATATGCTTGAGATGTACATAGAAAATTTTCAAATTCGCAATTAAAACTTCCAGTGGCTAAAATTCCCGCACTATTACGTTGGAATTAAAATATTTATGAAATTTTTGATAAGAATTTTGGAATTTTCGGACATTGTCTGCAAAGCTGCAAGTTGCACGTCGCAGAAAAGTATATGAGATCACCTAGGGATCTTCCTTAATAGATTAAACGTTAAAAAAATATACACATCTATAAGGAGTGTTCGAAAAATCGACCAATATGTTAGGGATATTGGTCGATTTCCATGCACGCATGTGTTCATTCACAAATTTCTTCACTTTACCAATAAAATTCTTTTCCCAAATTTGAAGTTTCACCAATCCGGATATATACTCTATTAAACAAGACACTTCAAAGGCTACTTAATTTTTCATTTAGTTTGCCTTACTAGCCTATTGAAATTATCACTACCACTGACTAAGGCTTTCCTTTGCTTTTTCAGTTTCAGAAGTCAACTTGTTTTATCTTTCGCATATATCCTATACGTTCACAAAGTGCGTGTTAACACATGGCATAGTTGAATTTTGGTTGTTACATATTAAATTCCGCCTTTTCCATCTCTTGCACAATGAAATTCTAGGCTTAGGGCTAACATAGCATAGGAAAACAACAAATCATGCAACATGTAGTTCAACAGCATCTCTGGTGGTAAAGAATATTTTAAAGCTTATTTAACAAATTGTTGGGGTTTAGGAGATATTTTTTTTTTCTACATTGTAGTAAATATTATCTCAAAATATGGCAACAAGGTATTTCACTTCTATCCAATTTGTTGCAACGTAAGTTTTTTGTCAGTTGTGGGAGTATTTGTGCTTAATAATTCACCAAGGAAATTGTTTTTCAAACATTACGCAATCTATAAAACTGTGACTTTGTGTACATTGTTGTTTATCGAGATGATTCGACAAAACAGGATCCATAAATTCCGCTCAGTGATCGTCTATTCGCTTAATATTGTTTGTTAATGGACGAGGACAGAAAAAATCATCGAAGGAGAAGATGGAAGAAACCTCATAAAGATAGATGTCGGACTATGAAGTAAATGACTCGCATTTAATATCTTTTCAATCAAGAAAAATGGCGCTGGATTCACAAGACGGAAAACAACAACGGAGTATTAGATTCGAGAGCATCTGATACTACGTGTTAATTTATTACTACCAGGTATGCATTTTCTACTATAAGAACTGTGATGCAGTAATGTTAAGATTGATTAGTGTTTAAATAAGTAATGAGTAAAATAGTATCCTGAATGTTCTCAAACTAAATAACTTCTAATCATAT
This sequence comes from Octodonta nipae, assembly GCA_034190945.1. Classification (NCBI taxonomy): domain Eukaryota; kingdom Metazoa; phylum Arthropoda; class Insecta; order Coleoptera; family Chrysomelidae; genus Octodonta; species Octodonta nipae. The sequence continues at coordinate 59,129,982 of CM067221.1, forward strand.
TTGTTGTTAGTAAGATCTCTTTTACTAATAAATTACTTAAATGTTTTAATTTTTAAATATTTTCAAGATTATATTTTGAGTAGGTTTTCTTATCTATTGGTTTCTCAATTCTAGAGGTCCATCGTTACAGATTTTCTAAGACTTGGCTGTGAAGGCTATTCGCCCATTCCTATGGATTCGTCTTATGTTGAGACGGAGGTATTTGGTCTTTTATCAGGTCTGGAATACATTCTTAATCTGTTGCCCTGTCTTTCCAAATTTCCTGCCTAATGCTATTCCCAAGAACATTATTCTTTTGATTTCTGTTACCTTATCCTTAAGTAAGATCCAATCCATTCTTTATGTAATACGTCTGAACAACTTAATGTCTAATTACTTTCACAACTATGGGTCAGTATTGAATAAAATTTCGGTGCCCTTGGTTTCTTTCCTCTGGAGCCGCCACTGAGCTCAGGGTTAAACTTTTGCTAAATGTAGAAGGACCTAGTTTTCTGAAGTGAAGCGTACTACTGAGTGTTGTGAGGTCAGTCATTCTGTACGGAGCCTTGGTCTGGTGCAGGGTTGTAAGATATATAAGCAAATCTTACTAAGGGTAGCGATTGAATATAGGACGGTCTCTGCTAGACCTACAAGCGAAGGGAAAGAAGAAATGGCGAGAATGATGGGGGAGAAGAGAAAGAGAGAGAGAGAAAGAGAGCTCAGCGATGTGTGAGATTGAAGAAATAAAGTTGAAGCCGTGTTGTTCGATGACAGATACCAATCCTAATGGTTCCGGACACTCAATGGCTGTATTAACAAAACAAATTTTACTAAATAGGGGTCTCACATCATTTTCTTAGAATAGTCGGCGAGAATGCAAGTGCAACATATTCATGATGGGTTTCCACCGACCAAAATAGAGAGCAGTAAAACATGCGCCAAGTTTAGCCCGATATCGCTTTTCTGTCTGGAGTTTAGATAGACTACGTTTACTAATTATTCAAGCTGCCATGACCATTGTTTCTCGTAAACAATTTATTTAGCTATTATATGTTATAAATTAGAGCAACGTGGTCCCGCGGTTGTCATTATCGTAATTATCACACGTATAACTGTACCATTTAGTTAATACATTTGTATTTTTGATTTAATGTTTTATTCCAAGTTTTAATTTATGTATTTTAGATAAATATTTTTTCATAAAAACTCAAAAGTCATTTACAAGATATATATATATATATATATATATATATATATATATATATATATAATAGGCTAGGTCTCATCACTAATGACTATGTTCGTAAGACTTCACATTTCAGACTACGAAATAATTAATATTAATCCTACTGCTTATTTTTAGAAAAAGACCAAGGAAATCATCAAGAGAACACATCTTCCTCTTGACGTCAAAAAGATCATCATTTCTCGTGAAAAGTCTACTAAAATTCCGAAAATTTACGGACTACCCAAGATTCATAAGCTAGACATTCCTCTTAGGCCCATTGGCAGTTCGGTACAATCCCCGACCCAAGAATTAGCCCGGTACTTAGCCAAAAACCTTCAACCTCTAGCCGAGCAAGCATCCTTGTACGTATATATTCTTCCTTTTCTGCCTTCCTAGATAAGTTAGGTGCTTATAGAATTTCAGAAATAATATCCTAGTTAGCTTCGATGTTGTATCTCTTTTCACTAATGTCCTCGTTTCGGAAATGTTAGATATTCTAAAAACAGAACACAATATCTCTTCTCACATCATCAAACTTGTACAACGCTGTTCTTGTAACACGTATTTTTCATTTCAAGACAACTCCGTTGAAACAAGTACGTGGGGTCCCGATAGGTTCGCCTCTTTCTCCAGTGCTTGCTAACATTTTCATAGACCTCGTCTAACTTAAAACATTCCTGTTGGCTTAGATATGTTGATGATACTTTTGTTATTTCGCCTCATGGCAGGTTCATTATCCGTCTTTTTACAACACCTTAACGGTATACATTCTAACATTCAATTTACAATGGAAATCGAGTCCGATTCTTCTCTCCCGTTTCTTGATGTCCTTATAATAAAAACCAACAATGCCCGATTCTCACATATCATCTATAGGAAACCAACCAATACCAATCGATACTTAAATGCCTAAACACACCATCACTCTGCCCAATTGAGTTATACAGATATAGAAAAAACGAACTTTATAATCTTTAAATAAATTCTTCGATAAAACGGTTCATCCACATTGCGCACATAATTTGTCAATCTCAACAACCCGTGAATACACCAATCTCGTCAGAAACAGACCAAAAGCACTGGAAAGCCTACCTTCTGTACAGTCGACGAGTCACTGAGTCACTGATTAACAGTTCAGTGACTTTTGGGGAGTAGGCTGATTGAGGCCCCGGGTTCGACCTAAACTCTGAAACTCTTTCACTTTTGTCTCTTGATAATGGCTCCAAAGCAGGAGTCGAAACGTCGAGCATTTAATAAATTCAGACGCGGTTCAAACCAAGAACCTAGCCTAGCTCAGAATAATGACCGCGGAAGCCTCTCAGAACATATATATATATATATATATATATATATGTTTGTGTATACTGTTTCACGGATGGAAATATGTGGTTGATGATTTATTCCGGTGTACATCCGTTCGTCTGTATTCGTTTGAAAGATCACTTGACGTTTCGCCAAAATCATATTTGGCTTTCTCAAAAGATACTAAGTAACTGAAGAATTTCTGGTTGATCTCAATTTATACCTGCCCTGTGAGCCCTCATTAGTACTTAATCTCTCAGGTACTTTATCTTGTTTATTAGGTTGGGTTAACTGATGGTCAATTAAAGTGCAATTGCCGTGTTCATTTTCATGGTGTAGCCTCTCTGAAGAATTGAAAGAGTGCAGAGGAACTTGAAGAGCTGTGGAAATGGAGAACTTAAGGTCTTGAGAACAGAGGAAGAAGAAGAAGAGCTTAAGATCTGTGAGAAGGACTGTATTGAAGAGAATTGAAGGTAGGTGGGCAAATGGTCGGTTTTACTAACTGAAATGAAGAAGAAGAAGAAGAAGTGTAGGACTGAAGAATTGAAGAACTGGCTCGAAGGATTGAGAAGACGAACATAATTTTGGCAGTTTTTATCGGAAACTCAAGGCTAGAGGTTGAGGAATTGGCCTTTGTATAACTAGACTCGTAACGGAATGTATTAATGAAGCGAAAGCTGAAGAGCTAATCGGAGACACTTAAGGTCTTGAGGGAACAGATAAATAGCTTAAGGTCTTTTTGTAAGAAGAATTGTCTCGAAGGATTGAGAAGACGAAGAATATTCTTAGAATTTTGCAGGGGATATGAGGCATACCTTACCACGCTGCCTCAGTGCGGGTTGGTAAGGGGCAAATGTCTATTTCCCTGATTTTTACCATTTACGTCAGAGACGACTGTACCCCCCGGAATTTTGTCACAGTTTTTTTATTTATGAAAAAAACCTTGACTTGGATGGGATTTGATCCCGGGTCCGGTCCGCTATATCAAGCTCCAATTTAGTACAATTGTGTGAGCTGACGGACTTTCCCACTAGGCCACCGGGGGGCTATATATATATATATATATATATATATATATATATATATATATTACGTAGTAATTAACTACTAAGAATTTGGATAGAATTTGGAATTTCCCAAAAATAATGGGAAAGTAGCCAAATTTTTTTTTATTTTATAAAGGGCACTAAATAAAGTGTACTCTTTTATTATATCATGAAAGCTTTCGGAATTTATTGATTTCTTCTTCAGTCAAGTTTCTGAAAGATTACACAAATTAATAATGGTATAACTTAATCTAGATGGTTAAACTAAACTTACAATATCGAGGTTGGAAAATTATTAAAAAAGGTTCTCATTGCAAGTAATATAAATTGTGTAATCCGTTTTGAACAAACAGTACAGACATATTTCAACAATTTAATAAAACATTATTATAACCGGATCACACTAAGATTCTTATGTCATGGAGTGTGGATGCAAAGACATTGAAAGAATTACTAGAGAGAGATCTCTCTCTCTCTCTCTCTCGAGTCTAATGGAATACTGACTCGATGATATTTAAACACACATATATATATATATATACACATACACACATGTACAAATATACAAACATATATAACCGTAATGCCTCGGCTTGTCAACAACCTGCCAAGTGCTTACTCTGCAAAGAGAAAGATAGTAGGTCAGACTGCCGGCACGTTGCGGGTAGTTGGAAATGTCCGATCTACCAACAGGCGATGAGAGCAGCACAAGCCCGTAAATGAAAGTACTGCAACTCAACCTCAACCATTGCGAAGCAGCCCAAGACCTACTGGTACAGCGGGTGCGGGAATTGGATTGCGACGTAGCCATAATCTGCGAGCAGTACAAAAACTTCGACACCCTGTCCTGGGTAAATGACACAACGGACAGATCAGCGATAGGGGCTTGCGGTAAACTTCCGTTCCAACAACTCCCCGAACCATGGCTTGTGAGAGCCAAAGTGGGAGGGGTCCACTTCTATAGCTGCTATGCACCTCCTAGTGCACAGCTCGAGGAGTTCGAGTTATTCTTGGACACCTTGGCGGAGGATGTACGGAAGCGTGAATCGGTCGCCATCGCAGGAGATTTCAACGCCTGGGCAATTGACTGGGGATGTCGGGAAACGAGCGCGAGAGGACGAGCTCTCCTTGAGACCATGTCTTCGCTCAACCTGGTACTCCTCAACACAGGAGCCGTAAGCACATATCGCAAAGGCACAGCCAGCTCCATTATCGACGTAACATTCGTTAGCAGCAACCTAATTAAAGGGGGCTGTGAGTGGCGGGTCGATGAGGAGTTTACTAATAGCGACCACCAAGCTATTATTTGGGAAATCAACACCACTCCCAAACGAAGATTGTGTGTCAGTCGTGCGAGGTCACAGCCAGTCGGCTGGAACAAAAATGCTTTCGATGCTGATTCATTCGCCTTGGTTATGGAGCAGGAACCATTGTCAATAGCAACAAGCGCAGAAGCCACTGCCAAAGAGGTAATGACAAGCGTTGTCAAGTCCTGCGATGCTTCCATGCCAAGGAGACGGCAGAACAACAGCCGCCCACCAGTTTACTGGTGGAACGACACGATCTCACAACACCGACGAGAGTGTCTCAAAGCACGAAGGCTGCATCAACGAGCACGGAGACGCGACAGGGTCACAACAGAAGAACTAAGGCTCGACTATGAGATCAAAAGACAGCAACTACGAAGAGCCATTCTCTCAAGCAAGAGATCCTACTGGAAGGAGTTGTGTGACGAAGTTAATCAAGATCCATGGGGAAAACCGTATAAAATCGTGATGCATAGGGTTAAGGCCCCTCCCATGACATCAACGAACTGCCCCGAATCATTGCACCGCATTGTCACTCACTTGTTTCCTGCAAAGCCTGAGCTACCCGCTAATCCTTCGTGGCAGGTGAGGGACGAAGATATACCATCAGTGACTATGAGTGAGCTGATGGGCGCGTGCAACCGGCTCCAAAACGGTAAGGCTCCCGGTCCAGATGGCATACCTAACATCGCGCTAAAATGCGCCATAGCCAATAGGCCTGACATGTTTCTACACATGTATGAGACCTGCCTAAAGCAGGGGGTTTTCCCGAGTAAGTGGAAAAAGCAGAGGCTTGTGCTCCTCCCTAAAGGGGGAAAGAAACCTCCCGACGAACCGTCATCATATCGTCCCCTCTGTATGTTGGACTCTGCGGGAAAACTCCTTGAAAGGATAATAGCAGATAGGCTGGAGCCCTACGTTGAGCCGAAACTTTCCACCAACCAATTCGGGTTCAGAAAGGGGAGATCAACCATCGATGCCGTGACACTCGTTACCAACATCGCCAGAGAGGCTATCTCGGGAAAGAGATGGAGAAGAGGTGGAAAAAAGTACTGTCTAATAGCCACCCTGGATATCAAGAACGCCTTTAACTCGGCCCGCTGGGACCGCATTTTGGAGGCTCTTGTCAGGATGGAAGTTCCGCAGTACTTGCGCAGAATGGTTTCAGCCTATTTCAAGGACCGCATCTTGTTGTACCAAACTGAAAATGGGCAAGTAGACTATAAGATCACAGGAGGTGTACCTCAGGGCTCTGTTCTTGGCCCCCTCTTATGGAACGTAATGTACAACGACCTGCTCCTGCTCGGTCTGCCTGAGGGCGTCAGGCTAGTGGCATTCGCCGATGATGTGGCATTGATCATAGTGCGCAAGCACATAGAGGAGATACAAACAACCTTCTCATTCGCTATAGCTACAATTCAGCATTGGATGCTCGCAGCGGACTTGAGTTTAGCAGAACAAAAGACCGAAACACTTCTTGTTAGCAGTCGAAAGGCAAGGGAAACCATCACCCTCAAAATACGCGACTCCTACATACAGTCGCAGCCCTTCATCAGCTATTTGGGGGTGCTCCTGGACACACGGCTCAACTTCAAAGAGCACATAATCGCGGCCAGCAAGAAAGCAGCTGGGGTACAGGGGGCATTATCTAGAATAATGCCGAATGTCGGAGGCCCTAGACAGATAAGAAGACAGCTACTGGCAACAGTAACTACTTCTGTTTTGTTGTACGGGGCACCGGTATGGGAGAAATCGCTCGAGCTACCATCGTACCGCCGGAAAATGAAATCAGTCCAGCGGCTCTCAGCGATTCGAGTGGTATCATCCTACCGCACTGTGTCTTACGAGGCGGTGAGTGTGATTGCCTCTACCCTACCAATCGACATCCTGGCTGCAGAAAGGGGACGGCTTTATCGCAGAAAGTTAGAGAAAGACCAACCGACAGGAAACAGCGATGAAAGAGCCATGAGTCTAAGGCAATGGCAGGAGAGGTGGGACAGCTCTACTAAAGGAAGGTGGACATATCGATTGATACCTAACATCAGTCGTTGGGTCAACCGCCAGCATGGGGAGGTTGGGTTCTACATCACTCAACTCCTGACTGGACATGGATGCTTTCGAGCATACCTGCACAGGTTCAGGAGGGCAAACTCCCCAAACTGCCCACACTGTACGGACGTGATAGAGGACGCGGAACACGTGTTCTTCTCCTGCCCCCGGTTTCAGGATCAACGTGCTGAAGTGGAGAGGATTCTGGAGACTAATATCGTTCCAGAACAATTAGTAGAAGCCATGCTGAAGGGCCCCCAAGCCTGGAACTTGGTATCAGATTACGCGGAGACTATCCTCAAAGAACTCCGCAATACGTTCGAGGAGTAGGCTTTAGAGGCTTTCAATGTAAGAGCAGTAAACATCTGCAATGAACCACCCTTACGAAGTAGTATTGACTAAGAGTGCCGCAGGGGACCATGGTTGTAGGAGAAAGAGGTTAGGGTTTTAGCGGGTATACGGTATACTGGTTTCAATGCAACGATTTACTCTTGCTTTGAAGTCATTACATCGGGAGTCCCGCACGACGGCCAGCACGTGCTAGCTAAGTACGGAATGTATTTCCCCCCTCTTCGGATAAAAAAAAATAAAAATAAAAAAAAAACATATATAACCCAAAAACAAGGGGAGATAATACTTGTTAAATTACAGTTAAAGTTTATGATTTTTGTCTAACTCAAGTAAATTGCAGTATATCGTTTTTAGGTTTTTTATGTCTGTTTTTTATTAATACTTACGTTGTGTCGATGTATGCAAACCATCTCCAGAAACTGTCTTTTGAAGGTGTTGGATTCACAAGCTAAAACCCCTGGGTTGTCAAAGTCAGAGGAGTGGTTATTCTTCAAACAATGTTCGGCCAGAGCACAGCTACATTTGTTGAGGCGTATATCACTTTTATGTGTTGTTAACCTGCTTTTGAGGTTTCTTGAAGTTTGACCTATGTAACAGGACTGACAGTCTTTACAATCCACCTTGAATACTACATTGGTCTTCAAAAGTGTTGGTGTCCTATCTTTGACCTTTTGAATATGTGACCAACTGTTTTAAGAGGTTTGTGGGCAAACATGATGTTACGTTCCGATTTAAAAACCTGTTGTATTCTGTGGGAGATCCTATTTATGTATGGAATTGAGACATAGTTCACCTGGGTGCTGGTGACATTCGAACTGCTTGTTGTGGGTGTAGGGGTTCTTGGTCGCCATCCGTCGATAATGGCCAATTGTGAATTTTGAAAAATCAATTTACTTAAGAGTTTGTATGGGTAGGAATTGTCTAAGAGAAGTTGAAAAAGAGTTTTTAAACTTTTGTACCTGAAAGTTGGATGGCAAATGTTGCAAATTCTTCTCTTCATGCAATTGACTAGATTTATTTTCATTTTCAGAGGGTGTTGTGAATGGAAGTTAAGAAACCTACCTGAACATGTTGGTTTAATATACCAGTCTAATTTCAGACTGTCCAACTTTCAGGTGCAAAAGTTTTGGCCATTATCGACGGATGGCGACCAAGAACCCCTACACCCACAACAAGCAGTTCGAATGTCATCAGTACCCAGGTGAACTATGTCCATACATAAATAGTATCTCCCACAGAATACAACAGGTTTTTAAATCGGAACGTAACATCATGTTTGCCCACAAACCTCTTAAAACAGTTGGTCACATATTCAGAAAGGTTAAAGATAGGACACCAACACTTTTAAAGACCAATGTAGTATTCAAGGTGGATTGTAAAGACTGTCAGTCCTGTTATATAGGCCAAACTTCAAGAAACCTCAAAAGCAGGTTAACAACACATAAAAGTGATATACGCCTCAACAAATGTAGCTGTGCTCTGGCAGAACATTGTTTGAAGAATAACCACTCCTCTGACTTTGACAACCCAGGGGTTTTAGCTTGTGAATCTAACACCTTCAAAAGACAGTTTCTGGAGATGGTTTGCATACATCGACACAACATTAGTATTAATAAAAAACAGACATAAAAAACCTAAAAGAATATACTCAAATTTACTTGAGTTAGACAAAAATCATAAACGTTAACTGTAATTTAACAAGTATTATCTCCCCTTGTTTTTGGGTTATATATGTTTGTATATGTGTGTATGTGTATGTATATATATATGTGTGTTTATATATCATCGAGCCAGTATTCCATTAGCTTCTCTCTCAACGAATTCTTTCAATGTCATTGCATCCACACCCCATGACCTAAGAATCTTAGTGTCTTGTAACACCGAGTCTCGGCTTTTGTTTGCGTTCCATGTCACTGTTAAAATATGACAAATGGCTTCTACATAACTTTTTAAAATGAGATTCTGTTTTAATCTTAAAAAATGTATTCAATGTATATGTGATCCGGCTATAATAATGTTTTATTAAATTGTTGAAATATGTCTATAATGTTTGTTCAAAATGCATTACACAATTTAAATTACTTGCAATAAGAACCTTTTTTAATAATTTTCTAACCTCGATATTATAAGTTTAGTTTAACCATCTAGATTAAGTTATACTATTATTAATTTGTGTAATCTTTCAGAAACTTGACTGAAGAAGAAATCAATAAATTTCGAAAGCTTTCATGATATAATAAAAGAGTACACTTTATTTAGTGCCCTTTATAAAATAAAAATTTTTTGGTTACTTTCCCATTATTTTTTGGAAATTCCAGATTCTATATATATATATATATATATATATATATATATATATATATATATATATATTTCGGATGTTTTCACGAGTATGAAATGTCATTGAAAGTTCTCGGGATTCTCGTGTGTATTGTTTAGTTGTCTTAGAAAAGACAGTTTGACGTTTCGATGAGATCTCACTCATCTTCTTCGTGAAACTATCTTTTCTAAGACAACTGAACAATAGACACGAGAATCCCGAGAACTTTCAATGACATATATATATATATATATATATATATATATATATATATATATATATATATATAATTATATAATATTAAGGAGCGCAGTAGCAAAAAACTTCATTATTCCAATATGTTAATTGAATTACTTTTTAATAGCTAGAGCAGAAACCCTTTATGTGTAGTGTATTGAAAATGTGGATATATTATGGTTAAAATCACCACAAATATCGTTAAATTCTCTCTTGTGTAACCATGACTTGCAACTCGAAAATCCTGCACAATATCAGCTCCTTCGTATCCTATATTTATTCGAAAAGAGATTTATGTTGCAGTCACTTTGCGTATATTTGTGCCCGATTCCATTCGATTCTCCGAGAGAGCTGTTGGCTATATGTGTTGTTATGCGTTGTGCCGGACTGGCCGGAAATAAACATTGTCATATTTTACGTTTCGCTTATAAAAGCTTTTCTACTCGACAACTCTTTATTTCTGACTTTTTCATTCTTATTGCATTCTCTGTTAGTTCTTTTAGACCTGCCAACTGTGGCAGACTAGGGATTCTTTATTCTAGACCGGTTGAAAAACCTTGTTTGAAAACACAGATTTTTCTTAATGAAATATTTGATGGAAAGTTATAAATTTACAACTTTAAAAGTTTTTTTACACTATTAAAGAATTACCCTAGTTTCTTTAATCTGAAACACTGAGAATAGTTTCAGAAATTGGATGGTAAAGTTGTCAGTAACTTGCCATTATAACATATATTTACAAATCAATGAGAAACTAACCAATTTGAGGTACAAAAAACATGGTACAAAATTGTTTTCTGATGGATAGTAGTGACACCTCATAATTCATATTACAGATAATTGGAAATAATCACCATACTTGAAGTTAAACTCAGTGTGTTTTAAAAGTACAAAATGATTCGAGGTTTAGGTCAAATTAGAATAAAATGTTACATATATATATGTATATATATATATATATATATATATATATATATATATATATATATATATATGTTTTAGGCGGTTTCCGGGAATTCATCCGCGTAGTTGATAACTGATCCCTGCCGAGATCGATGGTAAATTGACGACGTTTCGGCAGAGTCACATCTGCCCTCTTCAGGTCGGTTCGCATAATTCTCGTAGCCTTCTGCTTTCGAGAAGCGAAAGCAGAAGGCTATATGTAATTGTATTAAAATGAAATAACCAACGAAAATTTTCCATATATAGTCGCTCAGAATTTATAATTAAGTTAGGATTTCGCACATGCTTCCAAAATAAAGGTAATGTATTGGTAAATCCTATTAACCTCGACAAAATCCAAATTGTTTTGTGTAAACTATGTTTTTTGGGCAGTATTCTTCTGCAATTTCGCGGCGAGGGCGTAAGTGATACCTTGTGAGATACTTGTATGCATTCTACAAGGTAGAATTTATGACATATCACACATAAAGTTTATACTGTTCACAATTTTATTTTCAAACTACAATTTATGACTTTCAGATTAAACAGGAAAAGCACGACAACTTACGACATATATGCCTTATTTCAATTAGGTAATATTTTATGGTTTAAAATGTTGAAATCTACCATTTTTTTCACTTCAGTAAAACAAAACTATTCAACAACCGTTTCAAACGAGCTTTCCGCTACAAATTACCCTTTTAATTAAAACGTATGGGAAACGTGGTAATGAGACAAAAAAACGTTAGAGATTGTAATCATGAGTTAATATACGATTTCGAAAGTGGTAATTAAATTTTCTTTTTCATTTAAAGGAAAGTGGCAAAGACTGACTCATAAAAACGAACGAGCCGCTAGACTGCAACATTACGCGATTTCGCCTGATTGTGTAATTAAAGAGAACAAAAGTGACTTAGGACATTAATCGCGAAGAGGTTAAGTAGAAATTATACAAAAATTGGAATCGTTTTTACCCTTTCTAGTCATCATAATGGTACATTGATTGTTAATAATGTTTTCAAGATAGTTTCTTTCCCATATTGAATTCGTGAATGAAATTCATTAGTTCTATGTCAGTATATATTATCCATGAAGTCATTAAAAACCAGTCCATTCCGTGCAGGTTGTGGGGTAGAAAGGACAGTAGGTGGCCAGCCACATGGGTAATATATATGTAATAATATAAACAGTATGAGTGCATATATTTTAGGTGGAGATAGTCCACATTCAATCAAACCAAAAACTCTGATAAATCATTGGTCTGTGGGTTTTAAGTTATGACAACATATATGTTAAGCAAATTATTATCAGTGTGACAACATCGCTTATCGGACGATACACTCACTGTAACACTTATCTCTAACTAGTAAAAAATGACCTTGACCACGAAAATTGCACGAGTAGATATTTTAAATTTCATATGTCCATACTAATTAATTCATTCATATTATTATTTATGTTGGATAATAAAGTACCTACTTTCACAATAAATAAATTTCAAAATTTTGACAAGATATTGAAATACATAACTGCACTAATGCACAAACTACACGGTTTTAGCCAGTTTTTCTACCCAACACATTAGGAAACAAATACGATGTTGAAAATTAAAAAAACTAAGGTCAAACTTTATAAACAGCCGCTTCCCCGATGCGCCACGTTGCTATATCTTCTCCGCAGATTTAGATCTACTTTTAATTTAATTTGAAAACTGAAAAAAATGGTATCTTAATGGAATTGGGATTAGTGAAGGAATAGAAACTGTCTAGAAGTTATTGATCAAGTTTTACAAGCATTTTACAAGCAAAATTATGTGTAGGTGACTGTAAAAATGGGGGCAAAATTTTTTTTGACAAAACTATAGCTTTTTTCTAAAAATGCGATAAGCGTTTTTTTACCTAAACTGTCATTACCCAAAATATTTGTACTCCAATCGTTTACACCCTGCATATATATATATATATATATATATATATATATATATATATATATATATATATATATATATATATTAGATTTGGTTTCACTAAATTCAACGTTTAAAAAATTATTTATTACACAAAAAAATCATATATTTAACTTACACAGACAATGTTATAAGTGTGAAGTTAAATGAAGATAATGAACGCTGCGAATAGTCTGCAGTTACATTTATAATATAAAACTGCTGACGCTACGTCATCAGTTCTCATGTAAACAAAGGGTCTACGTGAATTCTGAGAATTCTAGGAAGTTGTAATATAATACTTGTATGAAGTCAATTAGGGTTCAAGCACCGATGGTATCTTTAACGTGTGAATTGTAAGTTAATACACTTCTCATATAACAGCTCCCCTCATACATGAAAAGTTGATGCTTTACATCAACATTTTAATGGAAATGAAACATCTGTAATTAGCAGAATATCGCTAGAAATATCAAATCGTGGTATTAACATTACAAAGGTAATTAGAAAATAAATTTAAAATTGTTAGTATAGAATATGTTAGTGTGAATAATAAATCAAAAATCAAACTTATATAATATAACACGGGTAGTAAAATAAAATAAAAAGGAGAATACATAAAATATGGGTAAAACATATAAAAATACATTATTATAAATGAAATGTTTATACAGTTGTTTCTGTGATCGGATTTGTTTTTTGGCCGGCCTTAGTTTAGGCAGCATTCTTAGAGACGATGAAGGCGTCGTCGGTTGGTTGGTACTTTCTTGGGCTTTTGGGCGCTCTTCAATTTTCTTTTTGATGATGTTGTTGCTGAAATGATCATGACGACAGTTATATTCGTATACGTAAACCAAGAGATGTTCTTGGTTAGGAAAGGCTGATTTATAAGACCATTATGGCCTCTGGAGTACTGTTCTAACTTATGGTTTGCAACATCCAGTTCCTCCTCGTTGATGCTGCTTATGTCGAAGGGTTTCAGCTCGGTAATTTGTACCTATTCTGGAACCGTATCGCAACAGTTGTAAGGTACTGTAACTGTGTGATAGACTTCGGAAAGGGCTGTTTCTTTTTCAGACTCAGCCTGGACCTTAGTAACACCTACAAAGGCACTAAACTTCGATTGAAGTTTTAGAATGGAGTTGCGCACTAGAGTTAAAGTAGTTGAGTTCTTTTGTTTGCAACTCACGACAACACGTAAAGGTTAGGAGGTCACGACAAGTCACATATTTTGTTCAAGTTTTTGGACACTGTAACCCTGACTAAAAATTACTGCACTTCTGCAATTGTCCGGCACATTTTGAATACTTTTCAGAAGTTGCACCTCGCACGGTGCGTTAGAGTTTATAGGATAGGCGTATAGGTCGGGACACAATTTTCTTCCGATAGCAAGCGGTTTACACGCGCTCAAGTCCTTGATTGAAATAAACATTAAAGAGTCTTCGTTTTTCGCGAGGTACTTTTGAGTGAAAGACAAAAGGTGATGTAACCCAGTTCTGTTATCGTAAATTGGGATAGGGTATAACCAGAAAAGGGTATATGGTTGTTGTTCTATTAATGGAATTCTTAAGACAAAAATATGAGCTGAGTTTGTTTGGAAAGCTTCTAACTCGATAATTTCCAAGTATTGACCAATGCTTGAGTATTTTATTGGTAGTGTTTTTTATTAGGTTTTGTGATATTTCTTGCAATGCCGCAATAAGATGTTCGGGCGTTAAAATAGATGTATGTATGATTTTAAGATGCGCGAAAGTAATTGAATTTAGCACATCATTCAGGCTATCTTTCAAGTAAAGGTAATTCTCCATTAGTTTCTCGCAGAATTCGAGCAGCATAAGTTTTATTTCGATGTAACCGACTTTATCGTTAATTTTTCCGATTGTGGTTTCTAGTTTTTTCATATTGCTGTTAAAGAGTTTTTCGTCTATTTGAAGGTTTTGGACGGTCTCGTTAAAGTTTTTAATGACAGAGGTAGTTACACTAATTTGGTTTTTGAGTAAATTTTCTATTTGTAATTGACCTTGATTGAGCCTATTTATACTATCAGTAAAATATTTACCGTCATTCGCGTCTAAGTTTCCCGTAATTACTTTAAAAAGAGTACCTGCGCCATCTAGTATGCCGCGTTTTGGTCTTTTGGTGTCCATATTTATTTCGATAAATTTGTACTTAATTGTGGTGGATATTTGGTTTAGAAGATTTATATGAGTTTGTACATCTGAGCGGAAGTAATTCATTGTGAAAGATTTATAGTTAACAGTTTCGATAAGTGTTTGTAGAAGTCTATTATTTGTCGTGAAAACGTGTCCGAGAGCCGAAATATTTTTGTGGACCAAAAGTGTCCATTTATTGTTAGAAACGGTTATTTGGGCTTCGTTGTGGTAGTATATCCCTAATGTGTTATTTATAGGTTCGACTTGATATTGGGCTACTGCTGATCCGAACAGTAGGCACAACCTGAAACAGAAATTAACTTTCTGAGAACGGTTTCATTCTGTCGAAATTTACTTTAGTTATTTGTTTGGTTTTTGGATTTAGTAATGTCGCAGAATTTTTGTGAATCTCCAGGATTTCGAAAGGACCATTGAATTTATTTTGGAGTTTGTCCTTGATTTGGGATTCCTTGATATAGACTTTATCGCCTATTTGATAATTCGGGAGATTTTCGGAAACATGTTTATCGAATCGGGCTTTCGCTTTGTGCTTTTGAACTTCCCTTCTTTCACGAGCGATTTTATAATAGTGTGTGATACGGTTGTTGAGATCTCGGATGTATTTTGTTATCAATGATTGTTGGTTATATAGAGTTTCGGGAGTCCTACTCGAAGTATGTACTTAAACAAGTTCGTAACGAGTGAATCCGTGAGTTTTGTTTACAGAGTTGTTGTATGCGATGATTGCATAAGGAAGGATATTGAAGGGGTGTTCGTCGGGATTCTCTAATTTGTGGATTCTAATCATGTCTAGTAAGGTCGAGTGGAACCGTTCTATAGGACAGTTTGATATCAAATAGCTGTACCCGTATCCGTAATGGGGTACCGAAGTGTTGGAAAAATAGTAGTAAAGTACTAACAACGGTTTTTGAGGATTTGTCGATATGGGGTAGGCCTTAGAGAATTTTGTTAGTTCGTCCCGGATAGTTAATGCGTAGTTTTTTGTCGGGACTTCTAGAATATCGATGTTGACTCATTTAAAGAGTGTCCGTGGAGTTTCAGTAATGACAAGTGGGCTGTCGAGATTTTTCCGGTAAACTTTTGCTCTCTGGCAAGTTTGACAGTTTTTCATAAAATTGTCAACGTCCTTAGTCAGTCCTTGCCAATTGTATTTTTCTTTTATTCTGCGGATAGTTTCTTGATACCTGGATGTATATTATTTTTGCCGTTATGGAATTGGTCGAGAATGATAGGTATTTGGTCTTTCTCAACCGTTTGGACGATATTTTGGCAAACTTTCCATTTGATATCGATTTACGAAAAGATAAACGAAAGCATTTCCAAAATGGGCAGTTCAATGTTATTCTCAACACAGAATACTTCGTTTTCGCTGTACACATCTCTACTATTATACAAAGATGCGAAAAGAATCTCGTTGACTACTTCTGGGACAGAAGGGAGAGGGACGATGTAATAGCGTCTTTTTCTGACACTTTTGCTTGGAAAGACATTTAACCTAGGGGTACGGAATACAACATTTCCCTCAAAAATGTCTTCGATGATGTCATGGTGAAAATCTTTCATGAGAGAGCCTTGGGGAAATACTAGGATGTTTTTGTTTTCTCGGTCTAAGAGTTGGCAATTAGAGAATTGAATTTTGTCGTTTTATTTGGTGTTAGATGATTGTTTGCTTGAAATGATATGTATTCATTAAAGTTGTTAACTTAAATGCGAGAGAGAGCGTCGGAGTATTTATTTACTTTGCCGGGTTTGTAAATTATTTCGTACGCCTCGAGCTTAAGGCGCCATCTTGCAAGTCTACTTCCAGGATCCTTTATAGAAAACAGCCAAGTTAACGGGCGGTGATCGGTTAAAAGTAGAAACTTACAGCCAAAAATTACTGCTCTAAAGTGTTTAACCGCCCACGCTATTGCAAGGAGTTCTCGTACTATGGTTGAATACTTAGTTTTAGCATTGCAGAGTTCTGGAGGCATAGGCTACGGGCAAATCTTTACCTACGGGGCCTTGAGAGAGGACTGCGCCGCTAGCAAAAGAACTGGCGTCGGTTGTGGGAACAAATGGCTCTTCAAAATTGGGGTATATAAGTATGGGGATAGAAGTAAGGTAAGTCTTTTTAATTCGTCAAAAGATTTGACGCATTCGGAATCGAACTGGAAATGTATGTCTTTTTGAAGAAATCTTGTCAAAGGTTTTGAAATCTTGGCGAAATTGGGGATGAATCGCCTGTACTAACCAGCTAATCCTAAGAAGGACTTGATGTCTTTTGGGTTTTTTGGTTGGGGAAAATTTAGGATACAATCAACCTTTGAGGGGTTAGGCTTTACGCCTTCGGGAGTTATAAGATGGCCAAGGTACGCGACCTCTTTGCGAATAAACTCGTCGGGTTGGATCTTTAGATTAGCTTTTCGCAATCGTTTGAAAACTTCAGAAAGTCGGGCTATGTGCTCATGTATAGTCGGAGAATAAACGATAATGTCGTCCATATAGACTAAACATCTCTCGTTTTGAACACCTAAAAGAATATTATCCATTACCCTTTGGAAGGTGGATGGAGCGTTTTTAAGACGGAAGGGCATTCTAACGAATTCGAAATGACCATTTTCAACTGTGAATGCTGTTTTTTTATGTCTTTAGTATCGATTTGGTGAAACCCTGAAGCTAAGTCTAGAGGGGTGAAGTATTGGCATTTGCCAAGTTGGTCAAGTAAATCCGAAATGTTCGGTAGGGGGTATTTGTCGTCAACAGTAAGTTCATTTAGTTTACGATAATCGACGACGACACGCCATTTTTGGGTACCAGATGCGTCTAGTTTTTTGGGAATTACCCAGACCGGGGATGACCATGGCGAATTAGACGGACGTATAAGGCCTTGGTCAAGCATCTTTGATATCTGACTTTTTACCTCTTGTTTGTGTATTTGGGGGTACCGATACGACTTCGTGAAGGAGGGTTTCGCGGTATTAGTATCTATTGAATGTTTGATTTAGTTTGTAAAGGTCAGTTGGTCACCTTCTAAATAGAATATATCGGAATATTCGAGGCAAAGTTGAGAAATAAGTTAGGCTTCATCATCGTTCAGATGTTCTAACTGAAGTTTTTCCATAATTGTAGATTGTCTATCAGGCTGGGTTAAGTTTTGTGAGTAATTTTCGGAAAGAATGTTTACGGAAAAAATGTTTATCGGTTCGAGTTCCAAATTGTCGAAATTAACAGTTTTGGGTATAGCCTTTGCATTTAAAATTGAAGTAAGAAATTCGCCTTTTTCATTAATTATAACTAGGGCATGGGGAAGATTAAACTTTTTCTATTTCGGCAGATGATAGGAAGGCCTCAGTATTAGTGAGATTACATTTTAATATACAGATCTGTTTTGTTCGGGGTTCTAAGGAAATTGTATTTACTGGAATGCAGTTATTGAATGCTGAAGGATTCTGAATACGCATGATAGTAGCATCTGTAACTTTGTAGAGAGGTAAAGTTTTAAAATTGGTCACAAGTTGTTTGCTGTTGAAGTCTATAACGCAGTTATAATGTTCAAGGAAATCTGAACCCAGTAATCCGTCGAATTCAATGTCGATGTTGAAAATATACACCTTGTGTGGGTCGGCGGCATTGAAAGGTACAAGGGTGGATTCGTTGATTAAGATTTTCTGATCCGTGATTCCTTGGATGACTACGTTTTCGGTAAATCGTTGTTTAAATCGTTGACAAGTTTCGGGCTTAAATATTGAAAGTCCTGCTCCGGTGTCAATAAGGAGTTTGTATGTATTGGAAGAGTCGGTGATGTAGTAAAGGTTTTTCGAAATGACCGAAAGAAGTGGCCTTACAGAAAATTCTGTTCGGGAAAGTTTAGGTTTGGATTGAAATCGTCCAAGTTCATCATTTGAATTTGTGTTTGAAGATCGGAGATCTCGTGATCGGGCGGTTTTGCTTCTGCAGTGATAGTCTGAAAATGTTGTTGGGAAGGAAACTGTTGGTTGTCATCATATTGTTGGTTATAATTGTCATTACATGCGTTTTCGTTTGGATGATATTCGAATCTGTGGTGTTTGTGTGTGTCCGGGTAATAATTGTCTGATACGGTTTCGTATTCAGTTTGTGTTTGGGTGGTGACTTTTCTGTTGTTGTTTGAAAAAACTCGGATTGGGCCTATAAGAAAATTGAGGTATATTATTAAAATTCGTAGGTTGATTAGCAGACTCATTCGCATAATATGGGCGATGGTCCGAGTAATTGGGGTACGAATTTTGTTTAATCTGGGATTGTCTCATTCTGATGAGACATTCGCTGCTGAAATGTCCGATCTTTTTGCAAAACGAACATTGTTTTGGGGATGGAAGATTTTTCGGTTTACGATTTTTGATTTTCTAGATTAAACAACTGTAATTCTCTTTTAATACGGGAAATAGCGGTCAGAATATCTCTGGGAACACTGGCTCGCACAATTTGACCAATTTTCGGCTCTAGACCCGTAAGTAGGCCAGTTAGAGCCGTTAGAGTTCTTAAACTATCAAAATAAAATACGAAATAAAATTTCAAGATTCGTTCTTGGGTAAATATTTAGGACGGTTCACTCAAAATAGGAAAAAATGATAGAACTGGTTCTTCAAAAATTATTAAATATAACTTTTTAAGGCTTACGTGATTATTCCTATCATAGGACTTGTTCTATCTGTCACTGAATTATATTATTGTTATTTATTATTTACTCTTATTAATAGCCCACGTTGGGAGCAAATAAGAAATGTTATGGAGTTTTTATTGAGGTTTTTATTTTTAGAATTTTATTTAAATGGATGTTTTTCAATTTTATTATTTTACCTTCTTATAAGAACTCCACACAATTATTTTACACTGCTCCGGCTTTTGATACTCTTCTCTGTTTGGATTCTAGAACGTTGGGTGATCAATTAAAATTTGTAATCACTTTACAGACTTACCAGTTATAATTGGAAAAAGTAAAATACAATATATTAGATATTTTTGTATTATAAATATTTTCAAAATTATTAATACATAAACTCAATATTATATCAATCAAAAATCAAACGCTCATTATTAAATTGTAATCATCAAAGAAACTCTTAACTATCAAATAATGAAATTAATCTAAAAAGATTTGTTGTGTTCTAATAGTTCTTTTCTTATTTACAACCAAATTTAATTTTGACATGTAAACCCGTTACTAAAATAATATTTCCAAGTAATTAAACTTTTTGAATTAATAAT
Organism: Octodonta nipae; assembly: GCA_034190945.1. Lineage (NCBI taxonomy): Eukaryota > Metazoa > Arthropoda > Insecta > Coleoptera > Chrysomelidae > Octodonta > Octodonta nipae. Next base: position 59,150,091 of record CM067221.1, read on the forward strand.
GTATATAGTTGAGCGCCAAATAAACTGTTTTCAATAAATTATAAACTGAAATACCTTGTATCACTATAAACAGTTTCAAAGTGTTCTCACTTAATCCTCCAAATTGTTCGTCTTGTCCACCAGCTATTGTTTCACCTTTGATCTTTCTGAATGATGTCTTAGTACTCTGCTATGTATCAATCTGCTTTCAACCACTGTAACTGCTACTCCTTGTAGATATCTTTCTGCACCTTTTTGTGTGAGCTGCTTTACTTGATTATATTCAATTGATTGCTGCTAATATATCTCCAATGATCAATCAGCTGCTTTCCATTTACTGGTTATCACCTTCTAGTGCAATACCATATACTTATATTTAAAATCTCCTTTTGGCCCCTGTATTCACTCGCTTTTATAGTTTTTTATGTTGAAATGGAGCTCTAACTTCTTATCTTCTTTATTCCGCATTTTTGAATTAGTATTTTAAAACGTTCCTCTTCTTTTTTATCTAAAATTGCAATTTCTTGTTTTGTGTCCTATGTCTGAATTACCAACCGTAAAATCGATTGTTATTGATTGTCAAATTTAATAAAAACTTTTCATTGGTGCCCTAATGTGTTCAATCGAATCAGCGCTCCCTCTTTGTCTAACTGACTGAATTTGAAACCAAACGCTTCGTAAGTTACTTCACAATCTCGTTCTAAAGACTTGGACAGATGAAATTTTCATTTACTAATTTTAATGGGGAAATATTAAGTTTTTATCTGTTATTTGTCCTAAAATGTGTTTATAAGAATCTAAAGTGGTGATATGTTACCCCTATTGTACCTAAAATATGAAATTGTGAATGCTCCAGACCATTTAAGTTTTGACAGTTCGCTTCCCTGGTTTTGTATCAAATTTCAAGGTAAATTTTGTATTTTCTAATTGCTGTATGTTTTCATTATGTTGTATCGAGTGAATAGGCTCTTGTTATATATTTATTTAAACTTCTATATGTATTCTTTTAAAATTTTCAATAATTGTCAAATGTGTTTAATATCAAAATATTATATTTGGCTAGTTAAATTGTTTATTTTTCCCTACAAATCTTCATTTAATTTTTTTCATTTTAGAGAACTACCGTTTCAAAATTTCGATTGCATTATACGCTAGTAAAATATCTTTGACAGTAGACATTTTCGTCATCTCGTGTTTTATTTGTGGAACGCTGGTTCTGTCAAGGCCGTAATTTATGTTTGCTGTTTTATAGATTAAAATTTAGTTATCCCATAAAATGGAAAGAAAAACATCTAACCGAAAGTGCAGTGTAGTTGATTTTGAAAATACAACAAGGACAAATCAAAAATTACAATTCTACCGTTTTCCTGGATTTCTATGTCAATCGGAGAGAAATGAAAAAATGGATTACAACAGTTCGTCAATAAGGGCAAATAAATTAAATTTCCAAGTTTTTCATTACTAAATACATAAAATTAATCACAATTGTTGTTCTGTTAACAAAAATAAGATTCAATAACTCTTGTAATAAGAAAAGTTAATTATTTTAAATACTTTTCTTTCCAAACATAATTTTTAATTTTTTATTTAACATTTTTTTTAGAAATAAAGAAAAAAAGTAACTTTTTAGTAACAGGAGGGATGAAAAGCTATGGCAACCAGGAACATATTCAAGGATTTGCTCTGCTCATTTCGGTGTAGCAGAAAAATCAAACAATGTAGATACATAACAAAGTTTACAATTCAACTATCTTCCTGTAATATATCAATATTTATACTCTTTTAAATAAATAACACTTTTAATTCTCATTATTTTTATTTTTTTATGAGCGCTTCTTTATTATTAGTTATTACAAAAGCTATAAATAATATACAATCAATATTCATTTTTTGGTGAATTAACATGTATATTTGCATCTGTTGTGCTTTGTTATCCTTCCAGCTTCAAAAGTTTTATCTTGATCCATTAAAACTTCATCTTCAGTGAAATCTACCAATACATTATATATAATGAATAAAGTTAATTTGTTTTTTCTTATATTTATTTATTTATATTGTTAATCTCAATTGGAGCTTCATCGACTACTTGTTGTAGGTACTCGTAATCTTTCAGCACACAAATCAGCATGAAGATTTTGCTTTTTTATATACATATTGCAGGAGATATAGTTGGATTGCAACTTTTGTTATGTACATTGTTTACTTTTTTCCCAAACAATTTGACCACTGCAAATCATTGAACTTGTTTCTGGTTGCGATGGATTCCACTGCTGTAATTAAAAAATCTAGTTTTGTTAATAGAACAACAATTATGATTAATTGTATACATACAATAATGACTAACAACGTGGAAATCAAATTTATTTACCCATGATGTCGAACTACAGCACTTCATTTTTTCTTCATCTCTAACTGATATGGAATGCTTGAAAGTAGTATAATTGTAATTTTGGGTTTTTTTGTTGGTGTATTTTCAGAATCAACTACACCGCACTTTCGGTTTGATGTTTTTCTTTCCATTTAATGGAATATCGATGGTAAAATAACGACGTTTCGGCAGAGTCACATCTGCCCTCTTCAGATCGGTTCGCATAATTCTCGTAGCCTTTTGCTTTCGCTTCTAGTTACTCGAATACCAAGAATTCAAAATTAAATCAGCTTTAAAGTGCGATAATTTTCAAAACATATAGTTAAAATTCAAAATTTATTCAAATTCTAAAATCGAGTTAGCTGTTTACCTCAAAGCTTAGCGTTGTAGATAGCAATTGTTCCGAGGAAATAAATACAGGTGACACGCTAAATTCCTTCGTGGAAGATGTTACGGCCAATCTAACACTTTCTTAAAAACATCAAGTAGCCATCAGATTAGAATAATTTGAAGTTTGACTTAACTCATAATCAAGTTGTGATGTTATAAATAACCAATAGGGTTCAATATTGCGAATTTTGTAAACTAAAATGTAGTGAAGTGCTATGCAATACATAAACCAATCTAAAGAAAATATAGTGGTGAATGATGATTAATATATGGAAAATATGATAAGAACTGTTGAAATTAAATTGTGGAATTTTATAAAAATATATAAATAAAGGGTTAATTTAAACAAATGAAGAAAAGAAGATCACATGGAACAAAATGGAAAAATACTATGCCAGAAAATGAAAGATTAAAGAACAAAGTTAATTAAGGTAAAAAATTTTGTAATTTTAAATTTGTATATAGTAATGGTAAAAGATTTAATGAATGTTTATTTATGTATATTTAGTTAAGGATGATAGTTAGATAATTCAAAAGAGAATTCTCGAGAAAATATGATTAGTACAATAGTAAGATTGAAAGCATTGAAAGATGTATACGATATTTAAAATAGTTGTTAATAAAGTATCTTGTAATTGTTGTGGGACAAGTGATTTTTTTTCAAAGAAAAAGTTAAATAAATAGAGTATAATATTTAAAAGAAAGTAAAATGAAAGTAACTAAAAATAGTTAAAAAGAAAAAAATCCATTAAAGTTTAATAGTAAATAAATAAAATGATTGTTAAAGTCCATTTCAAAGAGTGAATATGATAACAGGTGAGATAATGCCAGTGTCTTCAGAGAAGGAGCCGCAGAAACCAGTTGAGAAGATAAACCGTAAGTACTTACTATGAATGTATATAAAAGTTAATTGATTTGATATTTTAAATTTGTTGCATACAAAGTTTGAATAAAATGTTGCGGTTAAATTAGTTAAGTATGAAAGGAAAAACTTCCAAGAACAATGTCTATTTCAAATCCATTAGCCGGATGAATAGTTAAAATGGTAGTAAGCCCTATGAACCCACACACAAATAAATTTTTATATTTTTCATTGAGATAATAATAAATAGAGACTAAAATTAAATTAAATTATTTACAAATGTAATTACTGTATGTAATATGTCCCTCAATAAAGTAAAATTAATAAATAATAAATAAAATAAGGCAAAGAACCGTAGTAAAAAGGCAACCAACGTGTATACTGAGGAAAGGGACTGAACCAAAATAATATATATATATATATATATATATATATATATATATATATATATATATATATTTGTTTTTAAGTTTTCGCGGGCACTAAATGTATTAGATGGTTTCCGGGAATTCAACCGCGTAGTTGATAACTGATCCCTGCCGGGATCTATGGTAAAATGACGACGTTTCGGCAGAGTCACATCTGCCCTCTTCAGGTCGGTTCGCATAATTCTCGTACCCTTCTGCTTTCGCTTCTAGTTACTCGAATACTGATATTTTCAGGAGCGCGCACGGTGTTATATAGTCGCGGCTCGGCGCCTATTGGTTGGCACCGTGAACGGCTGCGTGTGATAGGGCCTGGGCGCTTAGTGGCAGCGCCTCCCGCCTGCTGATTTGTTATTTCCGGTTGAGTTGTTATTGGACGGGTCCGGGCCGATACGGTGTTTAATAGAATTTTCCAACAATTCGATACGTTCTGGATTTCATTGCGTGCGTTTAGACTGTGAGGCCTCTTCGCTATTTCAATTGCCTCTCTTACGAGTCTTGATTTCGGGTGTTCTATATATGCCAGTACTCTGGTGTTCTCGAAGTCTATTCGGTGTGACGTCGTGGTGGCGTGTTCAGCAATGGATGTTGTTTTTTCCTGCTTTCTTATAGCATTCTGGTGTTCATCACGTCTAGCTTGAATTCTTCTGTTAGTTTGCCCCACATAGGTTTTATGACAGTCTGCACATGGAATCTCGTACACTCCCTGTTGTTCTAAAGGGATCCTCGTCTTCGGAGTCCTCAACACAGTGCTTATTTTTCTGTCTGTATTGAAAATAGTATCGATATTGTGTCTCCGTAGAATTCTTGCAATACTGTCCGTGGTACCCTTGACATACGGTAAATAAGCCTTGGTTATTGGTGTCTCATGCTCCTCGTCTGTTCGTCTCGGTTTTGACTTTAGGGCTCTTTGAATATTTCGGTCTGTAAATCCGTTTTGTCTCAGAGCTGTTTTTAATCTGTCCATTTCCTGTTTTATGTTGTCCTGGTCAGCTAGTCTTTGTGATCTGGTTACTAAAGTTTTGACGACGGCTTTTAGTTGGGCTGGGTGGTGATGAGAATTAGCATGAAGGTATCTGTTGGTGTGAGTTGCTTTCCTATATACCGTATGGCCAAGGGTTCCATCTTCCTTCCTATTTATGAGAACATCAAGGAATGGCAGTTGATTATTGGCTTCAACCTCCATGGTGAATTTTATTTTGTGATGGATGCCATTAAGGTGGTCTAAAAATGTGTTGAGGTGTTCTCTCCCATGAGGCCAAATCACAAAAGTATCATCCATATATCGCAACTATAAACTGGGTTTAAGAGTTGCTGTTCTTAGTGCCAGCTCCTCAAAGTTCTCTATAAAAAGGTTCGCTATAACTGGTGAGAGTGGCGATCCCATTGGAGCTCCTTCCACTTGTTTGTATCGTTGGTTCTCGTAAACAAAATAGGTGTTCATCAGGCAGTGCCTTGTTAAGTCTACAAGGTGTTGAGGTGGTTTGTATTTTTCTATTATGATATCCAAGGCTTCGTCGATAGGGATGTTGGTGAAAAGGGACACTATGTCAAAACTGACCAGAAGACACTCAGGTTGTATTACCGTTTTTCTAAGTATTTCGATAAAATGTGCTGAATTTTTGTTGTTGTTGGGCTAGGTATTTGGCTAGCTGTTATGTTGGGGATCCAATTGAACTTACTATTGGCCTCAAAGGTGCACCTTCTTTATGTACTTTTGGCAACCCATAGAATTTCGGACATCTCGATGACTTTTCACGCGGAATGAGTTGCAGTTGGAGTTTTTTGTCGATCCTACTTGCTTGGATTTTGGCCTTAGTTGTTTTCTCCAGATAAGTTGTTGGGTCGGTAGTAATTTGTTTATATGCTGGATCTTGTAGCAATATTTGAATTTTGTTTGAATAATCCGCTGTATCTAAGAGTGATGTCTGAAGAGATTTGGATGTTCTTAATACTAAACTCTTAGATATCCACCTACAGGTAAGCAATACACTCCACCCGATAAAATGGGATAAATTCGATGAAATTAGCGAATTTAGGGCCGAAACGAATGCAGAGTTGACAACATTGCAACAACAGACAAAATTTAACAAATTGAAGCTCCAACAGAAGCCCAAAAGGCAATTGGAAACGAATAGAACCGTTTATAACTTATCTTCGGTCCAATTGAACTCCACCTCGATTGGCGTGTTGGCTAAGGGATTCAATTACGCTATTGGTCCCTCTCACATACCAACAGAGAGCATAATATGTGGCGTGGAAACAGCAGTTTCAAAATTAGATGGGAACACCGCTGAAATAATTAGACAAGATGTGTCACATGTTCTAAGAAAGTCTAAAGCACTCAAAAGGAACCTATCTATAGAAGAAAATGAGGCCTTGAAACAACTTCGCCTCAAGAAGGACATTGTCATTCTACCTGCGGATAAAGGAAATGCGACTGTAATTTTAGATACAGCGGATTATTCAAGCAAAATTCAAACATTGCTACAAGATCCAGCATATAAACAAATTACTACAGACCCAACAACTTATCTGGAGAAAACAACTAAGGCCAAAATCCAAGCAAGTAGGATCGACAAAAATCTCCAACTGCAACTCATTCCGCGTGAAAAGTCATCGAGATGTCCGAAATTCTATGGGTTGCCAAAAGTACATAAAGAAGGTGCACCTTTGAGGCCAGTAGTAAGTTCAATTGGATCCCCAACACAACAGCTAGCCAAATACCTAGCCCAACAACTTCAACCGTTTGCAGAGGGGGCAGACTCATGTCAAAAATTCGACACATTTCATCGAAATACTTAGAAAAACGGTTTTACAACCTGAGTGTCTTCTGGTTAGTTTTGACATAGTGTCCCTTTTTACCAACATCCCTATCGACGAAGCCTTGGATATCATAATAGAAAAATACAAACCACCTCAAAACCTTGTAGACTTAACAGGGCACTGCCTGATGAACACCTATTTTGTTTACGAGAACCAACGATACAAACAAGTGGAAGGAACTCCAATGGGATCGCCACTCTCACCAGTTATAGCTAACCTTTTTATGGAGAACTTTGAGGAGCTGGCACTAAGAACAGCAACTCTTAAACCCAGTTTATAGTTGCGATATGTGGATGATACTTTTGTTATTTGGCCTCATGGGAGGGAACACCTCAACACATTTTTAGACCACCTTAATGGCATCCATCACAAAATAAAATTCACCATGGAGGTTGAAGCCAATAATCAACTGCCATTCCTTGATGTTCTCATAAATAGGAAGGAAGATGGAACCCTTGGCCATACGGTATACAGGAAAGCAACTCACACCAACAGATACCTTCATGCTAATTCTCATCACCACCCAGCCCAACTACAAGCCGTCGTCAAAACTTTAGTAACCAGATCACAAAGACTAGCTGACCAGGACAACATCAAACAGGAAATGGACAGATTAAAAACAGCTCTGAGACAAAACGGATTTACAGACCGAAATATTCAAAGAGCCCTAAAGTCAAAACCGAGACGAACAAACGAGGAGCATGAGACACCAATAACCAAGGCTTATTTACCGTATGTCAAGGGTACCACGGACAGTATTGCAAGAATTCTACGGAGACACAATATCGATACTATTTTCAATACAGACAGAAAAATAAGCACGGTGTTGAGGACTCCGAAGACGAGGATCCCTTTAGAACAACAGGGATTGTACGAGATTCCATGTGCAGACTGTCATAAAACCTATGTGGGGCAAACTAACAGAAGAATTCAAGCTAGACGTGATGAACACCAGAATGCTATAAGAAAGCAGGAAAAAACAACATCCATTGCTGAAAACGCCACCACGACGTCACACCGAATAGACTTCGAGAACACCAGAGTACTGGCAAATATAGAACACCCGAAATCAAGACTCGTAATAGAGGCAATTGAAATAGCGAACAGGCCTCACAGTCTAAACGCACGCAATGAAATCCAGAACTTATTGAAATGTTGGAAAATTCTATTAAACACTCAACCGGAAATAACAAATCAGCAAGCGGGAGGCGCTCCCACTGAGCGCCCAGCCAACCAATAGGCGCCGAGCCGCGACTATATAACACCGTGCGCGCTCCTGAAAATATCAGTATTCGAGTAACTAGAAGCGAAAACAGAAGGCTACGAGAATTATGCGAACCGACCTGAAGAGTGCAGATGTGACTCTGCCGAAACGTCGTCATTTTAGCATCGATATCAGTTATCAATATGAATTCCCGGAAACCATATATATATATATATATATATATATATATATATATATATATATATATATATATATATATATATATATATATATATATATATTATATATATTACTGTTAATGATTTGCTCAGTAAAGTTAAAGATAACATCCGAAAATTTCTCCAATCGAATGTAATATATAAAATTACTTGTAACAATTGTTCAGCCACTTATATTGGACAAACTTCAAGATGACTTAAAGACCGAATAACTTCTCACAAAAGCGATATTAGAGTGAACAAAGATTTTTCGGCTTTAACTAGTCATTGTATTAATAATTGTCATACAGCAAACTTTGACAACGCCAGCATCCTTGCAATAGAGCGAAATTCATTTAAAAGAATTTTTTTGGAGATGCTATATATAAATAGCTTTGATGATAATATAAATAAAAAACTGATCTGTTAAACCTTAACGTTATATATTGCAATTTGCTTGAAATCAATAACAATATTTCAAAATCTAATCACTCTAGTTATAATCTTGGTTAATTCATTTTTACTAACTTGGTATAAACTTTTTTTTTGTCCAACAATTTGCATCTTTGTTTTTATATAATTTCTATAGTAATCAACTTCTGTGTAAATTTCAATATGACATTGTCATTTTCCTATACATTTCAAATGTAAAATTACTATCTTTTGCTGGATAACCTTTCCAATGTTCAATGTGTGCTGTACAGTTAATTTTAAATTCAATCATAACTAACGTAAGTTTTTATTACATATTAACATAATATTATAATTCAACTTTTGTGTTAATTGTAGTTTTTGACTGATGAAGAAGTTAGTAAACAATTTTCGAAAGCTCTCAAAATATAGTTAAAAGAGTATACTTTTATATAGGCTGCTTCCCGATAGCATTCTTCAATTTTATATATATATATATATATATATATATTCACTTTGATTCAAATCACTTTTTAAAAAAGATTTTTTATTTAAAAACATACACAATTTAAAATGAACAGTTACAATGATTTAATATTTGAATAACTTAATACTAAAAGTGATAATATTTGAATGACAACACGAGAACGTTTCCAGTTGCTTTTATAACATTGGCAAAAGTGCTGATGCAAGTCAGCGATTTTACTGGGTAAACGGACTCGTGTAGGTTTCCGGGAAGTTGTTTGCATATAATTCGAGATAAAATTTGATATCCCTGAGAAGTCACGTACGCTTTAAATTCCGTTGACTTCTCGACTGTGTGAACTAAGTGCTGATATATTTTGCATATAACAACTCCCCTTACATATCAAAAGTTGATGCTATACATCACTTTTAGGACAACATAAAATAATATAAAATGATGTTTGAATGGTATACATAATAAGTAATAAGTGTATAAAACGAATATGATTAAAATAAGTAATAGGTAAAAAATCAAAAATCAATTTGTAAAATAAATCAAAACATGTAAAAATAAATGAGCATAAAATAATACGAGTAATAATTAAATGCTTAACTAAACATATCAAAATAATATAAAGTAAAAGGAAATGTGAATAAAAATACTGTGTAAAAAAAGGTTAAATATAAATTAATATTAAAATAGGTGTTTTTAAGAACATAAAGTATACTTAAACTTGCGTCTCTAAGCTCTGTTCTGTTTTCAAAACAGACCTAAGCTTGAATGAGTCTTGGCTGAGGCACTGAATCTGGTCAATTGCAGTCCTTTGGAGGTTTTACCATCCTCTTTAACAGCTTGGAAAGTGGTGATCTATGATCATGAGAGCAGCTATGGTTGTATAGGTAAACCAAGAGCTATTTTTGGTTTCAAACGGCTGGTTTATGAGACCATCGAGGTCTCGGGAATATTGTTCGAATTTGTGATTTGCTACGTCTAATTCTTCTACATTAAGTGTGTTCAGCTTTAGGGGCTGAAGTTCAGGAATTATAAATTTTTCTGGCACTGCATCGCAACAGTTGAATGGCACTGTTACGGGTTAAAATGTTTCTAGAACATTGGTTTGTTTACCAGATTCGGCTTGAACTTTTGTAATTCCTATAAACGCACTACACTCTGGTTGAAGAGTCAATATGGAGTTGAGGGAGATTGGGTTTGTTTGAGCGCAATTCACTGTAACACTTATGGGTTCAGAAGTAATTATGAGCCATGTATTGGGTTCTAGTTTTTGAACGTTGTATCCTTGAGTGAAAATTAGTGAGCTTTTACAGTTGTCGGGTACCTTCTGGACATTCTTTAGAAGTTGAGCTTCACATAACGCGTTTGTGTCAATAGGATATGCGTAAAGTTCAGAACACAGTTTCTTACGAGTGGATAACGGTTTACACGCACTTAAGTCTTTGATCGGAATAAACATTAAAGAATCATCATTCTTTGCAAGATATTTTTGAGTGAAGGATAGCATATGATGTAAACCGGTTCTTTCATCGTATATAGGGATAGGATATAAATGAAAGACTGTGTAAGGATGTTGTTCGACTAAAGGGATTCTTAACACAAATATAAGATCGGTATATGTTTGAAATGCCTCTAGTTCAATAATTTCCAGATATTGTGCGATGCTCGAGTACTTTACAGCTAATGGAAGGTTACTTTTGACTAAATTTTGCGATATTTCCTGTAATGAGGTAATAAGGTGTTCTGGTGTTAAAATTGAAGAATGAATTATTTTCAAACGCGCGAATGTGATAGAATTTAAAACATCATTTAGATTATCTTCTAAGTAGAGATAATTCTCCATAAGTTTTTCACACATTTCAAGTAATGCGAGTTTAGATTCGACGTAAGCGACCTTATAATTAATTTTTCCGATAGTGTTTTCCAGCTCTTTCATGTTATCGTTAAATAGTTTTTCGTCAAATCTAAGATTTTGGGTAGTTTCGTTGAAGTTTTTAATTACAGATGTGGTGACACTTATTTGGTTTTTTTGTAAGTTCTCAATCTGAAGTTGGCCTTGATTTAAGCGGTTTATGCTTTCGGTAAAGTATTTTCCGTCAGCAGCGTCTAAATTGCCAGTGATTGCTTAAAAAAGGGTACCTGCCCCATCAAGTATACCTCGTTTGTGTCTTTTAGTGTCCATGTGAATGTCAGTAAATTTCTGTTTGATGGAGTTAGAAATTTGATTGAGAAGGTTAATGTGGGTTTGTATGTCTGCGCGAAAGTAGTTCATAGCAAAAGAATTGAAGTTAACAGTTTTTACAAGAGTTTGTAATATTCTGTTATTTGTTGTAAATACTTGTTCCAGTGCAGAAATGTTTCTGTGTACTAAAAAAGTCCATTTATCATTGGATACAGTTATTTCTGCTTCGTTATGGAAGTAGATACCTAAAGTATTGTTTATTGGTTGTATGTGAAATTGGGCTACTGCTGACCCGAACAGCAAGCAAAACCTGAAACAGAAATTAACTTTCTGAGAACGGTTTCATTCGGTCGAAATTTACTTTTGATTTTTGGTTGGTTTTATGGTTTAGTACTGTTGCGGAGTTTCTGTGAATCTCCAGGATTTCGAAAGGACCATTGAATTTATTTTGGAGTTTGTCCTTGATCTGGGATTCTTTAATATAGACTTTATCGCCTATTTGATAGTTAGGGAGATTTTCAGAAACGTGTTCATCAAATCTGACTTTCGCTTTATGTTTTTGGATTTTTGTTCTTTTGCGAGCAATTTTATAATAGTGAGAGATACGATTATTGAGATCTCTGATGTACTTAGTTATCAGGGCTTGTTGGTTGTAGAGAGTTTCTGGAGTCCTACTCGAAGTATGTCCGTAAACAAGTTCGTAAGGGGTGAATCCATGAGTTTTGTGTACAGAATTGTTATATGCAATGATTGCATAAGGGAGGATGTTAAAAGGGTGTTCGTCAGGATTTTCTAGTTTATGGATTCTAATCATCTCTAATAAGGTCGAGTGGAATCGTTCTAATGAACCATTTGACTGGGGATGTCCCACACTAGAATAGGATAGTTTGATGTCAAATAGTTTATACAAGTCTCTCATTAGTGCGTTGTCGAATTCCCTGCCATAATCACAATGTATCCGTAATGGGGTACCGAAGTGTTGGAAGTAGAGTAGTAAAGTACTAACAACGGTTTTTGCGGATTTGTCGGTTTTGGGGTAGGCCTGAGAGAATTTTGTTAGTTCGTCCCGGATAGTTAAAGCATAGTTTCTTGTCGGGACTTCGAGAATTCAAAGGGTGTCCGTGGAGTTTCGGTGATGACGACAGGGCTGTCGAGATTTTTTCGGTAAACTTTTGCCTTCTGGCAAGTCTGACAGTTTTTGATAAAATTGTCAACGTCTTTAGTTAGTCCTTGCCAATTGTATTTTTCGTTTATTCTGCGGATAGTTTCATTGATACCTCGATGTATATTATTTTTGCCATTATGGAATTGGTCGAGAATTATAGGTATTTGATCTTTCTCAACCTTTTGGACGATATTTTGGCAAACTTTCCATTTTAAATCGATTTCGGAAAAGATGAACGAAAGCATTTCCAGAATGGGCAAATCTATGTTATTCTCAACACAGTATATTTCATCTTCCTTAAATACATCTCTACTATTGTATAAAGATGCGAAAAGAATCTCGTTAACTACTTCGGGGTCAGAAGGGAGAGGGATGATGAGATAGCGTCTCTTTCTGACACTTTTGCTTGCAAAAACGTTTATTCGTGGGGTGTGAAAATCGGCATTTTCCTCAAAAATGTCCTCGATGATGTCGTGGTGAAAATCTTTTATGAGAGAACCTTGCGGGAATACAAGAATGTTTTTGTTTTCTCTGTCTAATAGTTGGCAGTTAGAAAATTGAATTTTGTCGTAGTCTATTAGTGAGACAGTCTGGTATCGCTCTACAAAAGTTCTGAACTCCTCAGAAATTTGATGGAAGTTAATGGGACTTTTTGTGTCTGGTCTCGTGAGTCATCGTCAGTCTCGTTTGTTGGGAGTACTGCAAACGGTGTTAGATGATTGTTTGTCTGAAAGGATACGTATTCGTTAAAGTTGTTAACTTTAATGCGAGAGAGAGCGTCGGCAATTTTATTTACCTTGCCGCGCTTGTAGATTATTTGGTAATCATACTCCTCAAGTTTGAGGCGCCATCTGGCAAGTCTACTTCCAGGGTCTTTGATTGAAAATAACCACGTTAACGGGCGGTGGTCGGTCAGAAGTAGAAACTTACGTCCAAAAATTAGCGGTCTATAGTGCTTAGCAGCCCACACTATAGCAAGAAGTCTCAGCCTTGCAAAGGGTTCTCGAGGCATATGCTATGGGCATATGATCGTATCATCCGTACCTTTGAATAGTGGCAGAGTTTTAAAATTTGTAATTTGTTTCTTATTGAAATCTATGATGCAGTTATAGTGTTCCAGGAAGTCTGAACCTAATAACCCATCAAATTCGATGTCAATATTACAGATGTACACCTTATGTGGGTCGGAGATGTTGAAAGGAACAAGGGTGGATTCAATAATTAGAATTTTCTCATCTGTAATGCGTTGAATGATAACATTTTCAGGAAACCGTTGTTTGAAGCGTTGGCAGGTTTCAGGTTTAAAAATTGAAAGTCCTGCACTCGTATCGATAAGAAGTTTATAGGTATTTGAAGAATCAGTAATATAATAAAGATTCTTTGAGTTGCGGAAAGAAGGGGTCTTACAGAAAGTTCTGTTCTGGGAAGTTGACATTCGGGCTGAAGTCGTCCAGATTCATTGTCTGAATTTGGGTTTGAATTTCTGAAATTTCTTGGTCTGGGGGTTCTGACTGAGTGGGGGTCAAATGAAAATTTACTTGAGAAGAATCAGGTTCGTCAGAATAAAATTCGTATAACTGTTCAGTATTGAAATATTCTGGTTCACCGTTTTGTTCGAAATCATTGGGGTGATAATCTTGTACGTTTCCGTACTCATCGGGTAAAGAGGTGTAATGATTTTCGTTGTGGGAGTAGTTGTAGTCATTGTGATGAGAACCGAATTGTAAATTGTTCAAGTGATGAGTCTTTGGTTGCTGATGTTTAAAGAAACTCGGGTTAGGTATGTAATTGCCAGACATTTGGGGTTGTCTACTGATAGACGGACGAAATTGTTGCTGTGAAAATTGTTGACTGGGATTAACATTTGTGGACTGATTAGCAGGTTGATTGGAAAAATGAGGGCGGTAATTCGAATAGGTCTGATTAGAATTCGGGTTGTGTTGAAATTGTCTCATTCTCAATAAGCATTCGTTGCTTAAATGGCCCATGCGTTTACAAAAAGAGCATTGTTTTGGAGGTGGACCGTTATTTGGTTTACGAGAGGGTTGTTGGAAACTTCTATTACCTGAAAATTTCTGGGTTTCTAAATGTGATAGTTGTAGTTCTCGTTTAATCCTGGAAATGACAGTGAGAATACTGCATGGGTCGCTAGCGCGAACGAGTTCACCAATTTTGGGCTCTAAACCAGTGAGGAGGCTATTAAGAGCCATTGACTCTATTAAGTCAATCTGTGCTTGTTTTTCTTTAATTGTTAGATTTTGCTTGTTTATAGCTGCTAACATTTTCGCTTGATGCGTCTGGAGTCTAGCAGAGAAAGTGAGGGGGGATTCATTTGGAGTTTGCCGCATTCGTTGCAAGTCCTGTATGAGAGCCGAGAGATCCAGACGATCTCCAAAATGATTTTCTAGGAGAGTTTGAATTTCGGCTAGTTGACTAGGGTTTCGCGAATTAATTAACTCAGCCACTCTACCGCGTAACTTATTTTTGATATGGAGAATTAGCAGTACTTGCTGATTATCCATTGCCATGCTGTAAGCAGTATTACAGGAGCATATGAAAGTGTTTAAAAATATCGGATTATAGGGCTCTACAGTTGGTGTAGCTGCCTGTCTAGTCGTTGCCATTTTTAAAATTGTATAGATTCGCACAATAAATCAAAATTAAATGTTGAATAAAAGTTTTAAATTGAAATGGTAGAAAATATATGGTTTATCAATTCAGTATTGAGTAATGTTTAATATAGGAGTTGCAAAACAAAATGGAATGGAGAAACATCTCATTGAGATGATGAATATGATTAAATTTATTGTAAAAACCCTAAATATCATAGATGTAGTGGGAAAATATAAAGCATACTTACAATTGAGGGCTAAGTCTAAAACGATAGTCATTACTTTTCAACATTCAATAGCATCAGGGAAAATCTTGCATGGCATAGTCAAAACAAGATGTCTTTAATAGCAGCCAAAAATACAAAATCATATTACAATATAAATTAAACAGGAATTAAAGCTAATTTTGAGGAACAGAATTAAAATAACTAAATTTGAAATAAAACTACCATGCACAAAAATTCAGGTTCCAAACAGAAAATAAATAACATTAATAGGGTGAAATATATAAAATTCTGAAAGTAGATAACAAATTGAAGAGATAAAAATAGTTATAAATAAATTGAAAAAAGATTAAAGGGGTAGAACATAAAAAAGAAAATGCTAAAGTAAAACGGTTATCAAGTATTAAAAATTATAACAATATAACAACAAAGGGTTTAATTAAAATTTTATTTCATAAATTCTGTCAATTTGTAATCTTGTCAAAGATTGCAAATGGTTTTGTATTTCTTATAAATTACCTGTCAACTGTTGACAATTGTCTAGTCTTTTTCCATCGATCCAGCAGTGCACATGGACCCAGTTTTTCTTAAATAATCTAGTAAACCGTCCATTTAAACAAAAGTGAACACTTTGTTGTGATCGGTAGCCATTTACAAAACGAAAGTGAAAGTGACATTTAAAACACGAATGAATGAACCGAACCGATTGTGAAACGAATATCCCATTCGGGAATTTACGAGGGGAGTTCAAAATATAATAAAACAAAGACAAGTAAATTTTGTAAGTTCACATTAAAAATAAAAATTTCATCAGTCAAAAAGATGAATATGGAGCAGAGAACGACTACAGATATTTGACAATGAAAAGCAGCAGATTTAAAAGACCAAACTATAAATGATGTTTAGCAAAAATACATTAGCAGAGCCGAGGAGTAACAGAACACGCCCAATGAGAAGAGAGTTCAGCCGGACACGTAAACAAAGTGATACAGGGTATTTAAACACAAACTGAATTTGAAAATAAAACAATGATTATGTGTTTTAATTTGAATTTGCACAAATGTTTATTGTTGATAATGTTTATATTGTTGATATTTCATGATTTTAGTAATTAGGGGTATATAATAATATGTAATATGGGTATTTTTGATTGAAAGCTCCGCATTTCTGAAAATTAGCATTAATAAGATTAAAATTTGCATTTAAATTGGTGTTTGAAAAGAAATAATATTTGATTTATTTGTTTAGTTTGAAGATTTAATAAGATTTGTAATTTAAAAATGTTACTGGTCTAAATTGAATTTAAAAATAAAATACACAATTGAACTATTTCATTTAAAAAAGCTAATTCATTTTACAAAAGATAAAATATAATAAATAATGAAATCAAATTTCACAAAAACAAAACAATTTAATCATACTCATAAATAATACAGAAAGCTAAGATCATAATTAAAACAAGTTAATAAAATAATAATAATTTATATCATTATAATTGGCTTAGCCAACGTGAAGCTAATGACATATTCAAAATTAATTAATTAGATAATTATAAATTAATAACCATTATAATATATATACGTTATCGCACTGGTTCTCGAATATTACCGTAGTTTTCCTGTCTTTCTAACGTAAACCAATACTTTCTAGAAAAGGCATGAAACTTTTCCATATTTTTTTCACCAACTCCCGTGCGTTCAGTAAATAGTTTTTGTCGACAAATTGTTTATTTCGGATATATATATATATATATATATATATATATATATATATATATATATATATATATATATGTATATTTAGGCAAGTATTAATTATTAGGTAAATAGACATTCCTCAATAAACAATGCATTAATATTGTTGATCTTTTGCTGTGGTACAAGAAAATCGAACAAGTCGAATTCTCAATCGCCTCTTGAGCTTCGTCTGAGGAATATCAGAATTTCTCCATAAATACATCAAACATGAGAACCAATAAATCTTTAAATCGATTTTCCTCGTAATTCGCGGAAGAAACTGAGGCCTCTTATCGAAACTTTCTTGTTGTTGCTCGCCTGTTTTGGAATATTTTACGGAAACTGATAAACTGATTGAGTGTATCCTCGTTTTTTTTTTGTAGAAGAAAAAAATATATCTATATAACTCGGTGGAACACCTGACAGCATACAAATCAAGTCTAAGAGACAGCCGATGGAAAATCTAATAAAGACTGGAGGGTAAAGTTCGAACCGAACTCGTCTTGAATAACAAGTTGGTTATAATAAATTATGGTTTCTTATTATCTTGTTGATGATATTCAAGTTGAATTTGGAAGCGATATGTCAAAAAGCTCAACTATATTGTAGTGACCTATGTGTTCGTTACTTTTTTTATATATATGAAATTACAGTTTACAGTAATTGCACAAATATTAATGTTTGAAAAATGTTTTCTGCAAGTGAAATTTAACATTAGTTGTTAGTAATTGTTAAAAAACGGTTCAGTTATTTTTATATATTGAACTATTCTATTATCTTAACAGTAGCTTCACTCACCTATAGCTTCAGTATTTTCGGATGCCGACTGCTCAAAATACGGCAATATTTCACCCGTTATTGAGCAATATATTTTAGAGCTGTTTTATTATTAAGTTCATTACGACGAAGCAAAGCCGCCGAGGGGTTTACAATCAGTTTTCTTCTTCCGAAGGGAGAGATATACGAAAGACACAGATTATTTATGGGCGTAACTTCTAAAATGGCAGGTCATAACATTTTCGGTATTGTTTTAGTCTCATAATGTGAATCGATAGTCTAGACGAGTGATACGGTGGCATTGTAAGACAATGTCTTCATTAAGTTTTATTGAACGTATACGAAACTGTTATATTAAGAGTAAAAATTAATTCATTTCAGTAAGTGTAACGTAAAAGAACTAACTAAAACCCTAAAATGAGGAAGTAAATTTATTTAATAAAGATACTATCTGTTCGATTTCAATCCCTAAAATTCCTAGATTCGCTATTGGCGTTAAACATTAAGTTCAGTTGTATGTTTGAAATACATCAATTGGGGGAAGAGCAACTAAGGAAGGTTCTCGACTAGAAACAATATATTATCTTGCATACAATGGATTGAAATCGAAAAGATATTATCATAATTTCTTTCATAGATTTTAGTCAACATAGGACTTTATTCGTGGTATTTATATCCTAGGAATCGCAGGGAAACGGCACTACAAACACTACAAATACCAATTTGGAGTCTCTGTGGGCTAGTTTTCCCTGAAACTCCTAGATTCGCTATTGGTGTCAAACATTTCATAGCTGCGCCAAAAATAGTAAACCGAACAGAAGTCACATCTACTCTAATATTTAGAATTCCGTAAATAAAATGAAAAATGGAAACTCTTCTGTTTGTTCGACAGCCTGTCAAAAAACTGTCTCGGATAATACAAGACAAAAGAATCAAGCGTTAAACGAAAGGGTTCGTTACGAGCAATAAACATATACATTTTCATAATATTAAAATGTATGGTTTAAAAGATGGTAAAAAATATTCGGAAATTAAGCATTCTCTTTATCTCCCAAACAACTGAGGCTAAAATTTTGAAAAAATAAAGTAAGAAGATATATGAAAGATATTCGGAAAGTTAAGTTGCCATCAAGTTTATCATCCGAGAACGGTGTTATAAATATTACTCTTTCAAAAAATATATATCTGAGCGACCAAGATTCACTTGTGAGTTTAACTTCCCGCAAATAGACGAACCCTGACCGATCTAATTCCGAATCATGAAATCGTCATATCCGTAAATTTGATGCAATACTTTAGAGCAGTCTTTGCTGGTATAATATATAAAAATTATTCCTCGAATTTCCCTTGGACTTCCATAGTCTGAAATGGTTGATCTCACAACGTTACAATAGCTTTGCTTGTGCCATCATCATCAGGTGGGTGATGGCAAATTCAGATTATCCCTTGTATTTATACTCTTTACCGGTCATGCGTCGCCGGTCATAGTCATTGGGTCTTATATGGTTCAATCAATCAATATGGCGGTTGGGTGTCGGTTATGCGTAGCGTCAGTGACCCAGGAATTGGTCTCTAAATGTTTTTAATTTGGATGCTGGGATTGGTAATTATATTTTCGTTGAAGACTATATATGCTGTCTCTATAAATTTTCGTTTATACCAGTGCTCTTCCTAGTGATTACCCTGGCCTCGTCCTAATTAATAATGCAGTGTTCGGTCCTTGCGTGATTAATTAGCCCAAATTTCGTTAGTTTCGCCCTTAAAGTAGCTACGTGGTGTTCCTTAACTTTAGTGTCCAGTGGTTGCTTTGTCTCTTCAATGTACAGATTGCTACATTTACAAGGTATGCTGTATATACAGTTATTTGGTATTGCAAGAGCGTCCGGTCTCGTTTTTGTAATCATACTCCTCAAGGGTAGGTGCTATTGAAAAACATTTTGATTCCATATCTGTGTGCAATTCGTCTAAATTTCTCCGACAAGCCTTTACTATACGTTAATAATAGAGTTGCTATCGTGGTTTCCTCTTCCTGCCCAGGTGATTTGTTCAGTACTTCAACGCCTTGTTAATGATGGTTTCCGGATATCAGTTCAAAAGATCTTCTCTAAGTTTCACTTGTTTTTCTTTGAGGACTTCTGGTGTGCTGCAGATATTTTTGGCTCTATGAATTAATGTTTGTATGATACCAGTTTTCGTTGCCGATAGGTGGTTAGAATTGTAGTGTAGGTATAATCCTGTATATGTGTAGCCTTCCTGTAGACTGTAGACGGACCTGTCAGCAGATTCATTCATGGACTTACTTCAATGTGCCTCATGAACTGCGACTTTAAGCGGAAGGATCCATTCTTCATGCAAGAAGACAGATCGCCTATGGGCTCCTTGTTATCGGCAACTATCGCCATCATCTACATGGAATGGTTCGAAGAACACACACTGAAGAGGTAGGAGAAGTAGCCTAAGTTATGTTTGAGATATGTCGATAACATCTTCACTATTTGGCAACACGGAGAGGGACAACTACAGATATTCCTAAACCTAAACCTAAACAGATCCCAACCATCCATTAGATTCACCATGGAGAGGGAAGAGACTGGATGCCTACCATTTCTTGACGTAAGGTGTCAAAGGACTAGTACCGGAATCCAAACAACAGTCTACAGGAAGGCTACACATACAGGATTATACCTATACCACAAGTCTAACCACCCATTAGCAACAAACACAGGCGTCATAAAGACACTAATTCATGGCCAAGAATATCTGTACCATACCAGAAGTCCTTTTGGCGAATGAATATCCGGAAACTAACATTAAGGCGTTTGAAAAACTGGACAAACCATCTAGACAGGAAGAGAAAACCACGGAGACAATGATCATGACCCGTAAGGGTATAAATACGACGGATTACCTGAATTTCCCATCATTCACCTGATGACGATAGCATATCCAAAGCTATTGAAACGTTGTGAGATCAACCTTTTCAAAATGATGGAAGTCCAAGGAAACGTCGAGTAAAGAGTTACATTGTCTCATTAGCTGCAGACTAACATAAAGTAAGAGTGTTTGGTGATTTTAGTACTTTTTTGTGAGTAGGGGTAGTGTACGGCGGTATACTTAGTTGTTAACAGAAGATTTTCTTTATTATAGTGTCATTTATAACTATAAACAGCCCTGAAGATGAAAGACACAAGAAGTGATTAGTTTAAGAGAAATATTAATTAGTTCAAGCCGGAGGTTCAAATAACGGTGTCCCGTATGTGTACATTATGAGATGACAAAAATACTTTTGTTGGCAAAAAGAACCGAAGTTCCAGGCCATTCTTCTGAATGAGAAATGTGGCATATCAACTTTGTGGTTCCGGACTTTTTGGATATAACACCACACTTGAGTCGGTATGTATCAAAATTTCCAAGTGTGGTGTTATTCCCAAATAATTTATAAACACATAAGTGATCCTTTAAAGTGTAAAAAATCATCTTTGGGGGCTGTATATCGAAAACAAAGGAGAGTAAGAGTTTGTACCTCTATAGTCTTTTGATGCACGAGCTCAGAACATTATGGCCAAGTTTCAAAAAATATATCCGAAAGTTATTTTCGTGCTATACATAAAGGGTAAAAAATCAACTTTGGTGGCTGTATATCGAAAACTGAAACGTATTTACGAGCAAAAAAGAAGTCAAGAAAAATGTAACCCAGTGAAAAAAAATGTCGATATGTGTAAAGTAATATTGAGTCACAATTCAAAGCCTGTGGAAGAGCGCATGAGCAAAGAATGAAGGCGATAAAAAAAGATGCGTGGGGAACAAAGGGGAAATAAAGAAATTGAACATGAATAGAAAACAAGAGCTGTGGACAAAATAGTATGGTTGATAGGTAGCTAGGCCACAAGGTTGTAAACACGGTATTACGGGTCGCGGCAATTTTGATTTTTTTGTGAATTTCACCAAATAATTGACCATAACGACAAATTTTAATAAAGGCTTATTTCGACATTAAGACTTTCATGAATTCTTAAAAGATTTTCTAAGGTGATAAGACTAATTATCTTTAAAAATAGTTAGGCCATTATAAGATGTGGTTTAATTTATGTATCTATAAGGAGATCATGGTGCATTTAAACTAAATGTGCATAAAGTCATACTTTATTAAGATTAAACATAAAATCTTTATATGGCTGCGTAATCCATTAGAAAATGCCGTGTATTTCGATAAAAATATAACTTGACAACTCAATAAATTCTCCTCTTCTTAAAAGCGACTTGCCATAAATTTATACGACAGAATAGATGATGCCAAAGTTTATGGAGCTTTAAAAACACCATATTAGAAAAGTAATTTCCAATCCAGCAATAAAAGAGACTTCAACATTTTCTTCGAACTGTCATATCGCATACGACATATAAAGGAAAGCTTCGAGATTAATACTTTTGTCGCAATATAGTTTACGACAGGTATGCATTTGATAATTTTTCACTTCCGGGAAGTGAAACGAATAGAATTGAGTGATTATTTATAAATCCCAGTTCGCCTATGCATTTCTTTCTATTCATCAGAAATGTCAGAAGGGAAAATCGATAATTCCGTCTGAGTGCGAGTCATAAAAAATCCTCTTGTAGAGCCTTTCCGTTTTGTTCCAATCACGTCGAACGCAATTGCCTCATTGGATTGCTCCTGATGGACCAATAAGCATCCTTTTGGGGGTTTTGGGTCTTCAACAGGGCATACAGAAATTGTAAGTATTGAAAAAAGTTTGTAATTGTTTTGTTACGTGTTCCAGCTGGTAATAAAATGCAGGAGAATTGTTAAAAGTTTTAGTGTTCTATGTTTTTATAGCAACTTATATTATAGCACTATTAACAAATCATCCGAAATTTGGACTTGAAGATTCAGTTTTAAAGAATTAACATTTTTTTTACAATAAAATTTTAGATTTTATATGTTTATTAATATACTGGAAATACGTGATTAGAACGCTAAGTTTTGCAGATCTAATTAATCAATCCCCATTCGAAAAAAAAAATGCTATCAATCAAAAAAGTACATTTTAGATGTAACTGTGGCGGTTCAGGCGCACGTCTCATAAACTGACTCCATTTTGGCCGAGGGTTCGAATCCCTCCGATGCCTATGGATGTTTGTAAATGTTGTGCGAATGCGAGCGTATGCGAGTTTCTAGTGGATAAATTTGATCTCCCCAAAAAGGAGGTTGGAAAATTCACAGAAATAAAGACAAATAATATATTCAACATAAAAATAGTAGACTGGCTAAATAACCGATAAGTGTTGAGGCCATAAAAGGAATGAATGATTGAATGAAGATGTAACTGTGTGATTCACCTAAGCTTAGCATAGTCGGCACTATAACATTTATGGTCTATTATGCGTAGTAGATTTGAATTATTCATTATTTGCTTTATTACACTCTTAAAATGTTTTCTATCAAGTTGGTAACAATAACCCATTCTATTATAAAACTCCTCTTTCACATTATTTAAAGTTTGAGATCTGTATTGCTAGTTAGCTGTGTTGCACATACTTAATATAATATAACCCCGCAGAAAAAACAACGGCGTAAGGTCTGGTAATCTAGCAGAATAGTACCAATTCATTTAATGAAGAAGATTTTGTATAAGTACGCTCTTGACATTAAAACATAGTTGGGTGTTGCTCCGCCCGTTGAAACCAAACATTTTCATTCAGTATGCTCGTCTCCATTGCATTGGGACATAACTTTGCCAAAACAGGACCATCTTCATCTATAATCAGATTTATATGGGTTTCGACTGTCAAATTTCCATGTATAAAAATGTGCGGAATAATATGATCTCCTGATACCTGCTCAGACGACTTTTTGAGGATATTCTGTACATATCTCACGCATCCTGTTCAGCCTCCCACCCACCGTTTAATGTGAATATTGATTTGGAAGCAAAAAATACTTAAGCGTTTAAATAACTTTTTGAATGTATGCTGGTAAACGTCCGTATCTCTATGTTACTAGACGGTGTTTGTTTACTTGTTGCTCGACTATAGTAACAGATTTCTAAAAGTCGCAATTATACCGTTTTTGTTGAGTATTAGTTGCTGCGATCTTTCGATGAATTTGGAGTTTTTGGGGCAGCACCATACTTCTTTTTTTTTGTAAGTTTACTACACGTAGTGTGGAGCTCCTTGTTATGGATTGTGGATTTTTTTCCTGAATCCTGAATGTTGGTTTTTGTTACTTTTTTAAATATGCAGGGGGTTCCCCATTTTCTAGTTTGCAATTTCAGATTTACGAAACATCATATCATATTTTGACATACTATTTTCAACTAGGAACCTCGTTGGAGTTGATGAGCTGAGATCAGAATTTGGCGGTTTGTCAGAGACTAATTTGTATTTCTTACCAAAGTTACCAAAATGTATAAGGGAGATCCCGTATACGGTCAATTGAGAGAATTAGCTTTTTGCAACTACAGGTTATACTTTATACAGACCCTAACTATCTATTTTAAATAGAACATCCTAAGATGGCTCGTTACAAATTCATGTAATATCTCATAATGTCCTTTGTAAGCAACATTTGTCCAAGCGCAAATACGAAAAATTCTTTTTGGCAGTATGGAAATGTTATTATTTAATTTAAAACGTAGTATAATATTAACAGACTTATACACAGTTGTGATGGTGCATCATTAATTCAATTATTTTGGTTAAGTAAAAGTAAGGAGAAACAATTGGTATGGTATCATTTAGCACAAAATGTCACAGAATACTTACTGTTGGTATTAAACATCAAAACATTTGAAAATTAAAAAAATATATATTTCGTTCTAAAATTTGTTTATTAAAAAAACAAGCTGAAGTAACTGGTTTGCTTGAAAATCTTTGCTGACTGGACTAACATTATATTTTACTAGCCTAGATTTTTCCAATTCTACTTTGTTGTGATTTATACAGCCCGCCTCCGCAGCGAAAGAAATATGTCCGTCCGATGTATATTAACGTGTAGGTCTACAATTCCAAAAGATACATTTGCCGTTTCATCATTTTAATTTTAAGTAAATGGTAAACAAAACATCGTGAACAAATACTAGTCTAAGCAAAAAATATTTTATTCGCAATATCACTTCTGTGTAAACTATTTTCAGTAAATACTTTTGATTAAAAGCCCTCGCCAGAGTTTAAATTCAGCCGTATAAGAAATTACGAGATGTTCATTATAAACCTAATATCTGGAAATTTAGAAAGAAAATTGAAAAATTTATGAGCGTTTTCCGCCATGTGAAGATACAAATCCTTTCATTGTAGCGAAGAAATGAGATAATATTTTATGATATTTTTCAGGATACTCATTTTAGACTTGTTTCATCTATTATAAATAATCTAAATAGTGAATGCTAAAGTTTCTTCCCACAGTTTAGAAAATTAATGTTCACATTCACTAACAAATTATAAGAAAGTATATTAAGTATACTTCTACTTCATAATTTCGTTGCATTAGGCTTTACATTTTGTGACAGTTCTCTATAGAAATTTAAATACCTTCATCGATCCTTATTCGACTTTGAATTGTAATAGTGTAGTATATACTACTGTATGGGTAAATTTCTATCATCACGATCGCGATATGCCTATTTCTATCGACTACTGGATGTAGGCCTTCACCTTTTGTCGCCATCATTCTCTGTTGTGTTCTTATCCCACCCAGTTCGTTCCAGCACATTGTTTGATGTCATGAGTCTACCTGGTGTTAGATCTACCGATAGATCTTCCTTGTAGCCTTGGTCTCCATTCGAGAATACGCTTGGCCTATCTGTGTCCTGCCCATTCCTATTTTAGTTTTGCTGCTCGGCCCACCATGTCCTGAACTTCGGTTTGTAGTCTTATACATGAATTTATTTTTCTGTCGCTCAGTTTAATAGCAAGAATTATTCTTTCATGAGATCCCTGTGTTATTGAGAGATTGTGTGTCACTTTTCTTGTAAGATAACTATGTTTCAGCACCATAAGTTAGAACGAGTAGGATAATCAGATTATATTGTTTCCTATGCAGGACATTTGGTATTTTGGATTTGAATAAAGAGCTAAGGTTGCCAAAGTCAATCCAGGCTAAGTTTATTCGTGTCAAAATTTCTGTACTCAAACAAATCGTAGATATTAATCGCTTGTTTTATCTAACATTATATTTTTACCGTTGTCGTTAAGCTATCCAAAGTAATCGGGATCACAATGAAATATATAAACATATATCTATATTGGACAAATCAACAGATTAATGAAATATAGACAAACGCCAGCTGGGAAAATTTTGCTAGAATTTGATTACAACTTCATATAATTAAAAAATATTTATAGACCGTTTAGCTGTTATGATGCTCTAAAACCTGCTGTAACAAGTAACAAATTTTGTTGTTAAATATTGATTTGAATTAATTAAAGTAAGATATTGATTAGACATTTGAGAAATATTCTAAAACAATTAATTCACTATTAATTTAAAAACAAAAATTATTGTTAATAATAAACAAATACTTTTATTGAATTATCAGTCTTTTTTATTGTCATTCTCTAAAATATCTTGAGCATACGATGAATACAGCAGCACTTAGTTAATAGTTCATTGGATATTAAGTATTTTTCTGCTTTTTTCCTTCATTGGCTATGATTCTTGATGACAATAGTGTTCTATATACTTATAGTATGTTTCCTAGTACGCTGATTTTCCCAAATATTTCCTAATTGCACTTTATATCTAATAACTATAATACAATTTCTGTTAATTATATCATAAAGTGCATATATCCCAAACAAAAATTCAACTCTTATTAGATTTTTTGTCAGCAGGTTATACAAATTTCATCCCTGCTTTCTTTGGAAGTTTTCAGACATTTACAACCAACATAAACACGGGGCTTTAAACATAACAGCCAGACATAAACGTTTCATAAATGTTACTTCGACATACAGTTGAAATGGCGGCTATCACAACCTCCAATCTGGCAAAACGGCAGGCGTAAAGGAAATTTTTATCAGCCATGCAAGTAACTTTGGTTCCAGAGGACGGTGTGGTGGTGAAAATTCACCGCGTAAAAAGGATATTAAAGAGAATGTTTTAGTGTCAATGTGAGACTTCCAGTTTTTATTTTCACTTGGATTCTAAGAGAGACACAAAACTTGCTATTAAAAATTCTATACTCGTAAAATTACATAATATGTTATTTTGATTGACCTTGAAATAAAAACATTTACTACTAATTACACGCTGTTGGTAGTGGTATGAACAGCCGTACAATTGTATGTTGGTATGTGTCACTTTTCTAATTTCTAAAGAAGATGTGTGGGAAACTTTGGCCACTTCTAGTTATGAGCACATCCATGAGAAGTTGATTTCCTGGACTCAATTGTTTCTAGTTATGCCTGGATATCATATAATGGAAGAAGTTGTGTAGTTCGTCATTATTACACGTATAATTGTACCATTTATATTATTTATTTTTATTGTTTAGTTCAAAGTTTTAATTTTTCTCTTTCAATGAACAATTTTTAAAAAACTCAAAAGTGACTTAAATTAAATGATATAAAATTGGCGCAGTCACTAACTGTGTCGATTTCCAAATCCTTGCAGACAGAACTTACCGACCGAGTCAACAACTATGGCAGCGAGAACGCGGAACACGAAACATTACTGCTAACCAGTTCTCAGCTTCTCCAGAACAGTCCCATGCCAGCAGTATTAACGTTTTCACTCCTGCTCGGATCAACAGTTTCACAGTAGAACACCATTGACAACCATTAACCAAATATTTGAAAGCAATAAGAGAATTCCCAGTACTTTAGAACGAACTGTCGATCCTGTAACAGGCTTCAAGTTTCATGATACAGGTGCAATTCGTATGGACGTCCAAACATACATTAGCCTTCTAATGCAAGTTTCCGACCTCATCAAAACATAATTTTCAGAAGTATTATTAGTTCATAAAAGACCCAAACGCGGATTAATATACAGAAACCATCTTTAAAGCAAAAACTGGTAACCTAAGCACATCCGATGACGAATTTCATAGTAGTAGAATAATCAGCCTTAACAAGGGACAATTACAAGTTGAAAATCTTTTAAAGATTCAAATAAGCGTTATAACCACCATCATTAAAAACATAGCTCCATCCGTGAAACAATACGAACAAGCATATATATATATATATATATATATATATATATATATATATATATATATATATATATATTATCGTGTCAAATTTGACATCATCTTGACAACTATTCAACTCTTTTTATAGATTCTGTACACTTTTAATGTCCTTTCCATTTTCATCTACAGAGTCTTTTTATTTTATTTATTTTTACTTTCACTTCAATAATAATAATTATAAATACAACTGATGTTGTACACTCCTTTATCTTTTCCAGTTTCTATTTCTTTTAGCCGATAACTATTGATTCCATCTTCTGTATCTACTTCATAAGGTCCTTCATATGGTAACATTAATTTTGCACATTGTTAATGTTTCCAATTTGATTGCCGAAGATTCCTTATTACCATAAGATCTCCTTTTTTTAATATAGTCTTTTTTTGTTGTTCATCCTTTTCACATATTTTACTGCTGCCTTCTCCATGTTTCTATTAACCTTCTCTATAATTTTTCCATGTTGTAATAGTTCAACAAATATCTATGGTCTTTCTGGATGTTTCCCCAACATAACAGCTTCTGGTGTTTCTTCGGTGACATTATTATGAGTGTTGTTAATATTCCATTCCATTAGATTTAATTTTTTTTTCCATCTGGTATGCTGTTGTACACAATATACTCTTAGATATTTTATTACTTCCCTAATATACCTTTCTGCTGGATTAGCATTAGGATGCCGGATAACAATAAATTTAGGTTGTATTTGTGAATCTTGTAAAAATTGTAAAAATCTTGAATTTTGAAAATATGTCGCATTATCAAGAATTATTGATTCTGGTTTTCGTACTTTTTTAAAATATTGATTTAAAGCCTTCCTTATATGAATTACATTTGTTCTTTTGCTAGGGAATAATTTTTTTTCTCTCCATATCTTGTATCTTGTAATCTATTGTATTTAATTCTTGCTTTGTTTCTTCAATTTTTTCCATTATATTAACATTAACTTCTTTTAATTCTTTTCTTATTTCATTATTGGATTCTTTTTTGTCAACTCATTAGTTGTTTGCCCTAATTCTTCCTTTATATTCTTAATACTATTTTTAGATTCCATTAATTCCCTTCTTAATTGAATATTGGATTCCTTTATAGCTGTTAATATCATACTTAAGTCCACTACCATTTCCTGTGTTCCTATCTTCGGTGAATGTACTTGTGCTCTTCTCTCCACTACTCCACCAGCAGCATCTTCACCATCCTCCACTTCCTGGTTTCTAGTACTTTCCTCATCTCCATGGTCCATTTCCACCATGATATCTTCTTGCACCTTATGCTCATCTTCTTGGCCTTCCTGGTTTGTATTTTTCTTGTTTCCTTTTCTTATTACCACCATTTTATATATTTATTTTATTTCAAAATTTGTAATTTTCAATTATTTGTAATTTGATAATAATAATAATAATAATAATCTGGGCTAACGCGAGAGGGAGAACTAACCGCCAACCGGGCTAACCACCCGCTGGTGAGAAAAGGCAGGTTCCAAAGAACAAGAAAAAAGCCTCGGACGAGCGTCGTAATGGTCGGGAACGGCGCGGGAATCCACAGCCCGGTAAAACAGGTGACAATAAAGCGAATCATATGGACAATGAGCAAAACCCCATTAGAGATGTTCTGCAAGACATGCTTCCTGCAGCCACTCTAGCGGGAAGAAACCGGCAGAGAATGAGATGGACAAGTGAAGTACATAAACACCTCATGCTCTGCTACCTACAGGTAACAAATCTGGGTACAGACATCACTGGATACAGACAGTCACTACACAAACTGTTCACTGAGAAATACCCAGAATTAAATTTTATTACAGAACAACGACTGTCAGACCAAATACGTGTCTTAATACGAAATAATAAAATACCACCACAGGACCTAGAACTGATAAAACAAGAGGCGCAAAACCTAATAGGAGAAAAGACGGAAGCTGTAAGGCCAACAGTAGAAATAGAAAATGCCATAGACGGCCAAGAACAACAAAATGACAGATTAGGTGAAGACACAAACGAAAACCATGAACACTCACAAACGCAAACACAAATAGAACCACAAACAAAAACAATCGAACAACAGATTGAGCACAATCAGCTAAAGCTGCAAATGCTAGAGCAGTTTAACACAACCTACTTAAAATTTCAAGACACAGAGCCCCAAAATAGACCATTTATACCAAGGATTCAAGAGACTCGACAGATAGAATCCAGAATAGAAATTATTGACAAAATAATCCAAAACAAAATTACAACCCAGACAACACTAGAAGAGTTACAACTACTTATATATACAGGAGCAGTAATAACAACAAAAAAGAAAGAAGAAAAAATAGCTCGAACAGACAAAAGAAATGCAATACCAGCTTGGCAGCACAGACTACAAAACAGAATTGAAACTTTACGGAGAGAAATTGGACAACTTAGTCAATATAAACACGGCAGATAATCAGAAAGGAAAATGAAGAAGATCAACAAGTCATTATTCACAGAAATTAAAGAAGAACTAGACAACAAAAAGCAGAAGTTGCAAGCCTTAGCAAAAAGACTCAGACGATACAAAAAAAGTGAGAGAAGAAGAAAGCAAAATCAAATGTTCCACGTAAACCAAAAAAAAAAAATTATCAAACAATTGAAAATTCCAAGCACACGGTAAGTGATCCACCTACATTAGAAGATATTGAATCTTTCTGGAAAAAAATTTGGTCAAAAACAACAATACACAACATTGATGCACCATGGATCCAAACTGAAGTTAACAAAATGTCAAACACCAAGCAAATGCCAGAACTAACAATAACTGCAGAGGAAATCAAGGCAACAATAGCAACTACAAATAATTGGAAGGCACCAGGCCCGGACAAAATTACAAACTTCTGGTTAAAAAAGTTTACATCCATACATGCAACACTAGCACGCCTATTCAACAATTACATCTCCAACCCAAATACTACGCCAGCTACCCTCACCCATGGAATAACCTTTTTAAAGCCGAAGGACGATGACACAACTAACCCGGCTAAATATCGCCCAATAACATGTCTATCCACAATTTACAAACTACTTACATCAATAATAACTAAAGGAATAGCAGCACACACAGAAAAATACAATATAGTTGGTGAAGAACAGAAAGGTTGTCGCAAAGGAACTAGAGGATGCAAAGAACAACTAATAATAGATGCAGAAATAACCTATCAAGCTAAAATAAAACAAAGAACTCTCCACTACGCCTATATAGACTATCAAAAAGCTTTTGATCGGCTACCCCATTCATGGTTAACACATATACTACAAATATATAAGGTTCACCCCAAAATCGTAAATTTGTTAGAAACTGTAATGAAAAACTGGAAAACTACACTTTCATTTCGAACAAATAAACATAACGTTACATCAAACCCCATAAACATCAAGCGCGGTATATTTCAAGGGGATTCACTATGGTTCTGCCTCGCTATGAACTGCCTCGCTATGAACCCTATATATCAAACATTCTCAATTCCACTAGATGTGGTTACAATATTAAGAGCCAACATGCCTACAAAATTACACATCTTTTATACATGGACGATTTGAAACTGTATGCATCATCTAATCACGATTTAAAATGTTTACTGAGACTAACAGAATCTTTCAGTAACGACATAGGAATGATATTTGGCACAGATAAATGCAAAATCAACAGCATAATCAAAGGAAAGCAATCAAAAAACGAAGATCACGTACTTGAAAAACACAATGGCAAAATAGAAGGAATGGATGCCACAGACTACTACAACTATCTAGGATATAAACAGCAACTAGGCATAGACCACACAATAGTAAAAAATGAATTAAAAGAAAAGTACACGAAACGACTAAAGAATATTCTGAGCACTGAACTAACAGCACGTAACAAGATAAAAGCCATAAATACATTCGCTATTCCTGTCCTAACATATTCATTTGGTATTATAAAATGGAGTGAGACCTAAATGCGCTAAATAGACTTACAAGAATGGAATGCTACAAATTCAAAATTCATCACATACATGCAGACGTCGGAAGGTTTACATTGAAAAGGGAAGATGGCGGATGGGGTGTAACCGATATTAAAAATATGAACTTCAGTCAAGTAGACAATCTCAGAAAATATTTCATCGAGCGAGCAGAGGAAAGTATGATACACAAGGCCATTATACACATGGACAACACAGCTACCCCTCTCAAACTAAATAACAAAAATTATAACCCTCTTGAACACATAGAACAGACAGCAGAAAAAATAGAGAAGTGGAAGAAAAAAATTATGCATGGAAAACATCCTAATTATTTATCCCAACCCCATATAGATAAAAAAGCATCCAACTCATGGCTGAGAACAGGAAACATATATGGTGAAACAGAGGGATTTATGATAGCAATTCAGGACCAAACAATCAACACCAGATACTATAACAAACACATCATCAAGGATCCCAAGACACCAACTGACAAATGCAGATTGTGTAAACAATATATAGAAACTATAGACCATATAACAGGGGGATGTAACATTTTAGCAAACACAAAATACATTCACCAAGAATTAGCCATCAAATATAAACTAATTGAACTATGTACACCTTACTATAAATATGAACCACAAAACATTCTAGAAAACAAAGATGTTAAACTCTACTGGAACAGAAATATCATTACAGATAAAACAACCCCATATAACAAACCAGATATCACTTTCATGCATAAGGCCACCAAGACAACATATCTAATAGAAATATCCATCCCAAATACATCTAATCTACAAAAGAAAACAGGTGAGAAAATCGAAAAATACATACAACTGGCCGAAGAAATAAAACAAATGTGGCATCAAGATAGAGTCAATATAATTCCCATAATCTTGACAACCACAGGAGTAATACCTAGAATCCTGCACCAATCATTAAAAGTCCTCGAACTTCCGGCTAACATTTACCTAAATTTGCAAAAATCACTTATCCTCGACACGTGTTCACTCACAAGAAAATTCCTCAACTGCACAGATCTCTCAGAATAAAGTCTATGCTTGATATTTATCCGCTTAGAACTTTAATAACAGCCATTATTAATGGAGAAAATGCAAAAAAATGCTAATAATAATAATAATAACAAACATCTTTACAAACAAATGCAAAAAGCCGTCTTGTTAGGGACAGCCCGGACGGTCAGGAAATTCATGGGAAACTGCCGCCACGACTCCAACCACGGGCCTGAAAACCTGGCAAGGGCTCCCACAGAGCTAAACCCCTTTGATATCTAGGATATCTGGGGTTTAGTGAATTTTCCCCTAAAGGCACTCATAGAATGTACTGCTTTACCTCACGTCGTTATTTCTTTTATTTTCTAATACTTCGTATTGTATTGCAAAACCATATATCAGTTGCCTTTGATCTGTTACTTTTTCTTGGATGATAGTTGTTTATTTTGTTCACAACTTCTACTAGTTCTGGACTTATTTTTACAAATATTTTCAAAGTTTTGTCAAGGTTTTTAACCTCATCTAGAGTTTACTGTTACACTGCTGAATTTATAATCCCTTTCTTCCTGTCTGCACTCGCTTATATAGTTTTTATTCTGACATGGGCCATATCCTATATTTTTTTCCTTAATTCTTAATTTTGATTTACCATTTTAAAATATAACTTGATCTCCCATTTACTCAATTTTGATTGCCACCATTTTATTTAAATAAAATTTCAAAATCATTACTTTTTCACGCCTTGTGTCAAATATTGTCACTTCCAATTTCATTGTTCCACAATGTCAACATTTCTAAAAACTTCTCACTGTTGTATAAAACACATTCTATCGAATTCTCTACCCCTCTCTGTCTATCTGACTAAATTACATATTAAACGCTTCACCTGTTATCTTGTAATTTTGATCCAAGTATTTCTGACATTTGTGATTTTCATTTACAAATTTTAAAGTGGAAATATTAAGTTTCTATTAATGATTTGTTCTAAAATGTAATTATAAGATTCTAAAATTTATGAAATACTACCCCTGTTGTGCCTGAAATATAAAATTATGCAAATCCCGATTAATTTAAACTTTGACGTTTAGAATATTCTTATCACATTAACATCCCTAGATGTTCTATTTTATAAGCTTCATTAAGTGTCAAATGTGTTATTCTTCTTTAAAAGATTCCTTTTGATCATTTATTGTCTTTACATTGCATATTGGGTTTCATTTCATTTTTACATTTAAAAAACTATCTTTCCAAAATTTCAATTGTATATTTTAGTAATTTTTAGGCTTTCAATACATATAATACGATATTATGAATCTTCTTTTTTCTCTTACTATTTTGATCTTTGATTTTTTTATTAACTATATTAATATACATAACATATATATATATATATATATATATATATATATATATATATATATATATGAATTACGGGTAAATCAGTGTACTCTTTTTTATATGAGAGCTTTCGGAATTCTTTTATTCCTTCCTCGGTCAAATACTGAATAAGTTATAAATATTGTTGTTACTATGAATACTTATTAAATAAAGAAATTAAATGATAAGTTGAGGTTCATACAATAAAATTAGCATAGTCCAGAGAATTTATCAACGTAACATTCAGGTTTACGGTTGTAGTTTCATGAAATTAGATCTAAATTTGAAAATTTTTTGATAACAAATATAAATGAGAAACAATAGATACGTTGGAGGTAATATTATAAAGCATGAGAGTTTTTTTAAAGTTTAAGAAAATAAATAAATAAATAAAGTGTCAGACAAAGGCAAACAAAATATGTATCACACAAATATGTATGAGTTGATTGTTTTTATAATACAGGGTGGATTTTTTTTTTGATGATCAGTATGGGGATCACGGAAACTAGCGGAGATAGAGTAATGGTTAAATTGGGAAAGATTTGCAGTTTTACTGGCCCAATTTAATGACACTTTCGGATTTTTGTAAAAAGTCATGGCTTACTTGATATTTAGAAAAAACGAAATTCTGTCGATTTTATAAAAAAAGTGTAAATATCAAAATTGAGGGGAATTGTATCCCGAATATGATTGTCATGTCCTCGTTTGCGTGACAGCTCTCGTTTTTGAGATATGACTCAATCTTATATTTTTTTGAATGGAAACCATAGTTGGCTATGACCTCAAAAAATTGGACATTTTTAGAGCTTTTCAACGTTATAATACTCGATATAGTTATTCATAAAAATAATGGAGTTATGGATGCTTTTCTCTCTTATTTTCACTTTTAACGTAGTTAGCCATGAAATCGATTGATTTATTAATAACTATTCCAAAAAACATTGACTGATTTTTTTATTAGGTATATCAGATATAACGAAAAAACTAAATAAGTAGGTACTTACTAAAAACTTAAGAAATTAAAGTACATAATAATGGTTACAATTTATGTTCGAAAAGTCCACCATTGTTATTTAGACAAAAATTTCATCTTTTTAAGATTGACATTACCGCTTTCCTCACAGACCGCCTACAAATTTCTTCAATTGCTTTTAGTACCGCCTCCCTTAGGTCACCAACTGTCTCATACTTTCTTTTGTATATTTTGTTTTTTAGCGCACCCCATAAATAGAAGCCTATAACTGCCAAATCTGGAGACCGGGGTGGCCATTCGCGTGGGCCATTTCTTCATATCCAAGAGTTTGGTTAGATATTATCTAAGAGTTGTCTTACTAATAAAGAGTTATGAGCAGGTGCTCTGTCATGCTGGAACCACTCAATTTCTAAACGAGTTCTCAAATTCAAATTATGCAACATGTCTTGAAAAGTGTTTGCAAGAAATGCAAGTAGCGCTCCCCAGTAAGTGATTCGTCATAGACAAAAGGCCTCAGAATAGTAGACCCTATGATACCACACTAAATATTAAACCAAATTTTATCTAGGGTCGTCTTTGTTCTACATGAAAAGGGTTTTCTTTTGCCCAGATATGCTCATTGTGCCTATTGAACATACCGCAGTTAGTAAATCTAGTTTGATCTGACCATAACACCTTTAATGGAAACTGTGGATTGTCAAGGCACATGTCTCTAAACCATGTACAAAACAAAATACGTCGATGTTCGTCACCAGCATGCAAAGTTTGAGAAACTGAAAGTTTGTAAAGTTGGAACTTGTGCGCTTTCAGTGCCTTAACTACAGTTCGTTGATTTACCATTGCGAGAATATTCGAGTAACTAGAACCGAAAGCAGAAGGATACGAGAATTATGCGAACCGACCTGAAGAGGGCAGATGTGACTCTGCCGAAACGTCATCATTTTACCATCGATCCCGGCAGGGATCAGTTATCTACTACGCGGATGAATTCCCGGAAACCACCTAAAACATTTATTGCTCGCGAAAACTTAAAAACAAATATATATATATATATATATATATATATATATATATATATATATATATTATAATTCAACTTTTGTGTTAATTATAGTTTTTGACTGATGAAGAAATAAACAATTTCGAAAGCTCTCAAAATATAGTAGTTAAAAGAGTATACTTTTATATATTGGCTGCTACCCGATAGCATTCTAAAATTTTGTACTTCTATACAGCCGTAACTTCGTTTCTGGTTTATATATATACAACCCATCATGTTTGAGGAACGCTCAGACTAGCTCCAAGCCTTTTGTCAGAGCTGTAAACGAGCTCTGTGTGGTTCGGGCCGTGAGTTGCGTGACAGGCACATGCTGAAACTAGGGGCGAAAACATACCACTGAGCGATAGGACAATATAAAATCACTACAAGAGCCCTAATTTAATTTCCAGTAAGGACACATTGAATGCTTTGTATGTTTTTACATGGGACACAGCCTATAAAACCTCATTAGTTAGATAAATTGAAATAAAAGCACCATAACTCTCGTACTTGCTTTCTTACACTCCTTGGGCACCTGCCTAGTTTGCGCCCGTCTTGCAATTGTGTTAGGTAAAATTTCTTAACAAAATTGTAAGTTATGCTTTTTTTATTATATCGCCTAGCAACAAATTATGGCAGAACTCGCCATGTATCATTCTCTGATTTAAAGTATTGATGTAAATTTTATCGACATTAGCTAGTACCATTTTGGCAGCTGTCAATTCATATTAGTAGTGATAGCCAACGAAGCGAAATTTGTGTTTACGCCTAGTTAATTTTGCAAAATAAGAGAAATTAGCTGTCAGGATGTTAAAACATACTCGTCACAAGTCAGTTATTTTTTGACCGATTATCATGCATTCAATCTCATTTTACTCAGAAATATACAAGCTTGCAGAATCTTACTTTTAAGTCTATACAAAGGTTAGACTCATTCGCCACTTTATTTTTAAAACTGATTTTACAAATATGTAAATGTGTCCATTAATAGACCTTCCATGACATGACCTTCCTTTTTTTTGACAATCCTATATAATTTTAGTTTTTATTTGACTCCATAAATTTAATTACATAATTTTTTTGTTTAATAAAAAATAACTTCTTATAACTTCTCTCATAAATCAAAAAAACCTTTTTGGTTCATTTCAATGTGATGACAGCTTAACTGTTGAAAGAGCTCTGAGTGTAAGGGTTTGGTGTTAGTATACAAAATTCTGTGCTTATACATCTGTGAGACAACAAAGATTCCACAGCTATTCCAATTTGTGTATTAAAATAGAAGAGTGGCTTTCTATAATGATTACGAAGGTCAATTTACGTTATAATTTTTGATTAAACCAAATTAAGTAAATTTTGATCTGATATTCGTATTCTTATTCGCGAATATTGGAAGAAAAAATTCGCATTCGCATTCGTATTCGCGAATATCGAAAATCGGATATTCGTTACATCCCTAATATATATATATATATATATATATATATATATATATATATATACATATACATAAACACATATATATATATATATATTTATAATATATAATATATTTGAATTATTGATACATGAATTTTAGTACCAGTCATCAATATTATCAACCGAAGTACAGATAGAAGTGTTTGTTGTTAGTCGATCATTTTCCAATTTTAACAGCTTACAATAAATTACATTAGATCCCGTACATCAGTCCTTCGATTTATAATGCTGTCGTCATGATTATTGATGAAAACCATTTCTAAAAAAATTCGTTAAAAGTATTACGTTCTAGAGCTAAATTTTTTGCATTTTCAAAATCCGCACTATGTGATTATGTCGACAATGTACGGCTAAAGAACAATTTACATTTTTTAGCCTAATGTCACTTTTATGCGATGTTATTTTCTATGTTTTAAGTTTCTAGATTACCATTATATATATATATATATATATATATATATATATATATATATATATAAGAGATTTTCATGTCTGTTCGTATTAAAAAGTAGTAGTTGTTTTCGAAAATGTAGTTTCACAGTTATTGGGAAGAAAACATGGGACTATTAGGACGCACAGTGCATATCTCTAAAAATGCCAGGAATGTCAAGCTTATTACTTTTAAGTCCCCATGATAAATGTATTTCGTTGCTATTACCCGTGAAGGCAAATGTGATGATAAATTCATTTTCGGTAAATATCCAATTCACGATGTATAAGTTGGCATGTATGCTGGATGGGAATGTGTAAATGAAATGTATACGGAAGTTGCGTTTAGCGGAAATGTTGTAAATATGTTGACAATAGGTTTCTACGATTAGTGAATATCCCTGGTGTTGCATACGGTATAATGTGTTATTATTTATTGTTGCGTAATTCAAGTGGAATTAAAACTGGAAGTTGTATCATTATGTAGGATTTAACATCGATTTATCTGAACACCACTATTCAACTCAAATGTCATTTACACATTTTAGAAAGCTGGTTTGAATGGGATGTAAACAGGATGTCCTGGAAATAAGTATCTGTATCTCAAAGGTTGAAAATTGTTCACCATTTAATACTATTAAAATTAGAAAGTTTACAGTTCACAGTGTACCATAAAGGATAGAATAATCTTGCATTGTTTTCGTAACTATTACTGATGCAACATAATTGTTACTAGGCCCCCGCATTAAAAATTTACAAGATAGTTAACTAATTAATTTGTGCATAAGAAGCAACAACAATTTAAGGATTCGATTATTACTTGAAGTTTTTTTGTGAATAGGTACTGAGTACGTACCTACACATATAGGTGCTTATTGCTTAGTGTTGTTTTCTTAATTATTTTCGAGTTTTGAGTTTTTTAAAGTCGGTTAATTTGTTTTGAATGATTTTTATTTCAGACTCGTTAGTGTAACACACCTTTGATAAATGAATCCAGGACGTAAAGCATCACTAAACATTTATGTTGCTACTTTGGGAGACTAACTTGTATCACATTACTTTGTGAGGTGGTTTTGTATGATGTTGCAACTGCAACAAAATCTCATTTAAAAATCACCAGTAGTTTACAGGTGATCAGTTTAATATTAAGTATATTGTAATGTTTTTATTTTCACACACGGGTTCTCTTCAGTTCTGGGATTTATTTAAAAACACAGTCCAACTCACGCTAATTTATTTCCACTACTTGAACACAATTTATGTTCACAGAAACTACTATTTACAATTTATCTTAACTACACAATACGACCGTCGAAAACTGAATGCCTCTTATCGCCATCTGTTTATATTTATATATTTCTCTCCGAATTGTCTGGTAAATCCACGAACCATCGGGAAACTATATCATGTTCTGGAAGCTTTAAGGGAATTCCCAGTAACGGCAGCGGTCGGCCTGTTGAGAGACGAAACATTTCGGATAACCAGAAGTATCGGAATAATGGCCCTTCGACGAATTGGTTGATGGCCGATTGCACCAGCTGTCGGATGAATTCTCGTAACATTGCCCCCTCCTTAAGACCATTTTGTCCCGGAATGTCCCAGAATCCTTCCTGGTGGGACGATATTTGCAGGACTCACCATTTCGACAACGGGAAATTTGGTGGAAGTAACAGTCAACGGTCTTCGAATCTGGGCTGCGAGTATTGAGACCGCATACCAGGATGTCGATGCCACTGAATCGAAAGATTGTTTCCATCATACTTCTCACCACCCTTCAATTCAGTCCATCCAACCCGCAGGCTACCTTTGGGACCGCCAATTTCATCAGATTCTTCTCCATCATCACATTCCTCAATTCTACCAGAGTCTTCCAAAGATCGATATATGATGGCTTGTCCTGCGAGAATGTCTTCGTTGCCTAATAAAAGATGTCTCTGGTACCCACTGGTTGTTTATCTTTGAGATGAAGGACCTTCCTTACCGCTGGATCTTGTTCCCGTAGCTTCTGGGATTGGCCGTACATTTTGGCAAGCACCTTGGCTATTCCTCTGGACACCCGGAGATCTCGAGCCACACAATGAGCCACGGCATATTCTATGGGCACACCAAACAGGTCTCGGGGTTCCTCTGTGGTCACGTGGTGCTGCACTTTCTGCCCATTAGAGTACTGCCATAAACTGATCATCTCATCTCGGGTGGTTTATGCTGCGGACTTACGCTTGGTCAACTTCGCCGTCATGACTTCAGGCATAAGGGGCTAACCTGTTGAAATGTACTACCCTTGGTTTTCCCCGAAGTAGCAACGATGTTGTCTACAGCATAAAGATCTCTGTAGCTTGGGCGAATATCCACGATGACGTTGCCGGTTATACAACCAAACAAGATCATCAACTTGGAATTCTCCGCCCTCGGCTTTGATATCGTAGGCTTCCTTCATTCGGGCACTGGCATTCTCGATGTTTAACCGGACTCGTTGATGGATGTCGTTCATCTTTTGACGTAGCTGTCTGACATAGACTTCACCTCCGGTCTCTTCTCCTGGGGGACATACAAACTTCAAATAGCATGGTAGTCGTAACTCTCGTCCCATAATAACGCTTGCCGGGGTCTGACCCGTGGACTCGTGCACAGATGAACGATATGCCATTAGAAACAAGTGCAGATACTGGTCCCAGTCTCTTTGGTGGTCAGAGACTACCTTTGATAAATGGTCGTTAATGGTTATATTCATCCGTTCTACCATTCCATCGGATTGCGGGTGTAATGTTGTCGTCCGTGTTTTATTTATCTTCAAGGGCTTGCAGACGTCTTGGAAAAGAGTAGACTCGAAATTTCTACCTTGGTCTGAGTGCAACTCCAAGGGGACACCAAAACGACTGATCCATTCCTTGACAAGGACATCAGAAACGGTCAAGGCTTCTTGATTCGGCAAGGCATACGCTTCGGCCCATTTACTAAAATAGTCCATCACCACCACAATGTATTTATTTCCAGAGTCGGATTCAGGAAATGGACCGGCAACATCAATGGCTACTCTTTCGAATTGACTGTCCAAGTTATATTGCTTCATGGGAGATTTTGGTCGCTTCTGAGGCCCAATACTTGCTGCACAAACCGTACATTTCCGGCACCACTCCTTAACGTCTACCTGGCAGTTTACCCAATAGAAGCGTTCTCTCAACTTCTCCAGGGTTTTCATTACTCCCAGATGTCCTTCAGTTGTACCATCATGTAGTTCTCGTAAAACCTCTGGTCTCCTATTTCTGGGAACTACAATCTGTTTTCTGTCGTTTCCTTCCTCTGGAGATTCCAGGACGCGCTTGAGAAGTCCATTTTCCAGGATGAGGGAGTTCCACTGAGCCCAGTACGACTTTATAGTTGGTGAATATAGGGAAATCTCTTGCCACGTAGGTTTGTGGTCTTCTTCCTTCCACCGGATAACTTCTTTTAGTTCTGGATCTAATTTTTGATCTTTCTGGATCTCCCGAGGTCGCCAATGGTCATCGACGGCGGTAGTTCTACAGAGAACAGCCCCTTTTTGTTCAGCTCGCTGACAATGTTTGCAGTCATCAGGGCATGGTCTCCTCGATAGGGCATCAGCATTCTTATGGCTTGTTCCTGCGCGATGTTCAGTTTCGAAGTCGAATTCTTGCAACCGCTCAATCCACCTAACCACTTGTCCTTCGGG
Source organism: Octodonta nipae (assembly GCA_034190945.1). Lineage (NCBI taxonomy): Eukaryota > Metazoa > Arthropoda > Insecta > Coleoptera > Chrysomelidae > Octodonta > Octodonta nipae. The sequence goes on from CM067221.1 coordinate 59,192,101, forward strand.
GTTTTTAAACTGCAAGAGCCACTTCAGTGCTGCATGATCAGTCCTCAGGAGGAATCTTTTACCATAGAGGTACTTATAGAAATGTTCTACCCCCTTTACCACAGCCAAGAGTTCCCTGCGAGTAACAGTAATTCCGTTCAGGCTTGCTTAAGGTCTTGCTAAAATAACCGATGACTTTCTCCTGGCCGTCGTGGATCTGCGAAAGCACCGCACCAATTCCGACATTGCTTGCGTCGGTATCCAATACGAAGTTCCCATCAGGCAAAGGATAACTTAAAATGGGGGCACTGGTCAATGCTCTTTTCAGTGTCTCGAATGATCGCTGACATTCCTCGTTCCACTGGTCCTGCACCTTCCCCTCTGTGCGTCTATTAAGTGGCTTGGCGATGTTGGCAAATCCGGCTACGTACCGACGATAGTACGTACATAACCCCAGGAAACTTCTTAACTGGTGGATATCTTTAGGTATCGGCCATTCCTGGACGGCTTTAATTTTCTGTTTGTCCACAGCTACTCCCTGTGCGGAAACTACATGTCCAAGATATTGCACTTTTTCCTGGAACAGCTGACACTTCTTTGATATTAACTTTAGTCCGGAACTTCGAAGTCGCCGAAATACCTCCTCCAGGTTCCTCACGTGGTCTTCAAAAGATTTTCCAACCACGATAATGTCGTCAAGATACACCGGGCACGTTTTCCATGAAAGCCCTTTTAACACTGTTTCCATCAATCTTTCAAACGTTGCTGGAGCATTACACAGTCGAAACGACATCACCGTGAATTGATAAAGTCCTGAGCCGATGGTAAAAGCAGTCTTTTCTCGGTCTTCTTAAGCAAGTTCCACCGGCCAATAACCGCTCTTCAAGTCCAGGGTAGAAAACATCTTCGATCCAGCCAACGTACCTAGGGTATCGTCTATTCTTTGAAGGGGATAGCTGTCTTTCTTTGTAGCGTGGTTTAATTGCCGATAGTCCACGCAAAATCGAGTTGAACCATCTTTATTTTTAACCAAGACAACTTGAGAAGCCCAAGGGCTATTCGATGGTTCAATAACACCTTCTTCCTCCATCTCACGGACTATCCTGTCGGCTTCTTCTCTTTTAGCTAGGGGTAGTCTTCTCGCCGACTGTCGAATAGGTTGAGCGTCCCCAGTATTAATTTTATGTTTCACCGGATCAGTTCGTCCTCTTTTGTCATTCCCTACATCGAAGATATCCTGGTAGTTTCTTTTGATGTCGCTCAATTTTGCTTTCTGGTTTGGTTTCAAATTCTTAGATGAATGAATCCACTAATTGAGTCGGTCGAGCTAACGTCAATGCTTGCCTGGCTTCGTTGTCGCGAAGTCCATCCAAAAACGCTTACACTGCTAACCTTTCTATCACATTTTCCGGTGTGGCTGGATAGGCAAGGCGAACCAAACGGGCAATATGGGCTTCAAACTCTTGTAGCGATTCATTAGATTTCTGATGGCGATTATTTAGTTGGGAGTGGTACACGTGCTCTAAATGAGTCTGTCCAAACCTCAGATCTAAGTGTTTAACCAGTTGTTCGTAGTCTTCTTGCTCCGAGGTATTCAATGTTTGCAAAATATCTGTAGCATCCCCTCTTAGGACGAGGGTTAATGCTATTGCTTTTAACTCTGCTGACTATCCGTTTAACTTTGCTGCAGCCTCGAATTGGCGCCTATAGTTAGTCCATGCCGATTTCCCATCAAATTGTGGAGGTTTCATTTTGTGTCTTGCTCCTTCGAGACCAAATTTCGAATCCACTACTTCTGGACTGTTTCTGCTTTTGGTTTTTGATTGTGTTTCTCCCCTTTGTATAGTGACTACCTGTTCTTTTATTTTGCTGATCTCACCCTCCATTATCTGTTTTTACTCTTCTATCCGAGCCTCATTCTCGACTATTTTCTCTTCCAGCATTTCTGAATTTTCCTGAACCATGCTTTTCAAATTTTCTTCTAAGGATTGAGCATTTTCGTGTAATTTCTGTATCTTTCAAAGACTTCGAATTTTCTAGTAATTTGTCTTGTAGGGTTTTAGAATTTTCTAGCAGTTTGTCTTCTAGAGCTTTAGAATTTTCTAGCAATTTATCTTCTAGGGTTTTAGAATTTTCTTGTAATGTTTGTAATTTATTTTCTAAGGACTTAGCATTATCTAACAATTTATCTTCTAAGGCCTCTTTCAAATTTTTAGAATTTTCTTATATTTGTTTTAATAGCATGCTCATGTCCCTAGTACCAGAAATCTCAAACAAATAAGTATCGGGATCGTTACCTTCATTTATTAGAGCATCTCGTAGCCGTTGTACTAATTCATTTTTCTTCCCACTAATTACTAAATCATTTTCCTCAAGTTCTTTTTTTAAGTCCGTCACTTTCAATTGGTCCAAACTCACGTTTTTAAACATTGTCAGTCTATTTATTTTCCACTTCTAAAGTTCCACAAATACACTTACATCTGTCACCACTGTAATGTTGTTATTTTCACAAATGGGTTCTCTTCAGTTCTGAAATCTATTTAAAAACACAGTGCAACTCACTCTAATTTATTTCCACTACTATAACACAATTTATATTCACAGAAACTACTATTTACAATTTATCTTAACTACACAATACGACTGTCGAAAACTGAATGCCTCTTATCTCCAGCTGTTCATATTTATATATTTCTCTCCGAATTGTCCGGTAAGTCCACGAACCATCGGGAAACTCTATCATGTTCTGGAAGCTTTAAGGGAATTCCCAGTAATCGGCCTGTTGAGAGACGAAACATTTCGGATTACCAGAAGTATCGGAATAATGGCCCTTCCACGATTTGGTTGATGGCCGATTGCGCCAGCTGTCGGATGAATTCTCGTAACAATATTAAGGCCAGTCTAATATAATGTTATATTTTAGAATACAATCCAGCTGCTTATAATTATTTTTTGGACAATGACCTACAGGTCTTATTTTTTAGCATAAAACATATAAAAATACATTTTGTATTAAGCTTAGTGAGTGACAACATCGATTATTCCGAGGAAAATAAGTGAGATCTCTTCGAAACAATTGCATTAAAATGCTTTCTTATGATCATATATAACTGTGAAACTTAGACCAATTTAAAAAAATATTAATGTTATATTTATCTTAGCTAACTATAACCTTGGTATTAGGGACGCTGACGTTCCTCATTTACAGGGGTCGAAGGAGGGACAGCCTCTTATAGTCCGGTCATTTTAATCATTTGAAATAAGACAAATTCCGACAGAGCCAAATTTTTGTGGGAAGCTTGTGTTCACCATCAGAAATATCGGTCCCATATGTGCTACCAAAGATATGCGATTTTTCTCAAAAACGCTCAGTTTTATCGAAAAATTACTTCAAAGTTGTAGATCTCAAATTTTCTACAAAAATGGTCTTTACAAGTTTTTCACTAAGAGTCACCAGTTCCGAGATATCGCGATTGTAAGAGTAAGATTATACATGATTTGCAGAGATTTCCACGCCACCCGTGAGGTAGTGTACCCGACGCGCTTTTTTTTAAGTGGTTTCCCCAGTAGGCCCACTCGACGAACTGTTATGATGTAAATTTCAGGAAGAATACTTTCCTAAATGCATAATAAATATTGATATTGATACTGGTTATTGATTTTAACTGCAATTCTGATTTTTTTCGACATTCTAATCTCATTCGCACTCTTCAAAGTCTACTTCAACAATCATGTCTTCTTTGATATCTTCTTCTTCTTTCTCTTCCTGGATGTTCAACAATTATTCAAATGGAGCTGAATCATCTGTCTCTTCATCAAAATCGCATATATTTTCCTTTGTTATATTCAATTTAACATTTGAGCAAGACTGACCTTGGCAATTGGTACATGATAGAGAAAAAGGTAAGCCTACGTTTTTGCAGCCACATTTGGCACTGCAGCCTTTTTTACAATTTCAGAAAATGGTGTTCAGAAGTTGTACTGGAGCGGGTTGAAGTAAAGTTTAAATCGGTTCCAAAGTATTATTTATTAAGTTCCAACTCCAGTCTTCAGGGTTCAATTGATTACCTAGCCACGTCTGAACTTGATGATATACTCGATATAAATGTTGAACCGCTGGTGCCGACGTTGGGGGAAGACATGATAGTGGTACTTGTTTCTTGTTACGTGTATTTTTGACAAAGGTTAAATATCGGTATTTATCTATGCAATTAACTTTTTTCGGAGCTCCATAAACAGCAACAAGAACGGGAATTCCTTGCGTAATTATTGTTTGAGGTTCGAAAAATACTTTTGCGCAGTCAATTAATTTTTTTCAAATAATTTTACTACTAAAGTTTTGCCTAGCAGGCGGTTATCGCATGTGAAAATAATATATGCTTTTGGCATTTTCGATGAGCAGATAAGCTTTGTGAAGAATATATTTCTGTCCGCTGTTGAGCTTTTCCAAGGTTCAGAAAATAAATAATTTCATTAGCAGGAGTCACCTCTGGCGACACATGCATCGATTAAAGTTGGCATTCCACGACCAACCACAACTGTTTCACCTTTAGTCAAATGTTTATTGCAAATGACGGAAAATTGTGACATCTGTTTAAATAAACACTAAAAGAAGCATGTGTATGAACGACGCCACATGTTAATCAAGGGCGTACATACAGGCTGAGGGGATTAAAAAGCTACCTTCTACTATCTTTTGAGTCGATGTTTTCGGAATTGTATAGTTAATAGTATTGTATACATAAAAGGGACACAAATAGGATATTTTTACTTGTGTTAGGTGCCTGACATTGTACATACGTGGCATATATGTGCATATCATGTATAACTTTACTATTACAATCGCGATATCTCGGAACTGGTGACTCTTAGAGAAAAAATCGTAACAACCATTTTTGTAGAGAATTTTCAGATCTACAACTTTGGTCGAAAGTAATTTTTCGATCAAACTTTCCGTTTTCGAGAAAAACCTCAAATTTTGACCTTTGACCCTGAATTACTTTAGTAGCACATATGGAATCGATGGGGACTTTTGAAGTTTTCGTTCTGGTGGTGAATTCAAGCTTCCCACAAAAAATTGGCTCTGTCGGAATTTTTGTTAGTTGACCCCTATTTTTATTTCTAACTGGACAGCACTATTAGTTCTGTATGTCCCGGGCTATTGGTTAATACAAATAGTCGATCTGGGTTGAAACGTGCAGAACCTACTTTTGTCCAGACATTTGGTTTAAAATTTGGTTGTTTTAGTATTAAATTTACTGACTTTAAAGCTTTTGGACCGGGGCGAATGCTTCTATCGCTACTAGGGTAGATTGTAATTTGTTTCTATGCATATAAACGGAATTTATTATTTTTTTATATTAATTTCTAATATTATCACGAAATGAATTGCGACATCTAGAAGTTTCAGTAAAAACCTCGAAATTTTATTAAGTTCTGTTAAATCATACATTTACTGTCAAGTTAATTAACGTTCCCATTCAGGAAATTACTTAGGATCAGGCAGACAATTATTTTCTCATCGTTAATACGCCGATTAAACAGTACTACCCCACTATTTTCCCTACTCTAGTGACAAACGATTTTAATTATCATTTTTCCGCCTAGGGCTATTACCTAAATTGATGACGCTATTATCCCTTATAAACACGAACCTTCGGTTTGATTGATTATTCGATAATCCAACAAAAACTTTCATTAGTCCGTCTCATCGCAACGAAAAAAACCAACCCATCCCTTCTATTATAATCCCCTATATTCTTTCACAATTTCACGGACACCTCTCAAGTAGTCTGGAATATGCAAATTTCATGTTTTTTGAATAGGGTCAGAGCAAAAAATGTGCTCGGTAGCAGTGATTCTTTGTGTTAAAATGATATCTCTTACAACTAGAATAATACTGCTCTATGAAAAGCACATATGTTTCAGGCACAAAGATTGGAATTGTGTTTGTTCGTAGAATCAATCAAGTGCAGCGTCAGTTGTATGGTATAGAATGAAAAACGTATCAGTGCCGATTGCTACAAGGAATGAAAAGAATACATCTTGAACTTTATTCGAAATAAATCAACGATAGATATAGTTCTATATTAAGACTTTATTCTCCATTTTTTCCAACATACTGAAATATAGTTTCATTTATTTGCGTGTTGTAAAATTAAATAAATAAACGTGACAATAATGACTAACCATAATAATGTCATAACAAATTATATATATAAATTGGGCAGGTTTCAGGTCAGATCCACGTCTAAAACTTCTGAATAGATAAAATGAAAAACAAAGTGATAATAACGAAAATCGGGTCCTATATCGAACTTGGGATTTGAATCTGCCTAGTCCCCAAACCTCTACAAAGGACTAATTTAGAAGTACAAGTTTTAGATCGAAATTGGGGCCTCAATCTGCCTATTCCATAAGTGTCAATGTGCTCTGCTTCGCTTAAGCTGTGTAGTGAGTAATTGAGTGTTTGTGGGTGTGTCTGATTTGTTTAGTTTGGCTATTACGGAGCTTTACGCTGCATGATGGCGGGTGTTGTCATCAAGTCTATCAGTTCAGATGAAAATAAATCAAAAACCTCTATATCATTTTTTAAAACGAGATATAGTTTGGTCAAAAAAAAAACGAAACTGGTACGAATTTCGCACTTATTTTTGCAGTCACAAAGAACGAAATTTACGCTTCTAGAACTTTAAGTGTAGCTACTAAATCATCAAATGGCTTTACTAATCACTTTAACATTGTCAAACGTCTTTTTTGATAATTAAAAATTAATTGAAATTAAATCGCAAAATGAATGAACGATATGGCAACATCGCGTTAACTTAAAATGTTGCTGTTCATTCAAAGGAATGTAACGTAACGAGGCTATCGGGATTTTTTGTAGTATTTGGTTTGTTTGCATTCTAAAGACTAGTTTCTAGGTGTAGTTTTCGTGTAAAATGTTAGATTTTATAAGAAGTGGATTAAATCGTGCAGTTTTGAAAGTAATACTTTGTAGTTTATTTCTTAGGTAGGTACTTAGATTTGGCTATCAGAAAGATTTGAAGTTAACTAATGTGTTTTTGTACAATTCAGAGTTAAAATAGATAATTTTGAATTACATTGTCTTGAGTCTCTAAATAATTTGTAAATATATTTTTATCCTTCTCGCTTTAACATAATTTCAGAAATACCTATAGCTGACTATTTCAGAAATACCTATGTCTAAATGTTTTATTTACCGAAACATATCACATTCTCGAGAAAACAATTCTAATTACTGAATTCTGAAGAAATATTATTTTTACTTAGCAGACGTTATTCCTTTAGGTATTTATATACTGACACGACCCGATGTTGCCACATTGAAAATAATTTACATATAATGTATTTTGGAATGTTTGGTTATCAATGCCTACAGAGTATAATGTGTCCAAACGGGACACTTTATCAACTTCGAGGACAGTAGGACTCTCGTATCTCTTAATTCCCTTAGGGCATCTACTATTTGCGAAGCAATAGAAATAGAAAAAAACCCCTCTGTCTAAACCGGCGCGATGACAGCTCTCGCCTTCCCACAGCATGGACCTCCGTAATTACCAGATTAAACAAAGCAGACACGCCCACCAACACCCAACCAATCACAACACAGCCTCATCACGTGACATCCCCTTCTAACCCAGCGCTAACTATAAATAAAAGAAGCGGAGCAGACTCTTGAGGAGAAGGCAGATTGAGGCCCCGAGTTCGATCTAGACTCTGAAACTCTTTTTCACTTTTGTCTTTTGATAATGGCTCCAAAGCAGTAGTCGAAACGTCGAGTACATAATAAATTCAGACGCGGTTCTCACCCGGAACCTAGCCTTGTTCATAGTAATGACCGCGGAAGCCTCTCAGAACATTTGATTCGCCTCTAGGGCAGGATTTCTTTCAACTGACTAAAACATACAGCAAACTTCTCATTCGAAAATCTCTGCTTCTTTGTGATTTTGCTTTCCTTAAATCTTGCAGAACCCACAACATCATTTCGAACACTTTCAAACTAAAACATCACACCTTTCACGTTGAATTTCCAGTATTCTTAACAAAGCAATTCCATTGCCCTATTACGCAATTCCATCCATTCAATCAGATATCAACCTGACCAAACCAACCGAAATTTGTATCATTGTTACTCGTCATTACATACTTTCAACCAATTCTGTGGGACAATTTTGATCGCATTTCGAGCGATAAAGCGGCACACTTGGCTCAAAAGAAAACAGTTACTCAAAAACATAAACTAACAAGATTTATTACAAAACAAAAACCTTCTGTCACCTCACTCCCTCAGATGACTGTCCACAACTTTTCTGACCTCTCCTTAGACTCTACCAGTTTACACGTCCTATCCAAAGGTTTCAATTGTGCAGTGACGCCAAAAACTATCCCAACCTAAAGAATAATTTCTCAAGTTGAGGTAGCTTTGGTTAAACTAGCAGATATTGAGGTTGAAGATACTCGTCAAGACATTGCTAGAGTACTCCGCACATCAAAGCCACCAAAATCAAACCTTCCAACGAAAGACATGCATTAAAACAACTACGTCATAACGGTGACATAACTATTCTTCCTGCCGACAAAGGTAACGCGACTGTTCTTCTCAACACTACGGACTATATTCACAAGATGAAATCTCTACTCCACACTCCAGACTACGAAATAATGAACAATAATCCGACTACTTACTTAGAGAAAAAGACCAAGGAAATCATCAACACAACACATCTTCCTCTTGACGTCAAAAAGACAATCATCCCTCGTGAAAAATCTTCTAAAATTCCCGAAATTTACGGACTATCCAAGATTCACAAGCCGGACATTCCTCTTAGGCCCATTGTCAGTTCGGTACAATCCCCGACTCAAGAATTAGCCCGGTACTTAGCCAAAACCCTTCAACCTCTAGCCGAACAAGCATCCTCGTACGTAAAGAACTCTTCTTCCTTTCTAGATATGTTAGGCGCTTATAGAATTTCAGAAAATGATATCCTGGTTAGCTTCGATGTTGTATCTCTTTTCACCAATGTCCCCATTTCAGAAACGTTAGATATTCTAAAAACTAAACACAATATCTCTTCTGACATCATCAAACTGGTACAGCACTATTCTTCTAACACATATTTTTCATTTCAAGACACTGTTCCAACAAGTACGTGGGGCCCCGATGGGTTCACCTCTTTCTCCTGTGCTTGCTAACATTTTCATGGAACAAATAGAAACCCAGGCTCTAAACTCGTCTAATTTAAAACCTTCCTGCTGGCTTAGATATGTTGATGATACTTTTGTCATTTGGCCTCAGGCAGAGATTCGTTAGACTTCTTTTTACAACAAACACCTCAATGGTATACATTCTAACATTCAATTTACAATGGAAATCGAATCCGATTCTTCGCTCCTTTTTTTTTATGTCTTCATAACAAAAACACAATCACACCAATCGATACTTAAATGCCCAATCACATCATCACCCTGCCCAATTAAGTTCTGTAATTAAATCTTTGGCCCTTAGATCTATTCGCCTAACAGACATTGACAATAGACTAAACGAACTTAATAATCTTCAACAAATCCTTCGACAAAACGGTTATCATCCACATTGTACGCATATTTCGTCAATCGCAACAACCCCCGAGTACACCAACCCCATCAGAAACAGACCAACAACACCCGAAAGCCTTCCTTCCGTACATTCGAGGAGTCACTGACAAAATAGCACGAATCCTACACCGACATCAAATAAAGACGGTTTTCAACACTAGTCAAACTATAGCGAACTTAACGGGGAACCCTAAGGATAAAGTACCTAACGAGATCAAGGAGTTTATGAAATTCCATGTCGCGATTGCCCACAAAGCAGCTACATCGGTCGTACAAATAGGCACGTCAACCATCGAGTATATGAACATTTTTTGTCAGTTCGCAAAAAAGATCCGACTTCAGCCCTCGCGCATCATAATATCCAAGCGGGACACTCTATCAACTTCGAGGACAGTAGGACTATCGTATCTCTTAACTCCCTTAGGGCATCTACTATTCGTGAAGCAATAGAAATAGAAAAAATAAAAAAGACCCCTCTGTCTAAACCGGCGCGATGACAGCTCTCGCCTTCCCACAGCATGGACCTCCGTAATTGCTAGATTAAACAAAGCAGGCACGCCGACCAAAACCCAACCCAATCACAACACAGCCTCATCACGTGACATCCCATTCTAACCAAGCGCTAACTATAAATAAAAGAAGCAGAGCAGACTCAAATTCAGTTCAGTTACTTAGTGACTCTTGGGGAGTAGGCAGATTGAGGCCCCGAGTTCGATCTAGACTATGAAACTCTTTTTCACTATTGTCTCTCTTGATAATGGCTCCAAAGCAGGAATCGAAACGTCGAGTATATAATAAATTCAGACGCTGTTCTCACCCGGAACCTAGCCTTGTTCTTATATATATATATATATATATATATATATATATATATATATATATTGTTTCTTTTTCTATCTCCTGGGTACCATTCTGTTACAATTTTGATCCATTTCTCTTGATTTGCCCTTAAAATGTGTCCTGTCCATTGCCATTGTATTCGATATAATGAATGTGTCTGTTTAAATTTTTATCTCTTCTGTTGATTCTGAAAACACTTAATTCTATGCTATTTTTACAGACGTTTAATTTGTTTGTTAAGGTTTGTGTTAATGCTCAAGTTTGACAGCCATAAGTTAAGCATGGCAGAATTCACATATTGTGGACCTTTCTTTTGGGTTTAGACCAATCAATAGAGATTTTTTCGTGCAAAAAATACTATCAGGATTAGACCAATCAATGAGGATTTATTCGTGCAAAAAATACTATCAGGATACTGCCTGTGCCATCACATTAAGAACGATATGTAGTGATATTTTGCTACCTTTTCCACTCGCAACTATGGTTTTTTACTTTATTATAAACAATTGAAACAAGAAAATTGCGTTTTTTTTTCGTTGCATGTTTATAAAATGAAAAATAATGAACTAATCTCAATGTTGTCAACAGGTCAATTGTCAAGAATGAAAATACCAATGAAATGAGCCCAGGATCGATCCTATAGGATCTTTAGTAACAGGGAAAAACAAACAATACTGGAAAATTTAGTGTTTTTTTATATTTTCATAACTCCGTTACTATCGAAGTTGTAGAACTGGGCTTGTGGGAACTGATAGTAAATGATATCTACCTTATGCGTGACCAAACCAGGCGCTATCAGTTTATTAGTTTTTGAATAATTGCGATATGAAGTTTTTAGTCCACTATTCTTGCAGTGTGTCTCCATGCGACATGGACCGTTAAATATCAATTCAGAATAGAGATATTGGAAGTAGAGGTATCATTCTACAACGCCTCTATTTGCTCATGTTTGCTAACATTTTTCAGATATTTCACAGATATTTAATGAAAAATAAGAATAGAGGCTTTGTAGAATGAAACTTTTACTTTCAACAACTTTTTTCAAAATTTTAATTTGATTATCTATGACGCATGGAGGCACAATGCAGAAATAGTGAACACAAAACAATACATCACAATTGTTCAAAAACTAATAAACCGGTAGCGCCTGGTTTTGGCATACATAAAATAGATGTAAATTGCTATCAGTTCCTACAAGCCCAGTTCTACAGCTTCTAAAGTGTCTAAGTATCGATTGTTATTAAAAAATGATAAATTTTCCAGTATTTTTGTTTTTCCCTGTTACTAATGATCCAATCGGATCGAGCCTGGGCTTATTTCGTTGGTATTTTCATGCTTTACAATTGACCTGTTGACACCATTGAGATAGTTTATTATTTTTTATTTTATAAACATGCTAAGAAAAAAAAACGTAATTTTCTTGCTTCAATTATTTATAACAAAGTAAAAAACCATAGCTGGGAGTGGAAAACATAGCAAAATATCGCTACGAATCGTTGTTAGTATGATGGCACAGTTGGTATCCTGATAGTATTTTTTACAAATTATCAGTTATTTTTTGCTCTATTGATTGGTCTAGATACTGCCTTTGCCATCACAATAAGAATTTATAGTGATATTTTGCTACCTTTTCCACTCGCAACTATGGTTTTTTACTTTATTATAAACAATTGAAACAAGAAAATTGCGTTTTTTTTTCGTTGCATGTTTATAAAATGAAAAGTTATAAACTAATCTCAATGGTGTCAACAGGTGAATTATAAAGCATGTAAATACCAATGAAATGAGCCCAGAATCGATTCGATAAGATCTTTAGTAACAGGGAAAAACAAAAAATACTGGAAAATTTAGCGGTTTTCTTTATATTATCATAACTCCGTCACTATCGAGGTTGTAGAACTGGGCTTGTTGGAACTGATAGTAATTGATATCTACCTTATGCGGGACTAAACCAGGCGCTATCGGTTTATTAGTTTTTGAATAATTGCGATCTGAAATTTTTAGTCCACTACTCTTGCAGTGTGTCCCTATGCGACATAAATCGTCAAATATCAATTCAGAATACAGATGTTGAAAGTAGAGGTATCATTCAACAACGCCCCTATTTTCATTTTTCATTAAATGTCTGGGAAATATACGAAAAATTTTAGCAAACATGACCAAAATTTGGTGAGCGTATGAATGTGTTCGAGTAGTGGGGGGAACACGGTTGTTGAGGACAACTGCTGACAATAATTATTATCGATAGTAACTGTCACAGATGGTGAAAGAATCTAATCGCTAAAAAAGCTTCTATACAGAACGATTTATTCGATTTTATTATATCAAATGAGAACTGTTTGTTTATTAATATATTTATATGTAAATGGTTTCTCGTTTTTGCTTTAATTTGTGGATTTTGGGTTTACGGAACATCGAAAGAGAGCGGTCATTAGAAAAATTCTTACTTGTGAGGAATTTAAATATTAAAATGATCTGTGTATGTGCCTCTATTATATATTACTATACGCTTTCCCTCAACAACCGTGTTTCCCCCACTCCTTGGATACATTCATACGCTCGCCCATTTTTTGTCATGTTTGCTAACATTTTTCAGATATATTACAGACATTTAGTGAAAAATGAGAATAGAGGCTTTGTAGAGTGACACCTCTACTATCAACAACTTTTTTCAAAATTGAAATTTGATTATCTATGACGCATAGGGACACAATGCAAAAATAGTGTATAGAAAACTTTATATCACAATTGTTCAAAAACTAATACACCGGTAGCGTCTGATTTCGGCATACAGAAAAAGTAAATTACTATCAGTTCCTACAAGCCCAGTTCTACAGGTTTTAAAGTGACGAAGATAGGATTTTTTTTAAAAAATGCTGCATTTTTCACTATTTTTTGTTTTTCCCTGTTACTAATGATCCAATCGGATCGAGCCTGGGCTCATTTCATTGGTATTTTCGTGCTTTACAATTGACCTGTTGACACCATTGAAATTAGTTTATTATTTTTGATTTTATAAACATGCTAAGAAAAAAAAATGTAATTTTCTGCTTCAATTGTTTATAACAAAGTAAAAACCATAGTTGCGAGTGGAAAATATAGCAAAATATCGCTAGGAATCTTTGTTAATGTGATGGCACAGTTGGTATCCTGATAGTATTTTTTACACATTATCAGTTAATTTTTGCTCTATAGATTGGTCTAGTTTAATTGACATGTCCCTGTTCTTCAAACTTCACTTAGTGACATTTATCTATCTTGTATTGAATGTGGCTATATGTATATCTGATGTTTTTCTATATTTCTTTAGAGGGTCTTGATCATTTTCCCCCACGAGGACCATAGGCTTGGGGAGGGTTTTTGTTGTTGTTGTATATTGTAGTTCATCATATGTTTTTTTTTTGTTTTTTGAGTCCGTCGCTAGCTAGTTGCTACTCTTCTTTTCCTGATCCTTTGGCAAGGACGAATAGTCTGTTGTTGTTGTTTTTTTTTGTTGAGGGCTAGAATATGGGGAGGCCGATTGTTCCCTTTTTCGCTTATCTTTAAAAGTTGTGTTTTCCTTGACTATATGTTTGTCATACTTTAAGTACGATGATCGATCATCCCTCATTTTGGAACGCAACATTCCCTTAACTGCTCCTTGGTTTATATTTCTATCTCGTAAATGATTTTAATTTTTAATTAACGATTTGCCGATCTCATTAGATGAGATCCCATTTTAAGACAGACCAATAATATTCAAAAACGTTGGCTGTCCAGCACGTTTTAGGCAAACTGTCAGAGAGCTGGAGAATTCATTCCCAAACGCATGGATTAAGAGAGCTGGCCCTATACTCCGGTCTCCAAAGTCGCCAGACCTGACTGACTTTGATATTTTTGTATGAGGACGGGCCAAGCAACTCGTTTATGAGAAAGAAGTAGAAACCAAGGAGCAGTTAAGAGAAATACTAAATGTTGCTTTTGAAACCATGTGGGATGAGATGGATGCGACTATAGACTAGACTGTAGCAGAAAAAGGTGTCGCGATTGCATCTGTACCGGTGGTAGCCAGTTTGAACAAAATTTATAACAAATTATTGCAACTTGATTTATGATTTATTTTTTGTAGTTCTAACCTTGTAAGTTACAATTTCAAATTTTATAATGATACTGATCGTTGGAAAGAGGTTGAAGTAGATAAGTATTTGTAAGCATTCGAAGTTCTAGGTGTGCTTCTTATTTTTTTTTTTTTGTAATGTGATAAATTGTTTAACATATTGACTTTTTTATGGAACCTCGCCATTTGTGGACTCATATCATGTTTTCAACCAATTATTTGTGTCAAATATCGAATGCAGAAGAGCAACCGAACATCATAAGTTTATTTGGTGAAGATACAGTGAAAAATAAAAACGTTACAAAAGTTTATATGTAAAAATCTGAGAATTTAAAAAAATAAATAAAAAAAAAACAAAAACCGTAACCGATATATAGGCTACATAATACAGCACATGAGCCCACCTATTCGCCCTCCATGTTTACGGAACCTTCTACAAAACTTCCTGTATATATACCGGGTGGACCATTTTAATTTCCCCAGTAGAATTTCTCGGAAACTGTGGGAGTTAGCAGCAAGAGTTTAAGCAAAAGTTGCACAAAATCGGGGGATCATATCCTCATGACCTTGCCTTTGACTTTGAAGTAGTATTCAAGGTCATTTCAAGGTCAACTGCTTTTTTTAATAGGAACCCCTATTTTGGACCAAGGATTCTGAAAGAGCGGAGATTGTTAAGTTCATTTCAAGATGTCAGTTTGATTAATTTTTTGTTTTATTAACAATTGATTAATTTGACAAATAAGTAATATCTCTGGTACGCACGTACAATTTCCCTCCTTTTTCAAACTCAGTGGTCAACAATAGGGGTTCCTGTTTAAAAAAAGTAAGTTGAGCATGAATTGACCTTGAGCATGAAAGGCCAAAGACAATGACTGACATGTTCTCCTTAATGCTGTGCAACTTTTGTTTAAAGTATTTTTCGCTAACTCCCACGGTTTACAAGGAATTCTGCTGAGGAAATTAAAAATGTCCCCCTCCATATATATGCATAAACTTAACTGTCTTCATAAAAGAACAAAAACAATTAAGAATATCTAAAGTTTAGAAATTAAGAAAATTATGATGAAGTTGTTAGTAAAAATATTTAATGGACTTTTATTCTAAAAACTCAAACAAATATAATCCGAATTGAATGAGTTAGAAAAGGTGAGTAATGTTCTCGAGTAAACACAATTCTCTTATTAGTGTAGGTTGTAGTATATACATAGATTTAATACTTAAAAGTAGCGTGTGTGAGATATGGGCGGGGGTACAAGTGGAATCATAAGGCTGGATGAAGAAGTAGGGAAACCAAGTGGTCGCATCTGACTGTCTAGTGCTGTAACCAATAGCTATACCTTATTTTAATGACGTTATCGAGCAACAATCAGACGCGAGCTTAGACATATATATATATATATATATATATATATATATATATATATTCGTCCACTCGGATAATTATTACTTAAATTTAACGAAAAATAGTATGCACATAAAAATAGTTAAAACTCAAAGTCAATTTCAATTTTGCAATCAAATTTAGAGTGCGCATAAAGGTGTCAGAGAAAAGGTACCTAATATCAATTTTGAAAGAAAGTGAAGATGTAAATATAACGAAGTAAAAAGCAAAACTAAAGTAGTTGAAGAGAAATATAATACAAATATATTAAATTGATTTCGTGTTTCAATATCTCTGTCAACATCTTAATTATTTAGATGTATTGCCAGAAAAATATGGCGTTTTCTGGTCAAACCAATAACTTCAAGTTTCGAGAAGAGAAGTGAAGAACGTCAATAAGGTGTGCTTAAAATATCTGCCTGTACACTTCGAATGTATAATTGTAAATATTTATTCGTTTACACGATTCGAGTGAAGCATCGAAATTGATACCAAATATCAAAAAATGCTGGACTATAGTAAGAGTAAGTGATTTCATTTATTTCTCCTATAGTAACATTCCCGGCTTCATTTTTAGTATGCTCAGCTGTAGAGGTTCCATCAAATTGTTGGAAAACTTAAGGGCGTCTGCGAACGAAATTAGAGTCAGCGAACATGAGTCAAATAATTTAAGACTACGAACTCAAAGCGATATTAAAATGACGTCGGCAAACAGACAAGATTCTTTGCTGATCAGTTGCGGTATTCTATCTGTTTGAGCGTCGGATCATTGTTAATTCCTTTTTTTTTCTCGGAAACTAAAGTAAAATAAGAATCAAGAACTGGATAAGCGAATAGAATTCCTGGGTTAATATTTTTCTAAGGAGAAATATATACTTCAGGATGTTCATAGTAGCAAACAAATTGCCTCATATATACAGAAAGTTGGTAGTCGTTTAATTTTTATTTAATATTTTAGTTATATCATTTTAATGAAATTTATGTTTAATTTATTTTATTAATATCGCCTAGTAAAAATATAGAATTAAATTGAAAGAGTTCGAAATTAAATAAAAATTATAACGACATTAATTTACATTATCGAACTAATATTTTATCAAAGTGGATGTGCAACAGAATTTCGGCGCCGTGGTTAGCAAACTCATTTCATTAGTTGGGTGTGCGGGTTCTCAACTATACAATGCCAAAGTAGTGAAACAGTTTCAACAGGTTTACAACCTTAAAAACAGAGGAGAGAGGGCAACGGTTGTAAACCAGTTCCAGTTGCACTGGAATGAGACTGGTTTTCAATAATCTTAAAATCGGTTGTACACGATCGTTTTCCGAGTTTGCTGTTAAGTTAGTTTTGAGGGAACTTTATTATTTGATATATAATCTCAGATAGTCTTTGTATATTATTTTCTGTATAATATTTATTTCAGTTTGAACTTAGTTCAATATTACTAGTAATATTAATAATTATAATGGAGGTTATTATTATAAATTATAAATATCATATTACTTTGAATATTGAATATATTGTTTTTGCATTGAAACTTTTTTTCTTTTCAGCAATTTCAGATATCTCCTAATACAAATTTGGAAATTAAGATTATCAAGAAAAATTCATGTCAGCATTATGCAAAGCTAGATTACACCAATTGTAAACTAAAATCTATTTATGATAAGTGATAAGCTTTAAACATTATCAATGAAAAAGTTGAATTTGAAAGTACACTAAAATTTAAGTCAGGGAAAAATTATATAGGTTACTAAGAGAGAAGTTTCAGAATAATTGTAAGAATTTTCATGTAATAATCATTTAAATAATGATGTGAATACATATAGCACACAGATTAAATCTTGTTCTGATTTCAAATTTAATGATAGGGTTAAGAATCTTACAGACATTAATTGCACCACTGAAGAAATGGAAGTTTTAAAATTTGGTTTAAAAATTGTGATTAAGAAGCAAGTAATTGATAATATGAATATGAATAAGTTGAATTGCGGTAATAATCGAGAAGTTGTCCACAGATTTTAAAAAAAAAGGGGGAATCAGACAAGAAATACTCGATAATCTTAAGAAATTTAAAAAGAGGGGCAGGAATTCTAAAAAAGATTTGAAATATTCTCAGGTAATTAATGGCATTAAATACAAAATTAAAAACAATAATTTAGTTTTTTCTAAAGCAAATAAAGGGAACTGTTTGGTAATTATGACAAGAACAGATTATATCTCTAAAGTTGGGGAATTTTTGGCAAAAAATAATTTTAAAATGATTAAAGATAGCCCGTTTAAAAAAAATTGCAAATAAATTAAAACTGAATTTGAAGGAATGTAGCAATCTTTTTGAAGAGTTCAACAACAATGGAAAATTAATTTCTAGCAATCCATGGATGCCACGACTGTATGGACTCCCCAAAATTCATAAAGCGGGGATACCTATACGACCTGTAGTTAATTTCATAAATATACCAGTTTCTTTTTTGGCAAAGTTTTTACTAAATGTCATTAAAGATTAGTCCAACTTCAAAGGTAGATGTACAGTTAACAATAATTTGGAATTAGTTGAAAAGTTATCACATATCAAAGTAGGAGAGGACAATCTCATGATGTCATTCGATGTTTGTAACCTTTTTACATCTATCCCTAAAGAAGAAACAGTTTCTCTTGTGAAGGAAGTTTTGAATAAGTCATCAATTAACCAGAACACAATATGTCTCATCATTATTAGGCTGTTAAATATTTGTTTATCACAAGATTTCTTTGTGTTTAATAATATTTGTTACCAACAACTGGAAGGGCTAGCCATGGGGAGTTGTTTATCTCCATTGTTAGCTGACATTTTTATGGATCATCTGGAATGCACACAGGTTGTTGACTCAAAACATCATGAGATAGTTTGTTGGTGTAGATATTTGGATGATATCTTTTGTATAATTAAAGGAGATGAGAACAACGCTCTTAGTTTATTAAATTCACTCAATGTAATTAAAAATAATTTCTTGATCTCACAATTATTTATTACAAAAAACTTACATAACAAGAAATTGGAATTTGGCATATTTAGGAAATCAACTCAGGCTGATCATTTGATTAACTTTTTTTTAATCACTCATACCAACAGAAACAAGCAGCATTCAACTCTTACATAGCACGCATGCTTAAGTTACCATTGAATCAAAATGAATATGAGAAAGAATACAAAATCATTCAACAACTTGCTTTAAAGAATGACTTCAATCCTAACATAATTAAAAGGATTAAGGGTAAAATAGAATCAAGGGAATTAAGAAATAGCATTTATCCCAAGGAATCAATTGAAACAACTTCTTACTTTTACATTTATTGACAATAACCTATGTTAGAAAATTTGAAAAATCTTAAAGTCTTTAGTCAATAACATTAAGATTTCATTCAAGTCCACCCAAACGTTGGGCAGCTATTTAATCAACACCACAGATGTCATTGATAAGCTTTATAAAAGTGGCATTTATAAACTGAATTGCAACGATTGTGGAGCTTCTTATGTGGGTAGAACATATAGGACTCTTGATGTCCGCATAAAAGAGCACATAACATATCGAAACAAATCATCATTTGGGCACCACTTAGCATTTAATAAACACACTTTAAGTCCACAGTCTAATTCCATTGTTAAATATCCAGTTGTAAATAAAAATCTTACCAGACTTGCATTTTTGGAAGACATTGCAATAGATAAGGAAATAAAATCTAATCAACTTTGTCTAAATACAAAAGCGAATTTAAATAAACCCTTTATTCCTTTACATAGAAATCTATTATCTTAAAACTGTTTAATCTTCCATGTTTGACAGATCTTCACAATTTATGACATAAATCATATTGATTTGGCCACCACATTTCCGGCATAGTTGAACCTCACTTTGAAATTATTTCCCAATAAAATTTTAAAATTGAATAATTTTTTTTTGACTAGTGTGTATTTGTTTTTTAAAATTGAATATTTATATTATAACTCACTAGCTTCAACTGTAAGTAGTTTTAGTTATGTTAAGATGATTTTTGTATGTGACTTGTTTTTTTTGTAGAGGCTCTGATGATGACTATTAATAGTGGAAAGCGCTTAGTGTATTAAAATGGTTTGAAATAAATTTGCATTGCATGCGACTGGAATGAGACGGGATTGCAATTCTACATGGTTGCAGTTGGGTCAGTTTTGAATTGCTTTCATTATCTGAAATATAATATCAAGTAGGTTTTATATATATATTATTTTTATTATTTTCTATATAGTCTTTATTTCAGTTTCAATTTAGTTTAATATTACTATTAATCTGAGTAATAGATGTTATTATTATAAATTATTGATACTGTATGTAAATATTGAATATATTGTTTTATCTTTGAATACCATGCTCTTCATTTCAGCAATTTCAGGTATGTTTTAACTTGAGTAACCAAATTGCATATATTGATATCCGTCGGAAACCGAATAAGAGTTTAGAGCTATATGATTACTTCCCGGGAATTCAGTCTGTTTGAAATATAAAACAATTATTTCTTCCTGAACTGAATTTGAATCCCACATAGCAATAAAACTTCACTGCTTGAATAGATGGCCCAGCGCAACTGATCTCCTCAATCACTTTTGCCGGGTGTGGACAGAAGTTTTAGTCTGGTTGTACATTGGTTGGCAAGTTCAACTGGTTTGCTACTGTAATCTCAAAAGAGTTGCCTTGTCGGCGCTGGCACTTTATCTTAAAGAAGTTTGGTCTTGTAAGGTGGCTCTTGATCAACTGTAAGAAAAGTTAGTTCAAAAACAGAATATGAGTACCAGGCATACAGTTCGAGATTTATTAAAACAGTTGAATGAAGGACGAAGAACTCGAAAACGATAGTTAAAGAATTTAAAAGAACAAGCTGTCAATATTAGTATGAATGAACTGTGTTTAATAAAGAGATATTTTATTGGCAAATTGTAAAAAAATACTTGCTTTAGAATATGTTCAAATTGTTTTGAGTAAAAAAGATTACGTTGACTGATAAAGAACGTTGGGTGGAAGGTCGAAATATTTAAACACTTTCATACTGTCACTTTCAATAATGCAACTTTAGTGTTTTAATATATTTTGTGTTTGCATAGAACACGTGTACCCAAAGCGCTTTTTTGTTCTATATTAAGGGCGCTATTAAAAGAATTTTGTTAATGAAAAAAATCTAAGAATATAAGCTTTTCATGTTTTTTGACTCAGCCATTGCAGTTAACAAAAATTACTTTTTATTTTTAGACTACAGACGATGTACCTGCCCCTGACTGTTCTATTGCAGATGCCAATGAATATTGAAAAAGTTAACAGATTACAAATTATGAAGAAACCCATTTTCGTTTAATTTTTCCTTTAACGAACATTAATAAGGACTAATATATGTCGAAAATAACTGGTTTCGTTATATTTGTCATGTCTTTGGAAATTAATGAAGTTAATTTGAATACGAGTATTATAGATATATCTCTACTTATCATTCTGTTGAACTCCTCCGAAACAATTGGACCGATTTAGATATAGTAGAGGAGACCGTGAAGATCGACCTTCACCCATCTGATAACCAGATGAAACATATTTTTTATCAAATATTATTCATTAACATGCCTATGATAACTTGCCTATCGAAAAGTGTTCATGGCTATTTTTTATTGAATTAATTTTAATCAATTTTCGTTTAGGTATAGCTCGAAAACAAAAGTACCCAAAAAGAGATGCGTAGTGGCGCATTCTAACAGTTGGTATAGTCAACAGCGTAACCTGGCATTAACATCAGACTATTCGTCTATGAACCAACAGAACGATCAATTGGCAGCAATGGATTTAACCTCGAACCCAAGGAAAATAGTCTCGAAACCTATGTGCGCAGGAGTAGTAGCGCGGTAGTAATGAAGAAGAGAAGAGTAAATGATGTCGTCGTGAAGCATAGTTCGTAGATTGCGTATCTAAAACGATGCAAGTGTAGTTCTAACGGTAGTTATTTACTTTTTGGTTCTCAACTAAGGTCGTAAAGCATTTTGGGAATGTAGACCGTTGAAAGAAACAGTGTTAGTTAATACTTTGAAATAGTAAATCGTCGTATTAGTTTTGTGACTTTTAAAATTGAATATACTTTGTTATTGTTGAGACTTTTTATTGAATGTACCTGCAAATTCGAAGGGAGTAAAACAGTAGTTCCCGTGTGTCTTCACGGTCAGACTCGAGCCTGACTGAACGCACAATCTCTTAGTATTCATGGTCCTCAGAGCTCTAATCTACCACTTCGTATCCATGGTCCTCACGAGCCAAAAAACTACCTCTTCGTATCCAGGTGTCACCTTCATCCATTTGATAACCGAATGAATTTCATCTCGACTGATAGTTTTTAATACACAGAATATGCCTACGTAGACTTGCCTACTTCTTTCTGTTCATGGCTACCTGGCAAGCAGATGTGAATAGGTAACTTAATATAGGTAACTACCCCGATCTGATAACCAATCCAAATTGATATCATAAGAAAGATAATTTAATTACAAAACCAATCGCATAGGCTTGCCTGTAAAAACCCGTACATTAGATATTATTGCCAAGCTATAGAGTTTTAAAACTGGAGCTATTTAATGAGTGCGAGAACAAAACAAGAGCGTCCGAGGTCCGTGTGCTAGAACAGGACACAACATTCAACATCAACAACTATTCTAAATTGTAGCTATTTAATAGTAGCCAGAGAGGACGCGACATAGCAAAACAATAAAGTAAAATATGAGTAAACAGTGTTTTTTGTGTGATACAAAAACAAAACAATTGTTGATTTTGACGATAATTCATTTAAAATTGGCTTTTATTATAAAAAAAATAAGTATGGAAATATTCAAATAAGAAAAGAATCCTTGAATTTTGTTGGTTCTCACTCCACATGTTATAATAAAGTTACAGTTTTAAATAATAAGTACAATCAAAAATTTTTAAATTTCGGTTATTAAAAATTTTCAATTGGCTATTTTTTTATATAATTTTTTTTTTGAAAATAAAGCTGTACATTCAATTTCAAATATTCTTGTAAATGTAAACATTTTTTTATTAAAATTTTGCTGATTATTTTAAAATGTAAAGAATTTGTTGTAGCTATAAATTTGACTTTTGTGGAAGTTATGTGCATTAATTGACAAATTCAATACAAATTCACTAGTGTGAAAGACGCCAGGTATTGCATTTTTCTAAAAAGTTATTCCGCTAAATAAGATAATGAACAATATTTGAAAAAAGTATGACTCCGATAATATGACCCCATGGTGGTCTTCTTTAACCCAAAAATTATACAAACTATATATGTTAATTCTTTCAGGGTTCTTGCGACTGATGAAGATTTTAGGAGATAATCATTTTAAACCAATTGGATATGTTGGGGCCAATCACCCTTGAAAATTGATGACATGGTGCACATCATGGATAATGTAAATGAAGAAGAATTATTAAAATCTGAAGATAATAATTTATCTTCCGATGATTCCGATGTTAAATAATAAATATAATAATAAATTTTATAATTTAATTTTTCAATGTATTCTTTGTAATAAACCTTTTTAATAACATGAATGCATTAAATTTTATTTTTCTATATTGCTGAATTGCTGTTGATGATGAATCTTGTGTCCTCTTCTATCACAGGGACCTCGTACGCTCTAATTTCTCTCTCGAACCTATTAAATAGCTCCAATTCTTAAAACTTTTTTGCCAATGCGATTGGTTCGGATATTAAATTATCTTTCTTATGATATCAATTTGGATTGGTTATCAGATCGGTGTAGTTACTTATATTGACTTACATGTTCACATCTGCTTGCCAGGGAGCCATGAACAAAAATAAGTAGGCAAGCCTACCTAGGCTCATTTGGTTATCGGTGAAGGTCGATCTCTCACCGGCTCTTAAACTAATAAAATTGTTTTAAGTGAAAATTTGAGTAGCTCCCTTGCAGGTTTATATTTATCATTGGCACCCCTGTTAATGGGTCCGATAATTTTTTTTAAAGGTTGCAGCGATTTTGATAAAGTTTTTAGTTTGTGGTATAGTGGCTTCTTTGTTGGTTTTGACTCCATAGCTGGTGTGACGATAGAGTTTAGATTTTTTAAATATATTTTGACAAACATTTTTAGTTTTTCACATATCAGAAAATACAGCCCGGATATGGCAGAACCACTTCAATGGGAACATCTAGTTACTATGTAAATATATATTCATGATCATTATATTTCAAACTTTATTACCCCCATAAAATGTTTAAGGAAACCTGACATTTCCTTTTAACTTTGACGCAGAATAAGGACTATTCGGAGTACACTAAGTTAAAGAGATAAGAAACACTTCATTACAAAACTATTTACCAAACTGATGCGCGGTAGGACAAGTGATTAGTTTTCCATTTCAAACTCTAATCCCATTTCTGATTGTTCTCTCATGAACAAAAGAACAGACGTTCCGTTCACGAAAATACAAAGACATGAGAGGGCACAAAAAGTGTGTTGTGTATTTACACAGAAGTCTAATTAATGTTAGGAGGACGGAATTGAGCAGTCATTGTTTATCAGTATTTTCCACACGTCTGGCGACGCTTCCAACTCCGTTGCTGACCTGTTTTTGTTATTCCTCTCGAGAATATTTATTATGTGTGGAACTTCTTTTAAAGGGTGAAACTTCGTTTAACGCTGTTTTCGAACACTGACAAGGACAGATTCTTACTAAAATGTAAGAAAGCACATCTTTTAACTTTAGTGGTGTTAGTTGTACACATGAACAAAAGTGTCAATCAACTCACATATATATTTGACAATCGCCAATTGGCAATCGATATTTTCAGATTATAATTTTTTTCATGATAAGGAATTTGAAAGAAAATTGTACGATAAATTTTGGATTGCATTCAAACCGTAAATATTCAGTCAGAATAAAAAATAATCTGTATTAGTTAAAAAGTTGCAAAATGTAGGAAGAATATCAAAGTATAATAGAAATACTACATAAAAAACTAAATATTTTTATTTCTAATTGTGGTAGGTATATTTTTATGTTTGAATTTCCTTGGAAATAAGACCATACCTACTGTAAAATCTGTTTATTACAAATATTACAAACGTGTAACAGTCTCAATCAGGACCCTTTCTCATTGGCAAAAAATAACACGTTTTAATAATATAAATTAAAAAAATTGGTAATTTATATGTAAAGTTGTACACTATTATATAGTATAATCTATACGAACATTAGATAAAATTTAATAAGATAGAAATTTTACGAGGCATTTGTGTTATAGAGCAATTGTCCAATGTCTCCTACCAGGTTTTATATACGGAGCATAATCGTCGACCCTTAAGGAATAATCGATGAACATAAGGTGACACAAAGGCAATGGGCATAACACTTAAAGATCACTGAACAACCTGCTGGATAAGAAACACAACACTAAAAAATAGGTTGTCGAGGCAATATTCAAACTGAAATGTAACCACGCAGGCCTTGCTGCTCTACTGTTTAGGTATCCATTACTTCCCGAGAAACTCAAGACCAGGCATTTTCATCGGTGATTTGTGATGATTATAAGACCATTCTCGAAATGTTCTAGCTCTTTCATGTTTAAAAGAATTATCTTATACTCTTTATGAAAAATTTTAGAGATTATCTAGATTTATTATCAGGGAGCTGCCCCAACTGATCTTTGCAAAAATTCAATTTGTGATGGTGTTGATCAAAATGGCGAAAATATATATTGTTATTTTTTTCCATTTACTTCATTTCTTTAGTCTTGTTTCTACATGCGGTGTACTTGATAATTTAGTTCCAATGTAGACATTAAACACTCACTCCGCTTTTTTAAAATTATGACTCGAGACCTCTCAAAACCCGAGGTATGGCGATTTAAATGTTGTAGTAAATAATTAATTAATTATGCAATCTGCGAACTCATGTTTGTAAAATTACTGGTATAATTCAAATTTAAGGTCAGATTTTGGAATAACTCAAAACTAAAACATAATTTGGAATAATTTGGATAAATTGTTCGAGAAATAGAGATGGAAAATCATCTTGAAAATTGGTCGTAATGTGTTTTTACAATTATGCTTGTGAAAGACACACTCAATTAAATATTAAAAAGCAAGAGAGATAATTTAATTAGTTAAACAATTTAACAAGTGTTTAGAAATATTTAATAAAGTTCCTTATTAGCATATGATTTTTTGAGACTTTATCTCGCCAAAAGTCAAATACAAAGATAATTTTTTTTATAAAAAAGGTAAATTTAAACTCAAAAAATCTCTTCGATCGATATAGCCCATATTTGGCCATATTTATTTGCAGTGCCTTTTCTGTCTATAGGGCGATTTCAGTCTGGAATTGTGAATTTCGTTATGCACAATTCGTCTGTACGACAGGTCTCTATAAAGATAGGTATAGTAATCCACAATATTCTACAAATCAGAAAAAAAAAACTATTATTCGGTCTAGCTGTTTCAAAAGTGACTTATTTGATGCCTAGCGAATTTCCAAAAATTATGTGAGCTGTTTTTCAATTCAAATATTTTTTGTAAATCTAATCTAATTACTACATACTTTTGCTGTAAAAACCCAAAATATTACTTAAATTTATGGATTTTTTGGCTATTACACCTCAGTTGGGGGAAATTGTTTATTTTGAAAATTCCCAAACATTTCAGGGTTTAACTGAGAATAAGTTTTATTTGAAAATTAAGACAATAAACCGTTAACATTTTTGGCAAGGTTTGTCCAATTTGAAATTAAGAATCTTTGACATTATGAACTGACGTAACTAACAGAATTTACTTTTTAACCGTAACGTTTTTTTTTCTTTTTTTTTGATATATACAGTGTAGCACTAAAGAAATTCCAAGATCACATCAAAATCAAATTGGAATAATTTGAAAGAGTTATCCATAGAATTTTATGTGGTTCTTCTAGGTGCCACTTTTTTGTAAATTGCGATCAACGAATGCTGATCTTTCAGAGATCCCGTTAAATTCATTACGGTAAACATAGAAAAAAACTCATGAACTACTCCAATATAGGGTACTTTAAAAGGACATGGCTTTGCGAAAAAATATTTTAACCTTTACCTTGTTTTTGTCGTAATTAACATTGAAAGCGGGATCTGATTTAGACCCTAAAACGGTTAGAATTGTGGTGTTATTCCTCAAAACTCCATATACCCAAAGTAGATATGCCACAATTAGCATTCAGAAGGCGAATCGAAATCTTCCATGGGACTGTGGTAACCAAACCATTTAGGGTTTTAGAAAAGATTTGTATAAGAAACAGCTTGACATTCTTGTGCATACAGCGGAAGATGAAAATTATTCCCAAAGGATCTTACATCCTTTTAATTAATTAAAGTTAAAAGAGGGTAAGGGTTATGTATGGAATTTCCTTGCTTACCGAATACCTAAAAAACAATACATTACAAACAGTATTCTTAAGTTACTATAGTAAATTCACATCACAGAAAAAATACACTTTCTTAAATTTAATCAAATTTTTCTCAATAAAAATTGCTAAAAAAATAATGTACAAAACAAAAAATGTTAATCTCAGAAAAACTGTCTTATTTTCCCAGATAAAGAATTAAATACTTACTACCAAAGGTCTTGAACAAACTGCGAATAAGTTAAACTTTACTAAACTAATAAACATGGTATAAAAGTAAAAATTGAACGTAAACAAGTTATATGTGTCAATAATAATCTTTCCAAAAATCAAAAAGAACTGCAATTAAAATAGATAGTAAGACAGTACTACACAAATATTACCTGCAGATAAACGCAAAGACTGAGTAGTTTTAAATAAAAATAACAGCGACATCAAAATAAACCAATGACAATATACTTACTTAAACAAAGATGCACATATTTTGTAGGACTGCAAACATACTGATTACTTTGCAATTACAAAGATAAATTTACTGAACAAGAACCCAATTTGTGACTATTCTTAACCACTACATTTCCTATGATTTACCCACCTAAAATGCATAAACCCAACATTCCTTTAAGATCAGTTGCCAGTTCAGTAACTCCCCTTGAAGTGAACTCTCTAAATTTCTTTTAAAAATTATTTCCTCGCCTACAGGTAATTCCAATTCTCACCCTAATGAAGGTGCACATTCCTTAGAAAAATCTTGGGTACATAATTTCCCACTAGGAAGTTTTGACATTGGAAACCATTCCAATAATTATCCTCGCGCTAAATACATCCGATCGTTAAACATCGAATAAGAGATTCATTAACACAATTTTTAAATAAACTAACGCATACAATTTCCACTAACACAATAAGAGAACTTCTAACATTTTGTAGGAAAACAACGCATTTTTAACTAAACAGGTCTTCTATCAACAAGATTTAGGCACGGCCATGGCTTATCGTCCGTCCCCTGCCTTAAGCAAATTTACATAAAAATAAATATTTGATATACAACGATTTTTGTCAAAGGGAGAATAATATATTCACTATTTGGGAACACACTTTGAAGCCATTACATAAACTATTAAAAGACATCAACAAGAATGAATCAACAATACAAATCATGTTGTAAAGTATGTCAAATTACCTATTCCAGACATATTAATAACTAAAACACAATTGTTATTTGAAACCGAGGTCTACAGAAAACCGACTCATATTAAATCATCCAAATACGATATCGTGAAATCATGATGATGTTGTTTTCATTAATAAAGAGATAAGCAAAGCTAAATACAATGAACACCAAGCCATTCCAAGAAATATTGCAAACTGAACTTCAACATAATCATATTACAATAAAACCCATACATATAGGGTCTTTGAGAAAGACTAAAAAGACTGGGCAAAAGATTTAATATTCAAACCAAAAAAAAACTAAAATCAATTATTTTAAAAAGAAAACTAAATACCTCAAATTGAAAATAAATGCATTAACAAAATTCCTTGCAAAAGTACATAATAAATTTTATAGTGGGAAACTAACTCAACACAAAAATTACATATAAAAGCAAAAAATTCGAATAGTCAAAAATTTCTGGATATGCCTGGGACCTTGGTCATAAAATAAAATTTAAAAAATTCGCCATATTACACACAAAAAACACAAAACCAACCGAAAACTAAATCTGTTTAAATTTTATTAAATGAAAGGAATAGTATGGCTACTATCTACGTGGACTAGAGTACTTCCATTATGATTTAAAGTTTTATGTTATGAATCTAACATGTTTATATTACGATATTCTAGACATTTTTGTATTTATATCTCTGTCTTACGTTATCATCTCTATATAAAATAAATGCATTAAGAAAAAAAAAAAAGCGACTTCAAAAGAAAATTAACTAAAAGGCATGCAATTAAATACTTTTTATGAAGTCGGTGCCAAGCGAAAGTGAAAATATTTTTTGAAGTACATTGATGAGTTGTACTTCGCTGTTCAAATTAGCACCGAATTCAGAAAAAGTATTTAATAGCAACAAAACATTATTTCATGCTTTTTAGTTAATTTTATTTGGAAGTCGATTTTTGTTTTTTTTTAAATGTATTTATTTTACAATTTTTAGTGATGCAATGGTTTAATTGGATGCAGTTTTCAAATCTAATTAACTTTTTCGATATTGCCTAACATAAGCTATTTTACTTTCATCTATTAGTTTGAACAACCTCGTTTACTGTTGAATAGAATAACTGGTTTTGTATATATGTATATGTATTGAGAAAATTTTGTATATGATTCTAACTTACGTGGATCCACTATCTTGTAGACGATTTGAGTATCATCCTGCTTTAAGTCTGTTCATTATACTGACATTCATTTAATAGTCTCCCTTCTGCGGAATCTTATAATAAATTGTTATAAAGTTTTAATTGATATAACATAATAGGACGTAGTTTTTAATTATAATTAACTTTGATAATACTTTGAGTTGAGACAAAATTTATATTCCTTATTAAACAATTTGGAAAAGTGACATGAAGATCTATTATATACTTTTAAGTAATATGGCATAATTAGATGCATTTTATAATTCTTTTTACCCCTGTTTGATAAGATTTTTATATATTATGAAAAATAAAAGCATTTTACTTTTAAGTAAAATTCATATTTGCTGTGAAACTTCGTATACAGTTGAAAAAGTGACATATAATGATAAAAGTATATGTTTTCGACCATGAATTATTTTTATGAAGAATAATGTTTCCGCTAAATAATATTCAATAGAACGTTTTCCGTTTGAATTCAACTTATGAAGACACACTGTTATAGAAACCAACTAAGAACCTCCACCTTGAAATTGATTAACTGACATTTATTTGGATTTACTTCCAATCAACTTTCAATATATTACAATTTTTAATAATATAGCACAATTGGATGCAGTTTTCAGTTCTAATAACCTTTGCTTGATTACAATTTGAGATAGATATTATAAAAAAATAAAGGTCATTTTTAAACAAAATTGATATATTTTTTGAAACCTCGTATATAGTTGGAAAAGTTACAAAAATACTTATTAAACAGTTTTTAGTGCAATGGCATAGTTTGATGCAGTTTTTAATTATAATTACTTCTATATGATAACAATTTTACATTTGAACAGAAATGAAGATGCTTTAATTTGTAATTAAAAGTCCTTTTTGATGACAAACCTTGTCTACAGTTAAAAAAGTAACATGGAATGATTACTGTTTACGTTTTAGACCATGTAAATCTGCTTATGAAGAATAAATTTTTCTCTTAAAATTATTAATAAAAAGAAATCGTTTGATTAATGACTACACACTATATATACATATTAACTGACATTTATTTTGATTAATTAATCTTATTTAAAATTTACCCCAAGTTCGGAACACTTAGTACCAGCAACTCCATCAAAGTATTATACCGGCGACTTCACCAAAGCATAGAGTATAAGAAAATAGGTAAAATTTTTTCCCATTCTGTAAGAAACGATACAAGCTATATTATTGAAAAAAATATCTAACCACTCTGGGATATCGCGGATCTAATCCAATTTTTTTTCAATTTGTTCCACGGTCTCAATATTTTTTTTAATTTTTCATAATACCGGCGACTCCACCAAGGCATAGAGTATATTAGAATAGGTAAAAGTCGTTTTTCCTCATTTTCTAAGAAACGGTATGTTAATGAAAACATAGCTACAGACGAATTGAACGCCTCCTTCTTTTTCGGTTAAAAATAAATTGCTGTTCGTTAGTCTCGCTAAAACTCAAAAAGGGCTTGACCGATTTCGATTTTTTTTTTTTGATTAATGGCAGGTGGATTTAAAAAAAAAATAGAAAATGTCGGTAATATAAAAAATGATAAGTGGCAAAAACTTATGAAATGAAAATAAATTTCAAAAAAGACATAAATATTATAAATTTGAAAATGGCGAAACTGTCTAACTGTCAAATAAAAATGTCAAAAACGCCAAAAATATTAAAAATGCCAGTGGTATCGAAAACGCGAAAACTGAAATATCAAATATAAAACCAAAATAATGTATTTTTTGAGGCCGTTGCAGCCATATAATGCATCGAATGTGAAAACTATCATATGGAAAAAATGTAAGTAAATGTAAGTACGTCAAATACGCCCATTTGTCAAGCCTGTGCGATGCCGGGAAGGGTTAGCTAGTATATAATAAAATTGTTTCATTCTTTACTAGTGCCAATAATAATCGCTGACATATTTTATCATTTAGGTCATACGTTTTTTCCAGCTTTTCTATTATTAATGGTCTTATATTTCTTTTATAATTCTTTGATATATTTATGTTACCTCTGGCATAATTTTTGCTTTGTGTAAGTAACACCTCGTTTCTATTTCCTATATACCTTAGAGATAATAAACTTGCTTAACACATAAATATGCATTCTTCACTTCTTCCACGTATCTTCCTTTATTCTGCATATACGAGGGTGAATCAAATATGAACCGGACTTTTGTTTTAAAAATTTTATTGGTACGATCAATACAAATTTTAATACATATTATTTTTCTACATAGTCTCCTCTCTTATGTATACATTTTTCCCACCGAATCGGAAGTTTCTTAATACCTTTCTCAAAGAATGAAACTGGTCGCGTCGATAACCAATTGCGCACAAACGTTTCTACACCTTCGTTGTCCTCAAAGTGGTGGCCTCCCAGTTCTTCTTTAAATGGCCCAAACATGTGGTAGTCACATGGCGACAAATCAGGACTGTAAGGCGGGTGTTCAAGGGTTTCCCAATGCATTTTGTTCAATTTTCCTTTAGTCAATGCAGCTGTATGTAGCCGAGCGTTGTCATGCAACAGAATCACACTTCGGATAGACATATCCCGCCTCTTTTGCCGATAGGCAAGTTTCACTTGTTGGAGTAGTTCGCAGTAATACTCAGCATTAATTGTACGGCGTTCGTGCAGAAAATCGATCAGCAGTACGCCTTCAATCAGCTCATTGATGCTTGTCGTGGGACGGCGTGCATGAGGCTCATTTTCCACTGTCACTCGGCCATCTGAAAACTTTTTGAGCCAGTCGTACACTTGGGTCCTTGAAAGTGTTTCATTGCCGAACTGTGCAGATAGTCGACGCAAAATTTCAGACAGTCTAACGCCCTCCCGCGCCAAAAATTTGATAACAACACGTTGCGCAACAGACGTATGCACCTCTTGCTCTGACATGATGCAACTAACAGCGCATCGACTACGCCTCGCCAAACCGACGAACTCCTCTCTTCTTAACATCCCTACCTAACATATATCGAAACGTCACGCCACTCGAATTACCTACAGGGCGAGAAACAGAAAAGTCGGGTTCATATTTGATTGACCCTCGTATATTTATTTTAGTACTATTCTTTATTTATATAAAGTTACACTGTTCTCTTACTTAAAAGGATTATTTTGCCCTTTTTCTTGTCTTGCAATTTTTGCAGTTTTGTCATATCCATCCTTCACCGCTTTGTATGAGGTTAAGTGTGTGAGAGGATTATTCTAAAGTATCTAAACAAAATGAAGGGATTATATGTAAATTGGAGTTTTTATATAAACAACCATATATAGTAAATTAAATGTTTAGCTAACTCAAAAGGAAGTTTTTATTGTACACAAAACACACTTTGTATATTTAAAGGTATATAGTAAACATGGGTAAATAAATACTCATATTTATCCTCTGGCATTTGCTTTTGTTTCATGTTAGAACCAACATCGAAGTTTTATGTGTATCAACATGTTAAAATTTGCTATTCTTGTTCTTCCAACGAGTTATAGCTTTTGTAGCGGGTTTTCTAAAATTATACTAATTATAAAATCAAAAACACAGTTCAAGTTTTAATAATTATTAAAATGGTGATATCATTAGCTCCAAACAACTCGACGTACACAGAATAACAGATTATCAAAACGTATCTCTAACTTTGTTTAATAACTGTTTTTACAAGGTCAGTAGTAGAAATAAATTAACTGCAGACCGAAAAAAATAACAATATTATCAAAAAATGAGACGCGGAAGAGCAAACTTGTGTGCAAAGTCGTTATAGGTTTTTTTCTCTCAATGAAATTCGCGTTAACATTCCCCAAATTATATCCCTGTTTTGCTGCAGCATGTTACAGTAATGGCGCGCACGAAATTCCTCTTAAATTAATGCCATGTCTCCAGTTTTCGCATAGCTTTCTGTCCTTCAAAATCCCCAGCGATATGAATATTTCATCAACTTGCAACTTCGTCCTCGTACAACCGCTTATATATTATACATACATATTATATAATTTTGTATACACATAGCCAACATATAAAGTATATATTCATCAGTTATTTTTTACAACGTATTTAACACGGGCGCAGCATAACTTTTACAAGTTTTAAAATGGGAGACTCGGGATAGGTTAAGTAAAAAAATTTGGGCAACGGCGTACAAGAAATTTAAGAAACGTGCACAGAAGAAAAGATAATTTTTGTAAATGTAACACCTATAAACATATTATGACTTCGGGTTTGATGTAGATATAATATTGAATTTTAATCTTTGATTATGAACAGATCTAATGTAAACATGATCCTTAGTGATGGTTATACGCAATACAATATTATTAACTCAGTACAAGTAAGTAAGTAAGCTAGTATTGCCGTTAATATGTAGTTGCACGAATGAGATACGCATGCCATCAAATTAGGACAGCAGGTTGCATGCCAAAAATCGGAATGTACTAGTACCTGGTACAGTGGGTTTACACTTGCAAGTGAAATTGCATGCAAGATACTTGCACGGATGTTGTGGAAATGGAACCTAGACAAGTCGTATGGATCACTGGGCACTGTTGCTCACATAGCCACTTTGCCGATAAATCTAAAACTTGTTGAAAAAAGCAGGAAGTGTGCTAAAGAACAGGTCCGGAGAAAATAGGACCGTCGTGATAACCCTGAGGATGAAATGAAAAATAGCTCTGTTTGAAAGGGGGCAGTTAGGGTAGAGAGATGCGTACATTATTAGGGCAGACCCTCAGAGGAAGGAGAGATGCGACAATTTAAGGGTGCAGAAGAGGAAAGAAAGAAGATAATAGAAACCTTGACGGCGGAGGTTTGTTCCTCGGTGGAAGAAATTAAATATGTCCTCTGGAGGCGCTGGCCAGAGGAGGTGTGATATGTCTTGATAGTGCAAATAAAGATAGGGGACAGGGAGGAAGGGAAAGAAAAGAGCGTCAGAAAATTACGGATTGCGTAAGTTTATGCAACAGGGGCGGGTCAAGAAGACTATATATAAAATGATATTTGAGGAATATACAGCGAGGAGGGTGGTGGGCTTTTACATTATAACGACCTGAACATAAACGGGTGTGATAGTCTGACGTTCGCGGTTGCTGAAGAATATGCCGTGAAGATTTGGAAGTGAAGGATGTGTGTAAAGAGTTCGAGTCAAAAAGAGGTAGAAAAGAGGATGTATGTATAGTCCATATATATATACAGTAGAATATATATATCGGAAGTTATTGGCGAGAGCGGAGAATACAAAGGGAAATGAGAAATATTCAATGTTCTACAGATTAACGTAGGTAAAGGCCGTGCGTCACAGAACCTTGCGTTACATAGTCGATGGAGATAGAAGCAAATGTACTGGTGGTAGTAGTAAACTGGACAGGAGGACGGATGTGTATATATGGTGTATATGAAAGAACGTAGGGGTAAACCAGGTGTATGAGGGGAATTGAACGGTTGGCGTGAACATAAATGGGGTGTGGTTGATGGGCATCTATCTGTCCCCTTATAAAGACAAAACGGCTTATAAAGAAGCGGTGAATCATGGCGTGGGTTGGGAGAAATGACGGGAGCACATGTATCATCGCTACGAGGTGCTCCGAAAATAAATGTCAAGCGGGATGTTGAGAAAAAGAAAGTATGAGGACAAGATGAATAGGGTGTGTAGGAGAGTGATGTTTAGGTTGACATGCGTATATAGAACGGTATCAATAGATAAACATTATGTGTTAAGGGGAAATGACTTACGTCCGCAGTGATAAAAAGGATGAGGCAGTATAACAAAGGGAGTACGGGGAAAGAGAGGAACGAGAAGCGAAAATAGAGGGAGAAAATGATAGATAAGTGGCAAATAGAAATTGAGGAAGCCCGTCATGGACAACACATTTACCTTGACTTTAGGCCCTGGTGGGCAAGCACAGCAACGTTAATTATGGCGTGAAATTTAATTATTGTCATAATTTTCGTGTTTATTTTCTACGGATCCCGAAAAATAATCATTTTAATTATCCACACTGCCCCGTACTGGAGTTTTAACAAAATCATTAAATTTGTTTGTATTTACATTCGGAGAAAAAAAAACTATTAACTGTGACCCCCATTGCCCTATCCTATAACTCAAATTTCGGAAAATGATGAATCACATATTTGAAAACAGATTCTTAATGAGTAAGTTTCAATAAGTATTCATAAAATTCAGCATTAAGGTTATAAAACCGGCCGCTCTCCACGATCGTGTAGCTACTACACTGAATTTCCCAAAATATCTTTAGAGCACTCAATAGACATTTAAACGAATGGCGTGTTTCTGAAAAAACATGTGTAAACGAAATTCGTGAAACAATCTCGTAAAATAGACAGCTATATCATTACGTATTTTATGTAGATGTAGATAAATTCTTGTTGCTTTTCATTAATTAAGAAATACGGTCTCGAGTTCTTTCACACATAATTGAAGTTGTTATATAGACTTTGAAAGGTATCCGTATAAAGCTATCTTTAACATCTCATTAAAAAGTCTATTGTTAGAACTCGTAATAATGGCTGGAACTAGACTATGTACAAAAGATGCAAATTTCAGAATAACTTGTAATTGCCGTGCTGGAGAATCCCCGAGCAGTCTTTCGCTTACTGCATCTCTATTTGCCACAATATTCAGTTTCATATACAGCCTTACATACTCATTTGGTTCCCGGAGAAAGTAATTTGGGAATAACGAGAATGTCATACGGAAACTACGTTAATTTTCTTTCTCGAAACCTGAATTTCCAAATATTGCAACTACCATATAGTCGCCAATAAAAATTGCTTTGTAATGACAGAAGTCGTAAGCATTCCTCTGAGAAACGTTTATGTTACAGAAAATTGTACATTTTTTGAGCTCTATTTATTTATATTACATGCAATTCAATTTTCTGTATTGAAAATTTTACAGGCAAGTAGAAATAACCGTTGCTAGCGGTAGCATATTTCCGTTTTTACAGTCTCTGGCATTAGAAAGATAGGAAAATATTTCTTTAAAATTTATTCTGTTTTATTCATCGATGTTAATTTGTAACGAAGGTAAGTTCTTGTGACACTAGATAAATAAAAATAAAAAAGTGCTATGAATATGAATCAATGAAATGAAAAAAATATATAGTTATTTAGCTAATGAAGTCTGCAAAAAAAGTAGGAGAGGTGTTCCACTTCAAAACTGTGTTCATTTACGTTATGCGTTTGTTTAAGGATCTAATAGGTTGCATGTTTGACTAATTCTACAGAGAGCCAGTCTTTACACAAGTATTTCATAAATCAACATTAATTTACTTGTCTTTCGCCCGCAATTCGAAAGGTGTCCAATTTATAAAGTATATATTTTCTTACAAACACAAGGTAAATGATACAAACCACTGCATCTCTTCGGTGGAAACTTTAATAATCATTGATTGGGAAAACCAATTAACAAATAAATTCAAATTTTTTTTATGAATAGTGTTTTTAAATTCAGTTAATTGTACAACTATCTATCGAACTTTATTAATTACATTTTTTTATTGATTTCTGATAGTTTTGTGTATCTTAGAATATTATCATATAAATAAAAATGTATCGTTTATATACCGGATAAGCAAATTAAAACGACCCATATTTTATACCTTTTATAAAAAAAATCACTTTCCCCTGGGTTTTTATATCCAGGGGGACAGATTTTACCCATATCATCAGCCTTATCACTTCAGCCTTCCCGCTAGGTCAGCTCAAACCCCAAAATCTTAAATGGGAATAGGGGTTGAGTGATACCTTAGTTTAATGGTAATCAAAATCTTAATTTTGAAAATGAGTATTGCTCCAGGAAAAAAATGTTAAAACACCTTAATTTTAATCTCGAGATAGTCTTTTGGGCATAATTTTCAACCACCTGCAGGTATGAGCTTCAATCCTTAAATTAAAATGGTGTTAAAAATTGTGTTACCTCATTTTAATGGTCATTAAATTCGGGATCAAATATAATTGTACACCAAATTAAACCACACATCCCCAGCGCCGTCCGCCAAAAAAATTATTAAACATCAAAAAATTTTAATGGACCCAAATAATTAGCACCACTAAAATAGATATGTTGAGTATTGTATATCATAGCTCACATTTTAAATTTGAAAGAATATAGTGTTTTCATTGTATTCCTATAATTTAACTTGTAAAGTTTTGATATGCGACGCAGCCAAAAGTAGTCAGGAAACAATTATACGAATGTACTGGGCGCATGCAAAAAGAAGATTCAAGTACGAGTTTAGCAATTTGTGCAAAAGAAGTGCTAGAACGAAATAGTTAAGGATATTGACTCATTGCAATGTGCTTTAACAACGGAAGTTTTTGACAGGAATTGCGAAAAAATTCTAAATAAATGGAACGACGAAAACAAATTTGCCACAAATAATGCATAGGAGTCTTTTAACAGAATAATAAACGACAAAGGTACACTGTCAAAAAGTGGCGTGATTTGTTACGTTTAATATTATCATTATTTGTAGGTACTCTTAATGAGCGCTATCCGCTTGCTCCATTCTTAATCTTCAGAAACCTTGAATGATTGGATATGGATACACTATAAATAGCGGAAGAAAGAGTTTAGCCACAGCCAATAATGTCTTTGAATATATGGACAACAGCTTTTCAGTGGGCCAAACTATATAAAAGAATATCGTTAAAGTATACAAGTGCAAAGCAAAAGTGTACACTGGAATGTGAACCTTTTGAAGATATATGGGAGATGTTTGACGACTACAAACTGCGAGTAGGAAGTACAGTTACCATGTTACCACAGGACTGGAGTCTGACTGGCTGAATGGCACATGCAATTGTCCAGATCAACTTAGAAAATAGTTTTGCTAACATTTAGTAGGGTTAGCAATTGAACCACCTACTGAAACAACGAATGTACCAATTGGAGAATTCAAAGAAGAGGACAGCCTAGTAAAGCTTAATAGTACCACTACTGTTCCTTTCATTTTCATTTTTGTTTTGTGAATGTTGTGTTTGATTATATGTTGGAAAATTATATTCTTTTATTTCCAAGAATTCTTCAGGGTCAACAACAGTTATAAATCTGGGTATGCCTATTTTTTAAAGTAAGTGTGGTATGAAATATGGTAAATATTGTGTATTTTCGTCCATCAAAGACAATTTTTAACTACTGAATAATATAAGATATTGACGTAAATTAGTTTATTGGGGATCATGTTAGAATTAGATGCGGAATAAAATTTGGTGAATATTTGGCATTTTAGCCAACAAAAGTTATTTTTAGGAAAAAGTAATTTAAGAGACTATCATCATGTAACTAATTGGTTGGCGCTCTAAGATTAAGTATTTTCTTAATTTTGATGAGCATTTAGTATTTTTAGGAATGAGAAGTATTTTTTTGTACGAAAAGATTGGGTAAAATTGGTAAATATTAAATACCACCCATTAAATTCTCTTCTCAACAGATAAAATATAAAAATTCGGAAATATTTTCAATTTTCAATATTTCTTAATTTGTTTCTTGCAATATTACACAAATTGTCTATTATTGTATGAACGCAGGAGGCCAATACTTTGAGCACTTCTTACCATGCACAGTGAATATACAAAAGTAACATGTTGTGTCTCATTTAACTTTGTAAACCTAAACCAAACGTTAATACCAACTTCAAAAATAATTATTTTTCTAGTAAAAAGTAATGCTATTGCATAAACTTCACGTAAAACGAGATAAAAATGTTTTAGTGATTTTGACTTCTTAACAACCTACTTAATTTGTAAAAATTGTTAAGCGTTGAAAAGACATTTAGATGTCCCTTGATTATGGTATCATTTGACATTATACCCATTTTGTTATCTGAAGCATTACAGATTACCTTTGTATGAGGTTGTACCTAAAAAAAAATAGGAGAAAATATATTTTTCTGGATATAAAAAAGTGAATTTTAAAGGTGAACATACCTAATTATTTAGCTTCTGCACTAAAAATGCAATTCTCAAAATAAAATCAGGCTGTTATACGATTCTGTGCTTTCTTCAACATTTTATATATTTTTTCTTAATTTTGCGTATTAATTGCCTCATTTATTGTTTTTCATTTTTTTTAATACCTTAAATTGATTTATCTCATGTTGTACTTGGTCTTCATCTTCTACATCTACTGTGCGCCTTGCCTTTGTACACTTTTTTGATTTGTCTTCAATCGTTCTTTCTTTCTAAGGGTTCCAACCAACTAACTATTCTTCTTTCTATATAGTCATTTATAAGTTTTATTTACAGTTCGTTTCATATGTCATTGTTTCTTATCCTACGTATTCTGGTGAATGTTTTCTTAATGGTGAGTATAGTGCTTTATACAGGGTGTAAATGAAGAAGGGGAAATATTTCAAGATGTGTTACCTCTAGTCATTTTATGACGAAAAGCTCCCATGAACATATGTTTGCAAAGGCTTCGTTACCGTTGTAGAAGGTGTTTTTTTTCTTCTAACTACTAAAGTTTTCAAGATATTAAGTTCTGTTTATATATATACCTGTATGAAGTCTTTATAATAAAAGCACAGAAATGGTTGAAAATTTACAGGGTCGTACTTTTTCTTTCTGTCCCTACAACTTTTTTTCAGTACGCCCCCGGAAATTGACAAAAATTGTAAATGGATCTCTTATGAATTTGCAATTTTTTTATTTCTTTTGTTTTTAGGGTCCGTATATACAATATACGGATACCCTTATAATATCACTCCGGATTTCTGCCTCTGTCACATCACAGCAATTTGCTCCTAAACTACTGGACGGAAAAGGTTGAAATTTGGTATCAGTATATAGTTTGGTGACCCGATCAGGAGTACATATCGTAAATGAAGAAATTTTGATTTTAGGGGTACTTTAGGGGGGAAAAACTAAAAAAAGAATCGACTGTTCCTCCCCTGATATCCGAAACGACTGAGCCTAAAATTTTGAAAAAAACAGGAAATATACAGCAAAAATAAGGAGAAACCATTAATATTAATTTTGGGGGGCAAATTATAGAATTAAATGAAAATTAAATTTTTTTTAACGTATCATGTAATATATCAAATGAAAGGTCCCATTCTGAGGAACACAAATATATTTTTTTTCAAATTAAAAAAAATAATCAAAAAGATATTAACGAAAATATACCAAAATTTACCCATCCTCCCCCTTATCTCCGAAACTATAAAACGTAAAGTTTTGAAAAAAATTAGAGGTATAGGGTTTGACCTGAAGTTTATTGGAAAAATAAGGAGTAACATCTACTTTTAATTTTGGGGGACAAATTACAGAATTAAATGTAAAATATAAAATTAAAATTGCTGAAATCTTTGTTCTCCTTCTATCCACAATTTGGTTCTTAACTTTATTCTACAAAGATAAATTCTAGCTTGATTCCGTATATTATAGAAAACTATAACTTAAAACATACCGTGTTTCTTAGAACTGTAAAAGTATGTTCAAAAAAACGGTAACATTAATGTAAACGTCAAATTTTCATCATAAATATGTAGATTAAATGTCAAGATATGCCACGAAAATATATCGTACAGGGTATTTGTAACGGTGTTCATTTTTCGGGGTTACAGTCGAGTTAAAAGGCACAAAATATTTCGTTAGTGTGTCGAAAAGTAACACTGCTAGGTTAGCGATCCTTTCTATACGGAACACCTACTACCGTAGGTAGGTGTGTGTGTGTGTGTCTATGCGTGCATCGAAATTCAAGCAGCAACCAACGAGCGCAGTTGAAATATAGGGCGAAGTAAAATTACAGTTTTACAAATAAATGTGTTATTGGGTGGTACATAAGCAGTTGTATATATAGGATGGTTGAAATATAGGGTGGAATAAAATTTAAGTTATACAGAGTGGTTCAAAAAATGTTGTATTGGGTGGCACATAAGTGATTTTGTATACAAGGTGGTTGAAATAAGAGTGAAGTAAAACTATATTTATACAGAGTGCATCAAACAACGTTAAAAAATTGTTAAATAAGCATATGCAGCTAGGATATTTGAGTTATAAGGAAGAGGGTTTAAAAAATGTTAGAAGCAGTTGCATATACAGGATGGTTAACATTAAATGTAGAGTGTGAAACATAAGTAGTTAAGTTAAAATTATAGATATACAGGGTGATTTAAATAATAGAAAAATAGAAACAGTCAATAAGGTAGAGAGGGTTAATACGATTTTACAAGGCGACTGAAACATCGTGTGGAGTTGAATTATTGTCGTACAGGGTGTTACAGACAATGATAGACACATAATTTATATTGGGTGACCAATACATAGAAACATTATATCAAGTGGTAGCAATATATGGTGAATTAGAGCTGCACCTATAGAAAGAGGTCCAAATAATAAAACAAATAAAAAAATATGGAGAAAATATAGAAAAAAATACAAAACAATAGAATTGTACCTTAAATCAAATAAAAAAAGAATATATGTCAGAAAATTGTTATTGATTGCACACGGTTTCTAAACAGTTTTTATTTAGGCCAGTTGAAGTCGGTTCTTCTTTAAATATAAATTATATAGGATAGTAAACAGCTGAATCTAACCTAACCACTATATCAACGATAATGATTATTTGATTACTTGAAGTGAGTCTAACTTGGGTAGCTTTTCAGCTTGTTCGTTTATCATATTCATGTTTTTCATTAATGAAGTCTAGCAAATAAATCTAATAAACATATCTGGCTACTTGTGGTGTGTGTTAGAAAGTCTAAGGGCTGCTTTGTAGTCAGATACATGACATATCAATATTTGATTAACAACTGGATGGATTGTTTCAGAATATTATGCCAGAAATACGAACATAACTTTTTACTATGAAAATTCTAGATTGCCGTGAATGATCTAATAGGACATTGTTCTAAAAACTAACACTATTATCTTAGTTGCAGCGGCTTAAGAAAGCAGGGATCTGACAAAAGGCATTGACTTTAAATTGATCACGGAGCCAAATAAACTGTTTATCAAACAAATATATGTCGTGGAATAGCAAATCACAAGAAATCATGGATAATTAATGTCAAAACAGATTGACAACCGTATCAGACTTAGAGCCGAAAAGTCATCGTACCAGATAAGTATATCTAACATACATACACTTACTTTACTCAAAACTCTCATTTAACTTTCCAGAATTGGTTCAAGACTTTTCAGTGTAAACATCAAAATTAAAGGGAGTTGTATCCCGAATATGATTGTCATATGACACAAACTTATCATTTTTTGAATGGAAACCATAGTTGGCTATGACCTCAAAAAATCGGACATTTTTAGAGCTTTTCAACGATATAATACTCGATATAGTTATTCATAAAAATAACGGAGTTATAGATGCTTTCCTCTCTTATTTTCATTCCATTAGTAGTGCTGAACTGACAGTCGATATTGACAAGTTTTCGTTATAAAAAGGAATATTCTAACGAAGAAAAACTGAATATGGTGGAATGTTATATCATATGCCATAAAATTAAATAATTGTTTTAGCATTGATAAATCAAAATCCATCTACATTAATTCGTGAGATTGCGGCAGAAGCTGGCACATCTCAACGAACTGTAGTTAAGGTACTAAAAGCGCACAAGTTCCACCCGTACA
This sequence comes from Octodonta nipae, assembly GCA_034190945.1. Taxonomy (NCBI): domain Eukaryota; kingdom Metazoa; phylum Arthropoda; class Insecta; order Coleoptera; family Chrysomelidae; genus Octodonta; species Octodonta nipae. The sequence goes on from CM067221.1 coordinate 59,235,411, forward strand.
AACTTTCAGTTTCTCAAACTTTGCATGCTGGTGCCGAACATCGACGTATTTTGTTTTGTACATGGTTTAGAAACATGTGCCTTGACAATCCACAGTTTCCATTAAAGGTGTTATGACCAGATGAAACTAGATTTACTAACTGCGGTATGTTCAATAGACAGAATGAGCATATCTGGGCTGAAGAAAACCCTTTCCATTTAGAACAAAGACGTCCCCAGATAAAATTTGGTTTTAATGTTTGGTGTGGTATCATAGGGTCTACTATTCTGGGGCCTTTTATCTATGACGAATCACTTACTGGGGTATTTGCATTTCTTGCAATACACTTTTCAAGACATGTTGCATATTTTGAATTTGAGAACTCGTTTAGAATTGAGTGGTTGCAACATGATGGAGCACCTGCTCATAACTCGTTATTAGTAAGACAACACTTAGATAATATCTATCCAAACTCTTGGATAGGAAGAAATGGCCCACGCGAATGGCCACCCCGGTCTCCCGATTTGGCAGTTATAGACTTCTATTTATGGGGTGCGCTAAAAAACAAAGTATACAAAAGAAAGTATGAGACAGTTATATCTGATATACCTAATAAAAAAATCGTTCAATGTTTTTTGGAATAGTTACTAATAAATCAATATATTTCATGGCTAACTACGTTAGAGGTGAAAATAAGAGGTCATAGCCAACTATGGTTTCCATCCAAAAAAAGATAAGTTTGTGTCATATCTCGAAAACGAGATCTGTTACGCAAACGAGGAGATGACAGTCATATTCGGGATACAATTCCCTTCAGTTTTGATATTTACACTTTTTTTATAAAATCAAAAACAAAGGAGCTAAAGGGATTTGACTTAATCGACAGAATTTCGTTTTTTTTCAAAATATCTAGTAAGCGATGATTTTTTTACAAAAATCCGAAAGTGTCATTAAATTGGGCCAGTAAAACTGCAAATCTTTCCCAATTTAAACATTGCTCTATCTCGGCTAGTTTTCGAGATCCCCATACTTATCATAAAAAACTCACCATGTATAAAATTTCGTGTAAATTGGGCTGTGATAAAGCTTGTCTTTGTCAATTATCACTTTGTGATAGCTGTGTGGGGCCAGATTTCTGTTTATTTTTAGATTTTCGAACGGAATGGGAGAATAATGGATGTGCGCAGTTAGATAAACTCGAATTTATTTCGTCATTTGACTTCTAATTTGTAATTACAAACTTTATGATGTAAACAAAAAGTTTAATTTTTCTCAAATTTCGGATGAGAGGTATGCAATTTCTTTTCATAAAATAACATCTTTCAGATCAATAAAATTACAAACACACTGAAGAAGTCCTTTCACTTCTACAACATATTTTATTGCAGCATGTAATTTAGGCCATTTAACTAATTACTATAAGTAAGTTCTCTCTACATATAGATCAATTTATATACAAATTTTTTTTCTAGAAATCGTATTCAAAGATTAAAAGAACCCCCGTTTCCACTACATGTATTCCGTTTTGAAATACTAAAATAAAATATGGAGACAAGGCATTTTATTTTTATATAGAAGCACATATAAACGGAAATTATTCATATCTTTTATAAACGTATACCAAAAGGGAACGATAAGATTGTTTCTCTGAAATATCGTATACCATATTTTATTAAGTTCCGAGATATGAGTTTTTCAGGAAAATTACGTTTAGAGTCGATATATGGAAGTTCAGAAATGTAGATTCATTGAATCGTTGTCCCTTCACGTGTGATCTTTATCACCTTTGTATTAAAAGTTATATATGTAAAATAGATACCGTCTATGCAATGTGAAACAACGTTTTTATTAGTTGCGCTTTATTAATCGCACCATTTTCAAACGGAATGTATATATTTTCAGTGTTTTTGTTTATATAAGTTTATTTCATATCAGATCTTGTTTAATTAAAATTATAAATAGAACTAATTATATAGTATTAAACACTGCGGTAAAATGAGCGACGTACAGAACTGCTCCTAGAGAATTCGTAGACACTTTCTTTGATTTTCCTCTTTTTTTTTGGAATACTCTTCTTTAAATAATATCTTTGTCTTATTCCCGTATATATTTCCGCACGCACAAGGTATACTGTACACACATATTGTACATATCGCTTCAATAAACATTGTTCGACAACAATCCTTCCTAATCAGGAATCGAAACGTCACATCACACAGACATGTGTCACACAAAATATATCCAAATATATTGTACAGGAAGACTAGTTGACAAAATCCGTAGACCTGCTTTCTCTCAGTTAATCCTACGAGAGCGTGTTTCTATAAGAAGGCATCTTTAGTACTACACCTTGATTTTCAATTAAGTTTTCTGTATTTTTCAGAAACCAAATGAATATCCAAAATAACTTTTCCTCAATTATCCAGAAACTAATGTTACTATTTTCTTTACGAGTTTACCGTTCAGTAGCGCAAGCATCAAAATTTATAATTAAGTATTTTAGTACCGAATATGTTAAAGCAACCGAAATTCGGATCCGAGAGTTTGCTCCGTTTGTGAGATTGAACATTCATGGCAACGAGTGAAAGTCTGGAGTGCTAAGCTCAGAGAAGAGCTTGATAACGGAAAATATCAGTCACAGGAAATTTCATAGAAAACACTTATGTTCCAGCACTATGCCTGGCTCATTAAAAGAGAGTACGGTTTTACTGTTGCCGATATGAGTAAGGAAACAGTAGTCATTATTGGAATACCACATTAAATTCCGAGAAGTTTCACCTAGGTGGGTTCCAAGTAGGCTTATCTAAAAAAAAACAAAACAAAAATAATATGAGAGTTTGTCAGTTGCTTCTTGTTCGCTTTCAAAATTAAGTATGCGCTTTCTTGGTACGTTTTCTGACGTGCAAAATTATGTATTTATATTTACACTGAAGTTAGAACATTTTAAAATTGTATGTTTTCAATGGAATCAAAAAAAATAGCTTGCCCTAGCAGATGTTTTCTCGCTTCTGACTATTTTCCACATTTCTTTTAGTATCATTTTACTTACTGCACACTGCACTCACGAAGTTGTTTATTTCCTGTCTAACTGTGATATTTTGAAAGTTAGTTTGTTTTTTGTCAATAATTTTCTATTGTGTGCAGTGTCCATAGCTATATATGGATTCCACGATTGACCGTCACCAATGCCTTGTCCATTTTATTTTTCAGTAGTACCAACCTTCATGAAATTAGGTTCACTTGTCCTAAGTTGAAGGCTAAGAGTTATGTTTGTTTTTATTTAAACTGTGGATAAAAATAAGAATCCTGTGTGTATTTTAATTGCGTAGATACCGGTCAAACTCAGTGGTGGCCTGAAAATAACTGTTTGCCGATGGAATGCGCATTTTAAACATGATCGAACAACTACCGAAGACGCGGAGAGCCTCGGACGTCCAATTGAAAGTATCCAAAAGATTCTGGAAATTGTTACTCCAGATCGTAAAGTAAAGGTGCAAGAGACAGCTGATGTCCCATAGATGTTAAAAGGTTAAAAACTGTTAAAAATTGTGCATGACACTTTATGTTTGGATTTTTTTTCCAGAGCGTTGTTTGGAAATGTTTAAACATGGTAAGGGCCATTGTTGGTATCGGTTCTTAACAATAGATTAACCATTGTCCCTTCACTATATGCCGAGCAGAGAGGAGAGTTTAAATGCGTTGAAAGCGTCTGAAGACACAACAGTCATCAGGCATGATGACGGCCTCAGTGTATTGGCATCGGCACTGAATTATGCTCATCGACTTTCTTCAGAAGGGCCGAACGGTCCACAACGAGAACTGTGTTACGTTATTGGATCGATCACATGTTGCAGTTATGTCGAGAAAGCCTCACCTGATAAAAAAACACTGTTTTATTTATTTGTTTCTTCAATTTTAATAACCTATAAAATCAACCACAACAATCATATGGTGACTGTAAATCTTTCTTTATAAAACTTCTGTGTTTAATAGCTTGTATTAAATTATATACCACTCCAATAGCCGAATCGACTGTGTAACTCACAGCACGTACACTGAAAAGGTAGACTACGTTCAATTTTGAGTGTGGAAGTTGAATAAGAATGAACTAAGATGGAGAATTGAGATAAATAATTCAATCAAATACCTCTCGAAAATTGTTGCTGCTGCAAAGTTAAACATTTACAATAAAGCCGATAAGGTTTCTTCTACAAGGCGAAAGCCAAGATGCATAGGAAATTCGAAATAAAATAAAAATAATGCTTGTTTTCCTACAGTTTACTAAAGAAATGAGTAAGTGGAATATATCCTATATTCTGTTTACCTATATGTATATAAATAAAAAGAATCAGATTTCTGACAAACTGTTATTAAAAACAAAGTGTATTGAAACAGGTAGTGACAAAATTAATTAACTGAATTAAAATTTCAAATCAATTTAAAAGATTTTGGATTAGATCATTAATTTTAAACAGTTAAATTTAAACATACTGTTATGTTCATCGCCACTGAAGATATTTAGCTTACTCTGGGAGTAAAGACAATGATGGGGAAACTCCTACTATAGCAAAAACGTCTCAGCCTTGAATAATACTCGAACAACTGGGAGATTACCGTCGAAATTTGTTAGAAAAATCGGTGTGATATATAAATTAAACGGTCGTACATCTCATCAGTAATAAAGCTTAGATAGTTGAGTTTATATTCCCTGTGAATTGTTTTTTGAAATCAGCTGTTGTAAATATTTGATTTTTATGTGTAAATAAAGTTTCTAGAAACTGAAAGTGAATATCAATTTGTAAAATTAATTAAATTTGAACCAAAGGAGTTTATTGCAATATTATTATTATGAGAACGGAGGCTGATTCTGCTTTTTTCCGGATTTGGACCGCGCCATTTTTTCGAATTAATTTATTTATATACTTAAACCGGCATATAAACAAAGTTTTCCGACGTTTCGCTCACACGTATAAATGGCTTTTTCAAGTATGAGAAAAAACAAAACAAATGTTACTTAGCTTGCGGCGACTCCATTCATTTAGTCTTTTTCTTACAAACACACATTTGAAACTTCATTTTTATTCAACTAGTCACACTAACGCACAAATTGTAAATGAATAATAGGTACGAAGAAATAATAATTGGCCCCTCGAAATTTTCAGGTAAAAGAAGGGTAGGAGGCACTTAATAGGATTATTTTGGATTGTTTTATGATTGCGATGAAAGTTTTGTATACGTTCCGGAAATTATTAGTGGATAATGTAAGTGATTTATTTTGTTGATAACATTTCTGTTGAAATGTTGAAGCAGGGTTGCCAGATGGGCGAAAGTTCAAAACCTTTATCTCGGTTGAAATTCTTGGAATTTTTGGCGATTTCAAAGGCCTCACGGAATTTTCTGGTGAAATAATACGGAGATTTAGCCACGACAGAGGAGCTGTCGAAGAGGACTTGGTGGCCCTTTTCGTGATGATGTCCAGCTAGAGCAGAGTTCGAAACCAGGTTCGTTTTCAAACAACGTTTTTTTGCTCACCCAAACGAGTATTTATAGATCGATCTGTTTCACCGATGTATACTGCCCCACACGACCATGGAATGGAATAAACACCCTTAGATGAAAGAGGATTTTGTTTATCCTTTGGAGAGGGTAACATTTGTGAGATTTTGGATAGTGTTACTCTGTCCAAAGGATAAACAAAATCCTATTTCGTCTAAGGGTTTTGAACTTTCGTCCAACTGGCAACCCTGCATCAACATTTCAACAGAAATCACATCAACAAAATAAATCACTTACATTATCCACTAATAAAATTCCAGGAACGTATACAAAACTTTCATCACAATCATAAAACAATCCAAAATAATCCTATTAAGTGCCTCCTATCAATTATTATTACTTCATACCTAATATTCATTTACAATTTGTACGTCAGTGAGACAAGTTGAGTAAAAGTGAAGTTTCAAAAGTGTGTTTGTGAGAAAAAGACTAAATAAATGGAGTCGCCATAAGGTAAGCATCATTTCTTTTGTTGTTTCTCATCCTTAAATAAGCCCCTTATAAGTGTGGGCGAAACGTCGGTTTATATTTCGGTTCAGGTATATAAATAAATTAATTCGAAAAAATGCCGCGGTCCAAATCGGGAAAAACAGAATCAGCTAATACTGTTATTAGTTTATTAACCGATGATTTTCGTGCTGTTTACTCATCTTTTAGCCTTCTAACGTGGTACGTCACTCATCTCATATAAAAATTCTTTGCAAATTGCCCAGTAATCTCAGGGATTGCACTCAATGTCTCAGTAGTATACCATTTTGTTTTATTCTTATTTATGCTTTCTTAGATAATGTCAAGGGTTTGCATTCTGAATATTATATTTCAGCTCTCGTTAAGTATCTTATCTTTCCGGGTTCTTCTTAGGCTGACTACTGTCCAATTTTTGTTGAAAACTGTTTTGGTCTAAGAATTTGTTGAAGAGTATTTTATCTATTAACAGTACCTGTTAGTCATATAGATCTTAAGCCTAGAGTTTTCATAGATGAGTTTAGTTGTTCCGGCTGATTTTATGATTGGGCGTTTAAGTAACGATTTGAATGTTGGTTTCCATATGCGGTGTGTCAGAACATAGGATTCCTCGATTTAGTTATGAGGATATTGTGAAATGATATAAGGTCAATTGACAAAAGATGACACTAAGCTAACAGGAGGGCTTTAAAATGGACAAATTTAGTGTTTGCAATTCGATTTGTTTCATAAAACTGTTGAAAAATACTAGCGAAAAAAAGTTACTCCATCGGAGATCCATGAATTTATCTTAAAATGTGAAATATGCGTTAGAGGCAAAATATTCTACAATATTGATAATATTTTTGTTCTTCATTTTTTTCGTAATGACAAACGGCTTTGAGCACAAGCGTAAACGTCAAGAAGCTCATCATCTAATATGTTTATTCGGCTACAATTCCAACCTTTTCAAATCTCCGCTTATATGTCTTAATATCTTAATAATTTGATCCACGAATAGTATAAATAATTTTGTGTAATGAATTATATCCCTTCATTTGCTTGAAAGATTTCTGAACGCCAGATTTATTATAAGTGATTTAAACGGTCTGCTGTCAATTTGTTGCATCATTTGTTAATTCTTAAATTCATTAATCCTAAACATCTCTTGTTTATGCAATGTAGTTTGTCTACGATTTAGTTTAATATAATTATGTGGTTATATTTTTCGTCTTTCGTTATTCATTTCTAAAATCAATTTGTCATATATATATATATATATATATATATATATATATATATATATATATATATATATATATATATATATATAATATATATCCAACAAACACGCAAACAATAACTAAATGATTGATATAATGTTGGAACCCTCATGATCTTAATTCCTTAAATTAGTACTAAGATCACAGATTCAAAGATTGAATAGTTAAAACTAACTTTTTACTAAAAGGACTTAAAGGAATAGACACAGGCCTGGAGTGATTTACTTAAACTAAAATGATTATTACTGCACTTGATATGCGCTTGGTTGAGTTCAGTGGTAAGCTTCGATGATGCAATAAGAACAAATTATCAAGATTTCTGCTCGGTAGCGAATGAACGTTTAAAAATGAAGTATTTATTTTAGAGAGAAAACTCAGAGATTCTACTGACTGTGCCACTTAAAGATTCGATTACCATGCCCCTATTAGGAAATTAAAACAAGTGTTTACTAAAGCTAAAGGAGAAAAATATAGATAAAATGAATTAAATGCATTAATGCAAACGAAATGGGCCAATGAATATCTTCTAAAAGAGCTCATGTTTATGAAATAAGGTTGACAAAATATTGAAATTTAATAATTTGGACAACATATATTTATAACTCCATGGGTTGTTGTCAGAATTAAATTTGTATCATTTGAAATATCAGATTTCGATTAGAGAAATTAATAAATTGTATTTATATTGTCAAGAAAGAATTTCAAATATGGTCAGTAGTAAGTACAAAATAGTTAAAAGCAGTTTTGTTCGACAGTAAAATTGGTTTGGAAATTACTGTTTCTGATATTTAATCGTAAGGACTGTGTTATTCAAAAAGTTAATGTTGTAACTATTTTCAATAGTCGTTTTTGGCAAACTAAACCGGTTAGAGGGTTGAATCTTTGTGCTTATGGTTTTTCAAAAATACATTTTGTACGTTAACCATGACTAGCTACTGAGATAATTTAATTTATAGGAAACAAATCTGTAACAAATAGGAATTTTAAAATTTTTGTCATTAATAGTTGTAATTTGAGGCTCAAGCCGTACCCAAATTTAATTTATATAGCGCGTTTTTGGGATTATTCCAAATTTGAAAAACTTCTGGGACTAATTTCAAAAAAAACTTCCACCACGAATAGGTTCAATTTTTCAAATGACACTTGCCTTATTTTTTTCCCTATTGAAAGTATCATCTTTTCACCCTTTTGTGGTCCATAGTCTTTCCTATCGGAAAACTAGAAATATGTTTAGTTATATTAGATCTTTACTTAAAAAGCCAATTATGTCAAACTAAGTAGCATAACAAGTGTGGAAAATGGGCAACTACTAAAAGTGGTAAAAATCAAATGAAAGGCAGTTCTGCCAAGTAATTTACACTGCAAAAATGAACGAACGACTGGAGATGGAAATGAAATGAAATATAATTATAATATGATTATGTTATAAATATATTGTTGAGGTATATATTTTCGCAAAACCCAGAACTTACATCAACGATGCTCTGGGACTAATTTCAATCTAAATCATTGTGTAGTCGATATACGATGATGGAACAAAATGTGTCCTTATAGGTTCATGAAAATTCGGTATCGTCGTCCTCAGCATCCCCAGTATCGCAAAAAAATTTGGAAAAACATCTATATATAAATAGGCAAAGACAAAACGGTTAGGTACCATTTTCTCCTCTGTTTCTCAACGGATTTTATTTATTTTCATTTTATTTAGTAGCTTCATTAACAGCAGTTGCATTGTATTTCTTTATATTTTCCACAAGAGAAATAGTCATTGCTTACAATGTGGGGTTCATTAAAATTAATAAAAAAAATCTTGAATCGTATGATATTTGGTTTATTAATATGCTCTTAAGTTTTGTAGTTATTTTGTAATACTAATGCCAACTTTTCAGTTGCTTACTGACAATTTCTGCTTACAAGTTGAAATCGATTATAATTCATTTTAAGTACTCAATTTAAGGCGTTGGTTAAATTTGTTCAGTCTCATATCCCAAAATATATATTAACTAATGTTTACAAATATTATATTTAATAATAATATATTATATAATATAATGTTAATATTTTTACAGAGAATTGATATTTTTATGTAGAATGTTATAACTATATCTTTAAATATATTTAATGGCCTAATCATTTTACTGCAATTTTACATTACTTGGGCCCATTCCTTCAAACATCTGGGTTTTATCACAAAGTGACTGCCTTTTAAGTAAAATAAGCATCTAATTCACATTTTAAGATGGGTATTATTTAAAATATACAGAAATCTACTGTTTTGTTATGGTAAGTTAGCTACCTACTCATCTATTTTATAATAAAATGTATTTTTATTCAAGATATTTTTCCTTAGAAATCTTGCATAACTGGACTTGGCGATCTAAATTTTAACTAATTATATACCGAGGAAGCGTTAGTTGCTGTTAGATTGGTTTACAGTGACAGGATTAATCCTCTAGCAGACCATTATACGAAGACTACCTTTAATAGTTCAATATAAGGCGTTGTTATTGTTATAGTGGTAAAATATTCAATGTAGTAGATCAGTATTGAGTTTCCGGGCAAGTTGCAGTATCTGTCACATCAAGTGTTCTGTTTTTGATGTGAATTTAATTATTTGATTAATATATTATTACAATTTTCTTAAGGTGTTTTATCAAAAATTGTTAATTAGCGGGCAATAGAGAATATATTAAATAATAAAGTTTTCATAAGGTTGTTGGTCTCATTTCTGTAATATTCACGAACTCGATTGAAACTGCAAATGATAGAAACTTTTAGGTTGCAAAGAACAATCTTCCAATTATTATATGCCCCAGCCAAAAATTTAAGGAGTCGCGCATTTGTCAAAATTATTTCGAATGACTTTATTTGATTCAATTTTTTTTTATTTTTATTTCAACAGAGTTGTCAATAAGAGGTGAACAAGTTTGGTCATTACACCTACTTCTCCGAGTTCCCTTCAAGTTTATTTCTTATAAAAATATACTTTTGACAAATTTGATGAAACAGGGTTGAATTTCGACCACTGGGAGAATACTAGTTCTATTAGAATGCCAATATGAAAATTTTATAAAAAAATGTTTGGTCAGACGAATCAAAATTTTCAGGTGAAAGAGTTTTTAATGCGCATAATGAAAACATTCAGGCAACACGGGAATGTGAAAAGTTTAGTTTCAGTGTGTTTTGTTTATTGATAGATAATATGTGAAGTTATTTTACTTGTCATGGAAGGTTGATTTCACGGGATAATTTATAAATTTTAAATACCTAGATAAATAACTTTTAGATAGCTTACATTTGTGAGAAATTAAGTTCTGTGGTTTCACAATCATAGCCCAACATAAATTATAAATAGAACTTTCAATTTTATTTTTAATCTAGTGGCTAGCAGTTGTTCATGGCACAGTTGTTTTAAGTTATTTTGACGAAACTGGCTTTTTAAGTAATTCAAAGTAGCTCGGTTATCAATGGAAAAAATATATATGGATTGAGAGCAGATAAAACGGGGAATCGAATAATAAAAATATGCGGTAGGTACGATTTGAAAACCTGAAGTTAGTCGTGTTTGAAGGTTGTACTTTGTTGGAACACTCTGTATAAAGAAACAAATTGATTTGAGTAACATATAAGCATCAAGTGTCAAGTATACGTGCTAAATTTTTCAAAATTCTAACCTAATAGTTTAGGTTGCTTTGGAGATTTCTTTCAATTAATATGTGGAATGGAAACATTGACAATTTTTGATTTGACTATTCGTACTGCGGCAACAATTGAACTGATGGCATTATTTGGAGCTGTTTTAGACGATTTTTATGATTTAGTGAACACTTACTACTTCAAGTACGCCAAAAGAAGTACATGTTGCGTGATAGAGCACCCTATTTCAGTTTTAGTGTGCTTGACTACCTGAATAATGTTTGTCCAAACTGTTGGATAGGTATAAACCATTGTCTGGCCTCGTTGACATCTCGATTTAACGCGGTGGAAACACCTGAGAAACTTGGTGCATTCTAATCCTGCAGGACATCACGGTTCATTGTGAGTAAGGCTCCGTTATTATAGCCGGCAATCTGTAAATCCCTGTGCTCGCAAGTGTATCAGACTTCACGAAGCCCATGTTGAACCCTCTTATGAAGTTTCTCTGATGAAACAAATTAAAATTAAACTTTACTGGTGTTTGAGTAACTTCCGAGTCGTCCTTCGTTCTTAAGAAAAAACAGATTTCATTGTCTTCTGATAAAATTAAAATATGAATTCGTTTATTATTATTTATTTTGTAAGCGGTCCATTTTATCTTTAATAAACAGCAGTACATTTGTAGTCTGCCCCGGGTAAACTACACAAGCTAATTATGTTTCAAGGACACTATTTTTACTTGTATAACTCACCTTGAATAGCTATTAAATTATATTAAGGAATTTATAAAAGCTATTCAAGAGAAACCGATTCGCAGCGGCATCTTTAGTGCCCCAAATTTTCTTAGGGACGGCCTGTAGGCATTTATAGAAACTTGTCATATTATATTAAAAGTTCTATCTGAAGCCGAACACCCTATATGTATATATATATATATATATATATATATATATATATATATATATAGAATGTAGTATTTTATTTTACACTTTCGAGTTATATCTTGTTTTGAATAGCATAATTATTACTCTCACCTATATACTTAAACATGACCGATCTTTCGGCAATAATAGTTAATATTAATGCACTTTTCTTTAGACTATAAATGTACTTTCCATTCCTTTTAATGCCACGTGGTTGATACCCGATGTGGAAGAAACCACGAAAGTAAATAAATAAATGCCTATTAATGCATTACATATATGGTAGGAATATTAAATTAAAATAAAAATAAAATTGTTTATAAGAATTTAACAAAAAATCTATCTAGCTTTAGAACAAATACAATTGTTGATTTTTCTGTCGAGCGATAATATAAAGTTGTAGAGTTTCTTGAGTACATATATTTTCTGATTTCACAATACATGTTTACCTTACTTCGAATGACTTTAACTTTGTGTGTGTACTGCATATATTTTGATTTATTGTTTCTATTTTTGTTTGCCTTATTTTAGATAATATTGGTATTTCGTCCAAAAAGATTCTCATTCAGTACTGATATGAAAGGAATCACGTTATTCTACATTGTATTTATTCTTCTGAACTAACACAAGACGAATTAAAAACAAGAATAATACTATTTAGATTTTTATATGCATTGACAACATAAAATCATAGATCTAGTGATCTATTAAGGTGATGAGATTCGACTAATATCGAGTTTTAAAATACTTACGTATATATCTCCCACTTATTTATTGTGAATTTACATTTGAGTAAGTCTAGTCATGATATATCCGTGACTTAACTGGCAAAGATTCAATCCAATAGTTTGGAGACTGTCCAGGACAAACAGGCACTCAGATATCATGTTGTTGGGACAACTCTAGATAAGACTTCAGTTATAGGAGAGTTATAATGAGGAGGCCGCGACTTATTATTTTCCAATCGACTGACATGTCTGAAGAAATATAACAACTGTCAATTTTAATTGTATTATTTTGTTTTCTGGAACACAATAAACAAACTTATCAAAACGATGAAACTGGGTTCGGTTTCTAACAGCTGCGAAGCTTGCTTGTTCCAATATGTTATGTCTTCCACCTATTTACCGTTATTAATCCTTTGGGAATAATCCTCAACTACCGACATCTGCACAAGAATGTTAAGCCATTTTTGGTTTCAGCAAGCTTCTTGTATGATTTCCTTAACACTTTGGTTATTGCAGTTCCATGGCTGATTACTAATGGTTTCCTGAATGATACTGGTGGCATCTGTACTTTTTGTTTCTAGATTTTTGGGAATAATACCTCACTTGTAGAAAATGTTGAACATTTCAGCAAATTCCAAACTATTCGGTGTCTATGTCAAACCTCGTTGCAAGTGGCAACAAAGAAATTTTACAGGCAGAATTTGTAAAATTTCGAACACAAATGCTTGACCAAAGTTGATGTTGCCATCCAATATTTAGTTTTTTTAGTCACATCAAAATACATGAAGAAAATACCATATTTAGCATAAATATATAGGTTTTGAATACCAAACAAAATGTACACAATAGGCACATATATCATTGACTTGGCACATAAATGTTTATTTGTCTTACGGAAACTGTCATTCAGAGCCCTTAGAATAAGTTGATTAACTGTAAAATTATTTCATACGTAAATCTATCCAATAGTCAACCATTCATCTACCTCACTCAAATTCCCCACAAGCGTAAGTTTTTTCATAGTTTTTTAACAGTACCTAATATTTTCAAACCACTTTCTTATACAATTTGTCATCCTGGTCTTAAAAGAAACGGCACTCGAATTATTTCCCATATAATAAATTACGTTGAATAATCACAAAATAAATAACTACACGTCCCCACATAATAAAATCCAATAGAAATAAAACCCTAGGTAGGGGTGTTCTGTAAACGGAGCGAGGGTAAAGTCACGTATTTAACGTAACCTTTGTTCCTTAATTGTTAATTTTATGCGTTTTAAATGGCGCCCATTCCTTGGGGGATGTTCTTCCAATTTTTTATTGCGGTTGTCTCTAATCAGACAATTAAGGGATGTTTGTAATTCAGGTCGCTCACTTTGGTCACGATGTATCTTTGAGATCTTTATGAGGCACGTCTGGGACAATCATTCATTACACCCTGATATTTTTTTCGGTGATTGCGCACTGGAAATTTAATTTAAGGTAATTGCATTTTCAAATGGAAAACTTTATAGACCTTAACGTTGTCTGTATAATTGTGAATGAATGATATGATGGAAATCGTTAGTTCTGTAAGCAAAATGGATGAAGAATTAATTAATCTATTTACTTGTCAAGACCACCAATATATATATATATATATATATATATATATATATATATATATATATATTACAACGGTTTATAATGATTTATTTTATTATGGTTTGTCCCTGTTGCTACTTTAGCTTTCACAGGATGGTCACAATCTGTATGGCCTTTATTATTATTTATTTATTGTTTATTGCTAATGGTTAATTATTTTAATTTCTTGGGCGCCACATTACTTGCAGTAATGAAATTTACATTAATGTAATATGCTTAATTATTTATTGAATGTGTTCACTTTTTATTTTATTATCTTTGAGCTCTATACATAAAAAAGTGTGTTAGTGTGGTAGCAAATTTTAAATTATGTTATTCATATTTAAATTAAGATCAACATTTATAAATTCATATGAAACAAAATTAACATCAAATCAATTCACTTAAAAAAAAACAATATTTGTAATTATTGTTTAATTTCTCATTTGGCTTCTACAGCTTTTTCCCAGAAGACACTCTCATTATCTTTCCTTTCTCAATCTCTTCTTCCTATTTCAATTTTTCTTAAACTTCTTTAATATCTAATTTTCAATTTCAATAGTTATTTAAAAACAGACTTTAATTGATACTTTCTTTTAATTTTACTAATTTAAACTTATATAATTTCTTTCTTTAAATATTCTATTTTCTAATTTAACTTCTTTTAAATAAAATCACTTTTCACAACAACAATTTAACATACTTTATTTACCAAAATACTTTGAATCAATTAAATTCATCAAATCTTATTTAAACTTTCCTATTCTACTTATTGTTTTTGAGATTTCTCTTTCTTTCCTCATCTACCTAATCTATAATTTTCTTAACTAAATTTATAAACAAAACATTCATTATCCTTTTATAAAAAAATACAATTTTAAAAACTACAAAGTTATTACCTTGTTCTAATCTTGGTTATATAATCTCTCGCTTTTCTAAAACACCATTTCAAATTCTTGCTTAACTGTTCTTCTCCATTCCTTTAATATTTTTTAATTTAATTATCCATTCATTTATATCTCATCTATTCCATTTTAAAATTACATGTTCCCTTTCCATCACTTGACAAATTTTCACAAACTTCTTATTTTACATTAGTTTGTTTTGAGTGTTGCTTGAATATTCACTTCAAGTTTATTTAACACAATTTGCGATTTTGACCTTTATTGCTCAACACTAAGGTGAAATTTAGGCACTTACTATTTCACTATGTTTAAGTTGGTACTACTTTTTATATTCACTGTCAAACTTCACAATTCAAAATATCAAAATCAGCGCTGGCTTTGATTATCTATCAACAAAATTAACACCATCCAAGGTGCTGGTTTATCGACGTATCCACGATTTTGGGGTGTCACTTGTACTTCTAAGGTATGGACAAACGACTAACGACAAGCCAAATTTTGCTTGAAACAGCTAACTTGATGACACCATTTTCTAACCAAAAATTTAATAAACTTTTTACTTTTAATTGAATGTTCTGAATAATATCTCATTTGAAAGCTCATTTAATTTTATAAATAAATTGTTTCCTATTGACTATAGCTCAATTTTGCTTCGTTATTGATATTTTGAACTTTGAATATTTGATTCCGATGTCTATCAATTTTTCTCCTTACTTTATATATATATATAGCTTACTACTCTTATCGAATCCTTATTTTCTACTCTACGTAGACTCTTATATCCTAAGCACATAAATTTTTTACTTGCACAATGTTTAAACTACTTATTTGAGGATGCCTGTTTTCTGTTTTCTGGCATAGCTCGCTTACTACAAGTTTACTCTACCTTGTCTGTAATTGTCTTATTTCACCACTGTCACTACTTATTTTAGGGTCTTTAGTTTAATTTAATTTTTAGTTTTTTTAACTATTTACATTTACAAACAACTTATTTTCTATTACAACTTGTGTTCAACCACCTAAGTGAATTTTTTCTATGGTTGGTCACCTACTTCCTACTTGTGTCTAAATTACTTGTTTAACTGTCTTTGCCACTAATGTGATATACTTTTTATCCTGTATTAACATTATTTTTTCCTTTTTATATGGGCTGCAACGTTAGCAATATGAAAATCTCAAATTCACATTTTGGGTGTGGCAGAAAAAACCTTCCAATTTTGATATGGACAGATCTTTCTACTTTTTATGATTTATCAATTCTGATGGACTAAATTATGGTGAGTCTTTACCCTATTTTATATTTCTATTGTTAGTTTGCATGTATTTGCTAAATTTCTCCTGATATATGACTCTTTTGCTAGCCAAGCTAAAGTAGTGTACGATAACAAGTTTTTCTTCAGGGAAGCTTGCTAAGCTTGCTGATTTTTACCAAATAAGTACTGATCTTTGTCAAGTTCATTGATTTGATTAGTTTTGTTATTATTTTTATATGTTGTATCCGATGAACATTCGTTTCTTGGTTTGTGCTCTGAAAAGAACAATTTACCTGACGTTTCGCCAAAATCTCATTTGGTATTTTCGAAGCTGAAAAACTTCAAAACAGATTGAATTCAATTCAATATGGCATTTAAATGTTCTTGGACATTTCGCGAGTAATGCGGATGTACTCTGTCCTGTTGGAGCACCTGTCCTCTTCAATGTCGTTCTTTATGATATTCGTTAAAGCTAGATTGGTGTCATTTTCAAGCTAATCTAGTATATTTTGTGACGTTTAAGTAGTTAATATTTCGCAATCGCATGCAATGAATTTAAAATATAAAGCAAATAATTTTGTTAGCCAAATACCCATTTCGATACGATATAACTTGGCCATCCCATTTCTAAAAGCTTGGGGGATGACACCTTCGCTTAGAACAGTCCAATTTAAACCATAACTTGTGTTTAATAATTTATGTTTCAGGTATTTTCGACATCTCATTCTGATGTAACTAGTCTCTTATGTGCCCGGTGTAATCAAAGAATAAACTAAACTGGTTTGGTTTATTCCTTGATGATGACAACTTGCAGTTGTTGCAACGGCTTTGAGTGTTTAAATAAAGGTTTGGTGTTAGGATGTGTTTTTACATTTTTGTTTCATAGAAAATTAACTTTAAACGAGTACTAATACCTGCACCGCTCATTAGTAAGGAAACGGGAACTAGTACCTTGCCCGCATTTAACATAAGTAATTTTAAACGGGTTAATATAACTTTTTTCCAATTTTCCCCTCCCTAAACCAAAAGCTGAGTACGCCCTTGGCAATTTAGTTTTAAAACAAAGTATTTTTGGCTTTAACTAATTTATTAGTGAATTATGCAACCTAAAGCAAGATTTAACTTGGTATGATTAATTTTTCATTTAGTTCAAATTTTCATTCACCCACCTTATTCCATGCTCTAGAAACTATGCAATTAAAACAAACGAATACGAAGGTCCAATTAAATTTGGCATTTTGCATAATTCTACGTTCGAATGAATTTTTTCTTTCAATCATGGTTGATGAAACGAATTTGCGAAAACCGCGCTTTTAATCAGGGGCACAGCTGTACGTGCAATGACATTATTTGCAAAATGTTGTGTGGTGAAATTATAGTTCAACGTTGTAATTAGTGGTATAATTATTTTAAGGTGTGGCAGTTTGTAAGTTTATTTATACATACGACCTGATTTCAAAGATTGTTAAATTCAAGTTGATAAAGAGTAATTACTGGGACTAAAATCCAATACTGTATGTTAGAAAGATGATTTGTTACTAATCCTACGCCCTATGTTACCTTTATTTTATCTTTTTCGTTGTGTTTTTAGCTAATAACTATATCCTTGTCCAACTATTTCATTTTAGGAATATTTATCTGGGAATACATACGTTCATTATATTGATTCATCTTTGAATTCTGCAGACCTTTCGCCAAGCTGTCACTTGGTATTCTCAATGAGTTGTTACGGTGAACTGAGAGGTGATCTGCCTGAGCTGTTTATTTTATATGTCTTCGTCGGAGGTCGTGTCGCGCCTGATTGGTCGGCTAAAAAGTGCCTATGTTATGTATGACAACCGCATATATAAACAAATATAACGAACGGATGTATTCCGGGATAAATATTTCTTCACATTGTTCCATCCGTGAAAGACTACGATGTCTATATAACAGTTTCCTTGGAGGGCGTAGACTATGTCATAGTTGTTCAAGTGCGGTATCATTAATGGATTTTATTGTTTCATCTGGTAATCCTCTTGGGTTATGACCACCCGTAGCGTCTACTTGTGAGTGCTTTTCATTAGGATTAGGTTTATTAACAGAAATTTTATGGTGGGATTTTTTTAGAAGTACCTTCCACGTTTTTGGCAAGTTTAGAGCGTCGTCTCATTTATTTAACTCACCAATTTTTTGAATTTCGATAGCTTCCCGTATCAGCCTATTTCGGTGATTTTCCACGTTGGCAATTTACTTGCAATTTTAAAGCCTGTTTTGGGTCCTGTATTGAGCTCATATTTGAATAAGGCCGATGTAGTCTGTTTATTCCTGATGCGTACTTTATGCTCCTCTGCTCTTACGAAAATGAGTCGGTTAGTACTTCCCACGTATGACTTTTGATAGTCTCCACACAAGATATACTATAGACTCCGTGATTCTCTAACTCGATTTTATCTTTCGGATTACCGAGGACTTTGTCGTGTGCTTCGGTTTATTGCTTGTTTTATTGTACGATTTTTTTATCCGTTTTTCTTTAGGTCAGCTGTTATGATTTAATTTCTTTGTTTTAGGTGTTGGAGTTTGTTAATCTAAATGATCTTGAAAAAAAAGGGTTGGCGACTGTTTGAATTTGCGCTGGGTGATGGTGTGAGGTGGCGTTCAGGTAACTATTGGTGTGTGTTTTTTTCTGTAAACTATAAATTGAAACTCACTGTTTGGTGTTTTGGTAACCAGAACATCTAGAAATGGGATTTTGTTCTGATTGTAAGGTGAAATGTATTTAGGATGTAAGGTGTTTATATATGTAAAAAAATGTTTCTCCATGTGGCCAGATGATGAAAATACGATTACCGTAACGAACCCATAATGTTGGTTTAAGATTGGCATCTTCGAAGTAAATCTTGAAGAGATTGGCTATTACGGGTGACAGTGATAAGCCATGGGAGCACCCTCTGTTTGTCCATTGTTTTAAAATATGTGTTGTTTAGGCAGTGTTTGGCGAGATCTATGATGTGGGTTTGGAAATTTTCTTTCGTGGACATCTTCTTTATAGCTTGTTGACTGGAATGCTTGGGTATAGTGACTTAACATCTAGGCTAGCAATGATGTCGGTGTTGTTCGTTTTTAGGTGTTATATTTTCCCAATGAAATGCTCAGAGTTTCTCAGGAATCCGCTTCCTCCACCTTAGACTGCATAAGAGTTTACAGCACTTACAGCTGAGGTTGGAATCTGGCGGCTTGCTTGTTCGTAATATTCTGGATACTTCTTGTCGAATTTCTTCAGCATTGTCTTTAGTCGGTGATTGTAGTGTAGCTTCAACAGCTGAAATGATTTTTTCAGTGGGAATTGTTTTAGGAGCTATGGCTCAGAACCATTTTTTCGTTGAGACTGTAGTCTGAGAAATCATACACTACTCTTTCTGAATCGGTACTTGGACTTTGTTCGTTAAACGACTTTCCTGATAGCCTCATGTGTTTGTTGGAAAACTTCTCTATTTTGACTTTTCTGTCCACTTCCGTTCTCCAAAAACCTAATTTCTCCACTAAATTCCATATGACTGGATGTATTTGGTTGCTCAAGTCCAGATAAAGCTTTAAGACATCTTTCTCAATGCTGTCCAATTGTTTTCTGGTAGGGTGTATATGTTCGATAAGTAAGGCTCTGCTTGCTCTTTGAAGTATGTCGTTCGTTTCCTAGTTTTGATTTGGTAAAACACGTTAGCACTTTCGAGTCTCAACACTTTTTCTGAAAAACAAGATCACACAACAGTTTTTATTTCTCTTCTCTATTAGTTTCTCATATTTTCTGGTGATTTTGAGAGTCTTCTACCGGTAGAGTTGTATCCGGTGTACATCCGTTTCGTGGTTTGTGCTCTGAAAGCACAGTTGACCTGACGTTTCGTCAAAATCTCAATTGGCATTTTCAAAGGTGATCTGAAAACAGAATGAAGAAATTCAGAAAGTGTCTTTGTATTTATAGTTTCCTTCGAGGGCGTAGACTATATGATCTTTGTGCAAGTGCGCTGTCATTAATGGTTTTTATTGTTTAAGTATATGATCTAAGACTCGTCAGGATCTGAAATCAAACGTATCAGTTACCTTTAGAATCTCCAAATTATTAGTGTAGCAGCAACTTACGTAAACGGTTTCATCAGCATTCTTCTGTTTATGTGAAAAACTTTCCTATAATCACATTAAATTTTGGTCATTTTAATATTTGTTGTTGTCATCGATTTTGTAAAAAAGTAACACCATAAATGAATAGAAAAGAAGATTTTAGAGCATACATTTTACTGAGTAA
The DNA here is from genome assembly GCA_034190945.1 of Octodonta nipae. Classification (NCBI taxonomy): domain Eukaryota; kingdom Metazoa; phylum Arthropoda; class Insecta; order Coleoptera; family Chrysomelidae; genus Octodonta; species Octodonta nipae. The sequence goes on from CM067221.1 coordinate 59,256,022, forward strand.
ATAAAAGTAGATTATTTAAATAATAATTATACTCCCCTACAAGATAGGATTTTACTGTCAACAACCTAAATATCAAATTTCGAAGATTAGCTTAATGATACTTGTTCATACAGCCATCCCACTATGTCTTTTTTAACAAGTTATCTTTAATTTACTTATTTTAGTTGACATAATTCATGATTCTTTATACATTCTGCATATCTACGGCACAGTACCTTTGGGAATTATATACTCTCCTTTTAAAATCAAGGTCAGAAAAAGGGGTAGTTATTTTTTTTCTTCGCCTTTTTAATCCATAAGATTTACGTGCCTTCTTACATGTGGGTTTAATAATTAATGTAAGATATATTGTTGTTTAAAGTTAATATGTGCTAATTTACTTTAATTGTGTAAGTGCATTAGTATTGCAGCTTCATGCTACATTTTGTGTACTGTGAAAGTTTCTCACAGTTTCGTCTTGAAATAGAAACTGGGAGATGTTTGAATAAAAATTCCCATTTCATTCTAATTTACTTACTCAATTTTTAGAAGATATTTGGATGATTCTTAAAACTGTAGGTGTTCAGCAAGTTCAAAAATATTACATTAATATTTTGTTTATTTATATATTGATTTTGTTTTATTTAAAATAAAGTTATATTATTTATTTATTAATTTTGATGAGTATTTCATATATAGATGAACATACTGATTATTCATTTATTTATTCTAAATAATACAACCCTAGAAGCATTTAAAATAAAGATCCGAATATTTTCATTTTGGAGTGGTTGTAATATTGTTATTTTTGTATAAATTATTCTACACGAATATCCAGAAATACATTTTACTTTGAATTTATCTATGCATATAATATAAATTTGTGTGGTCAACAAAATTCATATACAATCACACTACACAATATTAAAATGTGGTGATTTGCGACAATGTTTTTATAAAATAACTGCTTTATAAGGGTTTCAGCAGGATTAACATAGACTCTAGAACTACCACCTATTATTATTATTCATTATTTTTTATAATTTAAAAGTATATTAATAGGAGTTTGTACTTTTTGTTAGTTTTGTGTTAAACATTATAATTCTGATTTTTTTTGTGTTTGAATTGTTCGTTTCAATCTGTTGAAAGTACCTAAGATCAAATATTTACAAGTCTGCTATCAAACAAACCACTCTTGGTCAAACTCACCCAGTAGAAATCTTGAAATGTTGGCAACAAACTATACTGACAAATTGACTGAATGAATTTCAAATTGTGAATTTCGTGTGATTTCTAATGTTCCGTGAAGTCTATGTTAAAGCATAAAGTATATTGTATATCTTTTATTAGATGTCTGTTTTATAAAAGTACTATGAATACAAGCTATAATGGCATTTTTCCAACTCTTATTAGTTGTAAGTTTCATAGGTATTGCAGGGAATGAAGACAAACAACACGTCCTAATGATATCTTGGAACCTGCTAGAGAACAAGAGAACAAACTTGACAAAAAATCTGAAATGATTATTGAGATTACTATTTAACCGAAAAGACTCAATAACGTTCATGCTTAGTGATTTAATATAGTTCGGTCGACTCTTGGGCAATTATTAGTGATAATAAATTTGATATAGAGAGACAAACTGCAAAAAAATAACTCTTCCGTTTGACTAGTTTCCTGTACGTTTTATTATATAGTTTTTTATATATCTCAGTATATTTTATTGTGTATTATTTGTCTCATTATTCCGGATTGTTCTAGAATAGTTACTTGTTTCGACGTATATTAGATCAAACTATAGTATAGCAGTAATTATAAACAATTTAAAAAAATATGTACTTAAATAGTGTTCATATAATTTATTCTATTATAATTAAATATATTCCTTTTACGTTTTATTTAAATTAATAATTAAATTACGCATTAGAATTAATACTTGAATCGTAAAAAAGCAACCATTATTGTAATTTTTTATGATGAATTAAAACACTGTCTTCAATAATAATAAACTATGTTTTAATTCATCATCAGTTTTAATTTTCACCAAGTAACGGCCAAATCTATCGAATATTTTAATTTTCCTAAAATGTATGTCCATTTATAAGAATGTCTCGACGTGAGAGCCAGAGGACATGAGTAACGAGAAGTATATATTTTAAGAAGCTTTCTAAATGACTGCAGCTTTTTTGGATAGTTCAGTAATTTGTCAATGTCTTGATAGGTGTACAACGAAAGAATGGTATTTAGAAAAATCAAACATTATGATGAGTATCATTTTATTAATTTATTTCCAGTAGTTTAATTAGTGCTTTGTGCATGTACATTATAACATCAAATTGTTAGTTTTCCCATAATTCTATGATACGTGTGTGTTGCTCTACTGCTTTCTGCGACCCACTGTTTGTAATTAATTAAATTGCCAGGATGGGAGATATTAGCTTTGTGTAATGAATTTTCAAGACCTGCTGCTCCGGGGCAATTTTGTCACCATGTAACATAATCTATATTATCAACATTATTAACTCAAGGTTTAAAAACATTTCTCAGTTTGAATTATTATTGAACGCAGAAAATTTAAGTTGACTTTCATCTTCTGCATAAATTTCATAATTTTTAAATAAATAAATCTGGAAATGCAAAAAATATTTTTTGTACCAATATTTATGTTAGTAGGACGCTTTGTATTTGAATTTTTCCTGGACGAACACATCAACTATTGTCATTTTATCGGAGAATTTCAAGTAGCGTTTTGGTTTTTAACATCGCTAATGAAACCTAAATAAATGATGAACTCAGTTATGACTTTTACGGATTAAACATTTCATAAATCATGGACTCATGAATAAAATAAAACATTCTTTGATTAAATATTAAAATAAATGATATTGTACTAAGAAACTACCCTAATTAGAAATTCTAGAAATAAATGTATTAAGTCAACTACCATCTGCAAAACGGTTCCATAATTGTGTTTTATTAAAAAAGTTCTAGAAGATTTATGTATTAAGAATGTCATGTTTTCGAGACTTTTCAATCCATTAAACGCAAGACAATATATTGTTTTTAGTCGAGAACCTTTATCAGTTGCGCTCCCCTTAAGTGAAATTAAAAATTATCGCGAATTGAAATTCGACATCTAGGAATTTCAGAAATTATGATAATATTGTTACGAGAATTCATCCGACAGCTACTGCAACCGGCCATCAACCAGTTCATGGAAGGGACATTATTCCGATAAATTCTGAGAACCCGAAATGTTTGTCTCTCAACCGGCGGACCGCTGCCGTTACTGGGAATTCCTTTAAAGCTTCCAGAACGTGATGGAATTTCCCGATGGTTCGTGGACGTACCAGACAATTCCAAGATAAATGTATAAATAAGAAGAGCTAGCGATAGGATGCATTCAGTTTTCGTCGGTTGTTTGTACAGTTAAGATAAAATGTAAATAATAGTTTCTGTGAATATAAATTTGTGTAAAAGTAGTGGAAATAAATTAGAGTGAGTTAGACTGTGTTTTTAAATAAATCCAAGAACTGAACTGAACCCGAGTGTGAAAATAAAAACATTACAGTGGTGTCAGGTGTGGGGTTTATTTGTGGAACTTTAGAAGTGAAAAATAAATAGACGGACAATGTTTAAAGCAGTGAGTTTGGACCAATTGAAAGTGACTGACTAAAAAAAGAACTCGAAGAAAGGGATTTAGAAATTAGTAGGAAGAAAAGCGAATTAATACAACGGCTACGAGATGCCCTAATAAATGAAAGTAACGATCCCGATACTTATTTGTTTGAAGTTTCTGGCAATGGAGACATCAGTATGCTATTTAAAAAATGGAAGACAAATTGCTAGAAAATTCTAAAACCCTACAAGACAAATATTGCTAGAAAATTCTAAAACTATAGAAGACAAATTGCTAGAGAATTCTAAGTCTTTAGAAGATAAGCTACAGAAATTGCATTAAAACTCACAAACCCTAGAAGATAAATTAATAGAAAAATTACAAGAAAATTCAAAAGCCCTAGAAGACAAATTACTAGAAAATTCGAAGTCTTTAGAAGATAAACTACAAAAATGACAGGAAAATGCTGAATCCTTAGAAGAAAATTTGAAAAGCATGGTTCAGGAAAATTCAGAAATGCTGGAAGAGAAAATAGTCGAGAATGAGGCTCGGATAGAGGAGCTAAAGCATATAATGGAGGGTGAGAACACCAAAATAAAAGAACAGGTAGTGGCAAAACAAAGGGGAAAAATAGCATCAAAGACGGAAAGCAGGAGCAGTCTGGAAGTAGTTGATTCGAAAATTGGCCTCGAGGGAACAAGACACAAAATGAAACCTCCCCAATTTGATGGAAAATCATCATGGACTAACTATAGGCGCCAATTCGAGGCTGCAGCAAAGTTAAACGGATGGTCGGCAGAGGAAAAGGCAATAGCACTAACACTCGCCTTAAGAGGGGACGCTACAGATATTTTGCAAACCTTGAATGCCTCTGAGCAAGAAGACTACGAACAACTGGTCAAACATTTGGAACTGAGGTATGGACAAACGCATTTGGAGTACGTTTATCACTCCCAATTGAAAAATCGCTACCAGGAATCGAATGAATCCCTTCAAGAGTTTGAAGCTGATATTGCCCGTCTGGTTCGCCTTGCTTATCCAGCCACACCGGAAAATGTGATAGAAAGGTTAGCAGTGCAAGCGTTTTTGGATGGACTTCGGGACAACGAAGCCAGGCAAGCATTGATGTTAGCTCGACCGACTCAATTAGTGGATGCACTGGCTCGAGCTTTGGAATTTGAGGCTGCGAAAAATACCTGCAGAGGTCAAGCCAGAGTCCGAATCGTTGACGGAGAGTCCGAAGATGACGGAAAGGATGAAGCCTCTGTAAGAAAGATAATAGAAGAAATCCTTAAAAAAGACTAGTGAGATGTCGGAAGTGTCGTAAGGTAGGACATCTCCAGAGTCGTTGCAAGGAGAGCAACGGAGTCCAGACTTCCTCGCCAGGGAAACTAAAGAAGGCCAATGTAAAGGGCCCATCGTCGACCTGTAGCAAACAAGTGTCAACTACCAACGCATATGTCGCTTCGCTACGCAACCACGTTAACAGTGTCTTCGTAGATGGCCTGATTAACAGGAAGCAATTTGCAATGCTGCTGGATACTGGTGCGACGAAAACAGTAATAAGGCCCAACATTGTTTTAGAGACAATGATAAAACCAACAAAATGGCAACTGCGAACAGCGACAGGAGATGCAGCGAGAGTCCATGGTGAAATAGAGGTTGAAATGACCTTGGGAAACACAACCTTCCTACATCGGGCATTAGTGGCAGACATCGAAGACGAAGTAATCATTGGAATGGATGTCATGAGCTCCAAGGGATTCCAGTTAAATTTCAAAGATGGAATTCTGAGAGTGAATGACGCAGAAGTGGTGCTTCATGGAAAAGATGACATAATGCTTCGAGCCATCTTAGCAGAGGATGTCAATGTTCCGGAAAGAGCTGAAATCATTATAGATGCTTACTTAGATGGGAAAGCTAAAATTGGAACAGTAATGATGTTTGATCCCGAACTTAACGACGGAAATGTAGGCAGAGGAGTCGCACTGGGGAAGACTCTGTTTCGGGTCAAGGAGATTGTGCTAGTAAGAGTAATGAACCTGAAACATTACTCGGTTGTGCTAAAGAAAGGAACAACTTTGGGCCATTGTTCAACAGTTTCCTCTGTAGTCAGAAGCACACAGCATACAGAAATACCACCAGGTAAACTATCTGAGGAACTGGAACGACTCATCACCGATTCATCTAAGAATTTGAAACCTAACCAGAAAGCAAAATTGAGGGACATCGTTAGAAACTGCCAGGATATCTTCGATGTCGGGAATGGCAAAAGAGGACGAACTGATCTGGTGAAACATAAAATTAATACTGGGGACACTCAACCTATTCGACAGTCGGCGAGAAGACTACCCCTAGCTAAAAAAGAAGAAGCCGACAGGATAGTCCGCGAGATGGAGGAAGAAGGTGTTATTGAACCATCCAATAGCCCTTGGGCTTCTCCAGTTGTTTTGGTTAAAAAGAAAGATGGTTCGACCCGATTTTGCGTGGACTATCGGCAATTAAACAACGCTACAAAGAAGGACAGCTATCCTCTTCCAAGAATAGACGATACCCTAGATACGTTGGCTGGATAGAAGATGTTTTCCACCCTGGACTTGAAGAGCGGTTATTGGAAGGTGGAACTTGCTAAAGAAGACCGAGAAAAGACTGCTTTTACCCTCGGCTCAGGACTTTATCAATTCACGGTGATGCCGTTTGGGTTGTGTAATGCTCCAGCGACGTTTGAAAGATTGATAGAAACAGTGTTAAAAGGGCTTTCATGGAAAACGTGCCTGTTGTATCTTGACGAAATTATCGTGGTTGGAAAATCTTTTGAAGACCACGTGAGGAACCTGGAGGAGGTATTTCGGCGACTCCGAAGCTCCGGACTAAAATTAAGCCCGAAGAAGTGTCAGCTGTTCCAAGAAGAGGTGCAATATCTTGGACATGTAGTTTCCGCACAGGGAGTAGCTGTTGACAAACAGAAAATCAAAGCCGTCCAGGAATGGCCGATACCTAAAGATAACCACCAGTTAAGAAGTTTCCTGGGGTTATGCACGTACTACCGTCGGCGAGTAGCCGGATTTGCCAACATCGCCAAGCCACTTACTAGACTCAAAGAGGGGAAGGTACAATACCAGTGGGACGAGGAGTGCCAGCGATCATTCGAGGCACTGAAAAGAGCATTGACGAGTGCCCCCGTCTTAAGTTATCCTTTGCCAGAGGGAAACTTCGTTTTGGATACCGACGCAAGCAATGTCGGAATTGGTGCGGTGCTTTCGCAGATCCAAGACGGTCAGGAGAAAGTCATCAGCTATTTTAGCAAGACCATGAGCAAGCCTGAACGGAATTACTGCGTTACACGCAGGGAACTCTTGGCTGTGGTAAAGGGGGTAGAACATTTCTACAAGTACCTCTATGGTAAAAGATTTCTCCCGAGGACTGATCATGCAGCACTGAAGTGGCTTTTGCAGTTTAAAAACCCTGAAGGACAAGTGGCCAGGTGGATTGAGCGATTGCAAGAATTCGACTTCGAGACTGAACATCGAGCTGGAACAAGCCACAAGAATGCTGATGCCCTATCGAGGAGACCATGCCCTGATGATTGCAAACATTGTCAGCGAGCAGAAGAAAAAGGGGCTGTTCTCGGTAGAACTACCGCTATCGATGACCATTGGCAATCTGCGGAGATCCAAAAAGACCAGAAATTAGATCCAGATCTAAAAGAGGTTATCCGGTGGAAGGAACAAGACCGCAAACCTACGTGGCAAGAGATTTCCCGATACTCACCAACCATAAAGTCGTACTGGGCTCAGTGGAACTCCCTCATCCTGGAAAATGGACTTCTAAAGCGCGTCCTGGAAACTCCAGGGGAGGGAAATGACAGAAGACAGATTGTAGTTCCCAGAAATAGGAGACAAGAGGTTTTGCGAGAGCTGCATGATGGTACAACTGGAGGACACCTGGGAGTGACGAAAACCCTGGGGAAGTTAAGAGAACGGTTTTATTGGGTGAACTGCTAAGGAGATGTTAAGGATTGGTGAAGGAAATGTACAGTTTGTGCAGCAAGTAATGGGCCTCAGAAGCGACCAAAAGCTCTGATGAAGCAATATAACGTGGGCAGTCCATTCGAAAGAATAGCCATTGATGTTGCAGGTCCATTTCCTGAACCCGACTGTGGAAATAAATACATTGTGGTGGTTATGGACTATTTTAGTAAATGGTCCGAAGCGTATGCCTTGCCGAATCAAGAAGCCTTGACTGTTGCTGATGTCCTTGTCAAGGAATGGATCAGTTCTTTTGTTGTTCCCTTGGAGTTGCACTCTGACCAAGGTAGAAACGTCGAGTCTACTCTTTTCCAAGACGTCTGCAAGCTCTTGAAGATCAATAAAATACGGACGACAGCATTACACCCGCAATCCGATGGAATGGTTGAACGGATGAATAGAACCATTAACCGCCATTTGTCAAAGGTAGTCTCTGACCACCAAAGAGACTGGGACCAGTATCTGCACTTGTTTCTAATGGCATATCGTTCGTCTGTGCACAAGTCCACGGGTCAGACCCCGGCCAGTATTATCATGGGACGAGAATTAAGACTACCATGCGATTTGAAGTTTGGATGTCCCCCAGGAGAAGAGACCGCAGATGAAGACTATGTCAGCCAGCTACGTCAAAAGATGAACGACATCCATGAACGAGTCCGGTTAAACATCGAGAATGCCAGTGCCCAAATGAAGGAAGCCTACGACATCAAAGCCGAGGGCGGAGGATTCCAAGTTGATGATCTTGTTTGGTTGTATAACCCGCAACGTCGTCGTGGATATTCGCCCAAGCTACAGAGATCTTGGGAGGGGCCGTACCAAATTGTGAAGAAAATCAACGATGTTGTCTACAGAATAAAGAAGCTGCCTCGGGGAAAACCAAAGGTCGTATATTTCAACAGGTTAGCCCCTTATGCCGGAAGTCATGACAGCGAAGTCCGCAGCATCCAACCACCCGATGACGAGATGACCTTCGAACAGTTTATGGCACTGTACTCTAATGGGCAGAAAGTGCAGCACGACGTGACCACAGAGAAACCCCGAGACCTGTTTGAGGTGCCCATAGAATATGCCCTGGCTCATTGTGTTGCTCGAGATCTCCGGATGTCCAGAGGAATAGCCAAGGTGTTTGCCAAAAAGTTCCAGAAGCTGCGGGAGCAAGATCCAGCGGTAGGGAAGGTCCATCATCTCGAAGATAAACAACCAGTGGGTACCAGGGACATCTTTTATTTGGTAACGAAAATGTTCTCGCAGGACAAGCCAACATACAGCGATCTTTGGAAGACTCTGGTAGAATTGAGGGATGTAATGATGGAGAAGAATCTGTAGAAATTGGTGGTCCCAAAGATAGCCTGCGGGTTGGATGGGCTGAATTGGAGGGTGGTGAGAAGTATGATGGAAACAATCTTTCGATTCAGTGGCGTCGACATCCTGGTATGCTGTCTTAATAATCGCAGCCCAGATTCGAAGATCGTTGATTGTTACTTCCACCAAACTTCCCGTTGTCGAAATGGAGAATCCTGCAAATATCGTCACACCAGGAGGGATTCTGGGACATTCCGGGACGAAATGGTCTTAAGGAGGGGGCAATGTTACGAGAATTCATCCGACCGCTGGTGCAATCGGCCATCAACCAGTTCATGGAAGGGAAATTATTCCGATAAATTCTTTGAACCCGAAATGTTTGTCTCTCAACCGGCGGACCGCTGCCGTTACTGGGAATTCCTTTAAAGCTTCCAGAACGTGATGGAATTTCCCGATGGTTCGTGGACGTACCAGACAATTCCAAGATAAATGTATAAATGAGAAGAGCTAGCGATAGGATGCATTCCGTTTTCGTCGGTCGTTTGTACAGTTAAGATGAAATGTAAATAATAGTTTCTGTGAATATAAATTTGTGTAAAAGTAGTGGAAATAAATTAGAGTGAGTTAGACTGTATTTTTAAATAAATCCAAGAACTGAACTGAACCCGAGTGTGAAAATAAAAACATTACAATATGTTAATTAAATTAATATCTTGACTATGAAAACTCAACTTAGAAATTTTTGGTAAAGGTGTCGTTTCTTCATAAGCACTACCTTCAAAGTTCTTAATTAATTAAATTTTGTTCCAGTATAATAGTATTTGTTTTAACGTGGTTTTGAACAATTCAGTTTACTGAATTTACTCTTGAGAAAACTGTCTAAATCTTTACAAAACCCTCCAATTATTTTTCTGAGATATGTAGTAATATACTTAGTATTTTCACTGATTTAAATATTTTATTTTATTACATAAATGCTATCACAAACAGCATAGGTTCTTTATAGAAGCAATTATTACATTTTGATATTTGGGATTTAAATCCAAGAATCCCACGTTACTGGTTACTGAAAATAAGTACCCATAACGAGTAGAATTAATTTAATACATCTACTTTATAATTACAAATTAAATGATCTAATATGGAAATATTTCAGAATAAAGACATCTTTAGAACTCTAAAATTATACGAAGGAAACAGGTTTCATTTCTAGAAAATATGTGTGTAATATTCAATATAAATTCAAGTCTCTTATAAATGAGGACCGATTTATTTCAACAGAACTCGCTCCCTCCTCTCCTCTCTCTCTCTCTCTCTCTCTCTCTCTCTCTTAAACCTCTCAATAATGCAAAACAGTGGCAATCTCAGCCTCGACAGCTAATTTATTATGAGCTTAGAAAGAAATCACACTTTCTCCTATGTTAAGGTAAAGGAACTTGGGATCAATTTTCTTGGTCCAACTTGAGATGAGAGAAAACAATTTTATATTAACTTGTTAATGCACTTGTTGATAACATTATTCTGAGAATGTGGTACAAAGGTAAAAGCATTATAAGTTATTGTTGATTTATAATTCAACAATAAATAGATAGTTTACTGAATAACTACACAGTTGAAAGTTGTAGAGAGTTTAATAATATGATTTAATAAATATAATTTTTGTAACCACAAAAATGCTTGGTTGACGTCATTCATAATAATAATAATAATTATTCATAGCGCTAGTCCATTTCATGCCCTGTCTTTTTTACTATACATTATTTTATCATTTATCATTTGGCAGTGTTATCGTTAGTGAAAACTGTAATTTAGGGAGTTCGGTTGGTTACTCAATTGCACTCACCATTAGCAATGAATATGCGATTTAGTCGTTGAGGAATATACCTTTCACTGCTCCAAGCCTTGAACGGCAATTACCAGACCTGGATTTTTGGCTTGTTGAGTTTAGTTTATGCGAGAGGTTTAGAGAGCCGAGGAGACAGTGTTAGTGCCGTAGACGTATCTTCACTCAACATATCTTGAGATCTCTCTGATTGTTTCCTGCTCCTGACGTCCGTCGAAGCGCGCAGAGGTTTCAAGTAACAATTGGCTGCGTGGTTTGTACACATAAAATGGGGAAATAAAATGAAAAAGTATTTAACAGAGTGTAATAAAAACATATGTTAAAATTTGCAGCTGACCTCGTGGTTTGCAGGAAAAGGTAACGTTTAAATGAATATTTATTTTCAATCGCTTCTAACGTGATTTGCTTTTAGTTATAATGTACCAAAATATTTTTGTCAATAAATCTATATTAAAAAGAGCTGTATGCAAGGGTTTGACTTCGTATTAACATTATGTTATTACAGTCAACCTTCTGTAATTATTAGTTAAATATTTTTATAGCTACTTTACTCGAAGACGTATGTGTTTGACTTTATGCAGATGAAACATATTCATTTGATTACTTGTTAAGCACCACAGTCGATCCTTATTCTTGAAATTATGCTATGCGACAAAAACGTTGATATACGACCCAGCGATCACAAAGGAAATTTTTTTCTATTGAAAAGCAAATTGGTTAGGTCGTACATAACCTTTGAGAATACCGATATATGTCAGTTTTCTTTCGTCGAGTGCTAGAGCGTTGGTATTGTTTCAAGGATCGCGCGGCCCAAGTGTTACACGAGTTTAAAATATGGTATTCAAAGAAGCTCAACTTAATATCGCTTTATCAAATCACTTTTAAGAAAACTTTACTAACGGTGAGGTGAGGTATTTGCCCAGTATTGCACATGAACCGGAGTGCAATTTGTAAATTGGGCTGAGTTCATCAAATCCTACCCTATTCTACCCATGATATCACACTAGTTCGTGTAGACTGTTAAGTAAGAGGCTATATATTACACTAGAAATAATAAAAAATATTTAGGCACAACACAAAATATATAATTTTGTACATGGAAATTTATCCAAAATCGTTCTTCAACAAATTCGTTTCTAACTCTATCGTTGAATACACAAACCTCCTTCTAAGTGAATTAAAATTGATCTTTGAGCTACTGATTTTGGTTAACACAAACGGAATAAATATACATTTCTTGAAACTATTTTAAATTTTGTTTTTGACAACGTTACGTGCATGACAAAAAAATGGTTGTGCTCTTCAGTAGAATTCATAAATATACAAAATTACTTACCGTTTCTCGAGTATTTTTCATTTGCTGACTGCCCTTCCACCAAGTGATTGTCGGCTCCGGTCTGGAACCGACTACTTCGCAACTAAGTTCGTAAGTACATTCAGCGGATAAGGGTTTGTTGTCTCCCAACAGTTTCACCCACAACGGCCGCACTGGAACAACAACATTAATTACTAACATGTCTCTGTACATAACGGAGTGTGATAATGTTTCGGAACTAACGGTTTGTACGTATATAAGCCTATATATTTACACATGGTGGTGTATTATTTAGCATATATGTATGTGCAGGGTTATTTGTTATGTGGGATTAAACATAGAAGAGAATGCCTTCAGTTTGGCTATACTGCTGTTCGTCAAGGTTTGGCAAATGTTGTAATAAAGTTAATCACTTTAATTTACTGCAGTGCATATAGGCACGGCACACATTTAGGTAAGGAGTTGTTGTACCCGAGGGTGATATCAATCCAATATAGCTGGGTAATTTATTTCTTCATCTTAGTGTCAACTTTTGTCTGCAAGTGCAAATACATTGCATGCTTTTAGGATTTATTTATCACTTCAAGTAAAATTATTTTCACTAGAATTGAATTTTAATCATTTTTAATTCTCTTATAATTTAAAAGCGTGAACATTATTAAACTTTCACTCGCATTTTTGTTGTACCTTGAAACCTATTGAATACTATAAGCAAACATTGTACGAAAATAAATAGTCATACCATAATTATACAAATTTTTGGCAAATATATTTAGATGTACTTCCAACAACTACTAAGCTAAGTAGATTTAACTGAGAGTTATACCTCCTTACATAGTAATACAATATGTATGTTTACATAAAAAGGGGTTGAAATAGATTACAAAAAATGAATTTTCATTCGAAACAGTGTTTACAGAAAACCGGCTTATATTAAAGATAGCTCCATTGCAATTTAAAAAATCCAAATACAGTAAAGAAGGGTATTGTTAAATCACTATATGATAGAGAAAAGATGAACTGTATTGATGACAATACATTTAATATAAAAGGCAATTATTATGTATATAAATAATAAAGGTTTTTGCTGGAAACAATTACCCTGTACAATTCATCGACAAAGAGTAAAACGGAATTGAATCTTTGTGAATCTCTAAATAATACGAAAATTCAAGACATTACAGTAACAACTATACAATATATACAATATCTATCAAAAAGTCTGAAGAAAGAAGGCAACAGATTTGATTTCAAAACAACATTTTTATATCGACAATATAACCACAAGTCAAATGTCAAAAAAATATATTTACAACATTTTTGGCAAATATAATGTAATGTAAGTTTTTGATTGGAGAAACATCTAAACCTCTAAATAAATTCGAGGAATTTAAAATTTGTGAACATGGTTGGAACCTAGGTCATAATATAAAATTTTACATTTCAACAATAGTACACAAAGAAAAACACAACACAAAATGAAAATGAAAAGAGTTTCTCCTAATCCTGCTAAATGACGATAATAGTATCGCTTCAACTTCCGTAAAATTCAATCTTATCTGGTTGCTGATAATTAAAGAGGAAATAATGGCAATCTCCTTTGCAAGAACCCTGTATCGGGGTGGTTTATAAGGTTTTTAATAGCTTTTCCCTTATTACGTTAATGGAGTCAATGAATCTACAGAATTCATTAATCCCATTTTTTGGCAAATGCACATCTTGCAAGAAAGTAGCCCTAGGAGCCTCAAATAACTAAAATGTTTTCAGAGTAAAGCAGATATTCTGCTTTTCATATATAGAATATTTAGGAATTAGAAATTCCTTCAAAAGATAAAATTTATGTATCACCTTACGAATTTTATTAGAAAGATAATCAACATGGGGGCCTAACTTGGTGTCTATCAGTTATTATGCCAAGGTATTTTGTATGGGATATTTCTTGTATAGTATGATCATTTATCCTTATATCAAGAGAGTTAGGTCTATTTGCAAATATTAAGGAACACACGATAAAATTAATTTTGCTCCAATTTAATGATAGTCTGAAAGCCTGCAGCCGGTTTTGCATGTTTAGGAAACCAATAATTGGATTTTAATTCATTAAATTCATTCAAAAAATACTAAGGTTCTTAGTATCTTTTGGGAAAGCCAAATATGATTTTGGCGAAACGTCAAGTGATTTCTCAACCAAATACAACACAAGAGCGGATGTACACCGGAATTACCTAATCATCAACCACATATTTCCATCCGTGAAAGATACACATTAACATATATATATATATATATATATATATATATATATATATATATATATATATATATATTAATCCTTACCTGTAATTGTGTATACATGGACGGTATCTTTAAACTGCCCTGAATTTTATCAGTAAACATCACAAGAAAGAAAAACAACTCTTATAATAGGAAAAGGGTTGAATGAAAAACTAATTTGCAGAAAGGGGTTCAACTATACTTGATATAAAGTTTGGCATTAAGAAGAATATGGCTTTAATAATCTTTACCCATAGCATAGCTAGTTTACTAATTAGAGTAACCCTCTAATAGTAGACGAACCATTAAATAATATATGAATGAACTACTATCATCTAAAATCAACTATGTACAAATTAACACATAACATTTTTTAAAATATAAGTACTTAGATCAAACAATTCAGTTCAATAGCTAGACCATATAAAGTTAATTCAAAACGAATTTATTTGGTTTAAAGAAAACTACGAAATTTGGAGCCAAATACAAATAACATGAGAGATGGAATAAGCTCAATTATTTTAAAGAATGTATGTCCAGTCCTAGGAAACAGTTGTTGGACCAAATTCAAGAAGAACAATTAACGCCATTCCACTTACGTGTTAAAACGTATGTGGGGGTCAATTGTTTAAAGCATTAACCCAGAACCCCGGAGTTCCAAAAGGTATTAGAAGTAGAGTTAAAAGAACAGTTGTTTCATTATTGCGATTCTGTTTGTATGATATGTCACTCGGGTTATTCGTCTGAATTTGTGACGCCTTGCTCTCAGTTGGCAATTGCTTTAATTATTTACTAATCGTACTTTATTTTTTTTGTCGATGACTATTCTATATATTTGTGTTAGTGACTTCAAAATGAGTCAATCATAATTCGCATGTGTTAATAATTATTATTTATTGTTCACAAGTAAAACTTTTATTCTTGTACCTTTAACGAGGTTTTTATTATATCAAACTAGCACCAAACTAATACACAACGAACTTTTTACAATAATGGCAAGAACCATAGAACTCTTTTGTTGTCTTTATTCATCTTGTTCTTAACTGTGCCCAATTAGATATATTAATTGAAATTACTAATATCCTAATACGTGTCATTAAATTTTTATTAATATTGTAAATTCTATGTATAGTTAACTTTACATTTATAATATTTGTAAACTCAAATTTGTTTAGATCTAAAATCTTAGAATATCGGCTACATTATTTTCTGAATAACTTTCACAATATTTATTATTCCTCTAATATAATTTTCATTACCAAAGTGAAACTAAGTTTCTATATATTTAGAATTTTTTGTAATATTTTCAAAGTTAGCAATGACTCATAAACATTAAGTGAATCAATATTAAATCTGACAAATTATCTTTCATAACTATTAACTTCTTCACACATTTAGAAAATGCTACATATTCAGCTGATATGGATGACTATGTAACACTATTTTGTTTCTTAACTTTAACATTGCCAAACAATTTAATTACGTATCCACTGGTTGAGTTCCTCTCAATAATATTACCAGCCGAATGTGCATCAACATAACAATGTAGAATCTCAACATATAAGTTTTTTATAGATGTTGAAAACTTTTGTTAAAAATAAATACTTTAAAACTATTAATGCATATTTGTAATGAGTATTATGATAACTGTTTACATCAAATAATTCACACTGGTCTTGTTCCCAAATTGATATATAAAAGTTCTCCAATTAAATTTCTATACTTATCTCATGCTGATTGTGCACAGGTTCGACCTCTAAATTTGGCTCCAAATTGGGGTATATTATAGTTACATAAAAATGTTGGTAATGATAATCTGTTTGATCTAAAGTCAAATCATAAATGGTATTAATACCTTAATATACCTTTATTTGACCCAAATACTTAATCTGATGTTTGTCAAGTAATAAAGTCTTTAAGATAATTTAGTTTGTCTCTCATTCATAGTAGTTATAAATCTATACTTTTAAATAATTATCAAAACATGCCAGGGTCTTGGACATTCTCTTAATCAATACAGTGCTTTTACTGGGTTCAATACTTTATTTATCCGATCTCTATATCATGTGGTCGCTTTAGGTTACATAAACTTCTGATTGAACATTACCATTAAAGAAACCTCATCCATTTGTGTAAATATCATCAATTATGTTGTACTGCTTGTATCCTCTAACCACTAATCTGGCTTTGTAAACATCTGGGTTCTTGTGTATACCCAGTTCACATCTAATACTTTGTTTATCTTTTGTTTCTTGAGTAAAAATCTAAGTTTTGTTCTTATTCAAAGAACTAATTTCTTTATCCATTGATAATTTCCATTTTTTGAGTCATTACTGTTTATTATTTCTTCAGATGAGACAGAATTTACAACATTCGCATACACAAAATTATCATCATTAAATCGAGCAGATTTTTGTCTTTCTCGGGTTGATTTCCTTAATTCAGAGTTTCTTTCACTCAATTCAACAATAATTGGCGTTTGCTTAGTACTATTAAAATTGTTCACTCTTGAAGTACCTATATCTACATATTTTTCAACTATCTATTATGAATAAGTGATGACGATACGCTTGTGTGAGTGTCTACGCCTAAATATCGTATAAAATATGAATTTAAGTTAGTAAATTGGAAATTTTATTTTATGCAGTTATTCAGTCTAACAATTAAAGTGTTAGTGTTTATCTGAGAATAATTAGAAGGTATTTGTGTATTAACAAACTGATTTATTCAACATAACCTTCTCAAACCCTTAGCTACGGCTGGATATTTTTGTTATTATTTCTTTCTGGGTATCACTCTTTTACCAGTGGCGTGTCTGGGATTACTACTGCTCAATATAAATCTATATATAAATAGGCAAAGACAAAACGATTAGGTACCATTTTCTCCTCTGTCTCTCTTTTCTTGATTTTTGTTTTGTTTAGTAGCTACTGACGACCTTCAGTGCAGAATGCTAATATTAATTTATAATATTGGTTCATTTATTAAATAAAATATAATAAAAAATCATTATTTACGTCTGTCAACGCCAAACAACGGACAGTGCCGCCTATTTGATTTGTGGTGCCGCCGCCGCCAGACTCAAAACAATGAGTAATTATATATGAAAGAGCGATCGTTGGATATATATTCTTAGAGCATGTACTTCTGGAAGTGGCATGGAAGTGTTGTTATTGTTTAATGGTAAAAGAGTCAATGTAGTAGATCAGTATTAATTTTTCGAACGCGTTACAGTAACTTTCATATTAAATATTCTGTTTTTAATGTGAATTTAATTATTTGATTAATATATTATTATCACAACCTTCCCGAAGGTTTTGTGTATAAAAATGCCAGACTGCGGACAGTAGAGAATGTATTAAATATTTAAGTTTTCCTAGGGTTGTTGGTCCTCTCTTTTCTTTAATATTCCTGAACTTGATTGAAACCGCAAATGACGAATATTTTGCCAGGAGCGGTTCCAGTTAAAAATTTGAGGGGTCATTCATTTGTCGAAAATATTTCAAATACCGATATTTGATTACATTTTTATTTCAATAGATTTGTCAATATGGTTCATTACATCTACTTCTCCGATTTTTCTACAACTCAGTTTCTTATAAAAATATACTTATTACAATTTCAATGAAATAGGGTCGAATTCCGACCACTGGGCGACAACTAGTATACATCAATATGCCTAATAGTGCATGCGCCTGTTGTTCAAGATCGTATGATTGACTGTTGATGTTAACGTGTGCAGTATGCAAGAAATTATATAAAAACTCTTGTGTTGATATTTCTTCCAACGAAATTCGCATGCTGAATGCTAATAAAGGATATCAGTGGTGTGGTCAATTGCCGAAATATTTCTGGAGACATCAAAGAATTAAAAGCAATTGCAAAGTGATTTAATAGTCCTGAGTTCTCGGAAAATGCAAGAAAAAAAACCCCTTAAAGCTGGTGAGTACGAGGAAATGATAGAAACAGAGGTAGGAATAATATAATGTTACTTAATGTACCTGACAAAATCAATCCAATCCTGCTACTATTTGTGTCGCTAATGATAAGAAAATATTTCCGAAATTTTATTATTATTTGTCTCCTGAACTTCATCTTAATAATATTAATAAATCTAGAGTTGGAGAGCATATTGTAAACAGAAATAGACCGGTAAAAGTTATATTGGAGAGTGAAAAACATGTTCATGATATTATTAAAAAGGCTAAAATATACTGTGTGTTAAGCTAACAGAGCCATTTCATAACGCCCAAATGGGACCTACTCCAGAACTTATTGCTAATTTATTTGGCAAAAATTAAATTTAGTGCTCCCACCCCTCCCGAGAACTGTGGCTATGCTAACTTTAGACTAAAGTTAGCATAGCCATATTCTATATCTCCGGAACGAACACCTCGGTGGCGTATTTTATTGTTAATTAATTGCTATCGAATGGCACTAGAGCAAATAAACCAAAAATACGCCTTCATCCCCTACTGAATTTCTCACCCCCCAACAATTACTAAAAAATGTATTTCAATATTTTGTGTTGTATAAAATCAGTAGACTTTTAATTGCTAATTAATTGCTGAAGTTTTAACCTCATTACGATTTCATTCCTCCAACCCCTTCCGAGAAAGTGTGTGTGGACACCCCAACTTTAGACTAAAGATATCATAGCAACATCTATATCTCCGGAACGAACAGTGCTACCGGGGTGATCTTAAGGGCGTATTTTATTGCTAATTAATTGTTATCGACTAGTACCAGGGCGAATACCCAAAACCTACCACTTCATCCCCTACTGAAATTCGCACCTCCTGACAAAAACAAAAATAGTTATTTCAATGTTTTTTGTTGTTAAAATCAGTAGAGTTTTAATTGCAAATTAATTGTTGAAGTTCTACCCTCGTTACAATTTCATTCCTTCAACCCCTTCCGTGAAATTGTGGATATGCCAACTTTAGACTAAAGTTAGCATAGCCATATCCACATCTCCGGAACAAACGTCGTTATGGGTATGGCCTTGGGGCGTATTTTATTGCTAATTAATTGCTAGCGAATGGCACTAGGCCATAAACCCAAAAACTACCCGTTCATCCCCTACTCAATTTCTCACCCCCTGACAAGTAACAAAAATATTTATTTCAATGTATTTGGTTATTAAAATCAGTAGACTTTTAAATGTTAACTAATTGCTGAAGGTCTACATTCCTTACGATTTTATTTCTCCAACCCCTTGCGAGCCAACTTTAGACTAAAGTTAGCATAGCCATATTCTATATCTCCGGAACGAACAGCGCTACCGAGGTGATCTTGGTGGCGTATTTTATTGCTAATTAATTGCTATCGAATGGCACTAGAGCAAATATCAAAAAATACCGCTTCATCCCCTACTGAATTTCTCACCCCCCCCCACAATAAAGAAAAAATTTTATTTTAATATTTTGTGTTGTATAAAGTCAGTAGAATTTTAATTGCTGAAGTTTTACCCTCATTATGATTTCATTCTTCCAACCCCTTCCGAGAAACTGTGGACACGCCACTTTAGACTAAAGTTAGCATAGCCACATCTATATCTCCGGAACAAACAGTGCTACCGGGGTGATCTTGGGGGGCGTATTTTATTGCTAATTTATTGCTATCGAATGGCATCAGTGCAAATATTCAAAAACTACCTCTTCATCTCCTACTGAATTTGTCACCCACTGAAGAAACAAAAATTTTTGTTTCAATGTTTTTCGTTGTTAACTTCAGTAGACTTTTATTTGCTAATTAATTCCTGAAGCTCTACTTTCGTTACGAATTTATTGCTCAACCCCTTCTGAGATACTGTGGTTATGCCAACTTTAGACTAAATTTAGCATAGTCATATCTAAATCTCCGGAACAAACGTCGTTATCGGTATGGTCTTGGGGGCGTATTTTATTGTTAATTAATTGCTATCGAATGGCACCAGACCAAAAACCCAAAAACAATCCTGACAATTAACAAAAATATTTATTTCAATGTTTTCGTTGTAAAAATGTGTAGACTTTTAATTGCTAACTAATCGCTGAAGATCTACCTTTGTTACGATTTTATTGCTTCAGTTAAGGGCGTCATACTTATATTTTTCGAGGACATTTGTATGATTTGTGACCTAGTCTCAAAAATTTTATTTCAAAAAATTTCATTTAGATACTCTCAAGCCTGGCTTTTAAATTTTCTATACAAATGGCCTACATACATTTAACAAAATGCTATTTCAAATGAACTGCACAAACTGTACGAATGGTGCTATTGATTACTAGATGTAAGTAACATAATATACCAAACAATACGCAATGTAGGAAGATACCTATAAGAAATAAAAACTTTATTATAATTTCGGCAGTGCTAAAACACACCAAAACATCATTTATTTAACGCTATTTAAAAATATACTATTAAGCTAAAGTTTAAAACAGTTAAATCACTTATCGTTAATATACCGGTACAAATCAGAACGTTTGACAACCTTGTAAAAGACTCCATCTAATATTGGGAATTTACATTACTGCGAAAAAATATTAAGTGTCTCTCCGAATAATAAGTCAAAATTATGGATATACAGGTGGATTCAGTTTAAAAGTTAACTAACTGAGTCATTATTCACCTTATTATCATTATTCACCTTATTATGCATGTATTTTCCGACAATTGTAGTTAACTTTCAATAAATTGTTTTATGTAAAGTATTTGGGACAGTCTTTTTTCTGATCTGAAAATATGTCCAATTTATGAAGAATTAAAAATAAAATCTTCATCATGTATAGTCTGACTCTGAAAACGTTCTGAAAATTTGGTTAAGGAAATGAACTTTTACAGTTTTTTTCCCCGTCAGATTGTGTGTGTAGCAAACTGCTTAATGATTATTAATTTACTGAAAGTATTTTAAAAATGAAAATATATAGGAACGACTATTGATAATGCTGTAGTTTGAGTATTTATTTACCAACATTTATTAGAAGGATTATTTGAGGCAGTTCTTCAGTCGGCCGATGGTGCATAAAAAAATATTCATAGAAACATGAATAGTGGTAGTATTTTCCCCTTAAATATATTAAGTTCAGCAGTACGTCAGCAAATACCTGCATATTATGTTAAATTATTTTCAGTATTATTAAAAGTTTACAAGAACAATCGAACATAATATTAATCGTGATTGATCTGTATTGTAATAGAAGAAATATTCATGTTAAATATACATATACTGAATAATATAATAATGATTTTATCAAAATAAAATTAAGTAATTGAAGTTAAAGGTTTTAAATGATTTGCTCATTTCTTATTTTGTTGTATTGCTGAAGCCCGAAAGATATAAAACACGCATTTAAGGCAACATCTAAGCTCTACTGCAATGGGATACAGTGTGTCTCAAAATAAAACGAAGTTAGTTTTCAATTCTCGGTAAGTATTCTACTTTAATTGATAATCTGTCATACACGTAAAAAACAATGTCATATTTTTAACTGTTTCTTTAAATTAATAATTGATTTCAACAAATAGAGTAATATAGTTTGGTATAGAAAAAATCTTACAGTTAGTTAGTTTTTTTTATTGAAGGAATTTCATTTAATTATCTGTTTTAACTTCTGATTTTTGATAAAGTTTATGTCGAATTCAGTTTAGTAACTTAATCTTTGGATTTGGGAATTTTTAGTTAAGGTTTTTGACTAAAACACAAACATTTTCCATGAAACAATTCGATCAAATATCTGACTTGTTAGGATGTTATTAACTGTAGTTTTTGAGTCAATATTAATTATTCAACATTTTCTTTAACAGTTATGGAAATTTTGTATATTCAGACTGATAGTCAATATAAATTATACCGCAATTTGGAGAAATTTTTTAATACGGCTTATCTAAATATTAAACTCCAGGACACATGATAGTTTGTATTAGTTGTGGAAGAGTATGGTGAAGTAGACCTTCTATCTCCTAACATATTCAAGTAGAGCCAAAAATTAACAAAAAAATTAATATGAGTTGTCTCCGTTTGTTCAGTATGATTAGCAACTGATATTTATATTATTTATTATAAATAACCAATCAAACTTCGAAATCTGGTCTCTTTACCTAGGTATATGCTAACCCTATATTGACCAAATACCTATATGCTGAGTAGTTTTCAATTGTTGAGGTTAGCTAAGATAATAATATTCATAGTTTAAAAAATTCACATTCAAGCATTTTCTTGTATTTTCACAACAATATCCCAATCTGCTTCAAATAAAAATAAAAAACAACGTTTCTAGATGTCATTATTTAATTGGCGTTAAAATAACTAATTGTTCATGTTCATCATAACTAAAACAAACAGTAGAAAAACACTTTCATGGCATATCTTGACATTTAAGCTAAATATTTATGATGAAAATTTGATATTTACATTGATGTTTACCGTGTTTTTGCAAATATTTTATGATTTTCTGGAAAACGGTATGTTTTACGTTATAGATAATTATTCGGAATCAAGCTGGCACATTTTTTTGTAGAATACAATTAAAAATGTTTAAATTGGTTGAGCCGTTTGTTAGTTATTGAAATTCACTGAAATGTAGTCCATTATTACCGTTTTTTTTCTGATTTTCTAGAAAACCGTGAATCTCACATTGCAGAATATTGTATGGTACCTTTCTGTAATATTCCTTAATACAATGGCGTTTAAATCATCAAATTTGCCCAAGCCGTTTTTGAATAATCACTGAGCATACATAAAAAAACGTGCCCACGAATTGATAACCTCCTCCTTTTTAGAAGTCGGTTAAAAATATACTTTCGCTTGCACATTTCAAAACAATTTACAAATATGTAAAAGAAAATTCTTAATTTATGTTATTTTTTTGTACGGTATATACGATTTTAGCATAAAATTTAAAAGAAGTTTGCCCAATAATTACGGAATTTATTGTTATAATAATTTAAACATTTTTTCTAATAACTTCTGGAGTGCGAGCTGTTTGTTATTTTTCCCGTTTCTATAAGGATTTATGAAGTAATGAAAATAATAGAATAAGAAATTAATCCTCAGAATATGTAAATGTTTAAATTTAAAAAAACTTAGTTTTTTTGTGAATGACTGAGGAGGCAAATAGTTATTTTGAATGCTCATTTGGGTTTTCATTGCTTATAGAAACAATAATTTCTGTAAAAAGCAGATAAGTAATTGAAAATCAAGGTGTAGTATCTAAGAGCACTTTGTGGAAACTGTCCGGAACACTAGTTGCCTTTTTATAAAAAAAAACTATCGCGGGATTAAATGAACGAAAGTAGGTCAACGGATTTGTCAACTAAGTTTTCCTGTATAATAGATTGAATATATTGTGTATTTTACTTACCTGTGTAATGTGACATTTTATCCTTATCAAGAATCGTTGTCGAACAATGTTGTTTGAACCAATTTGTATAGAGACTTTTCTCTCAATGTCAGTTGATTGATTAATTAATCAATTCAATTGCTACTTAATGTATCTATATTTTTCAGAAACCATTGTGAGGAGTGTGAACCCAAATGAAAAAAAACTAAACTTGGTTGAATGTTAAGTAGGAATTATATTATTCTTTGTTTGTATACGAACGGTTAGTGACAAACCATATATGTACCCTGTAGTAAGGGGAGAACTATCAAGGATTCGGTTTGAAACCGAAAAATAAACTATTTATGCATTTCTGATAATATTTGTTTCCCGAAGGATAGTTTTGAGTTATGTAGTTACTGTTTAAGCATTCTTTGGGAAATAACACCGCAAATCTTAAAATAATTGTATCTTTCCAAACGATTCAGGGTCTATGGCGGACCCCGTTGTCAATGGTAAAGAAACTATGAGAAAAATTAATGGTCCTGTCGTTGTGAACAACTCAGTATCGGTATAGTTCATAAGGTTTTTCCTTGGTTTTGCTCTATGATTTTAATGGGATCACTGAGTTAACAGAATTCTTTGATCGCTTTTTTGGCGAATCTTATAACAAAGTCCCACCTAGGAGCGCCACATAAAATTCTAAAGATCACCCTTTCAAATTCTAACAATGTGAAATGAAGGTTATTATTACATGATCTTTAGAAGTTTCTGTGCTACCCTGTATTTTATCAAATTAAATTCTATTATTTACGTCATACGTCACTTAATATTGTTATACATTTTAATTTTAAATTTTAGAATTGTGCCTTTTTTATAGTTTCTGTGCCATTGACAAAAGGGTCTGGCCGAGACCCCGAAATATTTGGAAAAATATAGTAATTTCAAGTATGGTGGTCTTATTTACCAAAGTGGTTAAAAATCTTATATTGCATATAACAATGAAAATAACTGATGTGTAATTTAACACCTAGTACCTTAGAGTAAATATTTTGGTTATCATTTGAACATAATATTTGGACTTCATAATTCCCTGATAGTTCGATGTAAATAGTTGTATTGATCAATTTTGAACATATGAATCAATCCTAAACAACACCGTTACATAATTGATACTACAAATATAGTTCCAATTCGATGTCTCAGATTGCCGAAAAGTTTTTTGCAGAACTAAAGAGTATTTAGGCAATGTCTAAAAATATATTAGCTGTTTTTCTTTCATAACACGTAAACAAATCCTTAATAGGGAAACCCCTTATATGTTAGTAATCATAGTTACATTGCCTTCTAAACGTTGTTTATGGCATATTCTTGATTACTTTTAATGTTTTTTGGATTCTTTGAAACGTTTGGTTTTCTTTCAATATACGTCGTTTTATTTCGATTGTGGTGTTATTGCCCAAAAAACCATAAAAATAATCATAGTTACTTTGATATTAGTTCTTTATAAATGACATTCACAGACTCTATGCTGAAGAAAAACAAAATTTTATAATCAAGATACGTATTTACTAAATTGTTCACAAGTGTTCAATTTCAATTTCTTTACTATTTAAAACGAAACATCCGAGTCCGATCCGGTGAATTTAGTGGGCCTTGTGGGCTCGATATGTATGATATATCATAATATATCGATATATTGTCGATATATCACCCGATATTATCGAATCTATCGATATATTTTACCCGATATATGGCTGCAAATTAAAAGCATTTCGCAATAACATTTTTAGAACTATTTAGTACTATTTTTAAGACAAAGATTTCCTATAAATTTTAACAATTTTTCCACTTTTTTCAAATTTGAATACTCGGCTTCATTCCCTTATTAACTATGAATTGAACGAAAAATTAATTGATGGTGTTGCATTCTACACAGAACAGAACTTGTATTCAATTATACGATAGTTAAAGTGCCATGGTCGTTCACAAGGATAAAGGTAATTAATTCACAAGGTTTAACAAAAGATCTTTGTTCAATATATTGATAATTAAAAAAAAACATTATTAGTAGAATAAATGTTTAGTGTTTGTCGCTGTGTTACCAGATCTGATGATTTAAAGCAAATCACGAGATCAGTAATTTTCTCATTTGGTATTCTTAATTAAATTTTATTAAAAAGCCGTAAAACTACAAACCACCTAAAGTAAAATTACAATTCAATAGTTATACTTATTGCAACATGAACCTGATTTTCGTCGACAATGTATATTAAAAAATATTTAGAGTTGCTGTTTGCGTATCAACGAGGAATTTAAAAATGAAAATAACTAATGTGTTCAGAAATTTTTAAATAAAACTATTATAAATATTTTATTTTTAAAGATATAGTTGATAGATACATGAATTTCTCTATTTTTTTGCTTTGAATGTAATGGGTTCCTTGAATGATATCGAAAAGTAACGTAAAAGATATTAGTTTTTAAGGAATTTTCTTTTAGCAACAATTTGATGTGAAGTTGATTCATTTCTTAAACCCGCTGTTCCTTATTGACAGATGATAAACTGCAACTCTTTGTTTCTTTATTACAGACTAGTTAAATACAAATTCATATGATATATCGAAAATCGATATATTTCATCGATATATCAGAAAATATCCATACAGCATATTATATCGAAAAAAATATATGTATGAACTCTCTACTTTGCACCCAAAAACTATATCCACTTGAAAAATAACAAGAACGTTTCAAGCCATTCTTCATCCCCGAACGAACAGCGTTGCCACTGAACTTGCATCTATTAAATAGGATAAAGGTAATTAATTCACAATAAAAAAAGATTGTTCATAAACAATAAATATTCGTAATTTTCCTGTTGAAGGTCTGTAAAACCGAAGGTTTGAGCTCAAGTTTAATTATTTTCATTCTATCCTAATAGTATGTCGGATGTTTTTTCATTATTGAAAATATACTTTACATGTTTAAATTAATTGTTCTTTTTTACTTCTTTACTACTTCTACTAATGATGTTTTACTACTAATTCACCGACAAATGTGAGTGAGAGTGTATTTATCAACCTTTTAAGTATAAAATCTCATTCCATATAGTGCTACTTAGCAGAAAGCTAATTTAAACGCCGGCTAATGATGGTATGCTTAGTATTCATGTTGATTCGAGATGAGATAGTAACAGACCTCAAATGATACTTTGGATACATAAATGTCCTCAAATAATAACTTGTATGTAAATATTTCTTTAAAAGTTTTCGTTAAACATTATTCTGAGTTTTCGTTTGCATACCATTTAATGCAGTAATAACTTCATGAGTAAGGTTGAATGAAGGGTCCTTTAATTAGTTTATGTTTTCCTCATCAATTTCTTAATAATCAAGGACAAAACTGTACTAAGACCTGTTGTTATGTTCATATCAGAACCTTTGTTTAGAATAATACTTAAATGACTGTAAACTGCAACGGATGAAGTGGTCTTTCCAGTCTAGAATCAAAGCTATTTGAATCTGTACATGTATAATGTTTTTTTTGAGTCATGTACCCCAAAACATACAAATGTCCTTGAATAAATACGTTGGACATATAATATTTTTGAGACTAGGTCACAAATCATACAAATGTCCTCGAAAAATATAAGTATGACCCGCTTAACTGAAGCAATAAAATCTTAACAAAGGTAGACCTTCAGCAATAGTTAGCAATTAAAAGTCTACACATTTTCACAACGAAAACATTGAAATAAATATTTTTGTTAATTGTCAGGATTGTTTTTGGGTTTTTGGTCTGGTGACCATACCGATAAGGACGTTTGTTCCGGAGATATAGATATGGCTATGCTAAATTTAGTCTAAAGTTGGCATAACCACAGGATCTCAGAAGGGGTTGACGCAATAAATTCGTAACGAAAGTAGAGCTTCAGCAATTAATTAGCAACGAAAAGTCTACTAAAGTTAACAACGAAAAACATTGAAATAAAAAATTTTGTTTTTTGTCAGGGGGTGAGAAATTCAGTAGGAGATGAAGGGGTAGTTTTTGGATATTTGCACTGATGCCATTCGATAGCAATTAATTAGCAATAAAATACGCCTCCAAGATCACCCCGGTAGCACTGTTCGTTCCGGAGATATAGATGTGGCTATGCTAACTTTAGTCTAAAGTTGGCGTGTCCACAGTTTCTCGGAAGGGGTTGGAGGAATGAAATCGTAATGAGGGTAAAACTTCAGCGATTAAAAGTCTACTGATTTTATACAACACAAAATATTGAAATAAAATTTTTTCTTTATTGTCGGGGGGTGAGAAATTCAGTAGGGGATGAAGGGGTATTTTTTGGTTATTTGCTCTAGTGCCATTCGACAGCAATTAATTAGCAATAAAATACGCCACCAAGATCACCTTGGTAGCGCTGCGTAGCGCTGTTCGTTCCGGAGATATAGAATATGGCTATGCTAACTTTAGTCTAAAGTTGGCTCTCAAGGGGTTGGAGCAATAAATCGTAACGAAGGTAGAACTTCAGCAATTAATTAACAATTAAAAGTCTACTGATTTTAATAAAAAAATACATTGAAATAAATATTTTAGTTACTTGTCAGGGGGTGAGAAATTGAGTAGGGGATGAAGGGGTAGGTTTTGGGTATTCGCCCTGGTACTATTCCATAGCAATTAATTAGCAATAAAATACGCCCCCAAGATCACCCCGGTAGCACTGTTCGTTCCGGAGATATAGATGTGGTTTTGCGAACTTTAGTCTAAAGTTGGCGTCTCCACAGTTTCTCGGAAGGGGTTGGAGGAATGAAATCGTAATGAGGGTAAAATTTCAGCAATTAATTAGCAATTAAAAGTCTACTGATTTTATACAACACAAAATATTGAAATTTTTTTTTTTTTCGTAATTGTCGGGCGGGTGAGAAATTCAGTAGGGGATGAAGGGGTATTTTTTGGTTATTTGCTCTCGTGTCTAAAGTTAGCACAGCCACTGTTTCTCGGGAGGGGTGGGAGGAATAAATTTAATTTTTGCGGAATAAATTAGCAATAAATTCTGGATTAGGTCCTATTTGGGCGTTAGGAAATGGCTCTGCTAGCTTAACACACATTAAAATATATTAAATCTCATACGTTATCTAAAAGTGTAGCAGTATCACTGGATCGTACAAAGCGTCAAATACAGTACTACAAAAAAGTTAAATCTTAAACAAAGAATAAATACAGGTGAAACAAATTGTAAAATCAAATTCATTAACGGTGTTCAGTCTTTCTTTTCTGTCGTTAGTGAATTAGAATTTGATATTAGAGCATTAACTGAGACCTATTTTTTGCTGATAATCTCAAAATATTTTCAGTCATTAACAGTTGCAGAGATTGTCAAATTTTGCTAAATGATTTAGATGTTATTCAAATGTGGTGTAATCATAATAACTTACAACTTAACATCGGGAAATGGAAAGTTATCAGTTTTACCAGGAAACATACTCTCGTTAAATTCTCATATAATATTAACAACAATTAGGTATTATTTTTAATGACAAAATGACTTTTAAGGATCATATTGTGTATATGACATCTAATACTGCTCGAATGTATGGGTTCATTGTAAGAAGTTGTTAAGGTTTGTCAAATGTTGCGACTTTAAAAATATTGTATTATACTTTAGTACGTTCTTGCGTTGAATACGGAGCTATAATATGGCATTCCTTTTATGAGTGTCACAAAGTTTCTGTTGAGCGAATTCAAAGAAGGTTTCTAAAATATCTGTACTTCAAAACGTGCAATAGCGATCCACTACAGGGTATTGAATATGGCAGATTATTAAATCAGTTTTCATTGTCAGTGTTATGATCGAAGAGTATGTGCCTTCCTAAAATTTTTGTTCAACCTTCTTCATCATAATATTGATTCACCGACACTATTTAACAAAATCAATTTTCTGGTACCTCGAACTGAGGCCAGAAATAGCTTAACATTTTTGTGCTCTAGGGCTCGAACAAACGTTTTGCTTAAATCACCAATATTTGCAAGCATTGTGACATTAATGTTTGTTATGTTGGGTTCTGATTCAAGCTGTGAATGAATCAACGGTGAACGAATTACATTGAAATATTTACGTTAATTGAGTTAATTTTTTCTTTTTTGTCTTTTCTTTTTATGTTTTGTTTATTATGATAGATTTAATTAGTTACAGCGTATTTTTATTTAGTTTTATATATACATGCTCGGTTAATGGCTTATACTGTTGGGCAATAAAGTATAAATAAATAAATAAATAAATTATCTGATCATTTATTAGAACTTTACATCCAACATTGTCACAGCCCAACAGAAATCATAAAGGACCAGGCACCTTTCTTATGGAAAAATGGACTTTCGTCAAATTGTTTGAAATTTTGGTATGTTGTAGAAGTTGACTTTGTGATTAAAAAGTGTCCATGGGCTCAAACAATTTCTATGACTAGTTTTAGAGATACAGAGTGTTAAACATCGAAAATGCCGCATTTTTGATATGAGATTTCCAATGATACACGTGCTTTGTACATTTAAATATTTTACAAAACAATTGCCATAATTTTTGGTAGATTACAGGGTATTTAAATAATACGTAACATGTGATTTTGGAAAAAATCTTTTGTTAGTTACAACGTTGAAAACCGAAGAAGATGTTATTGCACAATTAATATCTCGTTAAAGTAATAATTTCTTGGATGTCCTTCATATAATATACAGTGTGAGCCATAAATATAGCTAGAGAAGGTATATATTATTTTTTCCTGTTAATGAGTCATCCTGTACGAACCATTCGTGCTGCAATTTTAATGAGACATTAAACAGATATATTATCCTTCTCTTTGTACTCCACGGGATGTTAAACTGATTGCAAAAACTACAGATATTGAAAAAATGTATTTTTTATACTACCCCGTAGTTTTAAATTCTCTTCCTTAACTTTGTATGTTATTACATTTTTACGTTAACAAATGTTCAGTGTTTTACTGAGCAGATTATTATTAAAATTGTACGACTAGTTTTCGAGATATAGAGTGTTCGGAAATGTCACCTTTATCGTATCAAATTTCTCATAATAGGTGTGTTTTATTTCCGTTTATTGCAGAAAACGTGGTTTGCACATTATTTGACATAAATATTGCACAAAAAATTAATTATTAATTATTTTTTATTACAGGGTGTTTCCCATATACGTAACATATTGTTTTAGAAAACTCATTTTTTATTATAACGTTGAATACATAAGAAGATCTAATTGATCAGTTAATATAATATTATAATGTGTTAGTTGTAAATATTGCTAAAGTGGGTATCTATTCTTTTTCCATTAATAAGTAACCCTGTATAACCATGAGTCCTAGAATTTTTATATTAAATTATATAAATCTACGACTCATCACACTAAATTCTACAGGTTTGCAGAAATTGTACAAATTAAAGTATTGTAGTTTATACAGGGATACATACTCATTAATGCTAAAAATGGTATATGCCCACTATATCTATATTTACGACTTACACTGTATAACATATGAACACGTCCAAGAACTAATTTTATATTAATTGTGCGATTACATCTTATGAATTCATCGTTGAAATAAAAAATTGAGTTTTCTGAAAAAACATGTTACACATGGAAACCCACTCTAATCTTAGATAATTAATGGTAATTGGTTTATTCAATATTTTTGTCAAATAACGCGAAAATGATATTTCCTGCAATATACGGAAATAATACACGTCTGTTATGAGAAATCTGATAAGAAAAAGGAGAAATTTCCGATGTTTATTTAACACCCTAAATCTCCAAAACTAGTCATACAATTTTAACATTATTCTGCTCAGTTAAACACTGAACATTTGTTAACGTAACAATGTTATAACATACAAAGTTGACGGAGAGAATTTAAAACGACAAGGTAGTATAAAAAACCGCCTTTTTAATATGCAATGAGTTTAACATCCTGGTGAGTATCAAGAGACGGATCATATATCTGTTTATTTATTTATTAAGATTGCAGTACGAATGGTTCGTATAGGGTGACTCATTAATAGGAAAAAACAATACATGCCTTCTCTAGCTATATTTATGGCTAACACTGTATATTATATGAAGCATGTCGAAGAAATTATTACTTTAATGAAATATTAATTGTGCAAAAACATCTTGTTTCCAACGTTGTAATAAAAAGAATGATTTTTTCCAAAAGCACGTGTTTTGAAATACCCTGTAATCCAGCAAAATTTATGACAATTGTTTTGTGAAATGTTTATGTCCAATAATGTACAAATCACTTCCACTAACCGGAAATACAACACATCGAATTTTAACATCCTGTATCTCTAAAACTAGTCATAGAATCTGTTTGAGCCCACGGACGCTTTTTGCCAAAACATCAACTTCTACAACATACCAAAATTTCAAACAATTTGACGGAAGTACATTTTTCCATAAGAAAGGTGCCTGGTCCTTTGCTTTTCTGTCCCCTATTTGAGTGTCTCTTTTGTACAACTGCTATTACAAAAACTTTGCTACCATAAATTCTTAAATATTGTTACGAGAATTCATCCGACAACTGGTGCAATCGGCCATCAACCAATTCGTGGAAGGAACAGTATTCCGATACTTATGGGTATCCAAAATGTTTTGTCTCTCAACAGGCCGAACGCTGTCGTTACTGGGAATTCCCTTAAAGCTTCCAGAACACCTGGAAGAAGTGTCCCGATGGTTCGTAGAGTTACCAGCCAATTCCGAGAGAAATATATAAATATGGACAGCTGGCGATAGGAGGCATTCGGTTTTCGACGGTCGTATTGTATAGTTAAGATAAAATGTAAATAGTTTCTGTAAATGTAAATTGTGTTAAAGTAGTGGAAATAAATTAGAGTGAGTTGGACTGTGTTTTTAAATAAATCCAAGAACTGAACAGAACCCGTGTGTGAAAATAAAAACATTACAGTGGTTAAAGCTGTAGGTGTATTTGTGGAACTTTAGAAGTGGAAAATAAATAGAATGACAATGTTTAAAAACGTGAGGTTGGACCAATTGAAAGTGACTGATTTAAAAAAAGAACTGGAGGTAAGGGATTTAGAAATTAGAGGGCAGAAAAGTGAATTAATACAACGGCTACGAAATGCCCTAATAAATGAAGGTAACGATCCCGATACTAATTTGTTTGAAGTTTCTGCTAATGGTGACATGAGTATGCTATTAAAACAAATGGAAAATTTAAAAGAAATCTTACAATAAATTCTAAGACTTTAGAGGATAAGCTACAAACACTACAAGATAATTCTAAGATCATGAAAGAGATGTTAGAAGACAAACTAGCAGAAAATTCTAAATCCCTAGAAGATAAGTTAGTAGAAAAATTGCAAGAACATTGGAAAACTCTAGAAAACAAATTGTTAGAAAACTCTAAAACCTTGAAAGAATCCTTTGAAGCCCAATTACTGGAAAATTGTAAATCGTTGGGAAGAAAATTTGAAAAGCATGGTGCAGGAAAATTCAGAAATGCTGGAAGAGAAAATAGTAGAAAATGAGGTTCGAATCGAAGAGTTGAAGCACACGGCAGTCAGAAATTAAATGCTGATAGAAGGGTTGAAACAGATAATGGAGAGTGAGATCAGCAAAATACAACAACAGGTGGTCACAATACAAAGGGGAGAAACACCATCAAAGACCGAAAGTAGGAACAGTCTGGAAGTATGGGATTCAAAAAATGAAACCTCCACAATTTGATGGAAAGTCGTCATGAACAAATTATCGGCACCAATTCGAGGCTGCAGCTAAGCTAAATGGGTGGTCGGCAGAGGAGAAGGCAATCGCATTGACCCTAGCCTTAAGAGGGGATGCTACAGACATCATGCAAACATTGAATACCTCGGAGCAAGAAGACTACGAACAATTGGTCAAACATTTAGAACAGGGCAAACACATTTGGAGCACGTTTATCACTCCCAACTGAAAAATCGCCACCAGAAATCTAATGAATCGCTACAAGAGTTTGAAGCTGATATTGCCCGTCTGGTTCGCCTCGCCTATCCAGCCACACCGGAAAATGTGATAGCAAGCATTTTTGGATGGACTTAGACACCACGAAGCCAGACAAGCATTGACACTAGCTCGACCAACTCAATTAGTGGATGCATTGGCTCGAGCTCTGGAATTCGAGGCTGCGAAAAACACCTGTAGAGGTCAAGCTAGGGTCCGAATCGTTGATGGAGAATCCAAAGATGGCGGAAACGATGAAGCCTCTGTAAGAAAGATAATAGAGAAAGTCCTTACCGAGAAAAGACAACTAAGATGTTGGAAGTGTGGTAAGGTAGGACACATAAGGAGTCGTTGCAAGGACAGCAGCGGAGGCCCGACTTCCTCGTCGGAAAACTAAAGTGAATCGATCTGAAGGGGCCATCGTCGACCTGTAGCCAACAAGCCCCAACTATCTACGCATATGTCGCTTCGCTACGTTAACAGGGTCTTTGTAGATGGCTTTATTAATAAAAAGCAATGTGCAATGGATACAGGTGCGACAAAAACAGTTATAAGGCCCAATATCGTTTTAGAGACGAACCAACAAAATGGCAACTGCGAACAGCGGCAGGAGAAGCAGCGAAAGTCCATGGTGAAATAGAGGTTGAAATGGTCTTGGGAAATACAGCATTCCAACATCGGGCATTAGTGACAGACATCGAAGACGAAGTCATCATTGGAATGGATGTCATGAGCTTCAAGGGATTCCAGTTAAATTTCAAAGATGGAATTCTGCGAGTGAATGACGAAGAAGTGGTGCTTCATGGGAACGCTGAGATAATGCTACGTGCAATCTTGGCAGAGGATGTAAATGTTCTGCAAAGAGCTGAAATCATTGTAGACCTTTGCCTGGATGGGAAAGCTAAAGCTGGAACAGTGATGATGTTTGATCCCGAATTTAACGACGGTAATGTAGGCAGAGGAGTCGCCCAAACTACAGAGATCTTGGGAGGGGCCGTACCAATTTGTGAAGAAAATCAACGATGTTGTCTACAGAATAAAGAAGCTACCTCGGGGAAAACCAAATGTGGAACATTTCAACAGGTTAGCCCCTTATGCCGGAATTCATGACAGCGAAGTTGACCAAGCCCAAGTCCAGAGCATCCAACCACCCGATGACGAGATGACCTTGGAGAAGTTTATAGCACTTTATTCTGATGGGCAGAAAGTGCAGCATGACGTAACGAGAGAGGAACCCCGAGACCTGTTTGAGGTGCCCATACAATATGCCCTGGCTCATTGTGTGGCTCGAGATCTCCGGATGTCCAAAGGAATAGCCAAGGTGTTTGCCAAAAAGTACGGCCAGTTCCAGAAGCAACAGGAGCAAGATCCAGTGGTAGGGAAGGTCCTTCATCTCGAAGATAAACAACCAATGGGCACCAGAGACATCTTTTATTTAATAACGAAAACATTCTCGCAGGACAAGCCCATATACAGCTATCTTTGGACGACTCTGGTGGAATTGAGGAATGTGACGATGGAGAAGAATCTGATAAAATTGGCGGTCCCAAAGATAGCCTGTGGGTTGGATGGACTGAATTGGAGGGAGGTGAGAAGTATGATGGAAAGAATCTTTCGAGTCAGTGGCATCGACATCCTGGTATGCTGCAGCCCAGATTCGAAGACCGTTGACTGTTACTTCCACCAAACTTCCCGATGTCGAATTGGAGAGTCCTGCAAATATCGTCACACCAGGAAGGATTCTAGGACATTCCGGGACGAAGTGGTCGTAAGGAGGGGGAATTCATTCATTCACGAGAATTCATCCGACAGCTGGTGCAATCGGCCATCAACCAATTCTTGGAAGGGACATTATTCCGACACTATACTTCTGGGAATCCGAAATGTTTTGTCTCTCAACAGGCTACCGTTGCTGGGAATTCCCTTAAAGCTTCCAGAACAAATGAAAGGAGTTTCCCGATGGTTCGTGGACTTACCAGACAATTCCGAGAGAAATATATAAATATGGACAGCTGGCGATATGAGGCATTCGGTTTTCGACGGTCGTATTGTATAGTTAAGATAAAATGTAAATAGTTTCTGTGAACATAAATTGTGTTAAAGTAGTGGAAATAAATAAGAGTGAGTTGGACTGTGTTTTTAAATAAATCCAAGAACTGAACAGAACCCGTGTGTGAAAATAGAAACATTACAATATTTTATACTAGGTTTCTCATTAAACATTATTTGATAAGGTGTATTATCTATTTTTTACAGTATTTCAAATTATAGAGTTTTTCCAATAAGCAAGACTCAAAAGAGACAGCAATAGAGAGAGCAAGAGGCTATTTCACTCGATAAGGAGCTGCATCCAATGAAGTACATCCATTATGTAGTTCATTGCCCTCTCTTTCTAGTTTTGTCACAATATTGCGTTTGAGTCAGTTAAAAAGCGATAACTAGTTGTTGTTGAATCGAGGTTATAGTGAATAAATAAAAGAAAGCTTAAATAGTTCATTGAACCGAATAAATAAGTAAATAAAGTGTAATAGATCGATAACACAAATAGAGTAAGATTAACTTAGATAGCAGTTTTATTAAAAGTACCTGTCTCGCCTAGATTTCGCACGAGGAGACAAATTTATGTTACGTTATATGTTGTTTACAAAAGAAATAGCAATAAATACAACAGTAGTGTCTACTATTAGCAGCTGAAATGGTATTTAGTTTAAAAATAATTTGCAGATAGATAGGAATTTTATAAAACTAGTTCTTTGCGGATGTCTATGTCGGAAGATGAATATATCTGTCTGTCGTTTCTGAAATCACGTGATGCGTCAGTGATCTACATAAATAACAAAAATTTGTAACGATTTGATTATAAATTTTTGTATAATTATACATGAAAATTTGAAGTTACGATTATGTGAGAAATAAGCTAGTTTAAAAAGTGGATTAATGAAGAGGATTCGGAAATAATTGAGTATATGCAAAAAGTGTTGTGTATAAAGCAATTATGTTTTCTTGAAGGGTAGGGCGGGGCTTAAAAGTCCATTAAACAAATAAGTGAGTGGCATAAGAAAGGCGCTGTGGGAAGGGTATATACGCCGTTTGATCGTTTCTAGACAATTGGATAGAGACAAAATTTCACTTAAGTCAGAATATTTATGTTATTTGATTTTAGTCTTTTACTTGATTAATTGAGATCAGAAAGCCAGTTAGATAATAACACTGTGGCATTTTGTATGCACTGTTTTATTTTTTCTATATAATCTGAAGTATACCCTGGGGATAAAAAGCTCCACCGTAACACGCATGAATTACATATGGCCAACATTGGACTTCTTTACCCCAAATAAGCAATTAATTCGATGCTGTCCATCTTATTTTTCAGAATGAGGAATTACAAAAGAACTACTTAGCGAAACACAAAGTCTGTAGAGTTGATGCAACAAGCAGTCGAAATAGTCGTGAATAAATATTAGATGATTTGTTTTTACTCCAAGTTCTGAGACTGTAAGACCAATTCCTGAGAATCCACTTGCGTTGTTATCTGAGTCAACAGAGGTTTAGTTGTCTCCAATTATTCGCTCTCAGTCGTCTACATCACCTAGTTTCAGGGTACCTATCGATCCCCAGTTGTCAATCTCTAATGCTGCCCTAACTATTATCGAACCTCAATTGTTGACGCCGTCAAATTTTCTCCGGAACTTGTCAGACCCTTTCAAAAGGCTGAACCTCGTAAGATGATCAATACCAAACGACTCAAAACAGCTATAATAACAAACATTCCTAAAAAAGAAGCATTTTCGTTGGAGTCAGAAAATAAACAGAATAAGAGAGTAGATAAAAAATGTGAAGAAATAGATATTAGTAGAAGCGAATAATTTACAATGTTGCGAGCCTTTCTCAGTCAGTGTTTCTGGGGAAGGCTGGATTCAAGGCTGTGCCTATAAAGGCTGGGCTCATGATAAGAGTCTGAATCAGTTCGCATCGAGATCTCGTCGAGTACAGTTCTCCCTTACCTGAAAAGGTGAGAGATAAGGAACTACCCGACAAAGCGCTCAGCGACACCGAGTTCAACGACATCGAAGCGGCGACTACCTGTCTGTCGGCGAACCCTTGGGTTTTTCCGGCAATAAATCCTTTTCAGGGTTAAACCATTACGTCCTTTTCGGGACGAATAAAAGAATTCGTAAATACCCATTGTATATAACAGTTTAACTGTAATTATTTATTTACAGAGATGTCATTATACAAGAAGGAACCTCCGGACCGCGCGGACAAAGATTACAAGGCGATGAAGAAGAAATATGAAAATAAGCAGACAGAAAATTTAAAGCTAAAAGAACAAACGAAGAAATTCAGCGAAGAATTGGAGGAACTCCGAGCAGCGGTAAAACAGATGCAAGAGGAGAATGTTCTCCTAAGAGCGTTAACAGGGACGGAAAAGCCCCTGGTCATGGCCCCATCGAAGACGACAAGCACAACACAAGTATCAGAGGACCCAATAGTGGACGAGGTCGAAATGGACGACGGCTTTCAGGAGGTATCCCGGAAAAGGAAAATCTCCAACGCCGGAACCAGCAAGACATCCCCAACGCCGGAACAGGAGGTGCGCGATCCCCCGACCAAACCAGCGACAGCAGCCCCCAAAAAGAAGACCACACCATACGTTCCGCTCAGGAATGTGGACGAAACGAAGATCCCACCGATAGTGCTTATCCAGCCGGAGCACTGGAAACAGGTGAGAGAGAAGATGGTTGCCTCAAACACTGGCTTCACGGCCAGCTGCAGGGACAATCAGATAAGAATAAACTGTTTGTCCGCGGAGGAATATCGCGAGACAGTCTCTCTTTTACAGGGAAAGTGGAAATTCCATACGTTCAACTTCCCGTCGAAGAACATCCGCGTGGTGTTTAGAGGTTTAAACATCCTGACCACCACTGAAGAAATAGAAGAGGACCTGAAGATTAAAGGATTCAACCCGTATGGGGTGTACGCCATGTACTCCCAACGAACGAACCATAAGCTGCCTCTGTTTCTGGTAAAATTACCAGAAACTGAGAGCAGCATCATGGATCTGAAGACAATACTTTACACCTGCGTAACCGTAGAAAAGCATCGTCAGAAGACCTCACCGATGCAGTGCTTCAAGTGCCAGAGATTTGGACACAGACAAGGGTCCTGCCACGAAGAAGAGAGATGCGTCAAATGCTCTGAACCACACAGGGCATCAGACTGCCCAGTCAAAGAGCTGGAGCCAGTCAAGTGCGCAAACTGCCAGGAAGCCCATGTAGCCAGCCACAGGAGCTGTGAAATCGGGAACGTCCTACGCTTTCCAGGTCAGCGGACCGGCGAAGTTCCCTCCTTTGCCACCAGTAGTAGCAAGAAAGCCCACCGCACCACCGACCCAGAAACCAACGAAAACCAAGGCCAAAACAGCACCCAAACCGAAGTTGGATGTCAACGCCGCCAGACGCGAGATTGCAGAGCTGGGTAAAGTCTTCCAACAGGCTTTACAAAGGCTCAACGAGGTCAACGCCCAATTAGTCCATCTCGATGGCTAATAGAGCGAGAGCAGCTTCCCTGAAGATAGTTTCGTGGAATATACAAAGAGCGAGAACCCGGCTACCCGAACTGGGTGAATTTATCACTCGAAGTAAATAGATGTCGTGGCACTCCATGAAACAAAGCTACCAGAACGCAAGCGTTTTAACATCGAGGGATACACCACTTACAGGAACGACAGGAATGCAAGAGGAGGGGGAACAGCCCTTCTCGTGAAGACAACAATACCACACCACAGATTCCTGACCCCGGACAACCTTGCATCGACTGAAGCAACAGGCATTCAGGTAAGTATGACTAATAACCAAAGTATCACTATTTTTTCAGTATATATTCCTCCGAATCCTGGATTTTCGGATGCTGATTTCGACGCTCTAGTGCCAGATCGTCAGTACACAATACTAATTGGTGACATGAGCTGCAAATCACCACAGTGGAACAGCAGGACCACAAACGGAAATGGCGCGAGGCTAGTGGCCTATGCGGATACCCGGGACATAACAGTCATGGGGCCTATCTCACATACACACTACCCTCACGCCATAAACAGACGATCGGACGTTCTGGACATCGTAGTGATCAAGAATCCGACACATCTTGCAGACATTCATACAGTCCAAGAGGGATCAACGGACCACAATCTGGTGATCCTGCTTGTAGGTGATCCAGACGAGCATAGAGACGAAGAAGAGCAACGCTTCCAGAAGGTGAATTGGGACCTATTCCGAAGGAACCTGGAGCGCACACTGAGACCAATCCCTGTGATCGGAAGTAGGGAAGAGGTCGAAGCGGCGAATTAACTTCTAGAGGATGGAATCAATGCAGCTCTGGAAGCCAGCACTCGTAGTATCCGAAAACACAGAGACAAGAAGTACGCCAACCTTCCAGATGACATCAGGGAGCTAATCCTAGAAAAAATCAGAGCGAGAAGACGAGCACAAAGAACAAGGCAACCGGACGACAAGCGTCGATCCAACGCATTGAAGCTCTAAGAACGCATTACAATGAGCGATGAAATGGGTACCTGGGGCAACTGGACCCGCAGAAACCAGGCTTCTGGAATCTGTAAAAAATCCTGAGAACGGACAGGCGTCCAGTACCTCCACTTCATGGCGAGCAGGGTATAGTCTACTCAGACCTTGAAAAGGCAGAATCATTTGCTGACAGCCTTGCGAGAGAGTGTAGACTAAACCAACACGACGATGACGATGACGACCACGAACTCCGAGTCGAGAGGCAAGCCAGAAGGATAAGGAACCAAGAGGACATCCCACCGATCAGGGCCGCGACCCCGGACAAACATCATCAATGTAATGCTAAGACTCAGATACAACCCGAGGAGATGGAAGTATGCCGACATTATCATGCCGCCAAAGGCCAATAAGGACGGTACTTTCCCACAAAACTATCGCCCTATTAGTCTACTACCAGCCATGAGTAAAGTAGCAGAAAGGATCTTCGCGAATCGACTCCAAGAGACCATAGACGATCTGAACGTGATTCCAGGCCAGCAGTTTGGATTCAGACATCGACACGCCACCGAACACCAAGTTCTACGCCTTGTAGAATACGCCTCAGACGAACTCAACCGGAATCGAAGAACAGCCTTCATCTTCCTGGATGTAGTAAAAGCCTTCGACCGAGTATGGCATGAGGGACTATTAGTCAAGATGGCCCAATTAAGATTTCCCACTAACATCATCCAGCTAGTGGGCTCCTTTTTCAGACATCGAAGAGTAAGAGTACGAGTAGGGCAAGAGCACTCCAGATACCGGACCACCGAGGCAGGGATTCCCCAAGGAGCAGTCCCCGATGCTATTTTCAATCTACACTGCAGACATCCCAAGACCAGACGCTATAATTGCCCAGTTCGCCGACGACACCGCCATAGGATGCCAATCTTTCAGATTCGAGCCAGCCTTGAGGCAGCTGCAGCAAGCCACTGACAACTTAGCGGAATGGTGCCTTCAGTGGAAGATAGTCATCAACGAGGACAAAACCCAAGCTCGTTCGTCAACGGGAGAAGCCGCACGATCATTCCGACAGGAAACCTGACCGTCAACGGCAGACAAATTCCATGAAAGAACGAAATCAAATACCTTGGAGTCATCATCGACAAGGGGTTGACCTTCACGAGGCATGTCCAAGAGACTCGTAATAAAGTACGGGCGGCCGTGCCAAACTTTACCCCTTAATAGGAAGAGGAAGTAAGCTGGGACACTTAAACAAGCTGACTCTCATCAAGATAGTCATCTTGCCAATGCTGACGTACGCTTCAATAGTATGGGGACACAACAGCAAGAGCAACAGGCAGGCCATCCAAAGGCAGGAGAACCTATGCCTACGCCTCGCAGTCAACGCAACCTGGTTCGTTCGTAACACGGTGATTTTCAATGACTTACGACACCAACCAGTGCTTGCAGAAATGAAGAGGAGGGCCAGAGGGCTTACGCCAAACTGGAACAGCACCCAAACCTTCACCTACGACAACTAATCGACTATGACCCCAGATTTATTGACAGATACAAACAGCCTAAGAACCAGCTCTCCCTTAGCGAAGGGGAAGAGGACGAAGAAGCCCAGAGGTAGAGGACAGTTGAGTAAAATATGAAGTATATAAAAATCTTTTTTTTTTTCAGGAGACAAAAAGGGAAACCAACCTACCAAACAAAGAGAAGACAGAAGAACACACACCCACAATACAAACGACGACAACGTGCACGCCCACAGAAGGTTACAATTAGCTATATATCATAGCAAAGAATGAGCTACGTAACACAAATAAGACAGTTGCTGTAGTACCAATAAGGTAAAGCAATGGAAATAAACCAAAGCCAAGCTATCCTAACAAGAAGACAGCGATTGTGCAGAAGGAAAACTGCGTTAGCGTGAGGACCTGAGTTAAGTCTCAGGGGGTGGATGGCAAGGGGGCGGGAAGTGCTCATCAGTAAATTTTCTAAAGGGCAAATCTAGTTCCTGGGCTCGCGCATGGGTGTGGGTGTGTGAATCATTCTTCATCCACTCTTCAATGGATATGTAACAAATGTAATTCAGACGACGATTAATTCTTTGTTTTATTTTTATATGTTAATTTAATTATTACGTTGATTGTGTAGTAAAGATATTGAATATAAGTTAATATTAAAATATTGTAAGACTGTATAACGATTGTAATTAGTTTTAGTTTTAGTTACTGGAAGGTTAAGAGTTAAAGAATAGCTTGTATCTAATCTTCGCCTCCCCCAGGGCAAATTATAATTTTATAATTGTAATTTGCTGAATAAAGACGATTTATTATTATTATTATAACTTATTCTTAATAGCAAATTTTTTTTATTACCTAATAATTGCCGGTCTGTTTTACCCTACCAACAGTTCTTGTCACTCCGCTTGCAGGGTATCAAGGACCATTCGATTGGGCTGGGCATGATCTTGGCACTAATATGACAGACTGGTTGAGCCTGTAGACTGGATGAAAGAGGCAAAGTTGAAATTGGCACCGGAAAAGAGCAAGGCGGTGCTACACAAAGGTACAAAAATGTGGAAAATAAGAGAAAAAATAGAAATAGAAATAGAGGATCTAAATATAACACCACAAAAGAGCGTTACGTATGTCGGTGTATTTATCGATCACCATAGTACATACGGGACATATATTGTAAATGCAGTAAGCAAAGCGGGGTAAGCAAAACTTGGAAAAATTATGCAAAACATAAAGGGACCATCACATGCAAAGAGACGACTGCTTTATGGAGTGGTACAATCAACACTTTTGTACGAGGCACCAACATGGCACGTAAAATATCTCGTATGAGGCAACGGCAATAGCCGGTATTCCTCCGATCAATCTGACGGTAGAAGAGAAAATTACGAAAATAAAAAATACAGAGAAAACAGGAATAATACGCTAAGAGAATGACAAAAAGAATGGGATGCGCTAACGGGAAAAGCGGAATGGAGAAAGAAACTAATACCAGACCAAAATGGGCCGAGCAGCAAATATAGAAGTACAGATTACTTTATGACACAATTTTTGTCTGGGCATGGTAGTGTCAAAGCATACCTGAAAAGGATAGGGAAAATGAGGGAGAGTAACTGTGATATGTGCCAAATTGAGGAGACAATGGAGCGCGTGTGTTACGTTATATTTTTGCCGTAGTTACTCAGTATAAATAAACGTGTTTAGGACCGGTCAAAATGTTACTTTGATTCGTCCGTTCCGTTAGCGATCGATAACCTGTAACATTACATTTTTGCCGCAGAGTATAACCAGCAGTGTATTCCATAAACCCGTAAAAGAACAAGTAAACGACGAAATATCTGAGGTTCGAATTATGCAAAACGTATTTGAAATAGCCTAAACTGGACATTGGATGTGTCATTTATTTACAATAACTGTTTTCTCGTAACTAAAACACGAGTATTGACTTCGAATATTAACACCAACGGATAGGATAAAATTATCTTCAAACCTAAACACGTACCTTTTTTATTATTCTGTAACATTTTTGTTATTGCGACAGGCTTATTGAGTTTTTAGTATTGGAAATATTCTCGCTTTGTATTCTAGGTTAAGATCGTTGGTTAGAACGTTCGAGACGATTTGCTAAAGGCGGAATCACACTCTTAGGTTAATGGCATTTATGGTAAGAAGAGGTAGAAAAGTAGAGTCGAGCACGGGACATTTCGAGCATAGATGTTGTGGAATGTCGTAGAAGAAGAGCGTTGTATGTAGGAAATTGTAGGGAATTTAAGACGATGTTAGTAGATTTGGATTGGTAGGATTTGGGAGATGTCTCGGAAGAGGGAGTTCGCCGTCGACCGTCCTCGTGAAAGGTTGCAGTAGTACCTGGGAAGAGAGGTTATGGTGAAATGTGATGATTGTCTACAAGTGTTATCTGAATTTATACTGGCAATTTTGTGCCATCCATTGATTGGGATGGATACACTTTTATCGTTGGT
Source organism: Octodonta nipae (assembly GCA_034190945.1). Taxonomy (NCBI): domain Eukaryota; kingdom Metazoa; phylum Arthropoda; class Insecta; order Coleoptera; family Chrysomelidae; genus Octodonta; species Octodonta nipae. The sequence continues at coordinate 59,300,205 of CM067221.1, forward strand.
TCCGATTTTAACGGAAAACATACTCGTGTGAGGATTTAAGACAAGGATTCTCTCGATGATCACCGGTTTCAGCACGTTTCTTAGCAGTTTTGGTGATATTTTTGGAAATTAGTAAATAGATTGTTAATGTACTCTCGTTGGCCTTCCTGGACGACTAATTGGTCAACCACCAATTGAACATCGTATGTAAGACTTTTAGCCCGCCCAAGACCTTGTTTTCTTCAGTGTATGGGGCTATCAACTTCACTTAGTTTGCCGAAGTTTTGGCAAGTCTTGTAATCGAACGAGTTCCATTTTTTGGTTTATTGGGAACCGGAATCGTTGGTTGCCGTATAGCAACGACGGCGTATGTTTGCTTCGATTCTACAGAGGACAGCTGAGTGTTGTGTCATCGCATTTGAACAAGTACCTTTGTAATTTGTTTCAGTGTATTTGTTTGCTCATAATTTACTTTTCACATTGAGAATTGTTTTATCTGAATAACATTTTGAACTTATTGGATTTAATAAAGAACCTGATTATTTAGTCAAACTTTTGACTGTTAATTTGATTTTTATGCATTTCCTATAGTGTTAAATTTTGAATATCATTTCATGACTATTGATTTATTAGATATTGATATTATTTGGTATTTTGTGAAAGCGTCGTGAGAGCTCGAAACGTCGACTTGTTAATTGAATTATTTTGGATGTTTTAAAGATAGTATTTGTTTCTAGATTTATGAAATCATTATTGATTTTTCTTGAAGTTTAAATGTAATTAAACACTTTTGTCAGTAACTGAATTTTTGGCTTCAGATTTCAGAATAACAGTACAGTTATTGAGTTTGATACAATTTTGAATTATTTACAGTTTAGATGTCATTATTGACTTTGATATTATTTTGAATATTGCTCGTTTAAGTAACTCATTTCTGATTTAAGATATATTGTGCATGTTTACGGATCACAACAACATTTGATTATTTTGATTAATGCTTTTGATAACATCTGTTTATTTTATCTAGGTTCATTTGATCATTAATTGATTATTACATTTGTTGATTTTGGTAATAATTTGAACTTAGTGTATCAGGTATGTAATGTTGATTCTTGGTTGAACTATAGATATGTGTATGTAGGTACATGAAGATGGCTACAGGTCAACTTGTGTTTGATATTTTGCAGGATTGTATTGAAATAATTTAACAGTTCATTAAATTATTTATTGTTTTATGAAGAGTTTTATTGAAGTAGGTTTGTTGTGACGTAACTGACAATATACTGAGGTTGTATTAGCCATGGAGCCCTTAGCTATAGATTTCTTGTAGCCGCGGAGGATTGGTAGGTTATCTTAGGCGGTTAGTTGGGGTAAAGAGGCAGAGAATCTACCTGGCGCCCAAAACATCTTTATATTGGAAAGTTAACTTACAGTTGGCTTGGCCCTTGCTTGTTAACCCACTCCCGTCTCCACTGAAGCTGCCGTGCACCCTGGTGTGTCAACGTTTACCACGTGGGCCGTAATAAGGTGGTAGGTTAGCCATTACATCGTAGGCAATAACCGGCGTTTTTGACATTACACGTGGTTTTAGACTGCGAAAGATATGCAAGGAATAAACGATTGGTGAAAGGATAACACCATCTAACGTGATAAAACTAATGATAGAAAGTAAAGAGAACAAGGAAACTATATACAAATGGATAAGGGAAATTATAGAGGAAAATAAGAAAGAGATTTTGTGATGAAGTCAAAGAAGGGCAGGAAGGTGGCGACGCAAATAACAGTACCACCAAATAACAAGGTGGTTTTAGTGGGTGTGAGTCCCACACCAATTTGAGTGATAGACTATAAGCTCAAATTGTCCATAATGGATTTCCACCTTCAAAAAAAAAGTCTAGGAAACCTAAATTATCGCCATTAATAGATTACGCTACCCAATGCTACCAAAATGTTACCCACAAACATGAGAAGTAACTAGTTATGAGATAATATGTGAAAAATGGTACCTAAGATAGTTATAGGAAAAAATCACTAATGAAACACAAGCTAATATAAAAAGTGATATGTGAGACTCATATTTACTACATTAAAACTTATTTGTTAATTCCTGAAAATAAATCACAAGTTCACAAACATCAAACACAAATAACTTCATTTTGCCAAATCGCACTTATATCAACAACCTTCGTAAATATACCAAATTTTCGCATATTCATGGAAGCCAAGTGAGGATATAGTTCATTAAATATTGTGTATGTTCTAACAATAACTTTGTTGCCTTCTCCATAAACGCAAAACAAATTAGTGATATCTCAATTGGAATATTGATTATTAGTTTCGCCGTCGTTAGTTTTTGCAGTTAATCGACAGAATTGATTTTAATTTGATTTTTAACCATTTCAGTATCTGTGAAATTTCCATAGAACATTTGTCAATAGAAAAGATTTATGTGTTTAAAACAAACATAAAAAGGGGTAAATTGTAGAAAAATATGGAAGAAGTCATTTGAAAAAATGAATTTAATCGCGTTTGAAGTTTTCAAAAAAAGAAAATTTGTCGGAAGACTCTGTATAAATTAACAAGCAAAATATTAGTTTGATATTAGTTTCAATTCTTAACTGCAGCTGATAGGAATGTTAAAATTCTAACCTCATTTTTGGGACCTTAAGAGTTTCCAAAGTTTGGGCAGCATTGGAAATTTTTTCTAGAAATTTGACTATCTCACAAACTATTGGTTGTAGACACACAAAATGGTTATGGACCGTAACGTATATTTCTGAGTTTCATTTGGAAATAATCCAAATACTATACCATTCCATTTAAATTAATAGTCACTTTCCAGTATAAGCCGAAGTGGCCTATAGTTATATTATTTTTGTTAAGCAGTGCATTTTCATAATTTCAAACCCAGTATTAAAATCTCCAACATGTTTGATTTAAATAAAAAGCCTTAGCGCACCATCTCGTTTGAAGTGTCTTGTATATATACAGATATGCTAGTTTTGTTAGAGGTTAGATAACAAATCAGAGAGTAGGTTAGGTTAGGTTGTAACGTTTAGATTTCATTTTCATTTTTAAAGTGAATTATAAAAAAACTAATCAGACATAAAGTAAAGAATTACATAATAAAGACCAAGGAATAAATAAATGAATTTTAAATTAGTATTTATAATAACAGTAAGACCGATTTTACAAAGGGCTTAATGATGTTTAATAATTTGGGAAAAACAATGAAATCCTGTGATGATTATAGCTCATTTAAGGAAATACCTATATCTTAAGAACTAATTGTTATTTAGTGGTGTTTATATAGTTTATGTGGTGTATGAGACTTTTTTGCTCAATAAATCTCATTTATTATTTCATAGACAACATTTTCAATCTTTATGATTCCATAGCTATCAAGGTATAAGAGACCTAGAAACGATTGGTGTTTACCTGGATTTTATTTCTTTGTTATTTTCAACATAACTGTAAATATAAGCTGGATGTATGCCACAATTTCCCCTTGGAATTTAATGTAATTATTTTCATAATATCCCGTTATAAAATATCATTGCAATTTCAACTTAAAAACCATTATTTTATTATATTCAATAAATCATCAGGTTACAGTACATTTTTTAATTAGAATTATTATGGAAGTTACAATTCCACCATTTCCTGGATTTTTTTCATTCGAATCACAATCCTTTTTTCACAAAAATTTCGAATTTAATCCCCAAACAAATTGGTTAAATTACTTTCCTAATACTGATTTATTGCCCCTGTTCCAACCAGAAGCAATGTAGGAACGAAAACCGTTCGACGAACTCGAAGGATTATTAAAAATGGAGGGTACAATAATTTGTTAAAAGTGATGTATTATGGTAGACATTGATATTAATCGAGGAGTTCCTCATTTACAGTTTGATAAATTTGCTATCGATAATTCCCCAATGTGTTCATTTACATGAAAATTATTTTTGGGAGAAGGTTTAACCTAACGTAGGAGAGAATATATGTTTTCCCTTAGTAATCCTGTAAATTAGTAAATTTAAATGTTTGTTAAGTGAACTGCTAATACAAATTATTATTATTTACGGGTAATTTATGTTACATATTCTTTCAACTGCTCAAATTTTCTTGCTATTTATGCTATTTGTATTCACGTACCTGCAAACGTCGTTTCATAATTATCATATTTATAGGGCATAACTACATATCAAATAGTTTAAGAGCCGGGCAAAGTTTTTGAGAGAGGATTGCAGTTAACATAAATTTTTGCTATCCCAACTATTTCGGCTTGTCGGTTATGAGTAGACTAATTTCATTTTTGCCATTTTGTTATATATATTGAAATGGAAATAAACATATATAAAAAATCAAAATTCAATAACGCCTGTAGTAGATTAAATTAATAAGTTCATTGTAATATAAAAAGACCAATATTGAATGTAATAGAAAGTTTGTAACGGTGGTTCTAAAATGTAAAAGCACAATGAAAACACCAAATGCAATTAAGGTTCAGTAATCGTTTTGAAATGGTTAGATATTGAAGCCAGACCATGAACAGGTGATCCACAGTGCAAAAGGCAAACAATATAACAAGTCAAATATATGTTTTAGAAATCTAACAGATTTGATATTTCTAAAAAATTTATTGAAAATCATGTAGGAATTTAAATAGGCATATAGTAATATTCTATTGATTTTATATATCACAATGAAAACATTTAACAAATAGAAAATTTAAAACTTTACCTTGAATTTGATACACAAACATGGAAAGTGACATTAAAAAATTCAGTAGTCCAGAATTTCAATAATTTCATAGTTTCGGCACAATAGGGGTAACAAATCGCAATTTATTAAAACATGGGGTAAATAACTTTTGAAAATGTAATATTTCCACATAAAAGAATAAATTTATATTTCATCTGCCACAAAATATTTGGAGCGAAATTGTGATATAACCTATGATCAAATCAAGTTGAAAGTCAGATAAAGACAGAACGCGGAATCGAATTATCGTATTACTGGTTGTCAACAATGAAAAATTTTATAAAATTTGGAGACAGGTTATTGTTGAAATGACTGGTGGGATAACCAGCAGCCAACAACAAATTAGAAAATTGCAGATTTTAAGAAAATGAAAAGATATTGTACAAAATTGATTATATGGGGAATGAAATATAGGCAAGAGGAGTACCGCAGAGCATCCGTGGGAATCGCCGTGTCGACAGTGCCGATTGAGCATTCATTATGTTATAAATTGTAGAATTTCACTTAGTCTTTATTCATTATTACTCATAACTTTTGTCAGTTATATTGTTATTTCTTTCATTTCTATTTTAAAGGTTATAATTTTGTTTATTTAAATAAAGATCTTTTTTTAAAATTTAATTAATTGAAGTGTGATATAATATATATATATATATATATATATATATATATATATATAACAATATCAACTTATGTTTAATATGATATTTGTTAACTATTAAGCGCCAGATAGTTGCAATCAGAAAAAGAATAATGTTAGGTACAGGTAGCAATAGAGACATAGTTGCAATATAGACAGAATAGTACGGTATCAATACAATAACTCGAAAGACTTCCGGTCAAGATGTCGAAACAACCACGCACATGTAAATAGTTAGGTAGTGAAAATCACAATTTATTTAAATTTCGGGCGAAATTATGTTCAGCTCACTGTTTAACTGAGTTATATGTAACGAGACCGAAAGAAAAATGAATAACTTTAGATTAAAAAATACTGAGGTTATAATTTAGTCCTGAATTTGTTTCCCCCTTTTTTCTACTAAAAGACGTTCTCAGAAATGCCAGACGTTCAAAGAAGTTTTAGACACTCTGGGAGTGTTTTGTTTAGCCCGGAAGTCCAAGTGTGGTTGTTCCCAATCTATTTACTTTTGGATTATGTTTTTAGTGTCCATTCTGTCAAAAAATAGGACTGTCTAAAGAGCACAATAGCTATATAGTGCTATATATTTAATTTAACTAAATCACCGATCACCATTTTTATTGCAAATTGTAGCTGGCCAATATGAACAGTACTTTGAGGCCATGAAGATCCCGTAAGGATCAGCCAAAAATTGCATTTAAATATTCAATAATTATGTCTTCCAAATATTGACATCACTCACAGAATTGTCTTCTGATTTATTGTCGTTTGCTAATATTTGACTAATTGTAAATATGGCAGTTTTGAAAACAATATTTACCTAGGATAAATCAGACTAAATCATATTTATGATCTGTTATACTTCAACACCACAAGCTTGTGATGATAAAGATGGAGGATATTTCAACGGGGTGTTTCCCTATAATTTAGTAAAACAATGATATCCAACTTTAGAAAAAAAATCAAACATATTGTCAAATAAACGAAAATCAATTAAATCTGAAATCATTGACTCCATAAACATTGCAAACTAATTTCTTCAAGTTTGAGATATAGAACAACCAGGGATTTTGTAAATTCTGTAGATGTCGGGATTCGATGTCGGTATGTATCGAGGCCATTGAACGAAAAAATCCACATTAACAAGTCTCTTGCCTCTTAGCTGCTGTATAAATAAATTCACCATGTACAAAAGTTGTCAAATTTATTGGCATGTAAGATAACCTGAAAACATTTTAATTAGGATAACCTGATTACGATTTAAATTCTAATCTAATTAGAATAACTTAAAGCAAGAGCACACTACTTCTGGAAATAATTCTAGATTTCTAAAAGGAAATTTAAATTATTCACTTTAACTGAATTATTATAAAAAAATATTTAATAAAATATAGGGGAAATACTGTGAAACCTTTGGTGTGCCACAAATGTAAAAACACAGTTTTGCACCCCTAACACCAAACCTTTATTTAAAGTTTAGTTTACTCCTTTATGAGAACAACTTAGAGTTGTTCAAACGGCGTTGAGTGTTTAAATAAACGTTGGCTGATGATCAAAAACTGTGTTTTTACAAAATATGTAGGATTTTAGTCTAATTTAGTACTTATAGCAATAGTTATATATCTTTATTAGTGCTAATATAACAATTTTGAAATTCTGAATCTCTTTGAAATTTATTTGCAAGACTTTCTATACCTAGGCTCTTTAACCGATATGCGTAATAATCGAAAGACTAATAAGCAACTGATTTTTCTCTAAGGGTCGTGACTAATACGACTAAAAAGTTTGCACCTTGAGACAAATCTTTACGTCATTTTTCATTTTCTAATTTTCGTATTAGTTTGCTGTCGGCTTTCATTTATTGGAAGAATCCTGGCGGAGAAATAAAGTGTAAAAATTTCGGCTAATACTTCGTTAGAGTAACCCCCTGGTGTCTATAACGAACTCCTGCTTCAGAGTTTTGCACGATCCATTTAAAGCAAATTACACCTCACACTTTTCTCTCTCGCCTCATTTACTTTATAACATAATGACATCGTTTTTTTTTCTTTCTTTTTTATGATTCTGGGACCAACATAGTCATGGACGTGGAGATGATAGCTTTCACTTAGTTTTGGTATATTATTCCGTATAATTATAAAAGCTTCACCAGCCAACTAATTGGCCACATAACTTAAATGGTCTAGGGTGATGTAATCAGCTGATCTTTATTTTTGTAAATTAATAAAGAAAAAATCCAAATAAGGTACCAGTGTTGCATTTTAAGAAGTAGAAAAATATTCAGTTAAAATCAACCTGTGTATCATTAGATTCCCTCTGTATTGTTTACAAATACATATAACAGGTTATGAATTTATTGCAATTAAATTTTCAAATGCCTTGCCAAATAAACTTAGAACCAAAACGAAATCAAAATATTCTATCAAAGTGAAGCTAAAAATAATGGTTAAGCGAAAATCTGTTCTGAATCTCTCTTGTTTATTATTTATTGCTTATTGCTATGGTTTTGTTTTGTTTTACAATGCAACATGTCTCCGGTTTTACGTTAACGGTTTCCCATACTAATATAATATACATAATATTCAGGGTATTTCATCTCAAAGGAGCCACCTTGAATATCTTGGTTGTTTTCAAACTATTGCAATAAGACAAAAACAGGTCGATTTTTGTTTCTAGGGGGGAGTTTTTTGAGGTGAATTAGCGCTTGCGCGCATTCAACATAAACAAGCCAATTCAATGACCTTGAGATTTGAGATAGGGAAAATAGGTGTTGTCGTATATCATTTGAAAGCCCTTTTACGGACTATACCGTCATAATAATTTTTTTATTGCAATTCCTGTTCATGAAACAGAAAACCTAACGTACCTAGTAGTAGAACCGGTTTATTAAATTTAAAGTTTTTACTGCATGGAAAAGTATTAAAAAGGAATTATTTTATAGTACGTTCTTAAACCATCCTGTTTCACTGCCGCACCCTGTAATAACTATAATAACACAATACAAGAAAAACATTAAATGTAAACATTCAATTATTTTACATTATTTTTTGCTGATATTATCTGTCCTGTCAAGTTATTACTTTACTGATTTGTTGAAAATTTAAAAATTAATTATGGTATACACATTGCAAGAACGGGTTGAGCTTGTAAGTCTTTATTACCAAAATCAAAATTGTGCTCGATCTGCGGCAAGGGTTTTTAACCAAAACCATCCCGAACGTAACGATCGTCATAAATACGTATTGGAGTTGATTTTAAAATTGGTTGAGGCGGGCTCAGCAATGAATAAAAAAGAGGTCCCATTGGAATTGTAAATGATGAAGGGGTAGATGGCCATGTCCAACTGATACCAAACACGCAGTCTGTCTGGTAAATCTCTGCAGCTTCCGGTATTAGCAAAATTAACGTTTTTAGAATTTTGCATCCGTACAAAATTAAATTACTTCATGTCTTCATTACTTCATTCATGAATTGAGTGAGGATGATTGGGATGGAAAGCAAGAGTTTTGCGAACTTATGACCCAGTCTATGATCGAAAACCCGAATTTCTTGTACAATGTTTGCTTTTCGTATGAGTGCACTATTTCACTTCATGGGGAGGTTAACCGACATAACTGTAGATTTTGGAGCGATACAAATCCTCAATTACTTCGAGAAGCTCATAGTACCCCTGTATATTCCTGGTAATTTAAATGGTGCAATTTATCACAATATATTGGAAAATGAAATTAATGCACTGATAATAGAAACATTAGAAAACGATCCTCTACTACATGAAGAGCAATTGCATTTCCAACAAGATAGACCTCATCCTCACTACGCCGCACCAGTTCGTCAATACCTCGTTTTGGAATACCCTGGTCGCTGGATTGGAAGAAGAGGTCCTATAGAATGGCTTGCCCGATCACCTGATCTGAACCCTTTGGATTTTTTTTGTGGGGACATGTTAAATCCAAAATTTTTCTTACTCAGCCTGAGAATTTGGACGAACTACGCTAACGAATTATAGCGGAGTGTCGTCAGATAACACCGACTATGCTGAACCATGTCAGAGACGGCTTACAGTCAAGGTTGTACTATTGTATGGAAGTCAATGGAAGATACTTTGAACATTTGCTTTAGAGGCATTGTATTGTAAGGTAAATTCGTTTTTTTTAATACTTTTTAATTATTACATGTACAGAAATTGCACTAAAAAATATTATTACGGCGGTATAGTCCCTACCTTTTTTCGCTATCTCAAATCTAAAGGTCATTGAATCGACCTGTTTATGTTGGATGCGCGCAAGCGCTAATTCACCTCCTCGAAACAAAAATCGACCTGTTTTTTGTTATTGCAATAGTTTTTTATATATATATATATATATATATATATATATATATATATATAACTTAAGTAATTTATTTATTTACAATATATGTTGAAACAAAACATGAATAAGAGTAAATGTTTTTTTCAAATATAACTAATATTATAGATAAATACTTGAACAATAACAAGACAATGAAAACATTGACGTCCCATTTCTGTGTAAAGGCATTTTAATGTCTCCTGCAGGTGTTTGTGAAAGGTTATAAATTTAATGTTATTAACTACTAAAACTAGAAGATACTTATAATCTATTATATTAGTGGCTATTTATATGTATATGTGTTTATATATCTAGTAACATGTAATACTTTTTGATATGGCAATAAATAAATAAATAAATAAAAATAAGGCGTAAATGGTACAAAACATTTAAAATAAAATTTTTGGTGATGCATTTATTCTGCAAGCAGTAGGGAGATAACAAATATATATCAGTTCACCATGAACATGGAATATAGACTCTTGATAACGTTGATAGCGATATGAAGCTACTTCTACCGGAAAAAATGCATATGAGATTAAAAAAAAAGTGAACAAGAAACCGCAGTCGAGCATGGCACTAGTAAGGAAACAGACATTTGGAATAAATGATATATTAAAAATATTTTATTTAAATCTGTGTTAATGAGAATATACCTATACTGGAGAAAAAAAATGCAAGACCCTATACATTCGAATATGGGAATATGACCTTGGCAATTTTTTAATTTGACTTTGATGGCCAGCGAAGGTCAAATTAAGGTCAATGTGTTTTTGGATATTTCATATGTCCAACAACAGACTAAAGATCAATGTCCTTGGTATTATGCTTTTCTGATAGATATTTATCAGTGTTAACGGTGACATCAAAGTCGTAAACGGTGACCTTTTAGTTCCAATTCATGTTGTTGTTTTTGCAAATAATAACCTAGACCTTGAGATTACCATAAAGGTCTTGTCTAAGGTCAAATCCAAGGTTATCCAGTTATATAGTTATAGCCGGTGAAATATCCTAAGGAAATCAATATGACTTTGATGGTATGTTGAAAATTGTGGTTAAAGTCAAATAAAATCTGTGCAGGGGAAAATCTTAGAATATATTAATGAATGCTTGCGACCAGGGTTTCTAGAGCTTTTCTATATTTGGCGGTATGAATTAATGTTTTAGGCAATTTATGCCAGTCTACTGTCCCTTCTTCCGAAGTCATGACATCTATTTTCGTCAAAATTTTTTTGCTCTTGTATTTTTCTAGAACTCATAGTTTTCAATATACGAAGCCAAATTGTACTTGACTTAGATTTGACCTTCGCTAAACCACAGATGAACGTAGAATTTCCAGCTCTTTTCATTTTTCTTACCAAAGATAGGGATTACTTGTTCGAAAAGTTAATTTGACCACGATATGATCTTGGAGGTCTTGGTCAAGGTGAAATCCAAAGTGCCATTAACTAGCCACGGAAATATCTTAAACATTATTTCCAGGAAGTATTTTTTTAGGTCCAATTAATTTCAAATTACGAACCCAAACTATACTTGACTCGTCCTTCGGTGACCATCAATGTAAAACTTTAAAAACTAGCCAAGGCCACTCGAATGTAAAGTTTCCCGCGCTTTCCATTTCTTGACTCAAATACGTGGGTTTTCATTAAAAAAATATTTTAAGAAATTTGACATCTACTCCTTCTAACTTCTAATCCACCCACATGTACCTGAAAAGATTAGAGAGATGTTTTTCACCCAACTATTTATTGAAGATGTAAGAGGCACCGAAATTCCTAGAAGTCTGACTCAGTGGAATTAAAAAATAGAACTCTATTTTTTTTTCTGAGCACTGGAAATCAAAACCAAGAAGTGCCGACCGTAGATAAGCGCAGTAAGGTACTTGAGCAGAAGACACTGAAAAACCGTATCAGAGCAGCATGTTTCCGCTGGGGGTGGCAGCTATTTCAAAAGGGACAGTTTATACCACCACACCACCAATCAGGGTCGGTCAGTCAGCAAAGGGGGAAAATGCTGATTAATCCTTCACTAGGCCCATTATCATCTGCCGATTCTGTAGAAAAGTATGCAGCTGAGTTATCAAACATAAGATCAATGTCAAAGACTTTATATTGTCAAGGTCGTCTAGTAAGAATATGACACCAGTTAAAATCTTAATATAATCCTTGGCAAAGTTTATTGGTACAACGGAACACATTACTCTTGATCAGATAGAGAGTTAAGTAGCTCTATAAGCTGAGTTGTAGTGGTAGATTCGGACAGCCATAGTATAACTACGGCACAATAAGGTTGGCATTGAAAAGCAAATGGCTTGTTATGTAAAAGATGGGAATATCGTGAAGAATAAACTAAACTAGTTTGAAGACGCGAGATGTAAGACCGACATCTAGGATTTTCGAGAGAATCAGTACACAGAGGTTCCGAAGCTGGAGCCGTTCCGTGCAATTGCTGTTCTCCCTTAACTCCTAGGACAGAATGTCACGATAAAATTTTCAGGTTACTTCACCTGTCAGAGATATTGAATACTCTCTTCGAGGTGTCATTCCTTTGTACGCAAGACAATATATATTATATAGAAATATAATATATATTGTTTCTGGTTAGGGAACCTTCATCAGTTGCGCTTCCCACAATTGAATGTCCTTCGAACACTTCTTTATGCATTTGATGCATTTCGTTAAATTTGAAGACGCGAGATGTAAGACCGACATTTAGGATTTTCGAGAGAATCAGTACACAGAGGTTCCGAATCTGGAGCCGTTCCGTGCAATTGCTGTTCTCCCTTAACTCCTAGGACAGAATGTCACTATAAAATTTTCAGGTTACTTCACCTGTCAAAGATATTGAATACTCTCTTCGAGGTGTCATTCCCTAACCAGAAACAATATATTTTATATTTCTATATAATATATATTGTCTTGCGTACAAAGGAATGACACCTCGAAGAGAGTATTCAATATCTCTGACAGGTGAAGTAACCTGAAAATTTTATCGTGACATTCTGTCCTAGGAGTTAAGGGAGAACAGCAATTGCACGGAACGGCTCCAGATTCGGAACCTCTGTGTACTGATTCTCTAGAAAATCCTAGATGTCGGTCTTCCATCTCGCGTCTTCAAATTTAACGAAATGCATCAAATGCATAAAGAAGTGTTCGAAGGACATTCAATTGTGGTAAGCGCAACTGATGAAGGTTCCCTAACCAGAAACAATATATATTATATTTCTATATAATATATATTGTCTTGCGTACAAAGGAATGACACCTCGAAGAGAGTGAACTAAACTAGTCTCATCAGAAAATTTATAGGACAATATGGACAAAAAATTTATTTTAGACCAGCGGTAAACTTTTAATGGTAAACATAATATTAGCTTTATTAACATCATGAATATTGAATTGATAACGGAAATAGTCAACCCATGCAATAGTTAGTAAATGAGAATATATATTTTATTCTAAAGAATATAGTTATTGCTACAAAAGATGAACGTTGACGAAGCAGAAGGACGGAGAATCCAGATTATGATAGGGAGGAACTTCTGACCAATCGGTCATCCCGAAGTCGTTGTGAGCCCAGTAAAGTTCTCTTGGGGTGGTGAATGAAACTTGTTATTTCAAATCAATACATTCACCCATCCTGAAAGAGGTGCTGTATTTTTGTCGTAGGCTATTTGGGCATCAAGAACAAGACCCTTGGAAGCGTATTGCAATGATACTTCTGGTTACATTGCTATAAAAATGTCATAGCCTGGTGCTGTAGATTTCACATTTGTACCGTCAGTAAAGGACTACACAATACACACATTCATTTTGTGAATTATGTAACAATAATAAAACCAGAATTCCCCTGAATCCACAATCATACAGGATATCAGATTTCAACAAGACCTTTAAGAAATATTTATCCAAAACTGTTCACAAAAGGCAATGCCATTAGGATAATTACACACACTTGTTTCTTGTGGCATCAGTTGTAAATAATTACAAGGAATTGATAATCTATTTCTAGGGAAAGGGTTTATATTAACATGCGATTTTGAAACACTTGATAAGTACTAAAAAGCATGGTATTAAAAATATACCAGCAAGAGCATATGATAGCTAACAATGTTATGATAAAATCTCATTATTACATAATAACATTTTTATTGCATCTCAGCAAGAGGTTATAGTTGGGCTGCATTACAACCAAGGAATTCAGAGCAAACTACCGAAATTTCCAAATTCAGTGAAGGTCAGCGGTATAGCAAAACAAATTTCTACACTCACATTGACGAATGTAGAAATATAGAAGAGATTACTAAGGGATTTGGGGACTTGCATTGATCAAGAATTTTGTAGATAAGCCTTACAGGGGACAGACAGGTATACATAGATATACTATACTATAGTATAGTATAGTATATCTATGTATATCTTCTATTAGGTGATAGGTAAAATAGTTGCTTTATGGCTTGCGAATTGTGTTTGAGGTTAAAGAGTATTGTCAAGAACTGAAGTATTTTGTAGTAAATTTAGTTGAATAATTAATCACTTATTTTGAACTCCGTATTAGTAGCCTTAGTGCATCCGCCACTTTGACTTCACTGGTTTTAAAGCTTTTAATGACTTTTAATCAGCGTATTTCCTCTGAAGAACTCTCAGAATTTCGTTTCAATTTAATCTTCTACGGAATATTAAACAAGTTGGTATTCTCCTATTGACCTAATTCGTAATACTAGAAGAAACAGATTTGGGTGTTATAAACATACAGAATGAATGCAATATGCATTTAATGTACGCTACTGAAATCCAGCTAAGAAAAGAGATGCTCGACAAAGATAACAGGGAAAATTTATGAACAGCAACCGTTTTAGTAAGTATGAGGTGCAAAAACTCTTCATGAGCGACACCGAAACTTCAACAAGGATTATAGAGAATGATGGTGATGTGTCAGGAAGTCCATTACGCTTCATTAATAGACCAAATGAGGTGAATAGGGTGTTTCGAGCAATACGGAGAAGAGAAGGATGCGGGTATGTGGTAATATGGGAAAAACTCGACGGGTTTATTCGAAAGATAGAAAGGAAGTTCAGTGTAATATATTACAATTGAATTTAAGTGTAGGTTGATCGAAGTGAAGAACTTAGTTTAAATTTAGTGGATTACGTAGGGATTCATATAAGAAGTGGAAACAGTTTATATGAGACAATGAATGTCAAGGGAAACACTGAAATTGTCAACAGTAAGAAGTGACTAAGGACATTTATATGTAAAACAGCGTTGAAATAGCAAACAAGATTAAGAGCGTTATTTTCTTGAGATTTAGATAATTCTGGGATTGAAAAGTAGGATTAATTAATGTGATAAGTTATCAAACATATAGGTATTTTCCTTAATTATATCACCATTTTAGTAACCGTCAAAAGATAGGGTAACAGCTAGTAGATTGCTTAAATACTAATATTAGAATAGATTAGAACTTAAAACTAACTGCATTAAGAACTAAACAAAAACAACTTTTATAAAAATGAACGAGTCGGAAGGGTTGAAAAGTCCTAATTTCGTTAGAAAGTAAATTCCATTGTAAGCCCAGAGGAATAATAATAACAGAAATTTATTGGACAGAAAGCATAATAGAAGTGATTAATGGATATACACTTATTTCAGTATCAAATCATAATAAACCATATGAAAATTTAGTAAACATTAAAATTAGTATTAAATATGGTGTTATTAAATCAAATCAAATTAATACAACCCAAATTTTCTTAAACAATGTTCCGGAGGACATTTTGATCGCACACTGGTATGTCTTCACAGAAATCATATAAAATTTTCAATTTTCAAAAATGTAATAAAGTTTATAGTACTGGTTATTTACACTAACATTTGTCTAATAAAAAAGATTATTGTTACAGCACATCTTTCGTCCTTGTGTGAAAACCTCTTGAAGTACTATCTTTTTCGAGGTTTAACTAAAAGAGCACATGTAAAATCAAAATTGGAAACCCAATTTTCTTGATGTCTGAATTGAATTGACTACTCCCAAATTTGCCATTGTATTGGTAGAAAAGACCCATGAATATTGAAAGAGCATAGTTAAATTCAAAACCTTGCTTAAGGGTATTCGCACTGGAAATGTCTGTAGTTTCCGATCATTAAGGCTATTGTTTACTTGTGAAAAGAAATATTGATTAATATGGATGTACAAACAAAACATTTTGTACCCTAATTCCAAACCTTTATTTTTTACGAATTATTTTCCTAATAAAGTTATCTCTAAGTATCTGGCTAACCCTATGACGTAATAAGGTAAATATATTTGTATGTAATAAATTTTACATGGCTCTTTGGAATTCATATGTTTATTATTTTTATATAACATTATGATTTCGTACGAGTCGAGTTAATTATAATTGTTTACTAGTCTAATAAATCTTAACAAATTTAAACCTATGACTATGTTCCAAAACATGATGTGCTACACTAAATCTACCAGATCTGCTGTATTGTATATGTGCGAAATGTACTTGAATTAGGTTCAAATAGCTCTACGTGTTTATATTTCAAATCACGGTCATTACATTCCCGACTATGCCGCATATGTTTTTGTAAAAATAAATTATTGAATATGATTTAGTTTTATTTAAGAGTAATTATTGTTTTAAACTAATCGTCACCCATATCTCGCATAACATTCAAGAAATATATTATTCTAGTATTACATTTTCACACTTGGTACTCGTGTTTCACAAGCTGTGAACAATACAAGATTTCAAAAAAACTTTTAACTTTCCATTAAAATATATATGTTATATGACAAACAGTTGCTTATGGTGAAGTAAGTTAACAAACTGTGAAACAAAAAAATATTCAAAACTATGCCAATGTTTTAGGGGGATATAATTGATATTTGAGAACTTAAGTCCTGTGACAATTGAGTTCGCTATAACATCACTTGCCCTAAAGGTATTGGGATTTGTTAGGTAAGTTTTCTAGTTGTCCTCTGAAATGATAATTGTGGCATGTCTACTTTGTATTTATGAATATAACACCAGAATTAGGGAAAAAGGTATGTGTATGTCAAAATTTCTAAATGTTTCAGGGTTTAAATTATACCCCATTCTCTATGGCAATTAAGATAAAATCAATATTTATCTTCTAAGTCCGACAAAGAGTAATGGTAGTTTTAGATATAATTGTATCTATTTAAGTATTGTTGGACGATATTTGTATATTTTAATAAACTAGTTTAACCGTAATAAAATAAGTAAGTAAACATGGGATCCGTTTCACCAGTTCTATACATTTGAGAGCTTGAAAAACCTGTGTTTAATGTTTAAGCCGTTACAAGGTAATAAAAGAAAAACAATAAAGATTTGAAATTTCAAGTTGATGTAGGTTCTTTCTGCATCGTTTATATATATATACACTTTATAATATAATTGTCAGGTTTAGACATATTTACGTCATAACTTTAAAATTAAATCATATTAAAGTGTACATAAACGATGCAGAAAGAACCCACATTAACTTGAAGTTTCAAATATATAACGGTTTATCTGTTTCTATCTGTTGAAATTTGAATTTACAACATGTTAGCCTTATGCTGTAATATTAAACTATGTAATGAAGATTACATTTTTTATCATTTTCATAGTAATTTTGATAGATTTTACAATATTTGATTAGTATTTAATAGTTTTTATACTCATCAGTTTACTTCATTAAACACTAATAATCTATACTGAATCCTAAGGTTTTTCCGTGATGAGTAATCTAGAGTTTGTTATAACCAACTGATGACTTGTAAGTGTATATATGCATTATCGATATGAAAATGTTATAAAATATATAAAACACAGCAACCTTATTGAGAAATAGAGGGTAAATTTTTATTATCTATTTCATTTAAAGATTACGTGCCAACATACGAATATTTTGATTATTTTAAATATTACAGCAAATAGTAGTAGTATCTTTCCCTTTTTTAATAATTATTCAGTTGAGAAACCGCAATGATATTGAGCCGGTATAAGTATTGATTTTTTTTATTAATTTTGAAGGGAAAGCTTCTGAACGGAGGCCCAAACATACACATATGAAAATAGATGAGCACGGGAATGAAATGTATAACTTAAATTTCATTTGTTTGGACACGACACAACACGACTGACCGACCAACTGACACCACACACTGCTCCAATCTTGAAATACTCATCCAATTCAATCCTCTGTATGAAAAACAGGGACCAGGTAATATATTAAGAGTCTCTCCTTTTATGAAAAATCAATAATAAATAGGAAGTAAATCAAAATAACATCCAAGTAATATAGAATACCTGCACAACATTAGCTTTTCACTGCTTCCTCCTTGAAATACCCATCCAATGCAGTCCCCTGTGTAAAAAACAGGGATCAGGTAATATATTTAGAATCTCTTGTTTTATAGACAATCAATAATAAATAGGAAATCAACCAAGATTACCATCAAAGTAATATAGAATACCTGCACAAAATTTGTTTTTCATTCTCTCTTTTTGATATATTAAATTGGAGACTTGACATTCGTCAGAAATTAAAAAGAATAACACAAAAAGCAACTTTGCATTACATTTTCATATTATCAAGAAGGATACACCTTAAGCAAAACATGTCCCTTGTTTACATCGTTTTGTTATCGTAGCAAAGTACTTTTACCACTCAATAGAAGGACTGATGTATTACATACATCCGGAACTTTTATATTCTGTAAAATACACATTTGAAATAAAGACAAGTGGTCAAAAGTCTAAAACGCACGGCTGCGAATCCAAAGTTCTCGGGTTCGAAACCGATAATAGTTGCATTTTTTTTTAAATATAATGTCATTATTAATTAATTTTATGTACTATTTTCAATTCACATAAAATGAATAAAACTCATTTTAATATTACATAGAATAAGAACTTAAAATTTTAAATTGTTGCTACCGTTGAACATATATGTATATAATTTATTGTTTTGTATAAATGTTATGTGTTTGTAATGATGTTAGCTAAGAATAAAAGAAATTTTCTCTGTTATCTTATTAAATAATTAGTTAGATAAACAAAACTATTTACAAACACTTACTCAATATATAAACATATTTCTTTGCAGATACATTTAAATTAAGAATTAAATCAGGATTAGTACTTGAGTCGTAACAAAATAGTGACAATTATTTTAATTCACCTAATATTTAAATCCATTATTAAGAGTGACACAAAGAAAGAAAAATAGAGACAGTGAGATAACGTGAAAAGTGAAGTATATTTGTTAAGAAGCTTTCGCTTCCATCGTTCAGTCTCAAATAACTGCTGCTCTTTTTTTCCTCTGGTTTGATATTCAGGATAACAGAAATTATCTTGTTCACAAAGCTTCATGAAGAATTAAAACATGTGGAATTTGTATATATAAATTCAACGTTGCATGCTAAGGCTTTAATTTTTATATATTATTTTACTTAATAAATATTTGATTTGATTTTTAAATGCTCCTGGTATTTTCAAATAATAGCGTTTAATCGGACGGTTAGTCGTTCATCTTTCGCCTTTTAATAGAACGTCGGCGATCTAGTAAAATGGCGTCGCTGGCATTGGTTTGGCACAACTGGCAAAGAGCTCCGTATCAATATCATGCAATTTTTGATGCGGAAGATCCAACCGAGTGTGAAACTCGGTATTTTTATGGTGAAATAGACAGAAACAATACTTCGACTCCGAGTCGAATGGGTACATGTATTTTCAACGTAGCTTTATTCCTTTTTCTTTATTTATCTCACTTTCTCTATCCGTCTCTCTCGTTCTAGCTTGACAAATAGCCCAGAACAATAAAACAGTCCCTTTTGTAGAAGGACCGTTCAATAGTGGTATTATATTGAAGAATGTATAGATTATAAAATAAAAAATAAAATAATGTTGTAACAAAGTAATGTTTATTGATTATTTAACAACCTACTTATATTTTTTTGGAATTGTAAATGTTTTTCAGTATCATTAGGACCTTAAGAAAAACATTAACTACGAGACAAAATGACATTATCCCTGATATTAAGAAATATGTAAAATTTTAATCTCAGCGATAACTTCATTCTCACTATTCCGCTTTTCTACTGATATGGCCCCTAAATTTATTACTTTCTCAAAACTAGGTATTGTTGAAGAATTAGGGAATTTGTCGAGAACGAGGATTTGGCTGAGATAAGTGACATGGATACTTAAGATAAGTTGGAATAACGTAATGACGACTTAGAAATTGACCAAGATGGGGAATAGGTCTAAAATGAATATGAACCAGACCTGAGTTATTCGTACAATATGAAGCTACCAAGTGAAGCGCAAACTTGTACAACAGAGGTATTAGTAAGGGAACTCAGTTGGAAAAAATTTATTCAACTGCGATATCCTTAATAGGATAGTTAAATACACGAATCAGTAAATAGATTTATTGTGTTCAATTGATTGTAAATTCTCGAAAAGATTGTCTCAGAAAATCAAGTCCACCAACCGCAAAATCATATAGAGGAATATCCCCTCTACGGCTATTATTGAAATAAATGCTATTATTGGCTTGGAGTACCTAGCAGTAGCCTCTCAAGAGCAATTGTGCAAGTAAAGACTTTGTAGTAAAGAAACTTTGTCTTGTAATGTGTATCAAAACGATTTAAAATCCTCATATATTTCTTTCAGTTTTTTAGGGCGGTACTAACTGAACGATCTTATTAAATTCCTGGCTTATTCGAAAAATTTGTGTAAAATCATGAATCTTGAATATCACACTAGGGTTCGCGGATCGTGTCCATTTCGACAGTATATGCTTTCGAAATCAAATCAGTACAGCATACAATGCTGTTGATGCAAAGATGTGTTGTACGCTGAAAAACCGCTTGAAGGTCCTTGAATGTTAGCAATAACGAGGTAGTGAGTAAGTTCTCATTTTGTTTCTGGGTGACGAGTTCATGGAAATACATCTAATTGATTATTTCAAAGGAGCAATAGCTATCTTACGAGAACTGTGCACAAAAATAAACAGCCGGTGTAATTTCTTTCGGTTAAAGGTACGAAATAGTAAACTAGCGTAGTCTGATATATTTCATGATCTTATATCACGAAAGCATCCAAGAATGTGAATCTGGCCTGTTTCTTTCATGATGACTATGATGTCGATATTAGATCTGTAAGTCAGTAATAATAACCAATTTCCGTATTTCCAAATAGCACGCGCTGGTCAACGGTATTATTTTTTGTATTGCTCAATACGAGTCATTTTACAAGTTGGGCCTTGGTGATCACCTGGAAGTATTTCGCAGTCTTCATTTATAAATTATAATCGTACCGGTCAGTGCTAGGAGGAGCTAAACCAAAGAATTGCACAGATAAATAATTTTGCAAAGGTCTTAGAAACTATTTTGTAAAACAAAATTTACTTGTCTACTAAAAATATAATCTCAGTGCACCAACATGTATTTATGAAATCCAAGTCAACAGTTAGCAAGGTTGCAATTTATAGTCAATATCTATGTGAAGAACTGGATAACAAGGGACAAGTTGATGTGACGTATACGGAGTTTTCAAAATTAATCACAAAAAATGATCTGCATGGTTTTTAATGTTATGTATATTCCGCGTATAAGTTCATACTTAAAGAATCACAAATAATACGTTTACTACTGTAGATTTTACTGCAAATCATATTATTCAACAAGGTGTCTCTGAGGGGTCCATTTAGGACCTTTATTTTTTTAAATTTTCCTAAATGACTTGGATGATAAATTACATATTATGTATTAATGTTTACAGATGATATACAAGAATATATATTGGTAAATTAAATCCGTTACAATATCCATACGCAACAAACAATGTAGTTCTGGAGAAAAATAGGATTATTACGGATCTGGGGGTATATTTTGACCATCAATTTTCAATGTTCATATTAATTCCATTGTTAATTCCGCGTAGCGTTTATACCGGTTTATAATGTGAAATTAGCAATATTGTAGCATTATGTATATTCTTTATAGTTTAGCTAGATCCAAATTCGAATATGCATCTTTAATCTGAAGTCCTATTTATTCTCATCACATATTATCCACTGAACAGGTTCCATCTTTTTTAAAGCACGAACCTTTCAAGTTAAGCCAACTATATCCGCTAAGAAGGTGTAATTACACTGAACTATTAAGCCAATTTGATTTTGTTTCCCTTCAGATACGCAGATGTGAAGTGTATTTTTTCTTAACAAATTATTAACTAGCAAAATTGACTCACCACTTTTAGGTATTAAGCCAAATTGATAGACTGGTTCGGAGAGAATCAGCTAGAACAACTAATACTTTTTTGTGCAGAAAAGCTCAGATTAATATCTTGTTGAAGTCTCCAATTAATATGTGTCGAAATGTTAATAAGTTGTCAAATGTTTATGATTTGTTCTATTGTAGTGTATCTCAACTAAAAAACAAATGTCACGACTATTTATAATATTATATTGATTATAATAGTGTTTTCCTTTTTTATCTATATTTTACGTTGTTTTATTGTTATGTGACTTATACTGCACGGTATATATTGCTCTGTTAATTCAATACATAAATAAATAAAAAATAAGGTATGTGGAAACCGCAACAACCATAACGTTATCCAAAGCACAAGTCCTTTAAAATTCAACTTCGCCGCAAAAACAGTGGGTATAACCTGTAAATATAATGTAATACTTGCAATCAATGCAAATATGAACTGTCCTTCTACGGAGATTCAGTTGAAGGGCGCTAACTAGGAATTACTTGTTATTAAACTGACATGATAAAGAGAGATTTATTTCACACTTTTATTAGGTTTGTTATTCTGATATTTCAAATCCAGTTACAAGAATATTGTGAATTTACTACGTTTAAATATTCCCTGAACAATTATTGCGTACTTCTATGTGACACATGGTCGAATCCTAAAATAAAAATTGTTACATATAGTTCTTGCTTTTACATAAGCCCTTCCGGACCATTACACCAATACATGCCGGTCCCAAATTTGCGGCTGAAGCAGAGTTGAAACTGAAGGATGCATATTTAAAGCGAATGACCTATATTTGGGCAGTTTACGAGAAATGAGCCCACAGTGACTCAATATTGGAAATCGTTCTGTGTGTAACAGATGTCATTTAATGATTCGTAGATTAGGAATCACACATAAATGAAACAAATGTTCAAGGTAACTGTAACAGTAGAAATTCCCACATCACGATCGTCAATTAAAAAACAGGCCGTAAGTCTATATTATTCTACTAAGCAAACTCAAAATATTTTGACAATGAAAATATAGTGAGAGAATATATACTGGAAAGACAAGAATATTTCGCCTTTATTAATACAGAATATAGCTCAAATTAATAAGAACCTAAATTAAATCAAAATCTAAATATCACTTAAATATTGCAAGGACAAACGGTAACATACTCACTACTAAGAGGTAAGCATTAATGTGGAAAATGGACTATAACTATTGGCTAATTTTAAAAACTTTACCGAATAAGTTACGAATATTGCTCACGAATTTGGACAGTGATAAAGTTGTGAGTTGACTACCTTCATACATTAATAAGACTAATAAGACATTAACAAGACTAATAAGACATTAGCAAGATTAATAAGACAATAAACTGTAAACATAAAACGATATCACAGAAGGTACCAAGCATTTACCTTTACGTGATTTTTTGTTCACCACTAAATAATATTAAAATACGACAAATGTATATCTTTGTATCCTTTACATACGCAGGGTTTTTAGGAATTTTCTATTCTCTATGTTTAATATCTACGTTTTAACATTCATTTTAAATATCATATATGAAGAAGACGTAAACAAACATCAATGGCTTTTGCCCAAGGGTATTTTTAGTGTATTTTGATATTACAACTGAGTTGTTAAAACAAATTTGGAATTTATTTTTACAATCAACTGCATATTAATTTACATCAAAGAAATATATTCAGTTAGAACCATCTCAATTAGATCATCAACATCCAATTTCAACGGCATTATTACTCCTACAGGTACAAACTGAGGTTTTTACGCTTATTAACATTAGTAGTGGTCGCCCAGTGGTCGAAATTCGACCATATTTCATGAAATTGTAAAGTGTATATTTTTATAAGAACCAGAGTTGTAGAGAAATCAGAGAAGTAGATGTAATGACCAAAATTGTTCACTCATATTGACAAATCTATTGAAATAAAAAGAAAATAAAAATGTAATCAAATATCTGTATTCGAAATATTTTTGACAAATGAATGACCCTCCAAATTTTTGGCTGGAACCGCTTCTGGGGAAATATTCGATATAATAATTAGAAGATTGTTCTTTGCAATCTAAAAGTTTTCGTCATTTGCGGTTTCAATCAAGTTCAGGAATATTGAAGAAAAGAGAGGACCAACAACCCTAGGAGAACTTAAATATTTAATAAATTCTCTATTGTCCGCTGCCTGATAATTTTTTCCACAAGATCTTTGGGAAGGTTGTGATAATAATATATTAATCAAATAATTAAATTCACAATAAAAACAGAATATTTAATATGAAAGTTATTGCAACGCGTCCGAAAACAACGCTTGTATGCCATTTCCAGAAGTACATGCTCTAAGACTATATCTAACGACCACTCCATATATAATTACTCAATGTTTTGAGTTTTGGTTTTGACCGTCTGGCGGCGGCGGCACTGTCAGTTGTTTGGCGTTGACAGTATGAACATAAATAATGAATTTTTATTATCTTTTATTTAATGAATGAACCAATATTTTAAATTAATATTAGCATTCTGCACTGAAGGCCGTCAGAAGCTACTAAACAAAACAAAAATGAAGAAAATCGGTTGAGGGACAGAGGAGAAAATGGTACCTAATCGTTTTCTCTTTGCCTATTTATATATAAATTTACCTATAAGTTTATTTGTTCAGGAACTTTTCCATAGCTACTTTATTTATTTATATGTTAATATTGATCTATAACCCCAAGTAAGTAAGTGCCTCTATTTTTAACCGACTTCCAAAAAGGTGGATGATATCAAATTGGTGTGTGTTTTTTGTATGTATGTCAGCTGATTACTTTCTTCTCCTGTTATGAAGCGATCTGAATAATTATTTTTTTGTTTAATACAGTGTACATTCGGATTTGGAAAATTTTAAATTTGAGAAAATAAGTATATTCGTAAAAGTAAAAAATTTGGAATTGTACACATACCTAATTGGAAATCGACCAATATACCTAGTTTATTGGCCCTTGCATTTTAGTAAGAAAGATCCCGATGTGGTCTCAAATATTTTTGTAAGATGCAATTTTTTAGAAACTCCCCAAAAAATCCTATATTTGTATTAAAAATACCATCGAGGTGTAGTAAGTGACATTCCCTCATAAAAATTTTAATTAATTTAATAAAAAGTTTTAATAGTGAATTTTAAAGTTGATGTGTACTTCGCATACATATAGGTAGTAGGTATAATATAACTAGTTTTATGAAAGCTATTTTTGGCTCCTTAAATCAACGAACACCAAGCTCATTTTGTTTGTATACCTGTTAAATATCATTTACACAAAAATTGTGCAATTTTGGCAAGCCGGTACTTCTGGTTTCTCAGACTCCTGACCAAATAGAAAATTCAGTGAACACATGTCAAATTCTACACTGCTATTGAATACGATTATAGACACCGTGTTCAGTATAGCAAACAAAACCATAAAAAAATGATAAAAGCAAGAGTAATAATAATTAATTTAAGTAGATTTTTCCTGTATTTGGTCAAGGCGTACCACGTTCTTTTTTTTCCGTATAACTGTTACCTGTCAATTTAAACAAAAATGTATCATTCTGTAATGTTCAGGCTTTCGGTGTTACCTGGCCCCGGTCTATTAAGTTTATACAGACAATTACAAAAGAGCCGTCATTAATGGTAAAGACAGTTGGCCTATGAGCATTTGGTTGCATGGACGAGACTTAACAATTAGAGTACAGAATATGTTAACAACGATAACGGTTTGCCAATGGTGAATGTCTGGTTGGATGTCACTCAGTTTGGAGTTTGACCTGTTCCAGATTTCCTGCCATTTTTGTAGACTGTTCTCATTTATAACTTTTTTGAGGTCTCTGAAAATACACAGGTTACTCTTTGTAGTGTTCCCTGTTATAGCTTCTTTGACTGCTTTGTCGGCTAACTCATTTCCTTTTATGCCTATATGTGATGTTATCCATATAATAACTAGTTGAGTTCCTCTAGATTTTAGTTGATGGATGGTTTTGTGAATTTCTTGTACCAGAGGATGGTTTGTGTAGATATTGATGCATATTGCTACTTTCTGATTGTTTCGTTCAATTGTCTTCAATGCTTTTAATATGCTGTACAGCTTTGCTGTGTGTATGCTACAGAGGTGTTCGTTTGAGTGTTGACAACCGAGCATCTCACTCCCTGGTTGTTGTTGGCAGCATCTGTATAAATGATGGTATCGGGTTGAATTGTGTTGAGGATTTGGAGGAAGGCTTTTTTCGGATGTTAGGTTGGGTATCGTGTTTGTTGTGTTTTGTTAGAGCTGTGTTGAAGGTGGACAACATGATTGTCCATGGTGGAATGTTCGAAGTTATGATTGGAGTTATTCGTTGTAGGTCTATGTTTTCCATAAAAGGTTTAATGTTTTGGAGTATTGTATTCAAGAGCTGTGATGGGGAATTTGATAGGATCTGTGGAATAAAGAAGTTTATAAAGTGGGTTTTTTGGAGTAGTGGATATTCTCGTTGCGTATGATAGGAGTATTTTCTGTTGTCTCAGCTTTTCTTGGTTTATTCCTTATGTATTCTCCAGGTTAGTCTGCTGTTGAATGTCAGTCCTAGAAACTTGATATGTTTTACCAGTTGTAATGGAGTTCCTTTGATTGTTAATTGTGGGACTTGTGTGTTACAACGTCTTCTGCTAAATCTCATGATTTTGGACTTGTGGACGAACAGTTGAAGCCGTGGATTGACCCTGACAGAATAGGACTAGGTCATCTCCTTTGTTTTTAATACTCAAATTGTTATCAAAGTTTATTAGATTTGAAAACTGTCTCCTAGTATGATATATCACCTAAATTGTTTAATTATTTATTATAAGATTTCGCGGAAAAGAAACTATTAATTGAATATCAATATAATTAACCACAATATAGTGAATCTATCTCAGTTAGAAACATATGCAAAACTTTCTTAATAAATATACATATTTAGAAAACAAGTTACTGAATTCTGTTCAACAGTAAACAAGGTTGGTCACAATAATAAATGTGCTTAAATGTAAAATACCTTAATTTAGGCAATATTGAATAAGTTAATTAGGTTTGAAAACGATGGACGTCCAAGGAAACGTCGAAGAATGAGTTACAATGTCTACCAGCTTCAGACTAACATTAGATATGAAAACTGCATCCTAATAAGCCATCAATAAAAATTGCAAAATAAATACATTAAAAAAAAACACAAACCGACTTAAAAAAAATAACTTAACAAAAAAGCATGAAATAATTTTTACTGCAACAAATAGTTTTTCTGAAGTCGGTGCCAAGCTAAAGTGAAAATAATTTGGGAAGTACATTTATAAGTTGTACTTGGTACCTTCGCTGTTCGACTTGGCACCGACTTCAAAAAAAGTATTTAATTGTTGCAGTATAAAAATATTTTACTCTTATTGAAGTCGTTTTTTTAATGTATATATACACATCTTTCACCAGATGAAAAACAGGAGGACAAACAATTTATCCTACCCACTGGTAAATTTTCTATAGTCAAGAAGGTACTACCGCTCTTACAGATGTCATCCAGCACTGAATTGACGCTGGAAAGGTTCAACGCAAAATAATATCATGTAGACGACTATTACTGGGGCAACAGGCAGAAGAGGAAAATATGGAGTCCATGTTATAAAACGTAGTTATTGAGTCATCGATCAGTCCATTTTTTGCTTCGTAGTTCTCGTGAAAAAGTAGGATGAATTTAACCGATCTGGCGTGTATTATAGGAAATTGAAAGACATAACGAAGAAAGAGAGCTGTCCACTATACTTAATTGATGACACTCTTACCCTCCTATCAGGTTCGTTTTGAACCCTCCAAGAGTGGGTATTGGCATATTGGACCTCACGAAATCGACAGAGAAAAGACAAAGTTCTCGACCAGTTTCAATTCACATTCATGGCGTTTAAAAGATCCCGCTATGTTTGAGAGATTAATGGTGAAGGTATTGAGCGGATTGACATGGATGATCTGCCTTGTATACCTCGACGACATTTTGGTCATGTGACACACATTCTATTCGATTTCTGAGCCTTCTCATTCCTGAGCCAGGAATCCGGTTTAAGTAGGATAAGATATAAGCCATCCGCGATTGGCCGGTCCCTAGAGACATCAGCAGGCCATCGAAAAAGAGTCGTTGAATTTGAATCAGGAATGTGAAAGGGTAGGTATTTAAACGATTGAAGGCGCACACCCTACACAGTATGGCAAGTTCGTCCTAGACACCGGTTCTGAACAATACATTCATTTCTAGAGAATTCAGCACCCCTTTTTTTTTGCTACCATAGTGTCAACAACGATAAAAGCTGATGATTCTCTTCTAACTCACAACAAAACATTATGAATGTGGAAGCACTGCAAAGATTCGATTGACATTGTTCAGAAATAACGCCAGAGAGAGCCTCGATACGGACACATTAGGGTGCACACTACCACGACACCCCACAACAAAGTAGTGTATTTCTACTTTTATTTAGAACATTTTATGAAGAATATAATATAAAATTAATAACCACATTTCCCAATAATATACCTATGTTGTGTAAAAGGTATTATAAGTAATTTTGGGATATATTGAAAAACGTTTATTTTAAATAAATTTAAATAAATTAATGTTCCTTCTTGAATATTTTTGAAAATATACCATTTGTTAGGTTTAACTGATGCAGGTGCATCACTTTGACAATCTCTACAATTTGAGTTGAACTGTGGCTCGCTGTGATCAAAGGCAATAAGGGACATACAAATGCTGTTCTGAGTATAGTTTAAAATAGCGTTCAGTCTTACTTGTTATGGTAAATTATGTTCCACTAGTCATTTAGGGAATAATTGTAAGACTACCATTTGTTACTGATTCATTCATTATTCCAATCTTTTAGAAACATGAAACCAACAATTTGTTAAAATCAGTATGCTGTTAATGTTAAAGCAGTATATTTTGATCTCCGTCCTTACCGTCATTGTTTTATATATTAACTATTATACCCTACGCACTACGCCCGTTGAAAATACACTAATCAGAGCTACAGTTTGAGCATAAATATGTAACTAAAAAAATCTGATCTCATTTATTTCATTCCCTTTGTTGTTAAACCATTTCTTCGAAAATAAACTCTGACAAATTGTTTAAGATATTTTTGTGCATGCACCATTCAGTCAATGATTAATATTCTCTTAAGTATTTCTTTTGTTTCGGTGTTTTTGAAACCCATTGTTACCTACTTAAAATACATTACAATTCTGTAATAGAATTCCATTTGCTACAACTTAAACTGAATTTCGCGTCTGATACCAATTCGTAGTGAAACACTTTCAGTTCAATCTATTAATCAATCTGACATCTTGTTTTGCTGGACTCTGACAACCTTTTAATGCAAACAGATCGAACAATGAGGATGCATTTCCTTTTTCGGTTCTGGGTACAAATGCATAAACACGTATCGTTGGGTTGATATATAGCGAGCATATCATTCATTGTATCGTGTTATTGTAGCTTGTCTTCTTGTTATGCGTTCGCATAAATCGGTACCGTTTGTAGCTGCAAGTTAAGTAAACAAGTTTCAGTGAGCTGATACGCATTGGTGACTATTGAAGAAATGTATCCTTTATCAATGTCGGAAGGTTTTTGTGAAATTTCGTTGAAACCACTATATTGAATAGTGCTTTGTGTGTAATGACTTGAAGTTTTTCTTCGAAACTTGGAATAAATGTATTTTATATAGAGTGGATTAGTGGATGTAACTTAGTATTAATAATTCGATGATAGTTATCGTTGGGGATGTTTGATGTCGAAAAATATAACAAATATTCTGTTACAATACTTTTACTATTTTAGTATTCAATTGTTAATTATAACTCTGAGAAACTGTCTTGTAAGGGGCTTTCAACCATTTCAGATTACTGGAGCTTAATCAATAATTAAATTTAATTATAAGTACATTTTAATAACTGTTTTTAAACAGTATATGCACTAACGAGTGAACATGAGAAAATAATTCAACGACAATATGTCTATCTCTGAGAAATTGCGTCAACCTACACCTTAATCATTGGGGAATTTAATACCATTGCGCTCACTAAAGTGTGGTATATGGAAATCAAACAAAAGGGTCACCAGAGCTAACCTTGCAAAAGTGAACAACGCTCACATAATGAACAGAAAAACGGAATAGCAATTGAAAATCTCAAACTACAAAACTAAAATTGAAAAAAGTATTTATTACGTTCCGTAAAAAATTTTATGTTTAAGATGTAACAACACTAAGTACGATTACAAAACGAGTTAAACTATACATCATACGGATACCTTAAGAACAAAAACATTCTTGGAGAACATAATACAAAAAAAATATCAAGCGGGGTCATCTAAATGCAGTTGAGATGAACTTAAGGAAGAGCAAGTATCCAGGTGGGCCAAAATAGTCATTCAATGTAGACAGTTATATGAATGAGACAAGATTAAATCAATATAAAGATGCAAGCAGGTTGATTTTGCGGAACTTCCACAAGTCGTTTAAACGAAATTTGGAAATATATTCTCCATCACAATTACAACGAAATCCTCTAAGCTATAAAAAATAAGCCGGGAATTGTGAAAATATAAAACATGGCACATATAACTGAGAAAATAAATTAACACGACATAAAACTTTTCTTCTTCATAATCCGTTTTCCATGGGTTTAATATAGGCTTGGTTCATATTTTGCTTGTATAAAACTTTTCAATATTCTATATTCGACGACTATTAAGTTGGTTAGTTTTTTACTTTGTATCATGATTCTTTGTTGCTTCTATTCCATACTTCTAAATGTATTCCCAAGGGCTAGATATTTAATAACGAAAAATGTACTGTGAAATGAGCGCATTATTGTTAGGTATATTCACTACCTAAGGAATTGAATTAAAAGAATTGTTATGTGTGACATCATCATCAAACAAAATCAATTATTTAGTTAACGGCAATGGGTGGAAGAAGTGTAATAAGTTGAAAAAAAGTTATGTTGACTCGAGATGTAATGCTTGAGATCAAATACATCGGCGAAACTACAAAAAAGATTTCCGAATCTGGACCCTTTCCATGCTATTGATATTATCCTGTAATTCCTAGGTTAGAATGTCACGTAAGAATTATGAGTTTCACTTCTCCTGGCAGAGATATTCAATGCTTTTTTGAGATGTCATTCTTCTGTATGCTAATTTCCCCGATAGTCAATATCATTAACATATTCAAGGATATGTTGTATCTAAAAGTAACTTTTGTTATTCCATACCGTTTTTTAGTAGCTTTAATTTCCAGTTGTAACAACATTTGAAGCAAATTAAATTTGTCTACCCGTGCAAAACCCGGGAGGGCAATCATGAAATACCGTTGAGGTGTTGGTCTCTTTGCGCATATCTATTGGTATGTAGTGTGCATCTCCGGTCCTATCACTTTTCAATTGTATTAAATTGTATATTTTCTTGTCTAGGCCTCTGTTATTCTCCTCTGTTAGTTCTTCTATTTTCTTTAGTAGCTGTGTTTCTATTCAGTGAAAGTTTGTAGCACTTACACCCTCGGTATTAGCAATGTGTCTCTCCGAAATGTACTTATGCTTTGTCCATAGTATTACATTATTTTGTCATTTCTAATTGATTTACTATCGTGGACTAAATCATGTTAATCGCTCTAGTTTAGTGTTTATGCCTACCTAACTACACGGTGATCAGGAGACTTGTCTTGTATTATGTTTTGTGTGGGTATAATATAAAATCAGTGCATTCGTTGTTTAGGCGTTGGAGTTGATCCATGTTCACCCTCGGTTCTTCTTTAACCTAATGAATGTATTAAGTTTCACTTTTAGCTGTCTGCAAAGTTTGTTATTATGAAAATGCAGAATAGTAAGTAAATGTTTAAGACTAATAGAAAAGATATACACAACTTAAAGATTTAGGTCAACAAGCTACAATAACACAAGCAGTACATCTATGAACAGGATATTAAGTCAATATCTGCGAGGTGGTTAACAAGACTGGTCAACAAGAGACCTACAAGTAGACTTAAGACACTTAAGGTTTGCAGAAAATATAGTTCCATTCTTCCGTCGCAACACAATCATTACAACGTATTTCTAAAGATTCGATGCTATTTTTACCGAAATTCTTTTCCTGGAGTATCGTTTTGAGATAAGCGACAGGTAGAAATCAGATCTGGCGAATATAATGATATGGGACAATTTGAATCAAATATCGTTTCCATCGACGTGTTGAATCAATTCAATAACAGAATCTAATAGTCGCGGTTGCTCGTGTGGTTCTTGGGAAGAAAATTAGTGAGCAATATTTCATCCGTGCCTCAAAAGACAGACGGCCTATTTCTTTAACTATTGAGTCTTGTTGCTTGGAATGCTTCGGCGGGCTTTCACTCCCTACTCTCCATTTACTGACGCTATTTTCGAATCCGGCGTATAGTGATGAATTCATGTTTCATTCATTTCGTTTTATCACGCGTAAACAGCTTCAATCTATTCATTGCCGTTTATGTTCCATAGTGTTTTTTCATTATCAAATTTTCATACACATTTTCAACAAGGTGCCTTTTTGTGACTTTTAGGATGTCAGGCTATATCTTGAAACTTCACTTTACAATTGGACAGAACGATTGTCAGAATTTTTTAAATGTTTTCGGACGTGAGCATCTCATTGTATGTAATTAAAACACAGTATTTGATTAATACACGAAACTCATTTGTATATGGATACAAACGAGTTTAAACAAAAACATACGTAGCGTTACTTATCTTGTAATGTGGTGAAATGAGCGCTTAATTTGGAAATTATTATATTTTCATAATATTGTATATTAACACAACTAACAAATTTAATAAATTTAAACATCTTGAACTTCTTAAAGGTATTTCTGTATTTACGATGACAATTAAAATCCTCCCGAATACATAAATAAATAAATTCGGTAATCAATGAATTCAATACTATAATGCCTATTTAAAGTAAAAATTTAATGAACCAACGTGTGTTACACATTTACAATTTATTTATATGTTTTCATAAATATGGTTACCTATTTAATTTTTCAACAATCTATTTAAATTGTAGTTATTTGTGTCCAAACAAACAGAGGATACCACTACTATATTCTGATATATTTAAAACTAATTTTTGCATTAGTTTGCTTTGAAACTTCATACACATAAGCACTTTTCGTCTAAACATTTTAGTTTGTAAAACGTATCGTTTAAACATGTTGATCAAGCCTTATTTCATGATGAGAATCGCGAGAGAATTTATTTTCCTTGTTTTAATAATTTTTAGACTATCTAGAAACTATTGCTAAGTGTATTTTAAGACATGACAATCGTTTACCAAACTTATTGTTCAGATCTTGCAGAAAAAAGATGTATGTTGAAATAAAATAGGGAGATTGTAATGGTACCAAAATAATGTTCAATTGTTAATACCATTGAAAACGGGGACTGATTTAGACCTTAAAACGTTTGGACTTTTTAAAATATACATACTTTCAAGTATATGTGGTGTTATTCCTAAATAAGTCAGAAAAAATAAAAACCAGCGATGCCAAAACTATCGTTCAGAAAACAACAAAAAAAATATTAACAAATTTATAAACTGGAATTTTAGTAATTTGATCTGACGTTGATACCGAACTTGAAAGCAGAGTAATTAGATCTAACATTGATATCGAATGTAACTGTTTGTTATGTGAGTTGTCACGATCATATACTAACTATGAGATAAAAAAGGGGAAAGACAAACATTAAGGCTGTTCTTAAAAAATGTATTTATAACCTATTGGGTTTATTTAAAACTCAAAACAAATGGTAAATGGAAAAAAAAAGTGTACTACAGAGAAATGTTTTATTACCTTTATAAAAAAATAGAGGCAATGAAAAAGTTATCGCTACTTTAACTACTGACTTAAAACTCACTTATCTTTTAAGTTTCGCGCACATGTCACAAACAGTACATTACAAGATTTGTTAATAAATATTTGTTCGTAACTAGAAGCACAATATATTGGATATTATTTGGATTTAAACAAGCTACCAAAATACTTTTCAAACTAACGTTTCAAGTAACAGCTGGCAGAGGGAGGAGCAGCAAGAGGTATAACTGGTACCAACTACAATTGAGAAAACTTAATATTTAAGATGGAAAATGGTGAAAACAAATTTTAACAATTAATTCCATATTAAAAATAAAACTCCTTGTCCACATGAAGATCCTGTTATATCTGTAACCTACCAATAATGTTTGCAATTTCAGGTTCTCAAAAAAATCCAGTCAACATCTTATTTATGATTTAAGCATTCATATAAGTTCAGGCGCCCGAAATGTTTCTTCAAGGCGAAATATGAGTGAGAAACGTGGAAGGAACGATAAATCAACCCTGAAGAAGTTTTGATTTATTTCTCGATATGGAAGTAGATGGAGTATTTTCCGCGATTATGAGGAAAAAATTACTTGAAACTGGAAGGAAGTCTTCTACGGTTTCGGTTAACTTTCACAATTTCAACTTTCCCCTCACGATTCACTGATAACTTTTTTCTGTGCTTTTTTGGTGAATTGACTGAGTGATTATATTTTTTTCGCAGAGGAAAAGTTAAACATTAAGGATGACTGACATTATTTCACAAAGAAAATCTCCCATTAGTTCGGCTATATATATTGGGTGTCTAGAAATTATTCCAATATTTACTAAGTACATTATTCTAATTAACAAATAACTTTAACTCCTGAAATAAGGCGTTTCACAAATCAAAAGTAGATACAAAAATCGATGAGTGTAAATTACTTAACCATTTAGAGTAAAATATCTGACAACAGGTGAAATATTCAGGCTCATAATGTCTTGCACTTCGCCTTTGAACGCACACACAAATATTAAACAATGTAATTATATAGATTACATAAATGTGGATCAAAGAAGGTAACCAATTTCTTATTACGATTTTGAATCAACAGCAACTTGAAATACAAGTCGCGTATCTACAATAAACGTAGACTTCATATTATGCGAAGAATCATAAATAAAAAAGTGGTTTTATGGGGAAATAACGTGACACTTGAGAAAAAAGCTGTATATTCCAAGAAATTCAAACGTTTCAAAGTTTTAATCTGACTTCGTTGTCAATGCCATTAAAATCTGAATAAAATATATGCCATGTTCAACGAAGTCAGATTAACACTTCGAAATGATTGGATTTTTTAAATATGCAGCTTTTTCTCAAGTGTGGTATCATTTCCAGATCAAACCACGAAAAGAAAATGGAAGATACCACAAATAAGTTTCAGAACACAATCTAAGTGGTTGTCAAATATGTTACTAGAAATTTTAAATGGTGAAATGTTAGTTAATCTTATAATATTGGAACGCATTCACTGATTTTTGGAAAATAGGCCATGAATGTTCTGAATTAGTGCAGAATAAGTACGAAACAATACTTAACATTGACACGCCCAATATGATGTGGACATATGGTTTTATAAACTGATTTTTTTTGGGAGTAAGTAAAATTTCTATTTACGTTTAGTTTTCAGTACTTATACTACTAAGAGATATTCTTTTTTATTTCTTGATAGAATATTTTTTAATAATCTAATTTATACCTAATATTTTCGCTTAAGTTTTGTTCCAAATTTGGGCTATTTACTTTCGAAAATCAGGAAGGCGTATGGATTTTCATATATTTTCCTTAATATTGTTTTAACTATAACAATACATAGAGGTACGTATAATTTTCATATCGATCATATTCATTCGATATATTATACGATGTGATTAATTTTATTCATATATTCTTAAATCCTCCACACAAAATTAATGTTAATATTTTTTAGGTTGTGCTTTAAGCTTGGAGAGAAATCCCATAGAGCAGATACTTTTTAAGATAACTTCAAAGATAAAAGTAATTTGATAGATAAAGTAAATGCTTCATTTTTTTGTATAATTACCTTCATATCTTTTAAATCATAATATTTAAAAGGTTCAAAAAGTATTTATTTTTCTCATTTGACACTGCGTTTCGGCAAAAATATTTTTTAATTAATTTGCTCCACATCCAAATTATCACTAAGATTCTAGCTTCGGTTTGTCTGCAACTTTTAAGTGAGTGCCTATAAATGTATTTGTTTTTTCAAAAACTGTGCCCAGTAGTTTTGGAGGTAAGGGACGGCTGAATCATTTTTTTAAATGACGCATATGATTTCAACACTTCAGGCTCAGTACCTACTTTCCGAGATTAGGAAAGAATTTTGGATATTTCAAAAAATTGTACTCAAACTTGCCTCACATCTTCATAATTTGTTTATTTACGATTTGTGTTTCTGACTCTCAAATTATATATGTGTACGAAATTTCAACTTTTTTGGTATAGTAGTTTTGGAGAAAATAGGCTGTGAGAGAATGACATAAATAAAGGTAATCATGTGTTTTCGATAAGCGTTTTACGGAACTTTAAAATAGGAACGAATATTAAAGCTGCACCTTAATGTAAATGTTGATTAATAGCAGGATCTCTTATTATGAATTTGACTTTGACTCTCAAAGTCATTTCATGGTAAATAAATTTTTATTTAAATACAATGCAATGACGTCGGAAATAAAATGTAAAATTTTCCAGCATCAAACCAGATTTCTACACTTTTGTCTCAAATAGTTAGATGTCAAGGAAACCCTTGGAAGTAATAAAAAATTATCATATGTTTAATCTAATCTTATTTGTGAACGACAGCTCTTTGTCGGGAACATTTTTCGGGACGTGGATATGGTAATAAAAAAATAGTAAATTTACTTAAGGGCTCTAGATAGTTTCAACAACCTAAATACATTTGCCTGTTTTTTGTAAACCATCAATAATAACGTTGTAATAAGCTTGCAGTATGTTTTAGGGTTCCGTATATACAATATACGGATACCCTTATAATAGCACTCCGGATTTCTGCCACTGTCACATCACAGCAATTTTCTCCTAAACTACTGGACAGAAAAGTTTGAAATTTGATATGAGTGTATAGTTTCGTGACGCGATCAGGAGTACATATCGTAAATGAAGAAATTTTGAGATTTGGGGAAGTTCTGGGCGGACAAACTAAAAAAATTGATCAGAATATTAGAAAAAGATATACTTTGATTCACCTATATTGTATCAAATCTTGAAGGTGGTACGGAACCCTTATTATGCGAGTCCAACTCGCACTTGAGCAAATTATTTCTTTATAATTTTTAACATTCTCTAAAAAACTCAAGAATTAAGTTCTAAAATAAAGTCCTGGTGAACCCTTCGTTTTTTATTTGTGTGTAATAAGCGGGTCCTTCATTTCGAATTTATTTCATTGCATTTTCTTGTAGGGTGTTTTTGATCACGTGCCTTTGCTATTTAAATTGTTAATTTTTCTATTGCCTTTATTACAAAATATTTAGATTAAATGTTTATAATTAATAATTATCTACTAGGATTTCACAAGCACTTTCCAGATATTTAATACTGGGAAATACCTAATTCTTTAACTTCAGCCGGCTATAATTATTATGCTCACATCCATTACGTAACTGCAATATTATATATTTATTTCAAAACTTTATAATTAATATATTGCTCATCGTACTTCTATTTCATGCAAAGGATGAAGGTACTCTTTTAGGTATCCCCGGTGCGTGCAGAAACTCACCCAGACAGCTAACTATACAGGGTACTCAGAAGATAAAGCATATTATTAGTTGAGAGTCCATATAACCCCACAAATAAACAGCTCTAGCCGATGAACTTTCACATTTTTTCTACTTCAAATACTTTTTCTAAATATAAAAAGTATTAGTACCGATTATTTTAATAATACAGCCAACTTATTGAATTGAACTTACGTTAGATATCAGTGGCATCCTATTTTTACTATATTATATTTTAAAGACTTTTTGTTATCTTAAAAAGATATATTATTTTCGTATTTGACTCTCGCTATTCTTTCGTAACGATGTTAACATGACTATGGGAGGAACGGTACATTATTTGGTTGGAACACCGTGATGCATCGTTTCTGAACCGTCACAACTTGGTTGGAACAGGTTTTCTTGAATGCGCATGACGGTGATCGTCACATGTACGCTTTTGCATCGGGTAGGAACAAACCTAATGTTAGTCTGAATCTGGTAGAAAATGCAACTCGTTCTTCGAAGTTTCCTTGGACTTCCATCGCCTTGAAATAGTTGATCTCACAACGTTTCAATAGCTTTCTATTTGCTATCGTCATCAGGGGAATGAGGGGAAATTCAGTTTATCCGTCGTATTTATACCTTTAGCAGATCATGCGTCACCGATCATGGTCATTAGGTCTCATCGGGTTTAAGCAGCGTCGTCGTACCTGGCGGTTGGTTGTCGGTTGTAGTTTTTAATTTGGACGCTGGGCTCGCTAATTATATTCTCGTTCGCTCTTCCTCCTGAATTATCCAGTTGATGTTATGGTGTTCGGTCCATGCGTAATTAGCTAGCCCAGACCTCGTTAGCTCCGCCCTTTGAGTAGCTATGCGGTGTTCCGTAACCCTAGTGTCCAGCGGTCACTTTGTCTCTCCAATGAAAACATTAACACATTCACAAGGTATACTGTATATACAGTTATTTAGTATTACTGGAGCGTCCGGCCTCATCCTTGTAATAATTATCCTCAAAGTGTTGCCGCTTTTGAAGATCATTTTGATTCCATATCTGTGTGCAATTCGTCTAAGTTTCTGCGACAACCTTTTAGTATACGTTAATAATAGAGTTGCTATTGTGGTTTTCTCCTCCTGTCAAGGTGGTTTGTCCAGTTCTTCAGACGCCTTGTTAATGATGGTTCCATTTTATTAACAAATATTTATTTTTATAATTAGAGTTAGATATTGATCAGTTGGTTGTATCGACGAAACAAAATTACATATAATATTGTTTTCTGTCCATAGAAATAGAATATATCTAAATATAATAAAATCATAATGAATACATTAATCAGTATCTACTTGTAGTACCAAAATACGCTTATTATGGAGAACAGTGTGATAGCTGGACTGCAGATACAATAATGTAAACTGCGTTTTTTACATTTTGTCGTCCGCATCGGGTAATATTGAAAAATAAGCAAAACACATGTAAAAAACTCGTGAGGACAAATTATGTGGCCATTAGTATTCATATCATAGCAGTGTCGTGCTATCTGTAACATAAAAGAAAATAGGGATTGCAAAATGAGTTCTATTTGTTATAAATACAAAATTTGAAAGTTCCAATGAATAATAGCCGTTACTACTTTATAATCCAAATTTCTGTAATACCATTGTCGATAGGAAAACGGGCACAACTACTTTGTAGAAAGTTACAATTACTGTACAGAAATTTTGAGAAAAAATATTGCCTAAATGCTTACTTTTAAATGAATAGATCAAGCGGATCCAATGATGAATCTAAAGCAGTACAATTCCGTTTCAAACTGTGATAAATTATAGAACAATAATATTAATAAGTTGCAATTGGTAACAATTCTTTGGAGATGGTCCTTACCCGTCCTTTATGTCTAGTCCATCAACTTCATTTAATCTGGGCACGGAATCTATGAGCTCTGTTTTGGACAATGATATATGGTCCTTGTTATATCACTTAACTTTTCATACTCTTTTAAACAGTTCTTAATTTGAAATAAGTTCTTATATTACTTGCAGTTGTAATATTCCACGTGCTGCCCATGCCAAGGTTGATTGTTCGCGATAATTGAGACCAAGTTCTGTCTACTGGTCATAATTACGAGTAATTACTTGGGAAATTCAAAATATTTAACTCATAGGACTTCAATTGTCAATATTTTACTTGATATTAGGTTGGTCATTTAATTGTTTTCCCGAAAATGAGTAATCCAATAGCTTTATTTTCATACTAATGAACAAATAAGTGGAAGATAAGTTCCTATAGTAGAAATAATAATAATATTAATAGCTTTATACATCGTTAAAGACCCTTCTATTAACAGCAGATACGGTGGCCAAACATCTGAATCTATCCAGCATATCACAGGAGATTATCAAGCGTTCGTTGCAACGGAATACAAAGAACGTCACGATGCTGTGGCAAAAATGCTGCACCAGGAACTAGCACTGAAACTTGAACTGTTGCAGTCGGTAAGAGTGCCATACTCTGTATACAAACCATAATCTGTTTTAGAAAATAACATATACAAGCTGTACTGGTACCGCACAATACTGACTAATCGGACTGTTGCTCACAATACACCAGATATAGTTTTAATAGATAAAGTCTGTAGGAACACATCCTTAATTGACACAGCAATCCCTAACAACAATAATAAAAATATATTAAGCAGGGTGAAAAAATAGTCAAATACAGGGATTGGGAATTTCAAATAAAGACATAGTGGGACATGCATAACACACGAACTGTACCAATTGTTATGTCAACAACAGTAGTAGTCCCAAAACGTCTACTAAATAATTTAAAATACCTCGGTCAAAAACCGTTCTGTTAGGAACAACCCGGACGGACAGAAAATTCATGGGAAACTGCCATGACTCCAACCACAAGCATGATAACCTGGCAAGGGCTTCCACAGAGCTAAACCCTTTTGATATCTAAAATATCTGGGGTGTAGTGAATGTTCCCCTAAATGAATGCTATGCGTGCCTTAGAGGAAGTGTGCTGCCATAAACTGTATTGTCAACTCGGGG
Source organism: Octodonta nipae (assembly GCA_034190945.1). Taxonomy (NCBI): domain Eukaryota; kingdom Metazoa; phylum Arthropoda; class Insecta; order Coleoptera; family Chrysomelidae; genus Octodonta; species Octodonta nipae. The sequence goes on from CM067221.1 coordinate 59,340,975, forward strand.
GGCTTTATTATATACAACAATTTAAAGATATAACGTGGCTAGATTAAGGAGTTCGTTTGTACACAGAGATCACAAATCTTACATAACTAACTAAAATTACTGCACATTACATTAATTATAAAAATACAACAAACGTACAATTTCTTCTTAAGTGCAAGGAAAATAATTGAGATCGGTCACATAATTCATCGTTAGATACATTCCTTTTTGGATATAGCCATCACTTCTGCGAATTAAATATTTAAGGCATTTTTTAAACCTTTTTAACACGTTTGCTGTGCAGATCATACTATAGATGCCAAATAATGCTTCCATATTCAAATTTTGAACACATATAAGCAATGTATAATGTATAATGCAAGACTTTACAGCGTCTGTTCTCTTTAAAAAAGCTATTTTTATATCGAAATAGATTCCTAAGTCCTTGATAGTAGTCCTTCGCACTAATTGTGTATCTGGACTTGAATACTGAAAGTTGATGGCTGATGATGTCGACTATATGTCACAATTTTGCACATGTTCTCATTTAAACACAGATTACTTCTATTGCATGTAGAGAACCTAATATTGGGAAGAACTTAAAAGCATCAGAAAAGCACCATTTTTCTGTGGTTATTGTATTACATAAATCGTTAATGAAAAAAAGGAATTCCAGCTGTGCGAAATTTAATCCTTGAGAGACTACAGATTTAACTGAGTATAACTTGGACTTAAAACAGTTATAAGTTACATAAATGTTTCTGTTAGATAGATAAGATTTGACTAAATAAACTGCTTCAGTAGAAATCGCAAATTCTGTGAACAATTCTGTCAAATGTCTTACTAAAATCTGTATACATTACATCAACTTGCTTCTTAGCATCCAGCGCCTTTGAAATATTTTAGGTAATTGTTACTTACCGTAAATCTCTTCTCATAAATCCGTGTTGATATGGAGGTGATTGATTTCGTACTAAAGGATATATGCGATTATATAATATAACTTCAAATATCTTTGTGATATTAAATAAAATAAATAGAGGAAATTTATGGCACTTAAGACAGACAGAAATGCAATTGCAGCTGTTCTATTTTCTCCCGTTCAGCTCATGCAAATTACGTAACTGAAATTTTAAAATGAGTCTCTATAAGTTCTGTTCGGAGAATATATACTGCGGAAACTCGGAAAACCCGTTAAAAGTTGATTTTGTTCTAAAAGTATAACTTAATTGTACTAAGAACTGAACATTATTTTTTAACAAAATGGTAGTATATAATTGTGTTGATGATTGATATTGTCAGCTGGTTATGTGTTGCATAATTGTAACTGAAATAGTTTAGAAAAATATTTTTAGGAATATATAGTTTTAACTAGGATCGTTCTATGGGGATATAGTGAAAATATTATAAAATGCACTTTTTTCCTTACATTTATTCCCTATTGACAATTGTTTCACCAGGTAACTGGCTTCTTCACAATTTAAAGTAGAGCTAAATGCTAAATGCCTAAAACTATTTCAAAAAATATATGGCTGCAATTACAGACCTATTAAGAGGATTATTGAAATTATGGGATTTTGAAGCAGGTAGGAGGATACCACTATTAAGAAAGAACAAAATATTTTAGTTGAGGGGTTTAAATGTTTAAATATGCATATAATGAGGTTATATAATTCTATTGAAAAGATTAAGTAATGGAGATGAATTGGTTTCAGTTTGAATAGGTATGGTGAATTCTTGTTTTTGTTAATTTCTAATGACTCTAAAAGATATAATTTTTTAATTTTTTGTTGTAAATGTAATACTTGGAACGTATTCTGAGGTAGATGATTTTCATTCAATAAATGGTCGGCAAAGGTTGACTTATTGTAATTGTGGCACTCAAAAGCTTTGGTATGTTCATTCCATCTTGTCTTGAATAATCTTCGCGTATGACAAAGGTTTGAGAGGAGAACCGATAAATATGATACTTTGATTTAATTTGGGATCGATATTATGTGTAGGAGGATATACTTCATTTAAGGCCTTTTTATTTAATTTTTTTGCTAAAATGTTGTCGATAATTTGAGGGTTATAACCGTTATTGACAGCAATATATTTTATTCTGTGTAGTTCTGTATCAAAATGAGATTTTGATAATGGGATGGTAATCAGTCTGTGCAACATACTATGGTATGCTGCAAGTTTGTGTTGGTAAGGATGGTGTGAACTATTGCGGATTGTAAGGTCAGTGTGTGAAGATTTATGATAAATAGATAGTAGTAATATATTTATTGTCATGTCTATTGATGTTAAGTCAAGGAGATTTAATGTATTGTCAGTCTCAGTTTCCAGGGTCAGGGTGGATTTGATTTATGTAGTGGTTGAATAACTGTAGTTGTCTGTAAGTACCAGTAAAACAAGCAAAAATGTCGTCAACATATCGATACCAATATAGGATTTTACTATTCAGATTATGTTTGAAAATGAGTGATTCTATGTTGTTCATAAATATTTCGGCCAGAACAGGGCTTAATAGGTTACCCATAATTGAGCCTTGTTCACACCATCCTTAACAACACAAACTTGCAGCATAACATAGTATGTTGTACAGACTGATTACCATCCCATTATCAAAAACTCAATTTAATACAGAACTACACAGAATAAAATGTATTGCTGTCAATAATGGTTGTAACCCTCATATTATAGACCACATGCTAACCAAAAAATTAAATAAAAAGGCCTTAAATGAAGTTTATCCTCCTACCCATAATATTGATCCCAAATTATATTAAAGTATGACATTTATCGGTGTTGCGTCCGCAATACACGTACGTGTATGAATTAGGTGTGTCCTTAATTTCTGCGAACGTCTTACCTACTTATAATGCTAATTAAGGGATTACGGGTAGTTCAAATTAAGAGATATAATGTCTACACTCTAAATAGGTTTATTGATACGATTATAGACGAGTTGAGAGCAAATTACAAAAAGAAATTATTAAGACAAAACAACAAAGGCAAGATGTGAATTAATGCGACAATGTTATACTTGGTGGAGAATATAGAAAAATGGGCATTTCTTTGCTTTTTTGAAATCCACTAAAGAAATTACGGAATACTAATAAGAAGGGATAACTGCCAAGGGTATTTATGGTCGCATAATGACTTTGTCGTAGTTTTGGCACGAACCGGCCCATGCCGCGTTTGAGTAGGGTAGACTGGGTACGGTTGTGACAATTTTGGCTTGATCACCAATAATTAGGTTTATATATTAGTTAGGGTGGAAAAATGTAATCTAAATCTTAATATGTATATTTGCCTACGTAAAAACTCCAAAATGTTGTCCCTAAATGGGCTGTATTGTTTAAAGCATCAAATTGTTTGTAATGACTTTTATTGTTAGAAATAGGTAACATAACACAACATTATTTGAATCTAAATATGTAGAATTAACACTCATATAACAAAGGAACTAAAATCTGGAATAACTTCTATTCTTATAATTAACTAGCGGACCCGACAGACGTTGTCCTGTCCCATGTAAACTTTTAAAAATTTGCTGTAACAATATAATCTGAACGCCATCTATCAGACAGAACTGAAACTAAAGCACACTCTTGAATATTTGACACAGCGACTACAGCGCAGTCTGCCTGATTCTATGTAAGTTGTGCTAACATCAACAACAATTTTTAAATAAATAATTTAACTAAAAAACAATATCTAGTTAACCGTATTTTGAATACATACAAAAAATTTCATCAAAATCTGTCCCGCCGTTTAGGAGGAGTTCAATGACTAACACACGTACAGAAGATTTATATATATATATAAAGATAAGGTAGGTTAACGTAACGTTAATGTTATTATAATAATCTTTATAATCAGTCAAACTGTTAACTAAACTAAAATTACCACAACTATGGTACATGCTTAACAAATATTCTTAAACTGTAACATTTAACGTTATTATAACAGCCTTCTTAGAATCACTCAAATTATTATTTAAACTTAAATTTACTGTAGGGAAAAAGTTATACTAAATTGTATCAAAAACTGTTAAAAAAATAAACATTTATGAATATATGAACCTACTGAGATCTCGTCAGATTCATCATCACAGTGATGACAAATGTAATGGTGATTATCACCGGCGCACTCTACGTTGGACCAGAGTCCACATGTCCCTTGACACTTGATCCATTTTTCGCCAGCCAGGGTTTGGTCTATTCGTTACAAAAGATGGTGAAAAGTCAATTTCTTGAAATAAATTACGATTAAAGGGATAAATACCAGTTTTGCTGAAGCCTGCCTGAATGTTTGCTTGTGTGAAAGCCTGAGGCATAGCAGTCTTGATGATACCTGGTATGTAGTAAATACTCATTGTCTTGCCAGGGTGACTTCGCATCCATCCGTCACAAGCACTATTCACAGCCTTCTTAAATGGTCCAAAGACAGATCGGTCTAATGGTTGCAGTTTGTGCGAACAATGCGCCGGAAATGACAACAGGGTAATGCCATTTTCTTTGCAAAAATCCAGTGTATTAATATGGACGTGAGAAGAATGATTGTCCAGCACAAGTAAGACTTTATGTGTTAGAGAAGCATTGGAGAATTTTTTGAAATGTTTAAGAAATACTAAGAATGAGGCATCCTGCATCCAGCCTGAAGGATTTGCAGTTCCAATCGATCCTACTGGCCCATCCCTAACAAAATGCTCATGATAACGAACCCTCGGAAATATAAATAAAGGAGGAGTTGCATTTTCCAAGGCATTTACTGCACAAGCAACTGTAACTAAAGTGCCACGTTTTGCTGAAGTAACAGCTCCCATCTGATTCTCAACCCAAGTAGCAGGTCGCTTTATGTCATATTTAGTTGTTAGTTCAAATGCCAGCTTCCGTAGCTCTTTTGTAGAAAGACCAAAATATATTTCAGCGCAACGTGTAATATATTTTGATAGCTGCTGTTCTTGCTCCTCAGAGAATACTTTATTATGAGCAACATACCCCATGCTGATGCTGTCTTTATCGTGATTCGCACCGGCATTATCACGTTTACAAATGTATCGCAACAACGACATGCGATTAACTTTTTCCGCAGCTCCCCGCAAAGAAGTCCCACGTTTCACTTCTTCATAAGCTTCTTTATATTTACTAATATCACACCGTGCTCTTTCGGTCTTCCGCAAGCGTTTTCTGGGCATCTAAAAGCAAAAATATTAAAAAATATATGTCACAATCGTACCCATAAAATTTTGTCACAACCGTACCCAGCACCCACTTTCGAAAACAAAAGATCGCCATGACTTTGCTAAATAATCTTCGTAAAAACTAATCACACATTATTAAATACTAATGTCCAACATATAACAAAAAATATAGGACAAAGATTATCCGTATACAAATAGCAGTAAATATTAAAAGAAATTGAACAAAAAAACTTATTTTGACTGTTGAAAAACAGTGTGGTCCCCTGCTTACGTCCACGTCCCACGTCGGCTGATGTAATACTGTAAAACGCGTTTAGACATGCATGACGCTTCTCTCTTCCCCCCGCGTTCCGTATAGTTTCGCTGCTAAAATGACTGTCACTACCGTACCCTGGCACAACCGTACCCAGTCTAATTATAGATTCTAATAAACTTTGTTGGGTTCAAAGATGGTAATAAATTACTGCTCCATGGTCAGTTTCAAGATGGGTTTGAAATTATAGCATTTTTAAGGGTCGTCATAAAGATGACATGCTTAAAGAATAGGTTTATATATCTTTTGACAAAGTTGAAGTAATTGAATAAACGATACAAAATCATCTTAAATTTTCCCATGAACGTTCGCATTGCATGTGTTGAGAAATTCTTTTACTACTTAACAATCGGTTCTCCCTCTCAAAAATAGCCCAATTTTTGTTAAATAGGAACATTCACAGCCTTTAAAACGGATAACAACTTAGGAAAAAATATAAGAAACACTAAAGATAAAATTAACAAAAATAACAACTTGGGAGCTATAAGTTGACATGTGGTACTTGCCCTAGTTTCTACTTTGGTCATACGAAAAGATTATTCAAGACAAGATGGGATGAACATACCAAAGCTTTTGAGTGCCACAATTACAATAACTCAACCTTTGCCGACCATTTATTGAATGAAAATCATGTACCTCAGAATACGTTCCAAGTATTACATTTACAATAAAAAAGTAAAAATTTATATCTTTTAGAGTCATTAGAAATTAACAAAAACAAGAATTCACCATACCTCTTGAATGATAAAACCGAAACCAATTTATCCCCATTTCTTAATTTTTTTAATAGAATTATATAAACTCATTGTATGCATATTTTATGCCATTTAAACCCCTCAACTGTAACATTTTGTTTTTTCTTAATAGTGGTATTTCCCTCCTACCTGCTTCAATATCCCATAATTTCCAAAAAACCTCTTAATAGCTCTGTAATTGCAGCCATATATTTATTTGTAATAATTTTAGGCATTTAGCATTTAGTTCTACTTGTATTCTAAAGAAGCCAGTAACCTGGTGAAACAATTGTCAATAGCGAATAAATATAAGTGAAAGTTACCTAAGTGTGTTTATTTTAATACTAGCGGTTACCCGCGGTTTCACCCGAGTACGGAATGTACAAGTCTTTGCAAAAAGAAATCATATGAAACATATAGGTTAATGGATATAACAATTTTTCCAAATCTTTGAAGCAACCTACTTAACTATAAATCCACCAATCCCGCATATATTTCACCCAAACTGCAAGTGCTTATGGGCTATCCTATATAACAATTTTATTCGAAATTTTTTTGAATCATAAGTATTGCATAAGTAACTCTACTTTTCCCTATAGTGCAACCATCCTGTATATGCTGCTGTTTATTTGTCACCCAATATAACTTTTTTTAACACCTGCTTATAACTCTACTCCACCCTACATTTCAGCTATGCAACTGCTGATAGTCTACGCTCTATTATTTCTGATATTTTATGAGCCACATCGTAAAGTACAATTCCTCTCCACACTATATTGTGTTAATCATACTCTATCTTTATTTATTTATATGAAATATTCGCTTTGCCCCATGTTTCAGGTATTCCATATAGTAAGATGCAACTGTTCAAGAATTTTTTAAAACTTTTCGATCCACCCTAATGGAAATGCCTGTGGAACCCTTAACCCTTGCTGTGTCACAAATGTAAAAACACAGTTTGGCACCCTAACACCAAACCTTTATTTAAACACTCACCAAAACTGAAACTGCCTTTTGACCACCCTATATAACTTTTATCATTTTTTAAACTTTTTTTACTTCCATCTATATTAAAACCATTCTGTATATACTGCTCCCAATCAGTTAAACATTATAACTTATTTTTGAACCATCCTGTATAACCATAATTTTACTCTACAATATACTTCAACCACCCTGAATGTTCATCTGCTTAGGGACCTCCAACTTAACAACACTTAACTATAACTCTGCTCCACTCACTATATATAACCATTTTTTAACCCTGGAAAGTATAATTTGTCTCCACCTTATATTTCAACCACCCGTATATGCAACTTTTTCTAATATTGTAGCCAACTTGTTTAACTTATAATTCTACTCCACCCTCTATTCCAACCATCTTATATATGCAACTGCTTATCAGCCACCCAGTATAAAATTTCTTGTACCTCAATGTATAAATATAATGCCCAATATATTTTAGCAAAACTGCAACTGCTTATAGGGCTCCCTATATGACAATTTTGTTCAACATGTTTTTTAATCATCTTATATGTATTACAACTACCCTGTATACGCTGCTATTTATTGGTCAACTAATAAACATTTTTTAAAGACTTAACTATAACACTTCTCTACCCTATATTTCAAGTATCCTATATGTGTAACTGATTATGAGCCACGCCAGTTCACAATTTTTCCTCATATTTTTTAAAGACATTATAAATTATAATTTCTCTCCATACTTCATTTAAAGCACCTTTCAGTTGCAATTTTTTCTAACCTTGTTTGAATCACACTGCGTATTTATAACTTTATTGCGTCCCCAATTTCAGGTACTCCATATATGCAACTGTTACATAACAATTTTTTTTTACCGTTTATTACCCACCCTGTGTAATTATAATTCTACTCCACTCTATATTTCAACAAGCTTGTATATGGAACTACTTATTTGCCACCCAATATAACTTTTTGGTACCACCCTGTATCCTTAAAATTCTACTCCACCCTTTATTTCAACAATCCGGTAAATGGAACATCTTGTAGATGTTATGCATTTCTTTATAATACTTTTTAAACCCACCTGTATAGCTGTAATTATACCTACTCCCCTTCATATTTCAACCATCCTATATATGCAATTACTTGTGGATATAAAATAATTTTTTAATCGTTCTACAAACTATAATTCCACTCGATCTCATATTTAAACCACACTGTATAAACAACTTCTTCTAACATTTTTTCAACCCATTTCATAACCATAATAACTCAAGAACATAATTCAAAGATCGTAACTGCTTACATAACACATTTTTTTCTAAAAAAAATTATCCACCCTGTATAAATAGTCTACCCTTATTTAAACCATATTGTATATGCAACTACTTATGAGTTAAAAAATATATCATTTTGTTATCCATCCTATGTAAATATAATTCTACTCGCCCCGTTTATGAACCACCTGATATATGCAACTATTTATGACCCACTAGATATAGCTTTTCTGAACCAGCCCGTATAACTAATTCCACTCCCCCTTATTTCAACCACATTGTATATATGCAGCTGCTTATGTTGCACCTAATATAACTTTTTTTGTTAGATTTTTTAATTCCTTGTCATTCTGTTCCACACTAAATATCCTATATAAGAACACCCTGTAAAATTACGGTTGATATATCAGTTTCCCCCTTATTTCAAACACATTGTATATATGCTTCTTATGGTATACCTATTATAACTTTTTTTTTAATTTTTTAAATCCATGTAATTCTACTCCGCACTAAGTTTCTTGTATATAGAACACCCTGTAAAATTACGGTTGATATATTAATAGATTTTTTTCTAAATCGAAACATGTTACATTGGCATATTCCGAATTTTGCTTAAAAGCTAAACTGATTCAAGTATCTAATATTTGGTATTTGCTGTGGAACCATTAGAATAATTGTGTTATTATATCTACCGTTTCTGTCAATTTAGGGAGATAAAATATCTGCCAGATTTTAAGTCAAACTATAGGCTTTGCAACAAAAAAAAATCAGCAAAATAAGTTCAGTGGTTCTAAGTGATTCCCGAACAAACAAACAAACATACTTACAATTTTTTAATAGTATAGATAACATTCTTCAAAAACTACTTATCCTTTATCTTGAGCAAAAGAAAATGCAACATCATAAGCTATCACTTTGATGAAGAGAATAAAGTTGCATTTTATACTACAAACATGATTTTTTTTTAAATCTACGTTTTCCAAATTTTTTGACTTTTTAGTACAAAAATTGTTGGAATCATAAATTGTAAATATTTATTTAATAAGGTTTTCCATCGACAAAGCTTCATCACATTTCATAATGTAATCAAATAACAAAAAATTCCTATACTTGTGTGTTTTTGTTGTTGATGCAAAATATCTATTGGCGCGTCTTGCACTAAAACCCCTACTCCCTAACGGCAAACGGTGTTATCTTATGTCTTCATGCCCCCTCTAAGCCTCTGTACAATATATGATTTATGAAACACAATCTACCGATTAAAACCAAAAATTTGAGTATTATCTATTAATATATTATTGTAACAAATCACTGAGAATACCTGAAATAATAACATTCCAGAGATGCATTTTAAAATAGTCGATATTAAAACTATATACTTTTCTAAGTATTATAATTACAATAATAACGAAACTTTTTTATTATTTGGCTATAAATTTATTTATTAGATTTTATTAATAATAATTTACAGTATTAAATTAAATGTTTCACATCTGCCGGGTGTTCTGTTGACGGCCCACTTTGGTGTTTGTTAATAATTTACTTTGGCGAATATATTCTTAAAACCATGTCAATAATCCCCTAAGTAATGAATAGAGGACATAACCAAGTTAATGTTTACGTCAAAAAAAATGTTTGCTCAAATATTTGGCATATAATGCCTTGGGATATTAGAGTCACGATTTAGGAAATAATGCAACCACATAATATTATTAAAGCCAATGGATTAGCGAGGTCTACAAGTTTCATTAGACACTTCCAAGTCTATAGGAATCATATCTCGTTTAAATATCAATGATCTGATTGAAGAACATAAATAATGTTCTGAAATTTGGGTGTTTTAGGTGAAGCGTATCTGATGACGAGTCCCACCTAGAAATGACATATCCACAGTCTTACGTTCAAAATCATGTAATGTTTCGAAATGAAAGTAAGAAAGCACAAATTGTTTCCGTTAGAAACAAATAAGACGACATTGTGAATTTTTGTTTATTTGACATTCCTTTAATTCTTTTATGTGCTCTATTTTGATCATAGTCATTGCTTTTCTGTGGATAACTTAATTGCAGTAGACGATGTCAAGGTTTAATCTGTGTCTTAAAAGTCGACTTTATTTGCCAAAGTCTTGCTAGTATTTGAGTCTGTACAGAATGATTTGAATTAAGCATAAATTCAAAAGAATGTGTTTCTTCAGCAAAGCTTTGCCGCCCACGCCGGTCCTTGTAGGTTATTGGTATTGGTCAATCATGCTTAGTTAATCACTCACTCATTCAAACGGTTTGTCTACTAACAGTAGACTGACTATGAGTAAGCACCCTAGAGGCGATTTACAAGTTATATCATTTTTAAAAACGCATTCGCACCACTACGCAACATGTCCCAACACATCCGTCGTTCGAGAAGATGACCACCCACGTTGAAAGTTATTATAATTCAATCTACCAGTGAAAAGAGCAAATTTGAGGACATTTCAATATACACATTTTAACGGTTATTAAGTGTTATATCACTGAAAAACCTCCAGTGACTGAACTATTTTGTATGCTTTCTTTCTTTCGGCATTTGCAGATTTTCATTTTATTACTTTTTATTGTACTCTGAATCCTTTTGGCCTGGCAGTTATTGAAATTTCCTACTAGGTTTCGGTAGTTGAAGGAATAGAATGAATATATCCATTCATATATCTTTTGCGGACGACGAACGAGTAAAGACGTGTGAAACGCCAGCCTTAGGCTTAGGTCGGGATTCGAATCTACGGCTATAGTCGACTCAGTTTATGAAGTGTAGGCTTCAACCACTAAGCCACCGGACCCCTGCTTAGTTAATCAATCTCATTTTTTGCAAGGCTTATACACATCATTATCTAAGATGCAAGAGCTATAGTTAATTGCTATATATTTCCCATACATTACTTTTGCAGAAAATTACTATATGTAAATGATAAATTATTTATATGAGGTGATGAATATCGTAATAACCTAAATAATTTTTATGAAACACAGCAATGAACTTACGAGAATTCAGAGATATAGGTTTATACAGGTTTACAGCCACAATCGAGTTAAACTGGAAAATTGCCCAACGGAATATTTCAATTATAAAGTTCTTTTTTTTAAGTTTGTAGAGTATTCCAGTGGAAGTATTGTACAATACAAACATTATTGAAGTAAATTTTCACGATTCCTGTATATCTGTTCAACATAGTTAGCCAAAGCCCCTTTTTAACCAGGAATGCAATTTTCAGTTTAAAAATAAGACATGAAATCGAGTTCGAAAAACTAATGAACTATGTATTTTGCCCGTAATTTTTTTAACCTCTTTCACATTTTCCCCGTTTGTTGATTACAGACCGTTGAAAAATTTCCGCTAGCGTATAATAAAAACCAATTACACCGGAGCAATGTTTTTGCTGGTAAAAAATATACTATATCGGTCTCCATATGCATACGGTGTGTTGAGTATGTTGCAACATTATAAAAGTTTTCATTTTTCCCATGGAAAAATTTTCACCGACGGTTAATGTAACGAAATTAAAATTGCGAAATGGCAAAACTCTTTATGTCATGAACTCTCTGCTTTGTCATTTAAATGACTATATTAAAAATTAAAATTTTATTATCGCCACACGTTATATGGGGAACTTAATAATTGGGAACGTAATAATATGACCCTTGTTTTTTCGTGTTTCATATTCGCTGAGGGTCGTATTCTCGTTATCACCCCATAGGAAAAAAATGTTGGAAGTTTTATGATTATTGTTTTTTCTTCGTCGTTATAGGCTGTTTTCAATTAAAAACGTCGCCGGACAGTTGCAACCTACATGTCGAAATCCTCTACAACAATTTGCACCGAACCGTTCTGTGTTTTAACAAAACATTAATTAACTGTGAAATATTTGATAACATAGCTATGTTTAAATTTTTGTATTACGTTCAAATTAACAAATTAAGAATTTACAATGTGCTTTCTAATATATATACATATATTTAAAAAAAAGACTACTAAAGAAAATTAACTAAAAAGCATGAAATAAAATGAAAATATTTTGGGAAGTACATTGATGTGTTGTACTTCGCAACTTAGCTGTTCAAATTGGCACCGACTTCAGTAAAAGTATTTAATTGTAGCAAAAAATTATTTCATGCTTTTTAGTTAATTTTCTTTTGAAGTCGGTTTTTGTTTTTATTTAAATGTATTTATTTTACAATTTTTAGTGTTGCAATGGCTTAATTGGATGCAATTTTCAATTTTAATTAACTTTTTCGATATTGCCTAACACAAGGTATCGTACTTTCATTGATTAGTTTGACCAACCTCATTTACTGTTGAATAGAATAACTTGTGTTGTAGATATGTGTATGTATACGGTTCTAACTTAGGTGGATCCACTATATTGTAGACGATCTGAATATCATCATTCTTTACGTTTGTTTCCTTCGCGGAATCTTATAATTAATCGTTATACAGTTTTTAATTATAATTAACTATGGCTGATAATAATTTGAGTTGTTATTAAAAATAAAGGTACTTAACTTAAACAAAGTTTATATTCTTTTTTAAACCTATTACACAAGTTGGAAAAGTGACATGAAGATCAATTATATAGTTTTTAGTGATATGGCATAATTAGATGCTTTTTAAATATAATTCTTGTTACCCCTGTTTGATAAGATTTTTATATATTATGAAAAAAAGGCATTTTACTTTTAAGCAAAATTCATATTTGCTGAGAAACGTCGTATAAAGTTGGAAAAGTGACATGTAATGATTATAGTATATTTTTCTGACTATGCAAATATTTTTTTGAAGAACAATTTTTATACACTAAATAATATTCATAAGGAAATTTGCTATGTAAACTATTTTGAACTACCTCTTATAATATGATTTTCTTAATTTTAATACATGGAGCTACTACAATTCTATTCCCCCTACATTTCCACCACCCTATATCTGCAAATGCTTCCGGAAAATCCATTAAAATATTTTTGTCTAACATTTTTTAATCACCCTGTATAACTACTGTTCTACTGGATTCCATATTCTAACTATCACGTATATGCGACTGCCTTTGGGCCACTGTAAACACACTTTTGTTTCTAAAATCTTTTAACCACCCTCTATAACTATAATTCTAGTTCGCCCTATATTTCAACCATTATATATATATATATATATATATATATATATATATATATATATATATGCAAGTCATTGCAGGCTACCCTATAATACATTTATATTCTAACATTTTTGAAACCTTGCATTTTTTAATTACATGGTGTTACTACAATTCTACTCTCCGTATATCAACTATCCTATATATGCAACTGCTTATGGAAAACCTTTTGAAACATTTTTTTCTGACATTTTTTCATCACCCTGTATAACTACACTTCTACTCCTGTATATGCGATCGCTTTTGCTCTACACAGACTTTTGTTTCTAAAATCTTTTAATTACCCTCTCTAACTATAACTCTACTTCGCCCTATATTTGAACCATTATATATATGCAATGCAAGTCGTTGCATGCTACAAATACAATTTTTATTGAAAAAATGTTGACAAGAGCAGTTTCACTCTCAAATAGGTTACCAAATCACCCTGTACTGAACGAATTGTTACAAGATGAGTCTCACTCTTACGTAGTTTACCAAATTACCCTGTATTGAAAGCCTTTAAATTGCATAGCAGCTATCTTGACTGTCGCAAACTGTCAATAAATTTTTTAATTATTTAATATCTCAGCAAAACGATTTTTCCCAAAGGTGAGACCCTCACCAAACGATTTATATCATTGAAACTTCTAATTGGGAAAATTTCATCAAAATCCTTAGAGCCGCTTCCAGAACTCAATTACATATATACATATTTATATATATACAAACAAACCTTGGTCGTATTATAGTATTAGATTACTTCTATTTGATAACAATTTTAGTACTTAACAGAAATGAAGATCTACAGTTAATAAAAAAGTGACATGGACTGATTAATGTTTACGTTTTAGAGTCTTGAAAAGTTTCAACTATCTTTCCTGTAATATATCAATATTTATACTCTTTTAAATAAATAACACTTTTTATTTTTATCAGCGCTTCTTTATTATTAGTTATTACAAAAGCTAAAAATAATATACAATAATATTAATTTGTGAATTAACATGAATATATGCATCTGTCCTTTATTGTCCTTGCTCCAACTTCAAAATTTTTATCCTGATCCATTACAACTTAATCGTCAGTGAAATCTACTAAAAAATTATATATAATGAATAAATTTAATTTGTTTTTTTCCCTTATATATATTAACTTACTATTGCTAACCTCAATTGGAGCTTCATCGACTCCTAAAGATGCAATTTTTTCTTGTCCTAGGTACTCGTAATCTTTCAGCCCACAAACCAACATAAAGATTTTGCTTTTTTATATACTTTTTTCCCAAACAATTTGACCATTGCAAATCATTGAATTTGTTTCTGGTTGAGATGGATTGCCCCACTGTTGTAATTTAAAAATCTCATTTTTGTTAAAAGAATAACAATTATAATTAATTTTATGCATACAATAATGACTAACAACGTGGAAATAAAATTTATTTACCCATGATGTAGAACTGCGGCAATTCATTTTTCCTTCATCTATAATTGATATGGAAATCCATAAAAGTGGTAGTATAATTGTAATTTTGGATTTTTTCTTGGTGTATTTTCACAATCAACTACACCGCACTTTCGGTTTGATGTTTTTCTTTCCATTTTATGGAATATCTAATCTTTATTCTAATACAAGACAAACTTAACTTATCACTTTGACACAACCAGAGTTCCGAAAATAAAATTTTTCTAGCGTATACAAAAAGAATTATGTTTGATCCAAATTATAAATGAGATTATCTGTTATTCATATGAGTTTGTTCAGCGTTATTTAAAAAACATTAATTTTTCCATTAAACTATTTTTTTTTAAATTAAAATTTTCATCAGTGAAATTTACATTTCTATTATGTAATCCGACGATGAATACACAGCTATATCAATTTGGGTAGTAAATCCCACGAGGTGCAGACTGGCAAGGCTCTACGAAATCCTTGATGAATATTTGGTTTGGGTTTTAAGGACTCCAGAGAATTCGCGCTATTATACAAGCGAGGATTTCGACACATTTTCGAGAAAGGATAACAGTTTAGAGAATGAGTTCCGAAATATTTGTGAATAAATTAGTAGTAGTAATATCCCAGATTAATGATAACTAATACTTTCAATTTACAACAACAATTGTTTAGTACTTATTACAGTTTTACATTTCAGGTGCTGAACAAATTTACGTTTTCTACGATATTTAGTAAATAAACTCTATATTCTAGACTAACTTCGTTTTTTTTTTAAGAATTAAAGTATAAAAGTTATATTTAGGAACCTGCTATTTACATTACAACTTTCAACCTAATTTGGCTGGTTTAGTCTACTTATTTTATTTAGGTATTAATTATTCTAAATGTAGACGATAATTGTGAATTAGTTTCTCTGTTATGTACTTCACCCGCTTACCTGAAGAGAACGACTTTGTCAATGGTTATCAATACAACATATGGCTCCTTCATCTTGATATATATTCCCAGGACAAAATGAAGGACATCGCATGGCAGTATATTAAGTGTAACTTATGATATTAAGTCGAACATCTAAAATGAAGTCCCAATAACTTCCTTTCTTTGGTTTATGTTGAGTACAAATTGTTCAATTCTCAGAGACTTTGACTCCAGAACACTTTCACTGTAGATATATGTGAGTTTATTTTTCAGATAATATTAACCCGTTCCAAAGGGTTAAGAGGAACCATGCACCAAATATAAAGCAACATTTTAGCCTGCAGTTACTAATAATCTCCGGTATTATAGGTGAGCACTAAATAGGATAAACATCAGCATTAAAAATTTAAGTAAATTCAAAGAAATTATGACAAACAATTGTGTACCTAGACAAAGAGATTTTAAAGGTAATAACAATATTTAAATCAGAGCATATGTATAATATTGTTGAAACACATAATTAAAAAGGTCAAGTGACAATAATCTACCAAATTGTGCTTCAAACAAGCATATTAAATAAACAAAGGTCAAAATAGTAACATATTTACTTATATATTTTAAAATATTTACAGATTCATAAATAACATGAAAAATTTGATAATTTTATTTGTTTTAATTGGACGTTAATCGGATTATCAATTTTGTTGAATGCACATGTAATTCCAGTTTATTCGTAAATACAAATACACAGAGTGAGGGTCAAAAGTCTTGCATAAATTCAATAAAAATGTATCAAATTTATTTTCAGAAAATCGCTGGAACACAGCAAATTTTGATTTAAA
Organism: Octodonta nipae; assembly: GCA_034190945.1. Classification (NCBI taxonomy): domain Eukaryota; kingdom Metazoa; phylum Arthropoda; class Insecta; order Coleoptera; family Chrysomelidae; genus Octodonta; species Octodonta nipae. Next base: position 59,357,832 of record CM067221.1, read on the forward strand.
TGGCCCATGTTTTGACGTAACAGTTAGCTATACAGGGTCGTTTATTTAGTAGTTCAGTTTCTTATCAGTCACTGTCACGTCATTGTAAAATTAGCTTATTCCACAATTGCCAGTAAGAAGATGGACAGGTTTAGTTATGGTAAAATGTGGTGATATAATGAGGACTCATAACGAGGTTTGCAAAATAATAATAAAGGAAACAGGCCTGCTTAGATCTAGTATATTCTCAGTTTACGAGCACTAATTCACTAGTTTAACGATGACCTTCTAAATCGTCGACTGCAATTTTTCGAAAGTGTAATGAATATAGTCAATAATGTTTTTTTTTTAATTGCAGAATATATTTTTTGACGACTAGGCGTTCTTTCTAAATGTTGAGGTCTACAATATATTACATTCAGCGATTTGGTGCACCTCCAAATATACACGAAGAATTTTGTCATCAATGGATTGAGCGAAGAAGTGAAATAGAGTGGCCTGATGTAACTCTTATGGACTTTCTTCGGGGTGTTTCTCTAAAACATATGTGGATAAGCCGAACAGTTTAGAATATATAATTAATAAAATCATATGTTAAATACAACAGATATAAAATGATACGAAACGTGCTCAGAGAATGCGAATTTCGGCTTGCTTACTGTCAATGTCAATGGGATATAGTTCTAATATCTCCCATAATGTAGATTAAAATAAATAGTTTTTTATATTTATTACCAAGACCCTGAAACTGTCCTGATTTGAGCTATACATAGCCTTTAAACGATCACTGAATAAGTGAAGGTTCAATAATCGGATTCTGTGACTTAAAAAACCTGTCGGTGGTTTGCCCACGTTTTCAAGTATTTTATTTGGTTCGATCTTCAAATGGCCTTGAAACGACCTCTAAAAGCTCTCTGAATGATCTTGCTTGGTTAAGAAAATCAGATAATTGAATTCAGGGAACCCGAAAACCAAAATATATAAAAGTTATATTGTTAAAATAAGTGTTCAATATCAGTTATTCAGTTATACCTCCTCCGAGAACTGTAAATGTCCAAGTTTGGGGCCTGGTATCAAGAAAAATTTGCCGTTATGACAGAATTTTTTCCAGTGGTGTTGCAAAGGGTCCTTTCCATAAGAAAAGCATTGTCAATAACGTTTAAACAGTATATGGAAGACCCTGTATGCTTCGCTGTTGCTTGAAGAGGCATGGATAATTTGAAACAAAATTCGACGTGTTCGAGCGTTTATTGAATATATGCAAGACTTTTGACTGTCAGTGTATACGTATGCTTTGATCAATTATGGCCAATCAAGCCCACAAATACAAATTTGTGGGTTATGCTTGAATAAACGGAAAAGTCTTATTTATTACTGTAATACTCTGTTGTTTCACAGGTTTTAAATACTTAATATCATCTTATTATTAAAAAATATTATTAGTATTAATATATTACCTATTAAGTATACAGATCATTTTTACAGCATTCATCCACCTCATAAAGTTTTTTCCACTGGTTTCTATGAAACTTTATAAAATTTCCATGAAAACGCGTATCACATTTCTGATGGGAGATATTTGCACATATGTGAATGCAAAAAACTATTCAGGAATTAATTTACATTTTTTAACAAATTTATAAATATACAAATTAGGACTTGGTAAATAGTTAATTTAAACGTCGGTGGAACCGACTCGCTTGCTGAGTTTTTCTAATAATCTGCTCTCGTATTAAGTCCAACAAACAAATCAGAAACAAGACTGACAACATGAAATCTACTTTCAATATATTTATGTAGAAAAAAACTTTCGCGAATATAGAAATAAGATAAAGGCAAAATTTGATGATTAAATAAATATATAAGAATATTCCGTTACAAGGAATTTAAAATTTACTGAAAAATTACCGAATAAGTAGAATAACTACATATAAAAGAAAATCGGAACAGTCCAATGAAAGAACAAGGAATATATTATATGGTACAAGTAACGTCAGATTTATATATCATAATCCCATAAAACGTCAATTGCACAGGCAGGCCCTTGAATAAATTTATTTTGGAGCAAACGTGCTAAAATAAAGTAGCACACTCATTTTTTAGACTTAAAAGTAATAATTATTTATATACAAGCATATCCCTACCTATGTTATAAATGTGAATGTTAGTTTGTTTGTTACGCCAAAACTACTCAACAGATTATCATGAAATTTGGTACACATATTCTTAGAGGTATTAGAAAAGACATAGAATAACTTTTTATTTAAAAAATATTTTCTACGGTGGGTAAAAAAATATTTTTGCACACAAGATGGTTTTATATATATATATAGCTATAGCTTCAGCTGTTTGAAAATTTTCTTATTTATTGTTATTTTGTTCTGTCACTTATAAGCTATACTAAAACTATTTCATTTTTTGAGGTTAGGTGTCAGTTAATTGTTTTAGTTATTACTAGCTGCTTTTAATTTTTGCCCTGCTCTTCTTTAACTTTTGTTGTAGTAAATTATTTCAATAAAACACGTTTTCAGGTTTTAAAACCTTATTGTATGTAGTAATTTTTAAATACTGAATCACTATTGTAACTCATTGCTAAGGCAACATAATTACTAAAACCGTTTTAAATATCGAAAATAACTATAAAGCAAGAGTAGTTTCAAACCACCAAGCCTAAAATCCTATGTAATTTATGTATCTACTAGGTACTTCATTAAACTTGATTGTTGCTAGACACGGAATTCAAAAATATTGTAGATAGTAAATTAATTTGTATGTAATAAGCAAATTTTATTAATTGAATTTTTTATTACGTTGTGTGTAGATACCACAGCTGCTTTTTAGTTCTATTTTGAAGTGGGCCAGTTTTGTTTGTTGTCAATTGTTTTATTAGTCAGACTGGTCAATAAATATACAACATTATTTTCAATCGTTTGGTCTAGGCAACTAATGCCATCTTGCAAATATAAATTATATTTTAATAACCAAATATTTTTCTTAAATTTTTGACCACTATAAATGGATTCATACCCCGCTTACTTCTTCATGTGAATAAACTTGCACAAACACTATTTCACCTATTGTAGACACAGTAAAGATTCTAATATTGTTTGACCTTGCTCGTTTGTCTTATTACACGTAGCTTTCATAACAACCTTATCCTGCCTCAGTTACAAATTGCAGGCTTCAGGGCGACCAACAAGCCAAAATATGAGCAACAAGTATCTTATCACAGCACCCTAGCGACTAGTGTTGCACAAACCGTGTGACATTATCTCTCTACCCATAAATCGTTGCCCTGTCATATACAGAAACAATTTGCCTGGTATCCATTTAAATAGCCAAATTAGAGCGTTTGCAGTAGTTGAGCTTTGCGAAGGCAAGGGTATTAGAAAGAGCGACGTTGGTGAGTAATAAGCTTATTACTTATAAAATTTTGTCCCTGATCTAAGCAACATTGTTTACTTGAAGTAGAAGTCCGTTAATTGTACAATAACAATTAATTATAAATGAATTCATTATGAAAATGTTAATACATGTATTCAGAAAATGTAGATCTTAAATAACTACCTAAAATTATTTACATTAGTTCCTAGTTCAAACGCCGTTTCTTATAAAGTTGTCTAATAGAAATCAAACTTTATAAAACAAACAAACAGATCAAAAAAGACCCATTAAAGGTTCAAACTAATTGAATATTAAACAAAGTATTTTTTAGCAGTTCTATAATTTTATTATGTATATAGTTTAGAATATATTATGTGCATACAAAATATTTGCTATATATCTTTATCTCAAAAAATCGATTGTGGAAGCCGTTACTTTGTGATAGTCAATGAAACTAATTACTTTGTTTACTATCACTAACACATTTATTCACTAAAAACATGTGACTAGTTTCGATGCCTAGCGCATCATTTTCAAACATATATAAACAATGAAAAAACCCATCTAACAAACCTTAAATACAAAACAAATGACCAAATACACCGACATAATGGTTAGCCGGTCGTGGTCAATAACATAATGAATATAAAACTAAACGGATATAAAGGTATTATACAACTACCTGATATTCTAAGATTATCACCGGGAATACCCGTTCTAACGTAGTAATTCGAACAGGGGTGTTTTTACAAAGTTATAAACTCCTGACCTGTTGTAAATACTAACTTTGTCCTTGGCGTTAAATGATACATTTGATAACTTGAATTGTGATTTGAAGCTAACTATGATATCCTGGGATGATAGAATTCTAGCGATTTTGTTACTCACGTTTCCAAAAGAAGTTAATGAAATGTACTTTGTAGGATCTGTATTTTTGACAAAGGGATAGATGCTTCGATATGCTAGTTGAAGCTCTTTTCGGGAGATTAGTTTCATAATTAAATTAGGATTGATGTCGTTATTTTTGGCTATTATATTAATAGTATCTAATTCTTGTTTTAAATAACTTTCTGATAATGGGATAGAAAAGGTTCTATGAATCATATTTTTGTATGCGGATAATTTATGGTTTAGCGGACTAAATGAAGACCCGTGAATTGTGGTGTCAGTAAATGTTTGTTTTCTATATATGTTAAAACTTATTGATGGATTATTCCGAGTAAGAGTAAGATCTAAAAAGTTAATTTTGCAATCCTGTTCTATTTCTATTGTAAATGATATGTTGGGATGTAACTTATTAATAAAGCTGAGAAAAGTAACTAATTGCCTAAGTGTTCCCGTAAAATAAGCTAGAATGTCGTCTACGTATCTGTACCAGAAAAACATATATACTTTTTCCCTAAAAAGGAACTCATTATATCATTTTCTAAATTTGACAGGAAAATGTCTGCGAGCAAGGGACTGAGTGGCGAGCCCATTGCTAAACCGTTATTTTGAACATAAAATTTGTTATTGAATTGGCAATAATTTTGAGAGAGGCATAATTCGAAAGCTGATAAAGCTGGTAAAGAAATAGAATCAGCTTTCGTATTATGCCTCTCTCAAAATTATTGCCAATTCAATAACAAATTTTATGTTCAAAATAACGGTTTAGCAATGGGCTCGCCACTCAGTCCCTTGCTCGCAGACATTTTCATGTCAAATTTAGAAAATGATATAATGAGTTCCTCTTTAGGGAAAAAGCATATATTTTTCTGGTACATTGAGCGAATTATTTATTAGGGCTAGACGAGGAGTGAAAAATATGTATTTCTTACAAAGTGCCCACGAGTAGCTACTGTATTGTTAATGTGCTTTTCCTTTCTAATCCAAACATCTTAGTACGTAAGATTATTAAAGTTTTTGACCTAGCGATTTGATTATTGCTATTTAAATAGGGTTTTATCCAAAATTTTTTTTTATGATATGACAAATTTTTTAAATTATCAGCTGATGTCGCACGAAATACTTCAATTTTTCCCGGTTTAGTCGATCTAGCGAGTATCAATGGGGTACGTGTTATATCTTGTATTTTTATATCCTGAGAAAATGTATAAATATATGCCTGCATAATTTGAACGATGATCACTTCATGTTGATTGAAAAGTCTAATTTTTGTGTAATGACAACCTTATGTCAAAAGTGAACAAGCAAGTTGTGGAAGTAATATTGAAAGATCGATGGGAATCCTGTAATTTATATAAATATGGCACACAATGACTCCGGACGAGCAGAAACTGGGGGAACAGAATGGAAAAAGAAGACAAACAATCAAAATACTCAAAACTCAAAGAATACTTTTCATCTTTGAGTGCTTATTGGTTGAAAATTATGACAGAAGTACCAGTATGGAAAGTGCGAAGAAACATTAGAGAAACGCACCTGGGGGAAAATGTTAAAAAATAAGTTTCTGAATGTAAAAATACAGTTTGGTTTACTCCTTGATGATGACAACTTAGAGTTGTTGAAACGGCGTTGAGTGTTTAAAATAAAGGTTTGGTGTTAGGGTGCAAAACTGTATTTTTACATCTGTGACACACCAAAGGTTCCCCAGCATTTCCATTAGTAAGGTTCTAGTATATTTGTCGAGTTATTCCTTGGTGCAAAAGTTAAGTAAGAGGTGGAAAACTCACTAACAATGAGTATGACATGGATTAGAATGACGCAGAATGTGTTAGGTGTGAGTGAAGTCACTTAGAAGGAAGTATACTGAACAAATGCCGAAAACTCGGAAGAGAATTTGGAGTCTACGTCAATTCCAATGATGTGAGGATTTATTCTACACTTTATTTATATGACTACCGGTTTTATGTAAGTAAACATAACATACTTTCTGCTGACATTAAAATTATTGAATTACAGATATCTACTAAATTAAAAAGTCCCTATAAATTGTTAATCACCAGAAAGTGTTGATTGCTAGAACACAAAAGAACATTTACGAGACCACAGAATCGCACCCAGAACTTACTTTAGGTAATTTTTGTATGCACAGAATAAAATCTAAAAGAATAGATGTAAATTATGGTTTCTAAGTCATGACAAATTTCAAAGCGTTTTTGGTTACGTGTTTTTGCTACTTAATTTTTCTTTTTTGTGTTTCGACACAAAATTAATTGCTATCTCTGAAACAAATTTACACAAATAAATTATAAAAAATAATTATCAGTTAGATTTTAACAGTCCGAGATATATTTTTAAAATAGTAAATTAATATATATATATATATGTTATATCACACTTTCAAAATTTCTCTTTTTTTAAAAAAGACTTTATTTATACTTCACAAATAATTAAACTTTTACTATAAACTTGAAAATAATGAAAATAATAATAAAACTTTATAACAATAGAAAAAAGACAAAAATGAGCGTTAAACTAAACCAGACAGAACTGTAAGTAATAATGAATAATGAAACAAGGCAAATGTATAATTTATAAGCTAAGAATGCTGACGAAGCTGCCGCCGCGCTTGCAGTTCTCACGGATGTTCGTCTGCAGGTAACTGGAGACGACACGTGTTATGCTGACTCAGCTTGGGATCTGTTGGTAGGTTGTTTCATATAAGTCGTTTGAATAACTTATATAACAACTCCCATCCATATAAAAAAGTTGATGCTACAGCATCGACTTTTAAGGGAGGTTCTGCAATTCCATATCCTCGACAGGACTAAGGAGGCTATGGAGTTTTACCCTGGGCTTGATGGTTGATGGACCTGGTGATGGTGCTAGATCGGCAGAAGGGCTGATCGTTGGAGGCTTCTGGAATTTCTTCCTGATGATGCTGATGGAAAGGAGGGCAACCACAATTGCGGTTGTTGCTATTGTGATGATCGTAAACCAGGAGGTGTGTTTCTCCAAGAATGGTTGGTCTAGGAGCTTTTCCAATTCCCTGGAGTATTGGCTAAGCTTATGGTTAGCGATATTCAGGTCTCTGGCATCCAATTCCTGTAGTCTCATGGGTTTCAACTTTGGAAGTTGACTGATAGTTGGCAGGTTGTCGCAACAGTTGTAGGGGATGTTGACTGGGTGACTTTTAAGTGTGATGTTTTCAACGTTGTTGGTGGTCTTTCTGGCATGGACCCTGGTGTTACCGATGAAGGCATTGCAACTGGGTTGGATGGTCAATAGAGAATTTGTCGATATGGATTGGGTAACGACATCTTCTCCCTTGCACTTGATGTTGATGGGCAACTGTCCGGAAATCGAGATTAACCAAAGGTTCAGATCAATCTCTTGAATATTATACTCTTCGGCATATAATATTAAAGGCTTGCAAGTTGAAAGAAGGGCCGCTGGCTGTCTAAGAAGCTGTGCTTCGCAGAGGGCTTCTTTGTCTATGGTGTGTGGAATAACTTTGGAACAGATCTTATGTTCTTTAGATAATGGCTTACAGTCACTCAGGTCTTCGAAAGATGCGTACAATAGCGAATCGTCATCTCTCGCGATATATTTTAATTTTGTTGGAAGAATATGGTGAAATCCTGTTCGATAATCCAAAACTGGGATAGGATACAAGCGGTACAGTGTATAAGTTTCAGGATTGACTAAGGGAATTTTTAGTACAAAAACAATTTTAGTATTGATCTGAAAAGCTTCCAATTCTATTAGATCGATATATCTAGCAACATTTGAACTATAGGTTGGAAGTGGTAAGTTATTTTCATGAAGTGACTGTGATATTTTCTGAAGGGAGTAGACCAAATCTACTGGGTTTATAATTGAGCTATGTAAGATTTTTAGACGAGCGAAAGAGACTGCAGTTAATACATCGTTGAGGGTATCTTCAATGTATACGTAACTTTCCATTAAGCTTTCACACAAATCCAAGACATTGGCTTGAAGTTCATAAAAAGCCAGATCGTCTGTAATGAACTCAATTGACTTCCTAATTGCATCAATATTTTCCGAAAATATTTTCTCTTCGGACTGAAATTTTTGTATTGTGGTGTTAAGGTTCTTAATGACCGAAGTTGTTACGGATAATTGTCGTTTCATTAAGTTTTCAATTTGATGTTAGTCTTTAGTTATTTTATTTATAGAGTCACTAAAGTATTGTCCGTCTGTTGCATCTAAGTTACCGGAAATAGATTTCCAAATTGATCCCAGTCCGTTAATGAGTCCGCGTTTCTTTCTGTTGGTACTGTAAGTCTCAGTGTCAGCGAAAATTTCTGTATATTTGATGTTAACAGATTTTGATATTTGTTTCAGGAGGCTTACATGAGTCTGTACTTTTAATTTGAATATTTTAACGTTAGTTTTGTTGTGGTTAATAGTATCTAAAAGTCTGTTCAGTATATTGTCTTTGTTTAAAATAGCGTCTCGAAATGGGCTTAAATCTTTGTAAACAAGGAGTGTCCAGTTGTCATTAGAAATTTTAAGGGTTCCTTCTTCATGAAAGAAAACTCCTATAGTATTGTTAACAGGCGTAATGGAGTACTGTTGAAGGTTCACGACTGAAAACAGTCCACAGAATCTGAAAAAAGGGATTTATTCAAAATAGGGTTTTAGTCTGTCAAAGTTAACTTTAGTTATTTGGTTTGTTTGTAAATTTATGACGGTGGCAGAGTTTTTTCGTATTGCGGTAATTTCGAAGGGGCCGTTGAATTTGTTTTCGGCTTTGTTTTTGATTTGGGACTCTTTTCGTAGACTTTGTCGCCTACTTTGTAATCGGGTTGTTTAGTAGAAACGTGTTGGTCAAATCGCACTTTAGATTTTTCTTTCTGTCTTTCGGTTTTAGCACGGGCGAGTCTGTAATAATAGTCCATTCTGTTATTTAGGTCTCTTACGTATTTCGAAATAAGTTTTTCCTGGTTGTAAAGGGTTTCTGGAGGCCTACTAGAAGTGTGCCCAAATATGAGTTCATAGGGCGTGAAACCGGTGGTTTTATTTTTTGTGTTATTATAACAGATGATGGCATAAGGGAGGACATTAAATGGATGTTCGGTTGGATGTTCCGCTGTATTTGCCCTTATCATTTCTGCTAAGGTCGCGTGAAATCTTTCAATAGAACCGTTTGACTCGGGATGTTGAACGCTGGAGAATGTCAGTTTTATGTCGTATAGTTGGCATAAATCCCGCATTAAAGTGTTGTCAAATTCACGGCCATAGTTACAATGGATGCGAAGTGGAGTGCCGTAATGTTGAAAGAAAATCAAAAGGGTGTTTACGACAGTTGAAGCTGTTTTGTCGTTTATGGGGTAGGCTTGTGTAAATTTCGTTAGTTCGTCCCTAATAGTCAGTGCATGATTTCTAGATGGATACTCGAAGATGTCAATGTTAATACGTTCGAAAGGAGTCTTGGGTGTTTCCGTAATAACAAAAGGTTCACTTAGGTTTTTCCTACAGAACTTTACCTTTTGGCAAGTTTCGCAGGATTTGATGAATTGTTCTACAGTTTTAATTAAGCCGGTCCAATTGTATTTTTCCCTAATACGTCTGATGGTTTCGTTAATGCCACGATGGAGAGTGGTATTGTTGTATTATTATAGGAATTTCATCTTCGGTAGGAGTTGTAACAATGTTTTGGCAGATTTTCAGTTTGATTTCTTTGTCGGAGAGAATGAAAGATAAAATTTCGAGAATGGGAAGTTCTATGTTATTTTCTATGCAGTATGTTTCGGAGTCGTTGAATTGGTCTTGGTTGGTATAAATAATTTTGAAAAGATGTGAGACGACAGTTTCAGGGTTATAGGGCAAAGGTACAACTAAGTATTTTCTATGCCTGACAGATTTACTGGCCATGATGTTAAGAGTGTCATTACTGAAATTAGGTTCTTCTTCGAAAAAGTCATCAATAATTTTGTCGTGTAAGTCGTTAGTTTTATTTTGCCAAAAGAATGTAACTATGCGTTTGTGGGACTTGTCTAAAAGTTGAGAATTGGATATTTCAATTTTAGAGTAATCGATTATTGACTCAGTTTTGTAGAGTTGAACAAATCGATTAAACTCAGCGATAATTCTTTCGTCATGTTCGTCGTCATTGTCAGAGTTTTCAGGTTGTTCGGAGTCAGTTTCGTTGTTAGCGAAAATTTTGATTTTGGAAAGGAAATCAGCACATTGCTTGAAATGGTTGATTTTGATGCGAGAAAGAGCATCTGCGTTTTGGTTTACCTTGCCGGGCTTGTACTCAATCTTATAATTATATTCCTCTAGCTTAAGGCGCCATCTGGCTAGACGACTGCCAGGATCTTTGATGGAAAAGAGCCAAGTAAGCGGACGGTGGTCACACAGGAGTGTAAACCTTCTCCCAAAAAGATATGGTCTGTAGTGCTTAACAGCCCAAACTATGACCAACAATTCTCGTTCGATGGTGGAATATCGTGTCTCTGCAGCACAGAGGGTGCGAGAAGCGTATGCAACAGGGAGATCTTTTCCCACGGGGCCTTGAGAAAGAACCGCTCCAATAGCAAAAGCACTAGCATCAGTAGTGAGCAGGAAAGGTTCTTCAAAGTTTGGATATATCAGGATTGGGTCAGATACAAGGGCTTGCTTCAGTTCATTGAAGGAAGACTTGCAATCTGCGTCAAAGATGAACTTGACGTCTTTTTGGAGTAGTTTTGTCAGAGGTTTAGAGATCTTCGCAAAATTTGGTATGAAGCGTCTGTAATACCCAGCGAGACCAAGAAAAGATTTGATGTCTTTCGGAGTTTGGGGTTGAGGAAAGTTCTGAATACATTCAACCTTTGAAGGGTTTGGTTTTACACCTTCTTGTGTGATAAGATGGCCAAGATAAGCCACTTCTTTACGAAGAAATTCGCACTTATCAGGTTGAATTTTTAGGTTAGACTTCCGAAGTCGTTTAAAAACTTCTTTCAACCGGGAAATATGTTCATGGATGGTCGGAGAGTAGACGATGATATCATCCATGTAGACGAGACAACGTTCATTCTGTATACCCAGAAGAATATTGTCCATGACCCTCTGAAAAGTAGAAGGTGCATTATTTAAACCAAAATGGCATACGAACGAATTCGTAATGACCATTTTCGACAGAAAAGCCAGTCTTAGGAATATCTTCCTCTTGGATTTCCAACTGGTGGAACCCGGAAGCGAGATCCAGTGTCGAAAATTATTGACACTTTCCAAGTTGGTCGAGAAGATCAGAGATATTTGGCAGAGGATATTTATCATCTACCGTCAATTCATTTAATTTCCTGTAATCGATAACTACTCGCCACTTTTGTTTACCAGAAGCATCGAGCTTCTTGGGGACGACCCATACAGGGGAGGACCAAGGAGATGAGGAGTGCCTAATGATACCTTTTTCGAGCATTTTTCCAATTTGGGTTTTCACTTCCTCTTTATGAACTTGAGGATATCTGTATGATTTAGTGAAAGCAAAGATTAGTGATTTGTTCGCGTTCTTCGTCATTTAGATGTTCAGTTCTAATTTGTTGTCTAATAGTTGAGTTTCTGTCTATGTATTGGCAATCATGATAATCGTCTGTATTGAAATTCATAAGAGGGTGAGTTTTCTCAAATGGTTCCAGTTTTAAATCAGAAAAAGTTACTGTTTTGGGCATCGCGTTAGCGTTGATGATGGAAGTTAGAAATTCACCTTTTGAGTTAATGTGTACGAGTGCGTTTGGAAGTCGTACTCTGTCAATTTCTTGAGTTGGTAAGATGGCGTCGATGTTAGAAAGATCGTATTTAAGTTTAAAGATCTTTTCTGTGCGTGCCTCAATAGTTATTTTGTTTTGTGTGGGTGTAGTTATATTTGGCTTAACATTGGGTGTGTCGGGTACATCAGTCAATGGTTGATCGTTATCGGGAACTTTGTGTAAAGGGATGGTTTTAAAATTTGTTATGAGCTGTTTAGAATTAAGTCAACTATGCATTCATAGTGTTCAAGAAAATCTAATCCTAGTATGCCGTCAAACTCAATGTCCAAATCGTATATAAAAACTTTATGTGGGTTACGTGGGGCGAATGGGATTAAAGTAGATTGTGAAATAGGGATTTTTTCATGGGTAATTCCTTGAATCGTTACCCTTTCAGGAGATCTTTGGGTGAAATTGTTTACGGTATTTTCTTTGAAGATAGAGATACCAGCTCCGGTATCAATAAGTAGTTTGAATTTAGAAGAAGCGTCAAGAATGTAGTAAAGGTTTTTAGAGTTAACTGTAAGAAGTGGGCTTAAAGAAATAGTTGCTCCGGGAAGTTCAAGTCGGGGTTCAAATCGTCCAGATTGAGGTTTTGAATCTGGGTTTCGACTTCGCACAAAGTTGTTGTCGAATCGGGAGGTTGATCTAGGCTCGGAAGCGCTAGAAAATCCTGATAATCGTGACAATTAAAAGGCTCGACAGGGGTATCGTCAAAAGTTTCTTCGAAGCCTGAATAATTTTGACTATCATCCTCGTAGTCATAAGTATTGTAATTATCGGTATAATAATCCGAGTATGGTGAGTAACCATCATTTTGATGTTGATTGAAATGATGTGTCCTTTCAGGACGGTTATTCGGGTTATTCTGTATAACCGAAGGACGAGAATAATTTGGGTTCATTTGAGACCTAAAAGGGGGTCTCTGGAAGTTTGATGGACGAAATTGTTGTCCTTGTTGAACGGGGGGATTGTTTGTAGGAAAATTTGGCCTTGTTTGTTGATTAGGCCCAACAGGATTTGGTCTATAGTTTAGATTAAACGCTTGAGAACCATTTTGTGTTTTCAAACGGCAATTTGCGGCTATGTGGCCTAATCGACCACAATGAAGACACTTAAGAGGTTGTGTCGGCTTTCGTGCTTGGAAGTTGGGTTTGAGAGGAACAGATTTGTTCGTTTTTTGGTCCTCGAAATAAGAAAGTTGAAGCTCTCTCCTAATCCGGGAGTGTGCTTCTAGAAGATCTTTTGGATTACTTGCACGAATTACTTGTCCTAACCGGGGTTCTAATCCCGTAAGAAGGGTATTCATGACCATAGTATCCACTAGAGTGGTCTGGGCGTCTTTTTGTTCTGGACTAAGCCCAGCCGTTTTGTGGATGCAGGAGTGCATTTTCGCACTCAATACCTGGAGTCTATTGTAAAACGTTAGTGGAGACTCGTTCGAAAGTTGCTTTAGACGTTGTAAGTCGTGAATAAGGGAAGAGAGATCACGAGAATCTCCAAAGTGTAGGGTCAAGAGTTGCTTGATTTCAAGGTACGATCCGGGGTTCCTTGAATTTATCAACTACGCCGCTTTCCCTTTGAGTTTATTTTTGATATGGATCACTAACAAATATTTTTGATCCGCCGTGGACATATTATATGCGCAATTACACGCATCTATAAAGGTTCCCAAGGAAATTTGGTCGCCTTCAAATTCGGGTATAACGGAAAATATCTCCGTTAACCGGTATCTTTCTGTTTCAGGTGTACCTGAATTTGGTGAAGCTTGTGCCATGTTTATCAATATAAATGAATTGGAGTGTAAAGTTTATAGAATAAAATGTTAAAGGGTATAGAGAATTAATAAACTGTAGAATACGTTAATGGGAATAACGATTGTTTGAATGATAGAACAGTATGGTATAAAATGTAAAGCAATTAAAAACGATAGATGAAAATATCAACTCAAATAAATCAATTATTCAGATAATAAATCAATAAAATAAGTAAATCAGATATATAAAATGGCAATAAATAAATAAAATAAATATATCAAATAAATCAAGTAATGAAATAGATCAATATTTCATTCAAATCAAATATATAAAAATCAAATAATAAAATCAATAAAAATCAATGAAATCAAATGTATTAAATCAAATTATTAAAAATCAATTCTCAATAAAATAAATCAAATAATAATTACTTAAAACGAATGACGATTCACCATTACTTACATCAACAGGAACATTGAAAGCGCTGTGTTCTACATTTGATTGCAGTGAGGACTTCTTCCAGGTTCGTTGTTCCGTTGAGGGATAGGAATCCGCCGCTACCAGTTAGAGTACTCGTGTTCTAGTAACGTTAGACGGATCCTACTGACTGCGCCAATTTGTTATATCACACTTTCAAAATTTCTCTTTTTAAAAAAGACTTTATTTATACTTCACAAATGATTAAACTTTTAATATAAACTTGAAAATAATGAAAATAATAATAAAACTTTATAACAATAGAAAAAAGACAAAAATGAGCGTTAAACTAAACCAGACAGAACTGTAAGTAATAATGAATAATGAAACAAGGCAAATGTATAATTTATAAGCTAAGAATGCTGACGAAGCTGCCGCCGCGCTTGCAGTTCTCACGGATGTTCTTCTGCAGGTAACTGGAGACGACACGTGTTATGCTGACTCAGCTTGGGAACTGTTGCTAGGTTGTTTCATATAAGTCGGTTGAATAACTTATATAACATATATATATATATATATATATATATATATATATATATATATATATATATATATAATTGAAAGAACGATTTTTTCCCTAGATCACAATACATTTTTAGCGGAAGAACAAAATAGAACAGACTATTTTTTTTTCATACAGAAAAGAAAAAAAAAGAAGTTAAGACAATTACAACTAAAATCATGATTTGAAACAGAAATTAGCAAGAAAACCTCAGAACCATAATGAACTGAACCTACACTAGATGCCATACCATCCAAAATTGTTAGTTGTATTAATTTGAAGGAGAAAAATTGGAAAGCAGTTTGAACTTTTAGTTCCAGCTCCTAAGTGTATACTACTACACTCACACAGAAAAATTAAGAAAACTGCATAATGACAAAAGTAGATGCTAAAACCGAATTTATTGACCAAACTGTCGAAGAGTAAAAGTGTTCTTAACACCCATATCAAGAACATAGTTTTAATAATTTATATTTAAAAAAAGAACGGACTTTAACTGGCTTAAAATAAAAACCGTTTAGAAACCGTGTGCAACCAATGACTATTTATCGGATTTATGGTACAATTAATTCTATTGATTATTTTAGCGTATTCTTATCTCAACTCCTCTCTCACTAATTTGTATATTTTTATACTATCCACATAATTTTAACTTATTTATTGTTTTATTATTTGGCCCACTTTCCATAAATGTAACTCTAATTCACCCTATATTGCAACCACCCTGTAAATATTTCCTGGATATTGGTATATTTTTCTATTGTTTAAATCACCCTGTATACCTATAATTTAACTTCACCCAATAAGCCAAGTATAACTAACTACTTATGTCCCACACTAATATAACATTTTTTTAACCACCCAGTATAACAATAACTCCACTCCACCTTATATTTCAATAACCCTGTATACGCTTCTAACGTTTTTCGAATCCGCCGCCGTATAACTCGAATATCCTTAATTATTTTTTTAAGTTATTTTTTCACTCTGTATAACTATAGTTTTACATCAGTCTTATTTCAATCACCTTGTATACGCAACTACTTATGTTCCAGCCCAAAAAACAGTTTTTGAACCATCCTGTATAACTTTAATTCTATTTCGCCTCATATTTGAACCATCCTATATAAGGAACTGCTTATGTAGCAACCAATATCAGATTTATTTGTAAGATTTTTGAACTCAACTGTCTAACTGTAATTTTACTTCGCCCAATATTTCAACTGCGTATATTGCTTGAATTTCGATGCACGCACACACCTACCACCGTATACCATATAGAAAACATTGCTCACCAAAAAATTGAATATTTTGTGGCATTTCACTCAACTGCAATGAAAACCGTTACAAACACCCTGTAAGATATACTTTCATGGCATATCTTGATATTTATGCGTGACATTTATAATGAAAAAATTTGACATTTAGATTGATGTTTACCGTGTTTTTGTAAATAATTTTGCGATTTTCGGAAAAACGGTATGATTTAGGTTATAATTATCTATAATCTAAAAAATACGGTATCAAGCTCGAACATCCATTTGTTGAATACAATTTAAAATATTCAAATTGGTTGAGTCGTTTTAGAGGAAACAGTGTAGATTTATTGAAATTCACTGAAATGTAGTCCCTTAATTATTGTTTTTTTTTTCTGAAAGATCGTAAATCTCACGTTACAGAAAATAATATGGTACCTTTCTGCAATATTGCATAATACAATGCCGTTTAAATCATCAAATTTGCCCAGGCCGATTTTGAATAATCACAGCAATGAAAACGTGCCGACGAATTGATAACCACCTCCTTTTTGGAAGTCGGTTAAAAAATCGATTGGGGCATACGTCTCTCTGCCAGATTTGGGATTAAATTGTCTAACAAGGCATTGAATGTACTCATTTGGTTTGTAAGATAAGTACAGCGTCGCTTCGCATTCCTTTCTAGAAGGTCGTCTGGTGAAAGGTTTATTTTGTTGGTTTAACTGCTCTTTGAGTTCGTTTCTTTTCAGCGTCTACTGTTATAGCCGCGCGACGTATAGCTCTTCATTTCAAGTATATCTCTTCATTTCAACCCATTCTTCTGAAAAAATCTCGATCTTTCTGTGTTGAAGGGGCATTTATATCTTCATTAACCAATTGCGGGTTTAACTTGAATCGAAATCTTGGGCACATCTTCTTGCCTAACCAGCCTTTCTGTGGCAGCCAGTAGTGCCAATTCCAATCATATCATTTCTTTATACAGGGATACAGGGTGTTTTGAAGAAGGTTCGCCAAACATGGAGGACAGATAGGTGGGCTCATTTGCTATATCATGTAGCCCATATAACATCTAGATAGCTTACGGTTTTAGTCTTTTTTTTAATTTAATATTTTTCACTCAATTCTCAGATTTTTACATTTTTTTATTTTTCATACTATTTTAGTCTATTCACTATTTTTAATAATTGGTTGTAAAAATGATATGAGTCCACAAATTGCGAATTTCCATAAAAAAAGTGATTAAGTTAAACAATTTATCACTTTACAAATAATAATAATAATAACACCCGTGTGGTGTCCGGGTTAGAATAGCACCATGGTATCTACCGCCTGTCGTATGAGGCGACTAAAGGGGCAACTGTCCGCTGACCTACTACCTAGCCTTCCTCCCTTCCCCAAAACTCGCACGGGATGATCTGGTTTAAATCATTTCATCTGGGAACTGACAACCTCACGGTTCCGAGTTACCCAGGTCACCAGGGTCAATTGGTGGCACCACCCATGAAAATGGAGTAACGTAGTAGAGGCCTCGGAAAAGAGCCGCTGCCTGGGGATCGCCAGGGCATATCTGGAGCCGGCGCTGGACATGACAGCATGCGGGACGTCGGTGGCAGGGTGCTGAGGAGGCGGGCCCCTGTCGTCCAAAGAGCTACAGCCCAAGAATCACAACAACATTCACCAATACAGTCACAGCAACAACGTGACCATCACCAACGGAGTCAAACGAGAACGAGAACTCCACCCGCAGAAAGTGTTGCGCAGGATCAACAGCCAGCGCTCACTCATGCGGGACTGATAAGACAGCGCATGAAATGGACTAGCGCCATGAATAAATTTATAATGCGCACGTTTTACAGAGTGATTAACCTTGGCCAGGACCGGACTGGATATCGCCAAATACTGCATCAAGAGTTCTGTCGTGAGTACCCAGAGCTTCAAGTTACCGAACAGAGAGTCGCAGATCAATATCGTGTCATCTTGAGAAATGGCCTTATTTCGCCTGATCAACTGGACGAAATAAAGAGCGAAGTTGAGCGCGAATTATTTGGTCGAAATACAACAGATCCAGAGCCTGAAACACCTTTAGCGCAAAGAGCAGACGAGATTGAAGAACTTCAACAAGAACAGCCAACCAACGCTGACCTGCTTGAGAAAATCCAAGCAGAAATGGAAAGAGCTCTTATAGAGTATAGGGGAACAGATCCATTGATTAGACCAACTCTTCCCAAACTAAGATCTTCTAAGAAACTGGGAATCGTCTTGTAGGCTATGAACAAATTTATCTTGCCACACTATGTTTTAGGTGTTAATACATTAGAGTCGCTACACACAATCATCTACTGTGCTGCAATTTCCATCTGCAGAAGAATTGGGGTCGCAATAAGACCAAAGCAAGACCCTCCCCAATTTAGACAAACACCTCGAATACCACCTTGGCAAAGAAGGCTAGAAGGGAAAATTAATTCTCTTCGGAAAGATATTGGAAGACTGACCGAGTACCAACGAGGGGTCAGAAACAATAGAATAGAAAGACTTGTCAAGACGATCATGGACAATAACCGAATACACTCCCAGTGGGATGGAGAAAACATCACATCTCAGCAGTGTCTGGATAGTCTACGACAAAAGCTTTCCGTATACACAAGTCGATTGAGAAAATCAGAAAAAGGGTTTTATAGAAAACTCAACAACACCAATAATAATGAAACCCTTAGTTATCCCAGTAAAACGGCGATCAAGCAGTTCTGGAAAACACAACTTTCCACAACAGTTTCCCATAACTCCAGAGCGAGCTGGATTAAGGAGGAGGAGGCTGCATTTCAGAATTATGATAAGATGCAACACCAACCATTTACAACGGAAGACACGTCCAACATAATGAAACACCTCCATAACTGGAAAGCACCAGGACCAGATGGTGTGCAGAATTACTGGATAAAGAAACTTTACGCCACCCACGATAAATTAACAGTACTCATTAATGACATAATTATCCATCCACACAAGATGCCTAGTTTCCTTACACATGGTGCTACATACCTCTTACCAAAGGATAACCTATGTACACAGGACCCAGCAAAGTACAGACCAATCACTTGCCTCCCAACCTTATACAAACTTATAACGTCGTGCATTAATCATCGCCTTTTCAGACATTGTGAGCTAAACAACATAATTACCGAACAACAAAAGGGATGCGCGAAAAACTCGATGGGATGCAAAGAACAACTAATAATTGATTCCGTTGTCTGCAATCAAGCCCACGCCAAAAGACGAAATCTCTACATGGCATATGTGGACTACAAAAAGGCCTTTGATTCAGTTCCACATGATTGGCTCATTCAGGTGCTGAAACTCTATAAAGTAAATAATTGTATTGTTAACTTTTTAGAATATGTCATGACTACCTGGCAAACCAAAATCTTTCTGAATGAAGCCGACTGTGCGATACAAACCGACTCTATCCCAATCAGAAGGGGTATATTCCAGGGAGACTCTCTTAGCCCGCTGTGGTTCTGCCTTGCCATGAACCCACTCTCACGCAAACTGAACGCGACTAACTTTGGATTCAGTCTCAAACACAACAACGTACAAGCACTAAAGATAAACCATTTGTTATACATGGACGACTTAAAGTTGATGGCAGCTACGAAACAACACTGCATGATATGCTTAAAATAGTAGAAGGGTTCTCTAATGACATCCATATGCAATTTGGCCTAGACAAATGCCGGATTATCAATATAGTGAAAGGCAAAATACAGCAGGGGCCCTACGAAATGAGAGATGGCACCTCAATTGAATCCATGGAGGAAGGCCATACTTACAAATACCTTGGAATAAAGCAGGCTCAACGAATTGATCACTCCACCATGAAAAAGGACCTATCAACAGAGTTCTATAGAAGGGTAAGACGACTCTTGAAAACTAAGCTTAACAGTAAAAATATGTTTCAGGCTATTAACACTTATGCGTGCTCAGTACTCAGTTACTCATTTGGAATAGTTAAATGGTGCAAGACGGACATTGAACAACTACAACGGAAAGTACGAGTTCTACTAACAAAAGCTCAAAATCACTATCCAAAGAGCTCCGTCGAACGTACAACGTTGCCACGGTATGAAGGAGGAAGAGGATTGGCAGATATAGGCAAGTTACGTGATCAACAAATTTCCAATTTAAGTAACCATTTCCAGAAACGCGCAGAATTTTCTGATCTACACAGAGTCATGTGTCAGGTTGATGACTCAACACCTCTGCGACTGACAGAACAACAAGTTCAAGTATACCACCAGACAACTGATCAGAAACTGCTGAAATGGAAAGAGAAGCCGCTTCATGGAAAGCATATAAATGACGTCAACCAAGATTATGTCGACAGTTCAGCGTCGAACTACTGGTTGATCTCTGGTCGTATGTTTCCTGAAATGGAAGGCTTTATATTGGCAATCCAAGATCAAGTAATTCCAACTAAGAACTATCTAAAGTATATCGTCAAAGACCCTTTTATCAACAACGACAGATGCAGATATGGTTGCCAAACATCTGAATCTATCCAGCATATCACAGGAGGTTGCCAAGCGTTCGCTGCAACTGAATACAAAGAACGACACGATGCTGTGGCAAAAATACTGCACCAGAAACTAGCGCTGAAACTCGAGCTATCACAGTCGATAAGAACACCCTACTATATATACAAACCAGAATCTATTTTAGAAAATAAGAACTACAAACTGTACTGGGACCGGACGATATTGACCGATCGGACTGTTGCTCACAATAGACCAGATATAGTTTTGGTAGATAAAGTCTCTAGAAAAACAACCTTAATTGACATAGCAATCCCTAACAACAACAATATAAATATTAAGCAGGCTGAAAAAATAGCCAAATACAGGGATTTAGAATTTCAAATACAGAGACAATGGGACATGAACAACACTCGAACAGTACCATTTGTTATGTCAACAACAGGGGTAGTCCCAAAACATCTATTAAACAATTTGAAATACCTCGGTCTGGACGAACATCTTTACCAACTGATGCAAAAAGCCGTCCTGTTAGGAACAGCCCGGACGGTTAGAAAATTCATGAGAGACTGCAGCCACGACGCCAATCACGGGCCTGATAACCTGGCAAGGGCTCCCACAGAGCTAAACCCTTTTGATATGTAGTATATCTGGGGTTTAGTGAATTTTCCCCTAAGGGCACACTATGTGTGCCTTAGAGGGAGTGTGATGCCATACATTGTATGGTCAAGTCGGGAAAAAATAAGAAGCACATCGAGAACTTATTGAGATTGTAAATTACAAGGTTAGAACTACAAAAAATAAAACATGCACCAAATTGCAATAATTTGTTATAAATTTTGTCAAACCGGCTTCTACCGCTACGGATGCAATCGCTACACGTTTTTCTGACTCCTACAGTGGTAGTCTCTAGTCGCATCTCATCCCATATTATTTCAAAAGTAACATTTAATCATACTCTTAACTACTCCTTGGTTTTAATTTTTGTCTTATAAACGAGTTGCTTGGCCCGTCCCTATACAAAAAAATCAAAGGGAGTCAAGTCTGACTACCTTGGAGGCCAAAGTATAGGGCCAATTCTCTCAATCCACGCGTTTGGGAATGAATTGTCCAGGAGCTCTCTTATATATCGCCTATAATGTGCTGGACAGTCATCTTTTTTGAATATTTTTGATCTGTCTTCCAATCGGACTTTATCAAAATAAGATCGATGTCATTTACGATATAGAATTAGACACAAAGGGAAATAATCAATATTGCAATGTCTAAGAACTTCTTGGGAAATAACACCACTGTTAAGAAAATTGCTGTACATTCCAAACGTTTCGGGGTCTAGGTCAGACCCCGTTGTCAATGGTTAAGAAACTTGATAAAAAAGGCACAATTCTAAGATGTAAATTAAAATATTTGACAATGTTGTTACGAAATTTACCCAAAGCCGACCCTGTTTCATTTCAGTACAGCAACAATCGCTTTGAGACAAAAAATGGTTCTCGAAAAGACTCGGCACCTGTAGGAGTGAGAATTTTCTATGCTGGTTTTATAAAGAAAGCAGGCTACGATCGCGAGTTCAGTTGGTGGAGCGAAGACCTTATATGTAAAATTGTTATTGTGATATCTGAATCAGCAGTTGTATATTCGATGTAAATAAAAGTTTCTAGAAAAGTGAAAGTGAATATTAGTTTTATAATTTTAAAATGAACCCACGGACTATATAGCAATATGTATTATTTGATTTCTGAGGTAACTAAGAGAATTTTATTTGTAATATACAGGGTAGCACAGAAATTTCTAAAGATCATATATTCATAAAGTTCCTTTCAAATTGGAAGAATTTGAAAGGGAGATCTTCAGAATTTTATGTGGCGCTCCTAGGTGCGACTTTGTTATAAGATAGTGCATTCGCCAAAAATGCGACCAAAGAATTTTGTTGATTCAGTGATCCCATTAAAACCATAAGGGAAAACCTAGAAAAAACCTTATGAACTATCCCGGTATTGGGTTGTTGACAAGGACATGACCATTAGCAATTTCTTCCTTAACCATCGGCAACCAGGAACGACTGAATTCTACGGAAGTAGTAGCGATACAATTGTTTGCATTTAACAAAATTAAAGCAGACTCTTTTAGTTTTCTTTTAGTGTTGTGTTCTTCTTTGTGTAATAGAACTAAAAAACTGTATTTTATGATCAAGGTCCCAAGCATGTTCACAAATTTTGGATTTTTCAAATTGTCGTTTTTTTATGTAATTTTTGTGCTCGTTTATTCGAACATTTAGAGGTCTAGAGGTTTCTCCAATATAGAATTTATTACATTCATAAGGGATTTTATAAATGCAATTTTTTGTTTTTTGAGATGTGTTATTTGGTTTGGTTTTTGATGTAATTGATTTTAGTGTATTTGTTTTAAATGATGTTTTGATATTATATCTGTTTCCCACTCTTTTTAGTCTTTCTGATAGATCCTGTATGTATGGTATAGTTATTGTATTAATGTGATTATCTTGGGAGTCAGTGTTGATTGGTGAAGTTTGATGTTGGTTGTTAGCGATTGTTTGGTATTCGATTTTGTTTAACTCGTTATTAATAAATTTATTTGGGTAATGCTTGGCAGAAAGTATATTTTTTATAAACGTTTTTTCTTCATTGAATTTATTGATGTTAGAACAGTTGGTTTTTGCTCTGTCATATAGAGATTTGATGATACCCCTTTTTACTGAATTCAGTTATATTACACAAAGAAGAACACAATACCAAAAGAAAACTAAAAGAGTCTGCTTTAATTTTGTTAAATGAAAACGATTATCGCTACTACCTCCGTAGAATTCAGACGTTCCTGATTGCCGATGATTAAGGAAGAAATTGCTAATGGTCATGTCCTTGTGAACAACCCAATATTGGGATAGTTCACAAGGTTTTCCAAGGAAAACCTAGGAAAAACCTTATAACAAAGTCGCACATAGGAGCGCCACATAAAATTCTGAAGATCTCCCTTTCAACTTCTACCAATTTGAAAGGAACTTTATGATTATATGATCTTTAGAAGTTTCTGTGCTACCCTGTATATTATAAATAAAATTTTTTTATCCAAGTTTCTTAACCATTGACAACGGGGTCTGACCTAGACCCCGAAACGTTTGGAATATACAGTAATTTTCTTAACTGTGGTGTTATTTCCCAAGAAGTACTTAGACATTGAAAAATATGCCAGAAATATTATTCTGGAAACAATTAATATTGCGTTCCAAAAAATGCGGGATGATCGATCTTATGAGATGAAATTCCATTTGAGGCAGACCAATAATATTAAAAAAAGATGACTGTCCAGCACATTATAGGCGAACTGTCAGAGAACTCCTGGACATCTCAGACCCAAATGCGAGGATTGAGAGAACTGGCCCTGTACTCTGGTCTCCAAGGTCGCGAAACCTGACTCCCTTTGATTTTTTTGTATGGGGATGGGCCAAACTCGTTTATGAGAGATAAATAAAGGCCAAGGAGCAGTTAAGAGCAAGATTAATGTTGTTTTTGAAACAATATAGAATGAGATGCGACTAGAAACTACCACTGTATGAGTATGAGAAAAAGGTGTCGCGATTGAATCCGTAGCGGAAGAAGCCGGTTTGAACAAAATTTAATTATTGCAATTTGATGTATGTTTTATTTTTGGTAGTTCTAACCTTGTAAGTTATAATCTTAAATTTTATTATGATTCTGATTACTTTCCCATAAGTGTGATATATCGTTGGAAAGGGGTTGAGGTAGAGAAGTTTTGTAAGCATTCGCAGTACTCTATGTGCTTTTTAAATTAATTACTTTTTTATGGAACCTCGCTATCATAGATTCGATTTAAGTTTTTTTTGGTGAAGATACTGTGAAAAATAAAAAAGAATTGAGAAAAAAAATTAAATTAAAAAAAGTAAGCTATCTAGATGTTATATGGGCTACATAATATAGCATGTGAGCCCACCTATCTGCTCTCCATGTTTGGCGTACTTTCTAGAAAACACCCTGTACTTTGCCCTGATTTTCATCTGTACGCTATAAGAGTGGACTCGTTTATGAGATTATCAGTAGCAACTCGGTTAAGGACATTTTCATATGAATCTGGAACATGAACAGTGAAACAAAAAGACATGCAAAGACTCAACGCATTTCAAATTTATATGTATCATGCATGTTTAGAATCATTTGGACTTCCAGACCGACCATCGGTGATTGTATTGTGCATGTGAATTCAGTTTTTTTATTGTCTGTATAGTGTTCCCTGGTATTTGTTTCATTTTGTCTATGTCAGTGGTTTCGTTCTTCCAATCCTATTCTGTCGGAAGGCTTAGCAGACTCCAAGAAGCACACAATTGGTGGCATGGTGAATTCAATAATTTTCTTATTACCTCCATACATATATATCAATACTATTATAAAATTTTGGTTGGTTTGTTTAATTGCTTGTTCGGCCATCACGTTAAGAACTACTGAACTGATTTGGCTGAATCTTTTTACATTGCAAAGCCTATAGTTTGACTTAAAATCCGGTTAACACAGAGTTACACCATTGGTTCCACCGCAAGGCACCAAATATTAGATATTGGCATTGGCTTAGCTTTTATTCCAAACTTGGAATATGCCAATGTAACTTGTTTCATTTTAAAAAATTCAACTGATATATCAAGTGAAATTTTACAGATTGTTCCATATATAGGATAGGTAAAACATATAACGGAATAGAATTACATGGGTTTAAAAAATGTTTTAAAAAGTTATATTAGGTGGACCTTAAGCAGCTGCGTATGTATAATGTGGTTGAAATAAGAGGGGACTGGAATTGCTTATACGGGGTGGTTCAAAAGACTTCAACTGAGTGAGCCATAAATAGTTGCATATACCAGATAGTTGAAGAACGGGAGGAGAAGAATTAAATTTATACAAGGTGGATAAAAAATCTTAGGAAAAATGTGTTATGTAAGCAGTATATTTGAATTATGTTCTTGAGTTATTATAGTTATGAAACGGTTCAAAAAAGTCCACAAGTAGTTGCTTATATACGATGCCTGAAATATGTGGCGGAGTATAGTGGCAGTTATACAGGTGGGTTTAAAAAAATATTGCAAAGAAATGTTATGATCTACAAGGTGTTTCATATACAGGGTGGTTGAAATATAAGGTGGAGTAGAATCCTAAGTAAAATAGAAAACTTGGGTGGCCCATAAGAAGTTACATATACAGGGTTGTTGAAATATAGGGTAGAGTAGAATTATAATTATACAGGGTGGGAAAAATGGTAGAAAAATTTTGTTGTATAAGGTAGAACATGAGCAGTTGCATATATGGAGTATTTGAAATATGGGGCGAAGTAAAGTTATAGTTACACAGGTTAGAAAAACTTTCAAATGAACGGTGGTTCAACAAATAGGAGGAAAAATTGTGAAATAGCGCAGCTCATAATCATTTGCAAAGATGTGATAGTTAAAATATAGAGTGGAGTTGAGGTATAGTAAAGTATTTAAAAATGGTATATTGGGTAAACAATCAGCAGCAGCATATACAGGGTGGTTGTAATTCAGGTTGGAGTAGAGATATACATACAAGGTGATACAATTTTTTTTAACAAAATTGTAATATAGGGTGCCCTATAGGCAGTTGCAATTTTAGAGAAATATATTGGGAATTAATTTATTTATATTTATAGTTAAACCTTGTGGGAGGAATAGTATTGTAATTAAACAGGGTGGATAAAAGAATGTTCGACAAATTTTGTAGGATAGAGCATGATCATATATGCAATATCTGAAACATAGGGGAAAAAACTATAGTTATACATTGAGATTAAAAGAAAGCTAGAAAAATTTTCATATAAGGGGAGTTTGAAATATAAGGTGGAGACAAATTATTTGTTCCGGAATGTTACAAAAATAATTATATAGCGTAATCTATAAGCAGCTTTGCATGTATAAAATTGTTAAAATATAATGAGGAGCAGAGTTATAGTTAAGTATTTAGAACAATGTTATATTTGCTGGTCCCTAAGCAGATGCATAGACAGCATGGTTAAAATGTTTTGTAGAGTAAACTTATGGTTAAACGGAATGGTTCAAAAACTGATACATAGTAATCGTTGACTAATTGACAGCAGTATAAACAGGATGATTTAAATTTAGATGGAAGTAGAGTTGTGGTCATACAAGGCGGTTTAATAAAAAAGAAAAATATAATTATTATATAGGCGGTGGTCTAAAAAAGTACTGAGGTGTTCCCTCCCATGAGGCCAAATCACAAATGTATCATCCACATATCGCAACCATAAACTGGGTTTAAGAGTTGTTGTTCTTAATGCCAACTCCTCAAAGTTCTCCATAAAAAGGTTCGCTATAACTGGTGAGAGTGGTGATCCCATTGGAGCTCCTTCCACTTGTTTGTATCGTTGGTTCTCGTAAACAAAATAGGTGTTCATCAGACAGTGCCTTGTTAAGTCTACAAGGTGTTGAGTTTGTTTGTATTTTTCTATTATGATATCCAAGGCTTCGTCGATAGGGATGTTGGTGAAAAGGGACACTACGTCAAAACTTACAAGAAGACACCCTGGTTGTAAGACCGTTTTTCTAAGTATTTCGATGAAATATGTCGAATTTTTCACATATAAGTCTGCCCCCTCTGCAAACGGTTGAAGTTGTTGGGCCAGGTATTTGGCTAGGTGTTGTATTGGGGATCCAATTGAGCTTACTATTTGCCTCAAAGGTGCACCTTCTTTATGTACTTTTGGCAACCCACAGAATTTCGGACATATCGATGACTTTTCACGCGGAATGAGTTGCAGTTGTAGATTTTTGTTGATCCTACTTGCTTGGATTTTGGCCTTGGTTGTTTTCTCCAGATAAGTTGTTTGTTTATATGCTGGATCTGGCAGCAATGTTTGAATTTTTTTGAATAATCCGCTGTATCTAAAATTACAGTCGCATTTCCTTTATCAGCAGGTAGAATGTTGTTGAGGCGAAGTTGTTTCAAGGCCTCATTTTCTTCTATAGATAGATTCCTTTTGGGTGGTTTAGACTTTCTTAGAATATGTGACACATCTTCCATAATTATTTCAGCGGTGTTCGCATCTAATTTTGATTTTGATGTTTCCACGCCACATATTATCCTCTCTGTTGGTATGTGAGAGAGAGAGCAATAGCGTAATTGAATCCCTTAGCCAACACGCCAATCGAGGAAGAGTTCAATTGGACCGAAGACAAGTTATAAACGGTTTTATTCGCTTCCAATTGCCGTGAGGCTAGACTGTGACCGTTATTTTCCGAGAAAAATTCGTTTTTGGGATTCTGTTGGAACTTCAATTTGTTAAATTTTGCCTGTTGTTGCATTGTTATCAACTCTGCATTCGTTTCGGCCTTAAATTTGCTAATCTCATCGAATTTTCCCATATTATCGGGTGGAGTGTATTGCTTACCTGTAGGTGGATATCTAGGAGTTTAGTATTAAGAACATCCAAATCTCTTCTGACATAAGATATTCTGTGTTTTCTGTTGTTCTTTCAGAACTTTACGTCATGTTTTTCGGAATAACTACTTCATCGCGGCATCGTTGTAAAAAATGTAGATCGCACAAAAGTTTGCTTCTTTTCGCGCGTAATTTCTCAAATGTTTTACACAAATGAAAAGTATTTTCCCCGTAGAGATACACTATATTTGTTTTTAAGTTTTCGCGGGCACTAAATGTTTTAGATGGTTTCCGGGAATTCATCCGCGATAACTGATCCCTGCCGGGATCGATGGTAAGCACGGTGTTGAGGACTCCGTTTCAAAATTAAATGCGAACACCCCTGAAATAATTAGGCAAGATGTGTCACATGTTTTAAGAAAGTCTAAAGCACCCAAAAGGAATCTATCCATAGAAGAAAATGAGGCCTTGAAACAACTTCGCCTCAACAAGGACATTGCCATTCTACCTGCTGATAAAGGAAATGCGACTGTAATTTTAGATACAGCGGATTATTCAAACAAAATTCAAACATTGCTACAAGATAAACAAATTACTACTGACCCAACAACTTATCTGGAGAAAACAATCAAGGCCAAAATCCAAGCAAGTAGGATGGACAAAAACTCCAACTGCAACTCATTCCTCGTGAGAAGTCATCGAGATGTCCGAAATTCTATGGGTTGCCAAAAGTACATAAAGAAGGTGCACCTTTGAGGCCAATGGTAAGCTCAATTGGATCCCCAACACAACACCTAGCCAAATACCTAGCCCAACAACTTCAACCGTTTGCAGAGGGGGCAGACTCATATGTGACAAAATTCGACACATTTTATCGAAATACTTAGAAAAACGGTCTTACAACCAGGGTGTCTTCTTGTAAGTTTTGACGTAGTGTCCCTTTTCACCAACATCCCTATCGACGAAGTCTTGGATATCATAATAGAAAAATACAAACCACATCAACATCTTGTAGCCTTAACAAGGCACTGTCTGATGAACACCTATTTTGTTTACGAGAACCAACGATACAAACAAGTGGAAGGAGCTCCAATGGGATCGCCACTCTTACCAGTTATAACGAAGCTTTTTATGGAGAACTTTGAGGAGTTGGCACTAAGAACAACTCTTAAACCCAGTTTATGGTTGCGATATGTGGATGATACATTTGTGATTTGGCCTCATGGGAGGGAGCACCTCAATACTTTTTAGACCACCTTAATGGCATCCATCACAAAATAAAATTTACCATGGAGGTTGAAGCCAACAATCAACTGTCATTCCTTAATGTTCTCATAAATGGGAAGGAAGATGGAACCATTGGCCATACACTATATAGGAAAGCAACTCACACCAACAGATACCTTCATGCTAATTCTTATCACCACCCAGCCCAACCACGAGTCGTCGTCAAGACTTTAGTAACAAGATCACAAAGACTAGCTGACCAGGATAACATCAAACAGGAAATGGGCAGAGTAAAAGCAGCTCAGACAAAACGAAATATACAAAGAGCCCTAAAGTCAAAACCGAGACAAACAGACGAGGAGCCAATAACCAAGGCTTATTTACCGTATGTCAAGGGGACCACGGACAGTATTGCAAGAATTCTACGAAGACACAATATCGATACTATTTTCAATACAGACAGAAAAATAAGCACGGTGTTGAGGACTCCGAAGACGAGGATCCCTTTAGAACAACAGGTAGTGTACGAGATTTCATGTGCAGACTGTCATAAAACGTATGTGGGGCAAACTAATAGAAGAATTCAAGCTAGACGTGTTGAACACCAGAACGCTGTAAGAAAGCAGGAAAGAACAACATCCATTGCGGAACACGCCACCACGATGTCACACCGAATAGACTTTGAGAACACCAGAGTACTGGCAAATATAGAACACCTGAAATTAATACTCGGAAGAGAGGCAATTGAAATAGCGAAGAGGCCTCACAGTCTAAACGCACGCAATGAAATTCAGAACTCTTCGAAAGCAGAAGGCTACGAGAATTATGCGAACCGACCTGTAGAGGGCAGATGTGACTCTGCCGAAACGTCGTCATTTTACCATCGATCCCGGCAGGAATCAGTTATCAACTACGCGGATAAATTCCCGGAAACCATCTAAAACTTTATATATATATATATATATATATATATATATATATATATATAAATATATTTATGATGCTGATGTATTCATTCTAAATATTTTTGCTCTTCTAAATTAATAATTGGTTCGGTTATAAGTCAAAATGATATTGTTGTGAATAATAACATTATATAATTCTCTGGTAATGTTCTATTAACAGTTTAGTGAGTGCTGCCATTAACTATAGGGAACAGTGCTTTACATGTTTATATTGGATGTCATGTATACCAGCGACTTTTCTATTTAATGTGGCCCAGTAGTTCTATTATCCGTTCAAGAGATATCTTAGTTTCTCTCTTTATTTGTGTTACTGCCCGATGAATATGCGTTTATTATCTACAGATTTCTTTTTAATGTGTTCATGTTAGCGATATTATTATGTCGTTTATATTGTGTGACATAAATAGTTCCTTCATACTTATCAAAGAGTACAATTGCTACTTTAGATATGGTTCTCTTGTATTTTGGAACGTTGCTGTATTTGGTAGTTTGCCTTTGTGTTTGGTTTCGCGGAGTGTGCAGTTGACTGTTCTTGATATTTTAATTTCAGTACGTCACTTCTTTTGATTTCTGTGTCCAGGACATAATCTCCTATAATAAAATACACAAATGCCAAATTATGAATCAGAGCTAAATCACGTTTCGCCAATTAAAGTACTTTTAATTTCATTTATCACTATAATATGAAACAAGGGCTTAAATCTACAACTGTTATGCCACGTAACTGAAATGGATGTCTTACATAACCGACGTTTAGATGATTTCAAATGTAATTCTCTAAGTGGGTCCTTTGCATTTTACCATTCCATTTCGTGGAAACGAATTTAAATAAATCTGGTCACTGTAAACAATCTACAAATTATACCTCTGATGAAATTGAGTATTATTTAAAATACTACTTTAGGGTTGCAAACTGGATTATTTATACAAATATTCATTTAAGTGCAGTCTTACATATCTTGATTTCCTCTAAAATTAATTGATCTTGTTTACCATTTTCAGGTTTCTAATCCCTATTTCAAAAGTAAGGTAGTCTTATCTAGTTTAAGAAATATATCGCCACCTGCTTTCGAATAAAAGATTGTTTTAAATATTTTAATAACGCTCCAAAAAAATGTTTTGTTTAGAAAATAATGTTGGGGGCATTGATTTTTTTTTCCTCTTAATTAGGGTTTTCTCTTTTCATATTTTTCCTGCAATAGAAGTGTAGTTGAATCGTCTCCAAACCAAATAAGTATCACACAATATACAAAATACTAATTATATAAAGTATCATATTCTGAAAATCCCATTCTCTCCGAATATCTGCAAAGAACAATTTTTGAATAGACAACCAGTAATATGGAAATTTTTCAAAATTGCCTTACAGAACTTTGTTTTCCATTTACAATTTTCAAGTACTTATTTGTTGCAGGAAAAATGTTGGGAGGAAAAATCCTAATGAATAGGCAACATAATTGATTGGTGTCTGTTCCTTCAAGACAAATAACCGATAAGCAACCGGTAATTGACATGCGCATAATATAATTTAAATGGTAACTCAATTCTGTGCAGTAAAATGTTCCAAATTATTCTTGATGTGCAAAAATTAATAAAGAGCTACGGTATTCCTTATACTTATAAATTTGTGTACACGAAATTCTTGCCCATGTAAAATTTTGACAATAACTCTGGTAATATCAGAACTAAAAAAACATGAAATATGTTTTTGCTACAATTAAATACTTTTTATGAAGTCTGTGCCAAGCTAAAGTGAAACTATTTTGGGAAGTACATTTATAAGTTGTACTTCGCAACTTTGCTGTTTTAATCTGCACATCTTCAGAAAAAGTATTTAATTGTAGTAGCAAGGTAGCAAAAAATTCTTTCATGCTTTTTGATTATTTTTTGTTCAAGTCTATTTTTGATTTCAAAAATATATTTATTTTACAACTTTTAGTGATGCAATGGCTTA
Organism: Octodonta nipae; assembly: GCA_034190945.1. Classification (NCBI taxonomy): domain Eukaryota; kingdom Metazoa; phylum Arthropoda; class Insecta; order Coleoptera; family Chrysomelidae; genus Octodonta; species Octodonta nipae. Next base: position 59,389,937 of record CM067221.1, read on the forward strand.
ATTAAATGCAGTTTTCAAATCAAATTAACTTTTTCGATATTGCCTAAAATAAGGTATTGTACTTTGATTTATTAGCTTGACCAACCTGGTTTACTGTTGAATAGAATAACTTGTTTTCTAGATATGTATATGTATTAAGTAAATTTTGTATTATATGATTTCAACTTAGGTGGATCCATTATCTTGCAAAGGATTTGATTCTTTAGGTCTGTTAATTATACTGGCATTCATTTAATATCGGAATCTTATAATAAATCGTTATACATTTTTAATTGATATAACACAATGGGATGTAATTTTCAATTCTAATTAACTTTGTCTTATAACAATTTGAGTTATTATTAAAAATAAAGGTACTTAAACAAAATTTATATTCTTTATCAAACGTAGTACACAATTTGGAAAGGTGACATTCAGATCTATTATAGAATTTTGAGTGATGGCATAATTAGTGGCATTTTATAATTTTTATTACCCCTGTTTTTATAAGAATTTTATATATTATGAAAAATAAAGGTATTTTACTTTTAAGCAAAATTCATATTTGCTGACAAACCTCGTATACAGTTGACAAAGTGACATGTAATAATTATAACTAGCTGTCGCCCAGTGGTCGAAATTCGACCAATTGTGTCAATATCTCTGGCAGGTTAAATAACCTGAAAATTTTATCTTGACATTCTATCCTAGGACTTTAGGGAGAACAGCGATTACAGGGAAAGGATCCAGATTAGGAACCTCTGTGTGATAGTTTCCTAGATGTCGGTCTTACATCTCGCTTCTACAAATAAGTAAAGAAATTCAAGTTATTTTCAAATATAATTCATAGGACATTATTTGTGTTCAAATTCGTAATTCTTAATTTAATATGACAACAACGCAACCGCTAATGGGCTACCATACATATTTATTTTTTCTAACCTGTCTGTATAGCTATAATTGCACTCAATTCTCAAACATTTATTAAAATCCTCATTATAATAATTCCATCTCATTATATATTTCCACCACCCTGTATATGTAACTGCTCATGGACCACGCATAATATTTTTTACATTTTTGAACCACCCGGTAAACCATTCTGTATATGCCACTGCCTATGAGCCACCGTAGTTACTCTTTTTGTTTATGAAATTTTTAACTATCTTCTGTAACTATAATTCTACTCTGACCTATATTTCGATCATCATATATATGGAACTCTTCGTGGACTACTCTATGAATCATTTCCGTTTCTCACATTTTTTACCATCATCCTGTATATCTATAATTCCTTTCACCCTACATTTCATCTTCCCTATATATACAACTGCTTATGGGTTACAAAATGTTGCATTTCCATTTCTGCCACCCTGTATTTGCATCTCTGTATAATTCTCTTTGCACCACCCTGTATAACGGTAATTCTACTGCACCTTCTATTCCAAGAACCCTGTAAATTCAACCGCTAATGGGCTTCCCTATATAATTATTTTATTAGTTATAATTGCACTCTACTCTTTATTTTAAACACCCTATATATTCAACTGCTTATGTGCCACCCACGAAAAAAAATATTTTGAACATATTTGAAATCGCCCATTTTATTATTAATTAATATACAACGATTACTTTACCACTAAACAATAACAACCCGTGCATGCCACTGCCAGTAGTACATGCTCTAAGTATAAACAGCATTGGTCCCTCTATACATAATTACTCAATGTTTTGAGTCTGGCGGTGGCGGAACGCGGCACATTCAGTTGTTTGGCGTTGACATTATGACGTAAATAATGAATTTTTATTATATTTTATTTAATGAATGAACCATTATTATAAATTAATATTAGCATTCTGCACTGAAGGTCGTCAGTAGCTATTAAACAAAATAAAAATGAAGAAAATCGGTTGAGAGACAGAGGAGAAAATGGTACCTAATCATTTTGTCTTAGCCTATTTATATATAGATATACATTTCCGACCATGCAACATTTTTATGAAGAATAACTTTTTCTCTAAATAATATTCATAAGAACTTTTTCCGTTTGAATTCAACTTATGGAAACACACTGTATATAGAAACCAACTGAGAACCTCCACGTTGATGTTGATTAACTGACATCTATTTTGATTTATTTCCAATCAAATTTCAATTTAATACAATTTTTAATAATACAGAACCATTGGATGCAGTTTTCAATTCTAATAAACTTTGTTTGATTACAATTTGAGTTATTATAAAAAAATAAAGATCAATTTTAAACAAAATTGATATATTTTTGAAACCTAGTTACAGTTGAAAAAGTTACAGGAATACTTGCTATACAATTTTTATTGCAATGACATAAGTAGATGCAGTTTTTAATTCTAATTACTTCTATTTGATAACAATTTTAGAAATTGTCTTCTAAATATTATTTGTGGCATATTCTTGATTTTTTTATGTGTTCTTGGGAAATAACACCACAATCGTTGTCTTTAGAATTCTAAAGACAACTCTAAGTTCTTCCAACTTGAAAGCTGTTTAACTGTAATACATGATATTTAGAATATTTTGTGCTACCTCTATATCTAGAAACAACATTTTTTTCTTATGTCAACTTAAATTTCATATATGAAACCTTGTTTAAAGCCATTGAAACCGAGGTCAGAATAGACATGGAAACGTTTGCTTAGTCATTGAATATACAGATTTTTGTTTCGATTGTGGTATAATTTCCCAAGAACACATAAAAATCATCAACAATTTTAGATCTTAACAAAAATGAAGATACTTTAATTTCAAATCAAAATTTCTTTTTAATGACAAATCTCGTCTACAGTTAAAAAAGTGACATGGAATAATGACTGTTTAACTTTTAGATCATGCAAATCTGTTTATGAAGAATAATTTTTTCTATTGAAATTATTAATAAAAAGAAATTGTTTAATTTATGAATACACACTATATATACATATTAACTGACATTTATTTTGATTAGTTCAATTTATTAACAATTTACCCCAAGTTCCCAACAGTTAAATTTTAATACTAATTTGCAGCTGTTACTTTGACGCAACGCACCGCCCGCACCGCGTAAATCGCGTCTACGTGGGACACGCCGTAATGCTGTCTCCCACGTAAACGAGATTTACGCGGTGTGGGCGGGGCGATACGTCAAGGTGACAATTAAAAACTGCTAAAAGGCTAAAACAAACCAAATGAACACAAAATTGCTACGATCACATGAACTAATTTTTCAGTAGGACAAAATTAATTGTTTTTATGTGTTTGATAGTTTGCAGCTGTCACTTTGACGCAAGGCACTGCCCGAAACGGACAATTCGCGTTTACGTGAGACACGGCCTAAGACGATTTACGCGGCGCGGGCGGTACGTTGCATCAAGGTGAGAGCCGCAAACTATTAAACACATAAAAATAATTTATTTTGACATTACTGGAAAATAAATTCGTGCGATTGTAGCCATTTTGTGTTGTTGCATCGGTTAGTTGGTTTATTTTAGCCTTTAGATAAAGTTTATTATCACATTGACGTATCACACCGCCCACACGGCACATATCGCGTTTAAGTGGGGCACAGCCTTATATTTGATCTTCTCAGGGAGGTTTAAAGTCACCAAAGATAATCAGCAAAATGAAATAAAAATCTACACTTATAAATAGCCAGTATGGCTGCAAAAGCCGAGACCATCCCGTAATAGACCGGAAACTCTGAATTAGAAATTCAACCACGATTTTCTGAGTCTGGAATACTGAAAGGTTCCATGAGGTAATTACAATTCATGAAAAAATCCTAACAAAAAAAACGTATGTGCTGCGACGATTTACTTAGTACTGCCATGTTAATAAAACGATAGGTTACCATCGATTATACGAAGAATTTTTTTTTGGCAGAATGGTAGTAATGGGTCTAAGGGTTGAAATCGATATATAAACACCTAAGATTGTAATTGTTAATTTTGAATGATTTTCTGACCCCTGCCAAATAAATTAATCAAACATATTTATATCGAAATAGCAAAAAAATGGCTTGACGCCTCCTAGGGGATAAATGCATTTTCACTTGGAAAATTTTCATCTTTATTCCGTTTTTTCAGAAATGTCCCTAACAGGGGTCATGCCAATTTTTTTTGATCATTTTAAGATAAAAAAATGTATTATTATAGTTGGCAGGACTCAGAAAATCATTCAAGAATTTAATATTTTCCCTACATGTTCATATATCGGTTTCAACACTAAGACCCATTACTACCCTCCTGCCAAAAAACAAAATCGTGATAAAATCGATGGTAACCTGTCCTTTTATTAACATGGCAGTACTAAGCAAATCGTCGCAGCACCTACTTTTTTGTTGGTGGGAAAGCCTAATTTTCACAGGAAAATCCCCTAGGAAAATTTTTCCATGGACTGTTACTACCTCTTAGAACCTCTCAGAATTTTAAAAGGTAGGACTCAGAAAATCGTGGTTGAACTTCTAATTCAAATCTCTCGGTCTATAAGGGAGAACGTTAGAATGAATAAATGAAGGTCTGATGTCTTCTTGACTTCATACGATCAGCCATAGACGAAATCAAGTTAGATATTATAATGAATCAAAACAAATCAGCTTAGTTTTATATCACTTATATTTTCCCTTTGATGTGACTACTTTCGGCAAAAACGATTTGCTATTTTCAAACAGGAACAAACTGAGGAATGAATTATAGACTGTTGAAATTTAACAATATATACACAAACATACTATAGGTGCTATTTAAATATAATGGTGGATAATATCATAACATGAAATTTTGGGGAAACGCGCACAGGGCCCATTTAAATACAAGGAAGAGGACACTGATTTTGCAAATCCAGCTTTTCCTTTAAAATCGAATTCGAGGAAGAGTAAGTACACAAAGCGACACTCTTGTGTACGTTTAAAATTGTGGAAGTGAATAATCTTTGTAAACAGTCATTTGCGGATGTTAAGTTTGTGTTGTTAAATCTAAAACGACGAAAAAATTTCTACATAGCCATACTGATACAGAAACAATTGCATTCCGAACATAAAAGGTTGTAAACTATATAGTAGTAGTCGTAACAGCCGTACATTCTGCTGTTTTTAAAACTGTATTAAAAACTGTTCTGCTATAAGCTAGCTTGTGACTGATTTTCTTTGGCCTGTTTCTAACTACGAAATACGACCAGTGAATGGGGTCTGTCTGTTTCAGTGATTGCACCAATCGGATCACCATAATCTGAAATGAATTCTAATTGATGTTTGTAGTTCTCAGTGATGCTGTCCTTTGCGATTCCAATAATTTGGGCTAGTTGAATTGCACAGGCTTTTCTAGGGCAGTAATTCATCAGACCTCAATTAGACCATGTAAAGGTGTTTGGTAGTGTAAGTTTGTATGGCGGATCAATTAAAAACAAAATTTCAGAAGAAGTGTGAGAAATTAGGCAAGTTGGGTGTGGCAAGTCTACATACAAAAAATAATATAAATTATAGGATAAGAAATATATGAAATGTTATTTTTGATGGATACCAAGCGGCAAATAAGAAGAGTTTAAAACTTATACACCAGAGATAGAAAAGGCTTGTTAAGTTATAGAATATTGGTCCGCCATATGGGGAACTATAGCGGTTTTTGTACGTTCTCTGTTTGCAACTTAAGGAGCACTATGTCATTAAGAATGAAACAGAAGTAATAAGAAAAACTTCTACAGCTATTTATATGGGGATTCTTTTCCATCATATCTGTTTAGGCAGCTTCCGGTATTCAAGTTGGACGTAAGTTCGAGTTTTGGTCTGTCTGAAATTTTCAATATTTTCCTTAACCATCTCTTGGGCAATGTTCGTTGTCTGCTGTGTTAGACGAAAAAAATTATAATAATACTGCATTTAAGTGTCAAATAAATGTTCCCTTTCGTATATAAAAAATAATTTGGTCAAGTGGAATTGGGCTAGCATACTAAGGGTTCCGTACCACCTTCAAGATTCTAATATTTCACTTTCATACAAGCAGGTAATGAGTGCATTTTCTTATATTTACCCTAATATCTTTTAAATTTATAAAAATATACATTTTCATTTTCCACACATAAACTTTTTATTTTATCTGCTTCAGAATTCTCTTCAATTTCTACAAGAGTACATAAGTATTTAATTTTCTAATTTGGCCTCCAAAATTTAACATTAGAGTTTTATTTTACTAATAAACTTTCAGGGAAGCCTTTTATAATTTACTGTTTGAATTTTGAGGCTTTGTTGGAAGATAAAGTGCAAAATAGGTTAAGTTTTAAATTATCAAGTATTAAATCTGTTATTCAAGTTATTTAAAAATACAAATAAAATATATTTTTCAAAATTTAAATAGTGTGTTTCTAAAGTGGGAATTAAGTCGATGTTTAATATTTTTGTTAATATCTTTTAAACAAATGATTTAAAAATATGATGTATTTGTAATTCAAATAATGAGCCTTTTATCTGATATAATACATGATACGTTTGAAAATTGACTATTTATTTTCCATTTAATTGTATAATTTGTTCCTAAAATTACTAGGGGGGGTTTTCTAATAAGTTTTCTTATAAATTTTAGGTGAGCCCCAGTATCCCTAATTATTTTCCAAATTTTGGGTAGTATGGTTTCGGAAATAAAGCAAGAAATGAGAAATGAGATTTTTTTATATCTTTATGTTAATATCTTGTAAACAATTAATTTTGAAAATATGAAAAATGTATATTTGTATTTCTCATAATGAGCCCTTTCATTTGATGTATTGCATGATGCGAAAAAAAAATTTATTTTCCGTTTAATTTATAATTTGTCCACAGTATTAATATTAGGGATTTCTTCGTATTTTTCCTGTAAACAAAAAAAATTTGGTCTTATAGTTTGGGGAATAAAGGGGGGAATAAGTAATTTTTTTAAATATTTCTTTAAATATATTTTAAAATATTCATTTAAAAAAATAATAAAAAAATATATTTGTATTCATCATAATGAGCCCTGTGATTTGATATATTACCTGATGCGTTAGAAACAAGTTTAATTTCTTATTTTTCATTTATTTCTATAATTTGCCATCCAAAATGAATATTTAGGGGTTTCTCGTTATTTTTCCAGTAAAGTTAAGGTGAGGCGCTATACCTCTATTTTTTTCATAATTTTACAACTTATGGTTTCGGAGATCAGGGTGGGGAATGGCTAAAACTTTTTATATTTTTGTTAATATCTTTTAATTTATTTATTTTTAAAATATGAAAAAAATATAGTTATTTCCGCCATAATGAGCCCTTTCATTTGATATATAACATGATGCGTCAAAAACTATTTTAATTTTATATTTTCCATTTAATTCTGTAATTTGCCCCCAAAATTTAAAGTAGAGGTTTCTCCTTATTTTACTAGAAAACTTAAGGTCGGACCCTATACCTCAAATGCTTTGCAAAACTTTACGATTTATAGTTTTAGAGATAAGGGTGGGGGGAATGGTAAATTTTGGTATATTTTAGTTAATATCTTTTTAAGTATTTTTTTAAATATGAAAAAAATATATTTGTGTTCCTCAAAATGGGACCTTTCATTTGATGTATGACCTGATGCGTTGAAAAAAAAATTATTCATTTAATTCTATAATTTGCCCCCCAAATTTAATATTAATGGTTTCTCCTTATTTTTTCCTGTAAAGTTCGGGCAACGTTCTATATTTCCTATTTTTTAAAAATTTTAGGCTTAGTAGTTTCGGAGATCAAGGGGGGAACGGTCGATTTTTTTAATTTTCTCCCCCAAAAGTACCCCTAAAATCAAAATTTCTTCTTTTGGGATATGTACTCCTGATCGCGTCACCAAACTATACATTGATCCAAATTTTAACCTCGTCCGTCCAGTAGTTTAGGAGAAAATTGCTGTGATGTGACAGAGGCAGAAATCCGGAGTTATATTATAAGGGTATCCATATTTTGTATATAGGGAACCCTAAAAACTGCCAGGTATCACCAACAAATTTTTCCACTGTATTTATAGACATTTAAACGTGCCAATTTAACTATTGTTAAGCTTTGCCTAATTCGAATATACGGAAATCCTTATGAATTTCTCCTTCTTTGACATTTTCCCCGAAAGTACTGTAACAGAAAGTCTCAAATTCGGGATGAGTGTATAGCTTGGGGACCCGCTCAGGGGAGCATATCGTAAATGAAGAAACTTTAATTCTAGAGGTACTTCTGGGAGAAATTTTACAAAAATCCACAATTCCCCCGTTATGCCCGACACTATTGAGCCCAAAAAAATAGGGAAATATAGGACAAATGTATTTTTATTATATTTTAAAAATAATGATTGTAAAAGATATTAGCAAAATATTTTAAAAAAATCACCCATTCATTGAAAAAAAAATTATGAGGAATATGAATATATTTTTTCATATGTTTCAAATAAATCATTTTAAAGATATTAACAAAAATATATAAAAAATTACATTCTTTATTTCCGAAACTGTAAGACCTAAAACTTTGAGAAATTAGGGGTCTAGGAATTCTCTTGAACTATGTAGAAATCCTAATATTAATTTTGGGTGTAAATTACAGAACTAAACGGAATATAAATTATTAAACTTTATTTAAATGCGTCATGTAATATATCAAATGAAAGTGCTCATTATGAGGAATACAAATACTCGTAGTATGTTTTTGTCATATTTTCAAAATAAGTTGTTTAAAAGATATTCACCAAACTATTTAAAAAATATCCATCCGGCCTATAATTCCGAAACTATATGATCTAAAATTTTGAAAAATAGGGGTTTAAGGCCTCACTTAAACTTTACAGCAAAAATAAGAAAAAAAAACAATTAATTTTCTGTGAGCAAATTATAGAATTACACTGAAAATAAAAAATTAACTTTTTTCAAACGCATCATGTAAGACATCTAGTGAAAGGGCTGATTATGGGGAATATAAATATATATTTTTTATATCTTTAAAATAATTTGTATGAAAGATATCAACAAAAATATAAAAATTGAATTATTTCCCCTTTAACTTAAATTATATGACCTAAAATTTCGAAAAAAATTATAAATATACGGGCTCACTACTTCGTTAACGGAAAAAGGACAAAATCCAGATATTAAGTTTGGGGGTCAAATTATAGAATTAGTTGAAAGATCATAATATTTTTTTCATATTATTGAAATAATTTGACCCATTTTTCTTTCAAATATTTAAGCTTAAAATTCGGACAAAAGATTATAATGGGCTTCTCTGAAAGTGTATTGATAAAATGATAGGAAAATCCTACCTTTGGGGGTCAAATTTGAAAATTGATTAAATATTTTCATAAAAGTCAAATATACCAGATAAAAAATAAAAAGGCTCATTGTGAGAAATATATAAGGGTATATTTATTATAAAAAAACGCTGAATATAAAAGATATTAAGGAAATTATAAGAAAATCCACTCATTCTCGTGTTTCTGTAACTGCAATATTCGGAAAATATGCAGTTTAATTTATCTACATTGTATCAAATTTTAAAGGTGGTATGGAATATGCGAGCTCAGCCCGCACTTGACAAAAAATTTTCAACTGTTTTCAATTTCTTTCACTTCAGTCAGTTTAATCTGTACAATTCATTCTCGGCAGTCCAGAAAGATAAGGTTCCGAAGGACATTAATCTTTATACAGGGTATCAAAATCAAACAAAACATTAACTATCCTATTCTGTAGTGGTTTCTATGAAATCCAACCAAACTGAACTAAGATACGCCTAATTTAGTGACGAAGCTCTTTATCTTTCATTAAGATAAATCTACTAGGATAATGTGGTGTCCTGCGATACACTGAAATCCAATAATATCGGCAATCTGAGATTGTGTAGCCCTCGGCTAATTCTCGTTAGATTTGTTTGGAGCCACGCTTGCAAGAGTATACCCTAATGTTTTAGTGTTTACTGGAAATAGTTGCGGCAAGAAGGCCATATAGTGTGCTCTAATAACAGCTACATGTTATGTTATTATTGAAATATGAGGATTAACTAGGACGATCGATAACTGTGTACACCAATTATTTCTTGACATAATGATAAATGCTGGATTAAGAAGAATTTGTTTGTGTTGATGATATTCATTTCCATTTGATGTTTTATTTATATGGAAAATATGGAAGAGAACATATTAAATTCAGCTTAAATACATTATTTTAGTGATAATATTATTAATGAAATCTGAACGAATTGTGCAAGATTATTAACATAGTTTTAGACCTATCTAGGTTTTCGAATTATGTTCTGCCCTCAGTTTATGTTTGTAGTTGTACGTAGCATAATTATATTTTTTCCAAGACACCATTGCTTGTAATTATACCACTACTAACATTTACACGTATACTAACAAATACTATAGTTTAGGTTAATTTTTTTGGCTAATTAAACAACATATTAGCACCACACAAAAACATGTAACAGTCAAATTTTTCATTTTCTGCAGTGACTTGAGTACTCCGTAACAGTTTTAAAACAAATAAAATACTAATAAAGAATATTAATAAAGTAGTTTCTGATTGAATTATTTTAGATCTCTATTTAGGTTTTCACTACTCACAATAGTTTCTGAAAATTACAGATAAGTTAAGTAATCGAAAATCTAGGTGTAGTACCACCCTCGGGGTTAGCTTGTGGAAACTGCCCCCCGGAATACTATTTGCCTTCTTATAGAACAATTTTACCGCAGGAATAACTAAGAGAAAGACTAGTTACCTAGTTTACCTGTATAATATGTTTTTTTTGTGTGGTACGTATCTGTCTGGTGTGAATGGGATAAGGAAATAGTGATTAAAGCAATTACTGTCAGAGTTAGGTGAGAATTATACCCGTATTATACTGTCTGTTGATAATCAGAGTAAGTAATAAAACAATTAATCTTTAAATATTAATCGACTTTCAAGCAGAACTAAAAAGTTGAAAATAATTAACAAAACACGACACTAGGCAGTAAATACCACATTCACTGTTGTTAATTACCCACCCACAAAATAAAAAAATATGATCAGTAAAAGGTAAACATTCTGTATAAATGAATAACCTACCTATCTAGTATAGTTTAGAAGACGATGCCAAGCAAATCTAATTTTAAGGTGCAGTACCACCCTTCATCAAACTTGTTTGTTGCTTGGCACCGACTTCACAATAGTAGATAGGTAGGGGTAATTAATTTATATAGAACTAGTCGTTACCCGCGGTTTCACCGCGTACGGAATGTTCAAGCCTTCGCAAAAAAATAACTTATGAAACATATGGGTTATCCTATATCAAAATTTTTTAACTTGTTTGAACCAACCTACTTAACCATAAATCCAGCAATCCCGAATATATTTCACCCAAACTGCAAGTATTTATGGGCCACCCAATATATCAATTTTGTTCGACATTTATTTGAATAACTGTAACTCTACTTCACCCTATATTGCAACCATCCTGTATGCTGCTGTTTATTTGTCACCCAATATAACTTTTTGAACACCTGACTATAACCCTTCTCTAGCCTATATTTCAGCTATGCAATTGCTGTATACAATTATTTCTGATATTTTTTGAATGACCGTTTGAAGTAAGATTTCTCTTTACTCTATAATTTAATTAACCTTCATATGCAGCTTTTTCTCACATTGTGTTAAACACACTCTAAAACTATAATCTTCTTTCTCCCCATATTTCAGATATTCTATATAGTAGAATGCAACTGTTTATGGTCTATCCCATATAACATTTTTTTAAAACTTTTTTGATCCATCCTAACAGAAATGATGTGGAACCCTTCGTGAGTCACAAATATAAAAACACAGTTTTGCATCCTAATACCAAACTTTTATTTAAACCCTCACCCAAACTGCAACTGCTTATTGGCCACCCTATATAATAATTTAATTAAACAAAAATTTTTGTATAACTAACTCTACTTCCATCTACATTAAAACCATCCTGTATACACCGCAGCCAATTTGTCAAGCATTATAACTTATTTTTGAACCACCCTGTATAACCATAATTTTACTCTACAAAATATTTCAACCACTCTGTATGTGCATCTGCTTAGAAGCAACAAAATATAAAAATTTTAAATACTTCTAATCACACTGTATGAACTATAATTTTACTTCGATCCATGTTTCATATATTGCATATATGCAACAACTCATGTTCTATCCTACAAAAAAAATTATCCAACCTGTTTGACTATAAATCTACTCCACCTGCTATTTCAACCACCTTGCATTTGCAACTACTTATCGGCCACCCAGTATAACATTTTTTCTACCACCCTGTATAATCCATCAATGCAAAATATATTTCTCCAAAACCGCAACTGTTTATGGGGCTCCGAAAATAACAATTTTGTTCAACAGTTTTTGAATCATCTTGTATGTATTACAACTACCCCGTATACGCTTCTGCTTTTTGGTCAACCAATATAACATTTTTTAAATAATTATCATAACACTTCTTCACCCTATGTTTCAACTATCATATCTTTGCAACTTATTATGAACTACGCTATTTAACATTTTTTCCCTATATTTTTAACCGACTTCCAAAAAGGAGGAGGTTATCAATTCGTCGTGTATTTTTTCGCTTTTTTTTTGTATGTATGTTACCTGATTTCTTCTCCTGTGGTGCACCGTTTTGAATGAATATGGTCTTGTTTAATAGAGTATATATCCGAATTGGTGAAACTTCAAATTTTAGAAAAGAATTCTATTGGTAAAGTGATAAAATTTGTGAATGAACACATGCGTTCATGGAAATCGACCAATATCCCTAATATTTTAGTCGATTTTTCACCTAAGGAAGATCCTTAGGTGATCTCATATACTTTTCTGCGACGTGCAACTTGCAGTTTTGCAGATAATCGCCGAAAATTCCAAAATTCTTATCACTGAATTTTAGGCACTGAAAGTTTTAATTGCGAATTTGAAAATTTTCTATGTACATTTCAACCATATAGGTAGTAAAGTATAGTATTTTCGGCTCCTTATATCAATGAGTACCAAGCTCGTTTTGTTTGTATACCAGGTAAATACCTATTTAAATGCAAATTTTTCCATTTTGCGAAGACTGTACTTTTTGTTGTCTCATTCTCCCGGCCTAATAGAAAATTCAGTGACAACACATGTCAAACTTTAAACTGGTACTTGGTGGCCTATAGACAGGGTGTTTAGTTATAGCAAACAAAATCACAAAGTAAAGTGGCAGAAGGAGTTGCATTTATATGAAAATTGAAATATAGGACGGACTAGAATGATAGTGGTCCGTAGGCAGCCGTATATACAGGATGGTTGGAATATAGGGTGGACTGGACGTTTGGTGGTATAAAAATGTTGAAAAAAATGTGAAATTAAATTATATAGGGTGATTAAAAAACTGTTACATGATGTGGACATAAGCAAATCATATACAGGATGGTTGAAATATATGCTGGAGTTGAATTATATTTATAAAGTGTGATTAAAAAATTATTTCTTTTATAGCCTATAAGAAATTGCATAAAGTGTGGAGAGGAATTAATATTACACAGGGCGATAACATAAAATGTTAAAATTAAATAATTTATAGGGTAGCCCACAAGGAATTATATACTATGGTTGAAATATAGGACGGATTTGACTCCGTAAATATAGGATGGATTCTACTCTGTCCTATACTTTACAGAAGACAGCTAACAAATTTATGCTTGTCCGTGGGCAGTCGTATGTACAGGATGGTTGGTACATAGATTGGAGTGGAATTATCTATAGTTATACAGGGTTGTCAAAAAAGTTGAAGAAAAGTTACATGGCGTAGTCCATAAGGCATAAATATATTTTGGGCTTATTAAGTCAACGCGTACTGGTACATTTTGTTCGTAAAGATTTACCTGTCAATTTAAATGATAAATTATCATTGTGTAATGTTGAGGCTTCGGCGTTACCTGGTTCTGTCTATTAAGGTTATACATACAAAGTAAAGAATGAAAACTACCTGAGTTCAAAAAAACTAAAAAGTTGAAAATAAAACATTTAAAAAAAAATATAACCGACTTCTACCTATAACTAAAAAGCTAAAAATAATTATATCAAAATACAACTCTAGAAAATAAATAACACATTCAATGTTGTAAGGTACCTACCCAGGAAGTAACAAATGTAAACATTAAAAGGTGCTCATTCTGTACAAATTAATTACCTACCAATCTAGTATATTTTTGAAGTCGGTGCCAAGCAACAATCAAGTTTGATGAATTAGTAGATAAGTACGCAATGAAGCATTTTAGATTTGCTTGGCACAGACTTCAAAAATATACTAGATTGTTAGGTAATAAATTTGTACAGAATGAGCACCTTTTAATGTTTACATTTGTTACTTCCTGGGTAGGTACCTTACAACATTGAATGTGTTATTTATTTGCTAGAGTTGTATTTTGATATAATTATTTTTAGCTTTTTAGTTATAGGTAGAAGTCGGTTATATTTTTTTTAAAAAATGTTTTATTTGAAGATATATTAAAGTATAATTTTTCTCCACACTTCATTTAAACCACCCTTCATTTACAACTTTTTCTAACCTTGTTTGAATGACACGGTATAACTATAACTTTACTGCGCACGATATTTCAGGTACTCTATATATGCAAGTGCTATATAACAAAATTTTTCTAGCATTTTTTACCCAACCTGTATAATTCTACAGTTAGAATTATACAGCCACCCTATATTTCAACAACCTTTTATATGCAACTACTTATTTGCCACCAAATATAACATTTTTGTACGACCCTGTATCCTTAGAATCCTACCCCACCCTATATTTCAACCATCCGGTAAATGGAACAGCTTATAGGTCATACCATTAGTTTAAAATATTTTTAAACCCACCTGTATAGCTGTAATTATACTCCGCTACATATTTCAACCAACCTATATATGTAACTACTTGTGGATATAAAACAAGTTTTTAACCACAACATAAACTATAATTCCACTCCATCTTATATTTCAAACACCCTTTATAAACAACTGCTTCTAACATTTTTTTAACCCATTTTGTTATCTTATGAACTAACTGCTTACCTAAGACATTTTTTAAGTTTTTTTATTCACTGTATAAATATTCTACCCTTTTTCAACCACTTGGTATATGGAACTCTTTATGGCCCACTCAATATAGGTTTTTTGGACCATCCTCCCCGTTATTTCCACCAAATCGTATGTATCCAGCTGCTTATAGGACACCAAATATAAGATTTTTTAGATTTTTTAAATCCATGTAATTCTACTCCGCTCTAAGTTTCCTATATACAGAACACCCTCTAAAATTACGCTTGATATATGTTGATTTTTGTTAAATCGAAAGATTTGCACATTCCGAATTTTGAATAAAAGCTAAGCTAATATTTTGTGCGTGCGTTGGAACCAATTGAATAACTGAATTACCCAACATGGAAGAAGTTTTTTCGCTAGATTTACCGTTTCTATCAATTTAGAGAGATAAAATGTCTACCAGTTTTTAAGTCAAACTGTAGGCTTCACAACAAGCAAACAGACAAACTTACAATTTTACAATAGTATAGATGAGCACATTTTTTTTACTTTGTGTGTAGGTACCTAACGACAGTGAATGTGATATTTGTTGTCTAATGTTGTGTTTTGTTAAATAATGGCAATTTTTAGTTCTACTTTGAAATAGTGTAATTCTTTCTATTTTTATTTTGTACGTATAACCTTAATAGACCGGGAGCAGGTAACATCTAAAGCCCCAACATTGCAGAACGATATATTTTCCTTTAAATTGACATGTAACAGTTATACGAACAAAATGTACCCGTACATTTGTTCCCTGACTTAAAAAACCAAACATAAATTTAATTAAATTAGTTATTATTATTATTAATAGTTTTATCATTTTACTTTATGGTTTTGTTTGCTATACTAAACTATACTAAAAATCCGTGTATAATCGTAGTTTAGTGCTTGACATGGGTTGTCACTGATTTTCTATTAGGCCAGTATACACCAAAAGCACGGTCTTCCCAAAATTGAAAAATTTTCATGTAAATCGATATTTAACCGGTACACAAACAAATTGAGCTTGGCACGCTTTGATTAAGGAACCGAAAATATAATGTTGGAATTGAAATAATTATGTGGAAATGTCTGTTACGGCCCTTTGATGGTATTTTTGATAGAAATATTGGATTTTTCAGCAATATTCGGAAAAATTGAATTTTACAAGTTACAGAAAGATATCTGAGACCACCTCGAGATCTTTCTTAATTGAATGCAATGTAAGAACAACACAAATCGATAAGGGATTTTGGAGAAATCGACCAATATTTTAGGTATATTGGTGCATTTTTATGCATGCATGTGTTCATTCCCAAATTTTATCATTCAACGAATATAATTTGTTTCTCAAATTGGAAATTTCATCAATCCGGATGTAAACTTAATTACACTTATTTAAACAAAACAATAGTTATTCAAATCGCTTCAATATAGGAGAAGAAATTAGGTATATATATATATATATATATATATATATATATATATATATATATATATATATATATATATCAAAATACAGGGGACAGTGATAACCGCTTCCTTTTTGGAAGGCCGTTAGGAATAAATTACCATAAAAATATATAGGGTGTTAACTATAATTTTGTTAGGTAAAATATAGTGATGCGTTTAATAAATTAATAAATATTGAATATGTACCAAGTAAAAATCAATAAACACTTAGACATTAAAAATCAATGATCAGATATTTTGAAAAAGGCCTTGCCCACTCAGTCTTTTGCAAATCTGAGAAATTATTTATTTTTTGTATTGTATGTAAATTTTTGTTATAAAGGAATTCAGGATATAATATTAGATATTTGAAATTATGTTAACTTATAGAGGGAGTAATTTTAATATGTAAAAGTAGTATTCATGAATTAATGTTGTGTTATGTATTACCTTTCATTACTAGATGGTGTCACTGTTAATTGAACAAGGAAGAAAAATGACTTTGAAATATATGTCAATTCTGACAGTTTTTGGTTTTACACTCAATAAAAGTCGAAATTAGAAATCTAGAGTGTTTATTTAAATTCCGATTAATCTCAAGATATTTATTGTAACAGAGAAGTATTAGAAATGTGTAATAGAGACAAAGTGTAGTAGGAGCAATTTCGAAAATTTATTACAGATGTTCTTTACATAAAGTCTTCCCCCTAGATATTTTGAAAGAAAGAAATCTCTACAATATGATCAAGCATTCTTCGTGTGTACAATTAGGAGTATAGTTATTCAGTAGTAGATACGTTTCAAATACCAATTTCTAGTCTTTGCAAATACACGTAACTGTGCACACGGAAACTGGTTGTTCATATTGTGCAGGTCTCTTTCACTTATAACAGCTGCGAGGCAGACTTTGTGTAAGGGCTAGAGGTTGGACAATTTTTCAAAATTGCCCCTACTACCCTTTGACACTTTCATAGTTACCCCACTAGGTTTGTATGTAATAATTTCCTAACTACCACGTCATACTTGTTTTCTAAATTAATAATTGTAGACTCAAGTATCCAACAATTTTGAATATTTTTCATGGAAACGTTTTATAATATTTGTCGTGCTAATCAGATATATTTTTGTTATATATATTTGACATCAAAGCATTTTGTTTGCATTTTCTCTTAATAAATATCTGCTATAAGATAACAGCCCAAAATGTGCTCTTAATTTCATGCCCAGGGTGTAAAACATAACTCCTTTACTCCTTTCTGTGTTTACAAAAGCTGGCTAAATTTATTACGCAAGGAACGCTTCCGGAGTTTTATATTAAAAATAAAAAGGGTACGCAAACTTTCAGACATTCATTAAAAATAAACATTAATAATGAAGCCGTCTGGAGAGTTCATCTTCAAGTCCATTATACTTTTTGTAATTACTTCTTGCTTAACAATTATTTGTGTGACACATATCCGATAGCGATTCTAAATATAGCAAGTAAGGATAGTAAGTAAAATTTTGCTAATGTTAATTCTGTCAAATAGCTTATCAGATACCACAAGAAATATACAATACAAGAAATCACAAATACCAACGGACTAATTTTAAGTGAATTATACATCACTTTTACTCTTTTTAGTGTTGTAAACATATAAAATTTCCCCATAGCTGAGAACAAAGTTTTTCCTTTAAATAAAGTACCTGTAATATTTTCCAATTACAAAGACGGTGAAGTTAAATGTGGTAGAAACTCTAAATAATATATCATGGACTCCCATCTGATTTATAATTTGTTGCTTTTCCCCTTATATCTGCAACAAATTAATAAAGATACATTACAATGTGTTTCTGCGTTGAATTCATACTGCCAAAATGTAAACGAAAAAGCTTAAATATAATGAAGGAATATATGAGAAAAAAACATGGAAACATATAGTTCATGTTTATATTGAACCTGACTTATCAACCTCAATTCGATTTTACAGTTTTCATTTACTTTTATAATAAAAAGCATTTTTGATTTGAAACTGACTCAGTTAATATCAGAGAACAAAATGTTGTCATTTACTTTGTAATTAGACATTATTAAATCGAATTGTGGTATTAGCTTCAGAAATAAGGGGTTTTTCATATTTGAAGGGATAACATTGCTATCGATAAACGGTAAGAGATTCAAACACTATTAAATTGAGAAAAAGGGAGAGACTGCTACGTTTCGTTTCGTCATTTTTTTAAAATACGTTTTCTTTTGTTATAATATCGATAAAGCACTGAAAGTAGGTTTTATTCGACATTTTGGGAGAACAAATAATCCTTAGAATAAAAAATTTAAGTATGGTCCTGCTTGTAGCCTAAATAGTCCAATTAAATATTTTTTCCATGACAACAGAACCTATAGATTTTGGGATTTGTTTTTTTTTGTATGGTCAAGCGAAGTAATTAGAAAAATCTAAAATATTAAAAATTCAGATTTTGTTTCATTCATGGAGGAAATATTCACATACGCTTAGTCACCAGACAATTCACCGCTGTAAAATCAGTTATGCAACATTTTACTTATTTTTGGTGTAAATTGAGTTTACACAAATATTAAGTATTTTATCAACAATTGAGTTGTTAATAAAATACTTAATATTTTATCACGAAATTATTTACGTTAAATTGCAAGTAAAGAGGTAAAGGAATATAAAGCCATTATTGCTTTTCCATAAAAGTAATTAATTATAGAAAAAAAAATGGATTTTTGCAATTTGCAAAGTAACAAAAGAAAATTTGTGGAATGTATTCTATAGATTTCTATTACGTAGAATTATTTTATTCACATGTTTCCATTACAATTTATAGTTTAGACCCTATCAAGGCAATATCTTGATTTTAAGACAACAAAACCGGATTTTTTTTTAATATCTTAGATTGTTCCATTTACATCGGTTTACCACTTCAACTGTAATTCAACTGGTATTTAGGCTATAAGCAGGAACGTATTATTTTTATTACTCTGATGATTAGTTTTTGTCCAAAACGTCAATGATTTATCGATATTATAACAAAAAAGTACAGGTTCGTATTCAAAATTATTTGGTCAAGTGTGAGTTGGACTCGCATACTAAGGGTTCTATACCACCTTCAAGATTCTAATATTTTATTTCAGACAAGCAGGGAATGATTGCATTTTCTTATATTTACCCTTATATCTTTTAAATGAAGTGTTTTAAATTTATAAAAAAATACACTTTTATTTTCCACGCATAGACCTTTTATTTTATCTGCTACATGATTCGCTTGATTTTTATAAAAATATGTATTTAATTTTCTAATTTGGTAGATTGGAAGACAAAGGGGAAAATAGGTCAAGTTTAAAATAATAAATTATTAAATCTTTTAGACAAATTATTTCAAACTACAAATAAAATATATATTTTCAAAATTTTAGATAGTGTAGTTTCTAAAGTGGGAATTAAGTGTTTAATATTTGTGTTAATATCTTTTAGAATGATGTAGAAGTATGATATATTTGTAATTCACATAATGTGCCTTTTATTTGAAAACTTAATTTTTATTTTCTATTTAATTCTATAATTTGTCCTCAAAATTAATATTTGGGTTTTCCTAATAATTTTCTTTATAAATTTTAAGTGAGCCCCTGTACCGCTAATTATTAAAAGAAATAGGTAATATAGTTTCGGATATAAAGCGGGAAATGAGAATTTTTTATAAATTTTTTGTTAATATCTTGTAAACAATTAATTTAAAAAATATGAAAAATATATATTTGTGTTCCTCAAAATGAGCCCTTTCATTTGATGTATTGCATCATACGTTAAAATATATATTTTTTTATTTCCCCTTTAATTCTATAATTTGGCCCCCAAAATTAATGCTAGGGATTTCTTCGTTTTTTTTACTGCAAACAAAAAATTTTGGGTCCTACAGTTTGAGGAATAAAGGGGGAATGGGTTATTATTTTTTTAATTTTTGTTAATACATTTTAAAATATTCATATTAAAAATATGATGCGTTAGAAATAATTTTAATTTAATGGAATAGTTTTGGAGATAAGGTAGGGGGAATGGTTAAAAAAAATTATATTTTTGTTAATATCTTTCAAATAATTTATTTTAAAAATCTGAAAAAAATATATTTATTTTCGCCACAAGGAGCCCTCTCACATAATATTACATGATGTGTTAGAAACAATTTTAATTTTATATTTTCCATTTAATTCTGTAACTTACCCCCCAAAAATAAGAGTAGAGGTTTCTTCTGTTTTTTCTGGTAAAATTCAGGTAAGACTCTATGTCTCTAATTTTTTTCAAAATTTTACGGCTTATAGATAAGGTAGATAAGGGAATGGGTCAATTTTTTTATATTTTTGCAAATATCTTTAAAATTATTTATTTTAAAAATATGAAAAAAATATATTTGTTTTCGCCATAATGAGCCCTTTCATTTGATATATTACATGATGTGTTAGAAACAATTTTAATTTTTTTATTTTTTCCCCCAGAAGAACCCCTAAAATGAAAATGTCTTCAGTTACGATGTACTCCTAATCGAGTCAACAAACTATACACTGGTACCAAATTTCAATCTTTTCCGTCTAGTAGTTTCGGAGAAAATTGCTATGATGTGAAAGAGGGAGAAATCCGGAGTGATATTATAAGGGTATCCGTATATTGTATATAAGGAACCCTAAAAATAGTTGATGATAACTCAGAAGATACAAAACGTAGCAGTGAAGATTTGATGACGCCCCAATATGTAAAAGTAGATGTCAAAAAACTTTTCCCTTTACTATTCATTTGTTGATATTCATTAAAATAAAAGTAGTAGAAAAAAATGACATTTTTTTGTTTCCCTTATATAACTTGAAAACGGCATGAGATTTTTCTTTAAATGATCCAATGGGCTGTAACATACGACACTTTTTCTCGATTTATTCGTATTGTATCTCTTACTAAAGTGCTTAAGGCTCAAAACCACGAAGGTGGCGAATTCTGTTTGGAAGCTCGTAAAAGAAAATATACGAATGAATAACAGTAAATAAAAATTCAATACTATCGAGATCCATTGGATTTATCTATACCTAAAATTTATGGTTTAATAATAAGTAATTTTAAATAATTTAACAAGAAATATGTGTAAAACGCCATTTCGGGAACGCGTCCAAAACAAAAACTTCAAACTTCAACTTACGTTAACAAATAGTAAAATCATACTTTTTATATTACATATCTTCATTAAGGTTTGTTTGTTTCCTAAACAATTATTATTCTAAGCCAAAGTATACTAAATAAAATAATTTCAAATATGGCATTTGTCAAAAGTTTGTCCGAGAAATCAAACGTCATTATCCGTGAACGCAGCATTAGATAGTGAAAACTTTATTCTTGAACGCGACTTGTGGCGCTAGTGTGCTTTAGTAGCGAGCAATAGTGTTGTGAGGCGGACGTGACTTGTTTTGGGCGTAAATAAATAATAATTTAAGTGGTAAGTACTGTTATGTTCATGTATTTTTTACCGTACCTTAATTGTACGTCATCACGGGAACGGGTGGAATAGTAAATTATATTAAAATTACAGTTAGGTAATGAGTATCATAGTTTACTTCACAATAACATTTAAACGATATGTCTAAGATGGCGACCATTGGAATTATAGGCGCGAAATTTCAAAAACGTCATTTCGGGATCAGTCATTAAGGGAACGTTCCCGGACATGATGAAGCGTTCCCGGATTGACGTAGTGGTTTCTGATATGATTTATTATTGGTGAATTAATATTCAATAAATATGAATTCACCTTCATTTAAAGACCTCTTTTGTTTTCAGTAAAAATGCAACAAAACGAAGATGGAAAAAAGAAGAAAATTAAAAAAATACTTAAAAAAATAGTTCAGCTTATATAAAACAACGGGAAAAAGCCAATGCAAGAAAGCGGAAGTTCTTAGACAAAATGACAGAGGAACAAAGAGAAATAAAATGAGCTAAAGATAGGGAGTACTACCAGAAAAAGAAAGCTGAGAAGAAAGTGAAGAAAGCAGCAGATATGACATAACGGGAATTACGTAAACAAAGAAAACAATGGAAACAAGCTTCAAAGAAATATAGAGACAAGAAAAAGATGTTAGAAAATGTTCTCAGCAATACACCTCCGTCTTCAGATAAGGAGCTAGTGGGGCCTCCTCAAAACTCGGTGAGAAGACAGCGCGGAAGGAAAACTGTGAAAAAAGACCGGGCAAAAACATACAGAAAAATAAAAAACAACAATATATAATAACAGAAATGAGACGTAAGATTGAGGCATTGAATAAAAAAATAAGCAGAAAGGAAAGGACACAAAAGAAGAAGGATAATGTGCAGATGTCTCCCAATACTAAAGTGCATGACTTAATCAAAGATATACCAGTTCCAGTACCTCGTGAAGTACGCAAGCAACTGTTATTTGGTGAAGTATTATCTACTCAATTGAAGACAAAGTCAGCAACATTACCGAAAAACTCAAAAGAGAGAGAAATTTTTCAAAGATGTGTTAGTGGCACTGGTATCAGAAAGTACAAATTGTTACACATGGCTAAGACATTTATGCCCAAACAGAAAAATAATAATACTATTCAGATATTAGACAAAAAAGTTCGCGAAGTAGTTCTGAAGCCAGATGTACGCCGAAAGGTCGAGGATTACTTTCAAAAGGATGATGTGAGTAGGATGTGCTCATAAAAAAGGGACTTCGTAATTAAAAACGGTGTCAAGAAACAAAAACGCGTACTTTTATCAACAATCAAAGCTTTACGCCCTAAACTTTTTCAGGAAACTGGAATTGATTTGGCTTACACATCATTACGAAGAGCGAAGCCATATTGGGTAGTAGCGCCAAAACTAAGAGATCGTCAAACTTGTCTTTCTGTCAACCATGAAAACTTCGAACTAAAAATTAGAAAGTTAAATAACTTAAAGCAAACAGAATGGCGTGACACCGAATCATTTCTAATGGATTATCTTTGCGACCTGACTTCCTATGAGTGCATGAATGGATTATGTGACAATTGTAAAGAGCTGACATTAGATGAAGGAGAGAATGAAGATACAATAACATATTTTCAATGGCAATCCATAAATAAAGAAAGTATTATTAAGGGAGAGAAAAAGATATTTAAAGTTACAAGTAAAATTCCCATCAAAACTACAATAAAAAATTGCGGAAGGCATTAGCAGAAGAAATTTCAATTATTTAACAACATCTTTATGGTATTTACAACTATAATAAACAAAAAAAAAATCTGAAAGAAACAATGACTGAAAATGAGATTATGATACAAATTGATTTCTCGGAAAATTACACAACAAAATATTCAAACGAAATACAATCCTCACACTTTGTCAAAAATCAATTAACTATTCACACTGGAGTTTACTATTCTCGAAATGATGACCATCAGCTGCAAGCAACTTCATTTGCTACAGTGAGTCAAAATTTGGATCACCAGACACATGCGGTGTGGGCACACTTGAAACCAATTTTAAGAAAAATCCTGAGAAACAAGAAAATCGACACTTTGCATATTTATTCTGACGGACCGACATCTCAGTATCGTAATCGTACAAACATTTATTTGTGGCTCAAAACTTTGATTGATGAATTCCAGCAAATCACAAAATCTACGTGGACATTTAGCGAACCCGGATATGGAAAGTGGCCGATGGATGGTGTAGGCGGAGTATTAACGAGAACTGCGGATAGTCACGTTTTAATGGGAAAAGACATCAAGACTGCCTCAGAATTTGTTAATCTGTTTACAGAATCTAGCATCCATGTGGAAGAAATTTCTGACGATGAAGTAAAAGGCATGAAAGAAAAAATTCCTAAATCGATTCGTGCTGTTCCTGGTGTGATTAAAATTACAAATATTATTTGGAAAAAAGCACCAGAAGTTTGCATTGAATTGTACCAATACCAAAATTTGCAAAAAGTGTTGAAATTATAAATGCTCTCTCTCTAAAGATGAATGCAGCAATGTTACGAGTATGGATTCCACAGTCGATATTATGCCTTTAGAAAATGATTCATGCCAAACGAAAGAACCAATTGAAATAAACTTTACAGCCCTATCTAACCTTAATTATAACAGAGCATGTATTTTCAAAACCATCTATAACTCATCTTCATCTGATGACGAAAATTTAGAAACTATATCTCTCCGCCAGAAAGGTATTAGTAGCAGGATCGTCTTATGACATGAATAGCAAAGAAAATATTCATCCCAATTTAATTTGCCCGGGAACATTTTTATTGGTTAAAGTGCCCACACAAAAAAGAAACGTGTTCTATCAGTCAGACTTGTGTTGAAGACGACGGAGAAGTCAAAGTCACTTTACTGAGATCAGTACGCAATACTGCAAAGATATTTCAGCTAGACCCAAAAGATGCCTACACCGTCACTGAAAGTTGAAAAGAATCGCGAGTATTACCCTTTTAAGTCTTATGTTCATATATTTGAGAAATGTTGATTATTTTATGTCCTTAGGGCTATTTTAATTATTGAAAAAAAAACAAATTAGTTTTATTTTAAGTTTATGCGGTTGCATTACCTATTTTGTTTATTTTATTGCGTTAGTTCATAGTGCAATACTTAATTTGATTATTATTTATGAGACTACAATTAAAGACTGATTAATAGTAAATACGCTACGCATAAACTAGTTCAAAGCTGAGTTTGTAAAAATTTTTGTTTGTAAAAGTAAGTAAAGTATTAAGAAGTTTTGTTACCAGTTTTGTTTTTATATGTTTGGAATTCTATGTTGTTTGATTATAATATTATAACAAATACTATGTCTAAACAAGATTAAAGAAATTACAAAAATTAATTGTCGCATTTATTACTTAAAAATACCTTTACCTGTAAGAAAATCCCAACTATATCATTCAGTGAACACCTTAGTCATTCCGGGAACACGACTTCATTTCCGGGAACTTTACTTTTATTTGCCTTTATAATACTAATTTCAAATATTATAGAACATGTCAATATGCACATACAAACATAATAAAGTTCTTATTATAGTAATATCCAATATTACTTTTAAAGTCATCTATATTTTGTTATATTTTAAATTTTGTGCTTGAAATTTGAAACTTAACTACTTTTTCATTTTCAATTTGATGATTTTTATAAATATCCTTGTCTATTCACTAAATTTCGATTTGCAATTAAAAAAAAAACAGTAAAATGCTATTATAAACAATAATTGTTTATTTTCTATAAACATTATATATTTAAAAATAAATATTTAGTTACGTTACCGAAATGACGATTTTTGCAGTTGAGTTACCATAAAATCGCCTTAATTTGAAAAATTGTGAATCCTGTGCGCGCCTGTTTTGAATATGTTAAGTTTAATAACAGAGCAATGATTTATACTTCTTCATTTCGCTGTTGTGTTTAACATTTTAGGCTTAAATTGCAAACGTGAAATTCGCCACCTTCGTGGTTTCTAGCTTTAAAGTAAACTTTTAGAGCACTTTAGGGTTACCTGAAATAGGTTTTTTATACATGAAAGTAGCTAAAAAAAAACAAGAATGAAACAATTGTGATGGTATGGGAACAACTTAGGTATAATACATAAAAAACAGTTAAAGCACATATTTCCTGAGAAAATGTTGGGCTGTTGCGACACTAATATAATCAGCCCTATAAATGAATGGATCCTTTCAGATTTGTAAAGTTAAAAAATGTGATCAGTAAATTCTACAAAAAAAGGTTTTAGTTGTTTCACTATAAATTAACTGCACAATCAATGTTCAGGTATTATTCAGAAAATATTTCTGTGTTATTCCACCACAATTTGTAAATTTATACGGTTTTCTGTCCAGACTACCGTCAATTAATTTCAAGTTATTCAACCATAAGATAGAAATTAAAAACGTTCAACGACGTTTGTGCCTTCTAAAATTTACATCAGCAGGAAATTCATGTTGCGCTCTCCACAACTCTCCTAAATAAAAACTAAAACCCTCATCTGGACGTTGGATATGAGCTCCTCGTGTATGCAAGAAGAGAAGAGAAAGTGGCAAAAAGCCGGGATAATTTAAGTCATTAAGGCTAAATGTTCCGGGCTCGGTTCTCTTGTTATCGGCTAAGAGGTGCATTAAACTTTCCGCGCTTTGTTGAAAACTTTCGTTTTATGGCAAAGCTTAGGTCCATATTGGAGACCAATTTATTTTTAACGTAAATGTTAGACTATCTACACTTAAGTATTAGTGATTAGAATGTCGAAACTGCAGAGAATCAATATTAAAAAATGTTCCAAACTGCGATAGAATAACGAAAATTGTATTTTGAGAACCATTTATTGAAATTATGTTTAATAATTGCATATTAACGATTCAGCCAAATACTCTAGGTCATTGATATTTTCCCTGGTTATTAATTTCTAAGGCAGAGTTTTATTGAAAAACAAATGAAGCATAATACAAGAAAAGTGCTCTTAACAAAGCGAAAGCTTCTTAAAGTATACAAGTGAGCATACGCTTTTAAATGACATTTTCGTCAATGGAATGCCTTCGCCAGGGAAAAATACGCGAAAGTAAGGCAAGGATGATAAATCAATCCCTATAAAATGAGGCCGACTCAGGAGCTCATGGAAGACGATTTCGATAGGAGAACGTATTTCTGTGAACAAATGATGGTAATGTTAATCGTCAAAATTGCCGCTATTGGTCTAATGAGAATCCTCACTGGACAACAGAGAAACATACGCCATATCGTGAAAAAGTTAATTTTTGGGCAGGCATTGTTAGCAATTATATCGTAGGTCCCTGTTTCATTGATGGCAACTTGAATGGAGATAAATATTTAGAACTGCTCCAAAATAATTTCGTGCCAACCCACAACTTCCTACCAATACAATATGGTTTTAGCAAGATGGAGCACAGCCCAAACCAACCAAATTTTCTCAAATCGATGGATTGGGAGGAGCGGATCGATAAAATGACCAGCACGATCTCCTGATTTAACGCAACTGGACTACTTTTTGTGGGGATATGTTAAAAGTACTGCATACAAAACTAAACCCTTCAACTTAGATGACACCCCTGAGATGTTGAGTAACGTAAGAAGATCTTTCTATACGAGATTAGCATGTTGCCAAGACGTTCGCGGCTAGCATTTTGATCATTTCCTACATTGACATTGACGTTTGTTTATATTATTAACAAATAATCAGTATTACTTATTAGGTTTTTAGTGTAATGTAGACAATTTGTGAAATAAAACAATTTTCTTTTTTTAATGTTAATTTTTGTAATAAATCTGAAAATACTAAAAATTATGTCTAGAATTTTCTGGAGAATCCAAAAAATAAATAATATACAGAGGCTTGCATTTAAAATAAGAAAGTTGTATTGGCCAATGAGATATGACACACTCTATATAATTTTTTGTTGTTAAAAAAAACGCATTTAAAAATACGAATCGACGTCTCCAAGCGTTTTTCCTAACACGCCCTCCTTTATTCGTTAGAGAATTTATTCCATTTGATGTTCCCCAATGTATAGCTTTTTGCTCCTCATTATTCCTTGTTTTCTTTGTTAATTAAATTGGTGTTTTTTAAGATTAGGTTTATTATTTCATTGGTTCTGTAAAGATTTATAGCGAATTTCAAATTTGGGTGACTGTTATGGCAAGATGTTTCTATTTTATTAGTTATTCCTGTAGGAGAGTTCATATATAATTCATTCGAAAAGTGCAATTCGTTCTGTTAGTAATTATTATACAAAAAGATCATCAGGAACAATTCTTTTCTTAGAAATTTAAATATAAAGAAAGCACTAGTTGATGGGTCAAGAAGTATGCTTATGAAGTGTGTACATAATAAAAATATTGAATGAGCAGTATTAACTGGAATCTCCTGAAATAGTGAATATTTATATTCTGTACATACCTTTTACTTATTACAGTGCAATTTAGTCATCTGAGTCTCAACGAAAACAATTTCCTATTATATATGCTTTTCTGCATTTGCAATTAAAATTAGTAAGCCTCAAGGTCTACATAGCAACTTTCTTCGAAGCAGTTTCCCAAAGTATTAGATGGAAAGGGTTGAATCTACGAAAATATTTGGAACTTCCTCCAAACTGGGAAGCAAGTAGTCGGTTATTGACAATATTTTGATTTGGTATGTTTCGACTAAATTCTCATCAATCGGAGTACATTTTCACATCAAGGGAATTGAACCGCAAACATTGAAAGCACAGTTTCAATTTTCAATCTTGTGAATAACCCCGTCCTGAACAGCAACATTACAAATATCTAAATTTACCTCAATAAGTTTTTTGTTTTGCAGTTTCTATTAAACAAAGCTATTTACAACAAGCAATTAAAACAATATCATTCCTTGAATTTCACATAGTATACCTTGATATATGGTATACAGACGTACCAGTTTGTATGTACATAATATTGGAAAACCACCCCTACGGATCGTTTCAATTACTGGAAGCTTTTCTCTATTATAGTAATCAACATAGTAGGCTGTTCTCAAATATATTAGCTATTCATACACAAAAGTAAATGGAAATGGTCGGGCACCGCAACAGTTCTCTATCAGATGGCATTTATAATAATATCGTGAAATTTATGCAAGTGTGCATAACGGTTATAAGGTAGGTTCTTGATTACTGATAACTTTTGTAGTAGCATTATTCTCAAATGAACATTAGAAATTCGAGATTGTCCACAAAGATAACTTTGTTGGTTTCTATATTGTATACAAGTTGAATTTATGAAGGATTAATTTATAACCTTAATAAACGACATTGAAACTTGACGATTTTTATCATGGAAATTAGAATTAAGGGTGGATTCAAACGTTTGTTTTGAATAGGCTGATGGTGGTATATTTTCAGGGGAGTTAAGGGCAAACTTTTGAAAATAAAATTATGGTTGATAGTAGGGAAGTATTTTATGTATTAGATACAAATAATTATTTTCAATTAACATTTTGTTACTGAAATAACTGATGACAAATATATATGTATACAAGAAAATATTTGGTTACGATAATCTAGAGCTCTAACATTGGTTCTGAGCTAATCGTGGATTAATATTTCCTACAACAACAGTTTAACGATTATTCAAAATTAATGAAAAGAGCCACAGTTCAAAAATACATGTCGTGGTGAACATGAATATTTCACTCTGAAGTTATAGGATTATAATTCTTAAGCCTTTGATCTTGAATAATGTAAATAAAGGAGAATATACTAAGGGTAGGATCTCTATTGAGAATCGAAAAAAAATTTTCCAGCAACGACAATGTAAATGTTTTTCATTGTTGTAGCTTGGTGTATACATTCGTCTGGCCATTATAGTTGACAGTTACGTTTATGTTAATGAAATAAAAATAAACATTTCTCGCTGAATAACAAAATGCTATCACATCATTGAAACTATCCTTTAACTAAAGATAACAACAAACTGCAAGAATTGAATTTTGTAAATGATTCTATTATTGTTCGATTCGAACTGATAAGTCTCATGACGTTGTCACGTATTTGTTTTTCAAAACTTAGATTAGATAAATGACCTTAATAAGCTATGAAGTCTACCTAGTTAAACAAAACATCTTATATAGAGTACCAATCAAGAATTTTATTATGTTGTATTTAGCGTATATTGCCAAGGTCCCATTTTCCAATTTCACTAATATGTGACATCAAAACTGTGGAACATTGAAATGTAATGTACACCTAGAACATTGTGTTCATACACACTTAATATGCAATTTTGTTGATGAAATCAGATGGAAGTGTTTTTGATTGGAATGCCGAAATGTTGTTAACATTTAAAATTGTGCAAAATTGTTCGAAAATTCCTCTATGATCTTTTAGATATGCCGTCCTAAAAATGTATTTTACTAACAAGTGCAAATAGAAGTTGAGTAAGCATTAGTAGTAAAAAATATTTTACAGTTTTATTTTAAGTACAATCACGCACATGGTGTAACTACATTGTCATCTAAAATATTTGCAAAATCATTCGAAAAAAAGGAATTCGTTCTTTTAGTATACAAAAAGATCATCAGTAACCATTCTTTTCTTAGAAATTTAAATTTAGAGAAAGCATTAGTTGATGGGTCAAGAATGCTTGTGAAGTATGTACATAATAAAAATATTGACTGAGCGTAAAATGAAAATTGTAATAATGGGACGCATTACCAAGGGTTAATACTTGGACCTATACTCCTTTAGTTTAACAAGTTATTGCTTTCCTGTCTACTGTTTACCATCATGTAACTTAACTCTTTCAGTTTATAAATCTACAGTATAGTGTGTACTATTTTTTTTTTTCATTTTTACAAAGCTTCAGGGGGGATCCTCCTGGTTGGATCACCACTGGGACCAACTAAGAAGATGCATGCGTAAACATTAAAAAAAGGCTCGTAATAAAACAAAGTAAAACATGATAGGTCTATATATATATCATGTTTTATATTATATTTAGACTTGACAACAGAGGTTATAATTCAAGTATAATGTCGGCAGGCAGACCACAGAATTCCTGAATAAGATAGATAGTTTAGCTGAATCTAGTTTCAGTATATACTATTACGAGTATAATAACGACCTGCAAAGTAGACAAATTGTCATTTTATCTCATTATAATGACATCGGTAATCAATAAATTTTGTTTGAACAGACTTAGTTGGAGCAGTGTTGTTACAGATACATTATATAATTTCGATATTTAAGTATATTTCATACTTTCCAATTGGGGTTTTTGGTTCATACTTCTTGTTGCCTACTAGACACCATTTTGGGTTTCTGAAGTGTAGTTAAAAAAGATAGGTTTGATTTTTGGCCAATAGATGAAGAATATTATGTCTGAATTTTGTTAAAGCATCTATGTATTGTGAAAGTTTATGTCTTATAGGAGAATCCGTATCTGCAATATACTTCGTTATGGTGCACCAGCTAAAAGACATGCGTATGTCCATGATCAAACATCGAGAAAGGCTCGAATCGACAAAATCTAGAAACTCCAACTAGAAATTAAAATGGTATATCTGGTATATCTTGTTTCACCAATGTTCTAGATTGTCTTCTTTTCTGGTATATAACGGACAATTTCGATTGTATTAGTCAGGAAGTGACGATTGGCTCTATTTTTGATAAATTTTCAAGAGTGATGTGAATAAAGAAAGTAATATTGCAGTTAAAAACAGTTTATTGGAGCCAGATATAGTGCAAGATCTACAACATTTCTCCTTTAATACTGTAATTCGCATCATAATTCTCGTTAGCTCATGAAAAATATTGTTAATTTTTTAGACTACAACCTTTTCGAATAAATATTGGTGTATGCGCAATGTTGCACTTTTTGAAATTCTAATCTTGGTTTTCTTTGTATTTGTACGATTAGCATAAAGTCAACCCCAAACTGTTGTTGTAGTAGGTCCACTGATCTTGTCATATTAGCATAAGTGGCACATGTAATAATAATTCCAATTTTTTTGGTATTAATTCGTTTGAACGAAATTATTATTCCTGTTTGGTCAATACTAACAGCTCATTTTTATGTTTCGTTGCATCACTGAATCGGTCTTGTTGAAGTAATCTTAGTAATGACCAGTGGCGTAGCTAGGTGACCAAGGACATAAAAGAACTGGGGCAGCTTAACTGTTTAGGTTTTATCAAAATAAACACGTAATACAATTTTTAAATGCGAAGCTTCTTTAAAATAAATAATCATAAGGTATCATCAGTTCTTTATCGTACACTGCAGGTCACAGCAAATCCACTTAAAGTTCAGAAATGTATTCTTGGATTAATAATATTGATATTTAAGCCATAAAACGAAGTAAATCAAGTCAAGAGGTTTATTTATAAATGTGTGTGCATATGTTACACACTTTAGTTATAATCTCTTCCTGGCCTTAGTTTTCGCAAAGTATCAATCATTTCAGTTAAATATAGGTTTGATGCTGCTATGTTATTAAATGTCGCAGTTGAGCTTGGCCCATAGTATTCCTTCAAAATTTTTATTTGCTAAATGATCTTTTAGCTTGTGCAGAAGTAACGGGAATTGTATGGAACAGTAAGATTGCTGTAAATACTTCGGTTAAGTCGCATTCTAGCACACCATGTTTGTCATTATTTCTTAACAAAATTGCCTATTACATCAGAATATTTACTTTGGGATTTATCACAGTTTTTAACAGACTTAAAAAGAAGTTTCTCAATTTGTTTACTCTATATTTTTTTTTGGTTCTTCTTTTCTTATATGTGTTAAGGGATTACTCCAAACCGGCTGAACTTTTTAACAGATAGATGACAGATTTAAAATAAGGAAAAGTTGCTGTTTGAACCTGGAGTGTAATAAATTGAAAATAGATTGGAAACTAATAAAAATAAATCTCAGTTAATCGATTTCAAGATGGAGGTTCTCAGTTGGCCACTATATATATTGTATGCATAAGTTGGATTCAAATGGAAAACTTTCTAATGAATAATGTTTACAAAAAACTTATATTAATTATTATATTAAAACACTGTGGTAATTTTCACAAATTAATTATATTTTATTTGACAATTGTTCCTCTCTGATGACAGGCTTCGTCAGAATTAAATATTAACTAATTGCTAAACATCTGAATATATTATATATTGTTGTAAGATAATAATGAGTATATAGATAGAAAGCACAATATGTTTACTGTATAATATTAGAGAAGGTAAATATTCTTAATATAATATTTTATGCTGTTTAGTTAAGTTCCTTTTTTGAAGCCGGTTTTGATTTTTTTTAAATGTATTTATATAATAAAGTTGTTCCATTGACATTGACATTGACTATCTGACTGATTGCACTCATCAAGTAAAATGTGCATTTAGTTGAGCTGCTTTTTTGTGTTTAGTACATTTTTGAAAATGGTAACGTGAATTGGTGGTTATTTTAAAAATTGTACAGATACAATACAAATTCAACACGAATAGTGTTGTTTCTGAAAGATAGTTGTGGCATCTCTGATTTGTATTTTGCAGTTTGTTTGGGAACAATCACAAATTGCTTGAAACTCTGTATATTTCGAATAGTCCAAACGTTTGACATATTAAGAAATTCAGAATTTGACTTTA
Organism: Octodonta nipae; assembly: GCA_034190945.1. Taxonomy (NCBI): domain Eukaryota; kingdom Metazoa; phylum Arthropoda; class Insecta; order Coleoptera; family Chrysomelidae; genus Octodonta; species Octodonta nipae. The sequence goes on from CM067221.1 coordinate 59,423,568, forward strand.
AATGTTTACAATAAAACTCATGCAACTATTATTCTCAAATATTTAATGTCAAATTCTGAATTATTAACTTGTCACTGCGAACCTTTTAATTTTTTTGTTCTGTTGTGTTTTATTACCATTAAAAACGAGGTGTTTTAGACGTAGAAATCTTAACGTTTGGAATATTTGAAATATGCAGACTTTCAAGTAATTTGTTGTGTTATTCCCAAAAAATCTGAAAAATGTCAACGGATAGTTTGCCAAATGATGTGATTAAATATTTTTACTAGAAGCAATTTATAATAAGTTTTTTTTGGTTCATATTAGTATTTTTATAAATGATTTTGGATTTGCTTTCTCTTAAAACAACACAGCACAAACAACTGAAATAATACAGGGAAATTCCCCACAAGCGAATAGATATTCAAAGTTGTCGGGAACTTCTCTGTATTTTTTTAAATGAGTTGCCATGATTAAAGTATTGTTGCAAACTATATTCTGAATGTGAGAGAATTTTTCGCTAAGAGGTTTGCCAGTGTCGGTTTCACAGTCAGGAGAACACATATCACATTGTATTTTTGTGTACTGTCGCTTGTTTTGTTAATGCATTTTTCTTGTTGTTGTTATTGCCTCCTTTTTTTATTTTTAGTGTGTCTATTGTGCTGTGAATAACTGTCTTTTTATCTTTCTAATCAGGTTTTGGTGGGCCCCGGCACTGTCCCGCCTAGCCTTACACTATCTACACCACTGGTCAGTATTTATTTATACATATTTTCTTAAGATTAATTAATTCATTTCATATTCCTTATTAGAAAATATAATGCGAAATATTATTTGTTATTCTAAGTGCTGTCATATAGAAGTGTCGAAAATTATTTAAGAGGCAAACAATTAAAGTCTTGCTATGGTAAGAGTCAGGCGACACTCTTCACGTACAAAACTATTTTAATAATCGTGGCTGACATCTCTGCAATTTCAAACTGTGTAAGGCAGTAAAGAAACGAACATACGGAAGGAATTCAGAGGATACGAAACTGTGAATACGTGTGTTATTTTCCATTCACAGATATTCCATGAATCCGTGGCAGCGCTTTACGTCTTTTTGTTCTCCCTCCGGTCTTATAATATATTCCAGAATATAAACTAGAAAATATTAAACTCGTACACAGAAGTCTCTCGACCGGATTCTTGCTGTCTTCTGTACATTTCATTGGCAATTAGTTTTTAAATACAAAGGAAATAATAACTCAACGTTGATATTAAATTATCCACTTTAACTTTGTCATTAGAAGCAATTGTAAATATAATTGAAATTCATTTACCAAAAAACGGAAAACGTTAAATTTACTATTTGCATCAAGAATGTAATTTGGTGTAGTAAAGACTAGGTGATTATAGGTACTATTTTATTATGCCATGGAACATATGTGTTTAGTGATTAAGATGATTAAGATTGGTTAAAAAGATTTATTAAATGATGGGTGGATGAGCCCATTTTATATACACTTGGTTGAAATTACTTAAAGTAATAAATAAGAACACTAACAACACTGGTTAGTAATCTTCTTGTCTTACTAATTCAGGTGGCTTTTTACTACCTATCCTCATTACGATATGACTCTTATTTTCTTATCAATCATGCTGAATTTTCTTGGGCCAAATTACGGTTTATTTTCAATATCTTATTAACTAAAACGCCCAAAAGAATCGAAAGGAAAAGAAAATGCTTACACTATTTGTCTGTTTTATATTCAAATTGTGATAGTTTTTGTATCTAATTTTCTTTGACTTCTAAATATTTTTCACAGAACATCAAGGTATCTAAGGGTCTGCCTTATATAATATTCAAGAGAGCTAGAAATTTTTGAACCGAAAAAATAATGAACGACTTAAAAAAACTGAACCAAATAATTAGCAAAATATGTTTCTGCAGAATAAGCACTTATATAGGTACCTACTGATTATGTTTGCAAAGTAGTAATACTGTATTAATCAAACAAAAGAGATAAGTTAAGAAAACCTGGTAGAAACTAATGTATAAAAGACAAAGAAAAAAAAACAGGAATTATATGAATAAAAAGTCCCAAACCTACTATTAAAGACGACTAGTGTCCGGGTGTAAGACTTACTTCCTCTTATTAAGTAAAATGTTGCAAAATAATCAAAATAAACCAAAACCTACAGTAAAGATTTGTGTGAATAGTTACTTATAAAACTACCACAATAAAGTAAAATAGTGCCAAAAATACATTAAAAATAGATGAGCTAATTCAAGACGAAAACAAGTTTGTAATAAAAATTACTTTTCGGAAGGTTATGTGTGACAAGAAAGCATGCCTTTATATAATCAATTTTATTGGCAAGAATAAAAAACAACTACAGGATTAGTACTGTAGATCTATTTCGATACAATTTTTGTCTGTGAACAACAAGTTGACTTTTACGTAATTCAATAGTTCAATGTGTCCCAAATTGTTAAGGTACAACCCTTTAGTAGCTCGGTGTAAAATCTTTGTACCATGTTTCTGGTCAAGCTTATGGATATTATCCAAAAGATGTTTCGTAAAATACGGGAAACCCAAACAGTATTGATTTAGACATACATTGTGTCAATTAAGTCACGGGACGGCTGAATATTTGCTAAAGTACTTCATTTCTGGAAAAAGTCAAGGTCATTCTTTAAATAAATTTGACCAAGGAATCGGATGATGACCTGGGGTTTGACCTTGAACCTCATTTTTGAGGATATTTTGAGGTCAACCTAATTTTTTTAAATACAAACTTTGATTTTTATTGCGGAGTCTTAAGGAGGAACTCATTGGTGAGCTTGGATTTGACCTTACATCTCATTTTTAAGGTCATTTGAAGGCCAACCTCAGTTTTTCATGTAGAAATCCTTATTTTTGATAGAACTCAGCAACCCCCAAAACCCCCCGAGTAAAAAAATTCCAACCAACAATATAGCATGATTTTCATCCGCCATCTTGAATTCGCTATCTTTGATTGGAAAATATTAAAATTTCGTTAGTAGATTCGAACTCCCTAGTAAGAAATGTTAAGCCAGAAGAAGTCAGTATTTGACCTCTATTTGACCTTTAGTGGTTGCCTCAACGTCATACCTCAATACATCTCCGGAAGTAAAATTTCCCGCTCTTTCCGATGCCGCAATAAAAAATAAGGGTTTTTATTTAAAAAAATGAGGTTGACTTCAAAAATGAGGTTCAAGGTCAAATCCAATTCCTTGGTGAAGGTTACTATAGGAATGACCTTGACCTTTTCCAGAAATGAAGTAGGTACTTTAACAAATATTGAGCCGTCCCGGGACTTAATTGACACCCTGTATAAAATGATCTTTTAATTGTAACTTGAACGATCTATAAGTTCTACCAATGTAAAAAGATCTACATATATCACATATGAATTGATACAAACTATATCTAATATCGGTAGGGTTTTAGTTGTTCAAAATTATGTTCCCGATGGTATTTTTGGCCTTGAATGGAATGTTTAAATAAGGTTCGCTATCCAATAAGAAATGACACAGTGGGATGTGAAGGAGAAATAACGTTATTGTAACTGACAGTTATTATAGTCGGATGATTCCGGCGAGTAAACCAAGAACTGATCCACTCTGATATTTTTTTTTCAACAACTTCTCTAGGAAGTACTAAACCCAGCTAATTGTTTTATAGTTTGGAATTAACGATTGTATTTGGTGTCACATAACAGTAATTTTGCAAGCCTACAAGCAATAAGATGGCGCTAATTTATGTTATAAACGGTAATCGGACTGATTATGAAGATTTGAATAGGTTGGCTATCCTATAAAAAATAATTTTTAAGGAAAATTTTAGTATGTAGGAACATTTACCCAGTTGTATTATTTTGTATTATTACGAGAATTCATCCGACAGCTGGTGCAATCGGCCATCAACCAATTCGTGGAAGGGATATTATTCCGATATTTCTAGGAATCCGAAATGGTTTGTCTCTCAAGAGGCCGACCGCTGCCATTACTGGGAATTCCCTTGAAGTTTCCAGGACACATGAAAGAAGTTTCCCGATGATTCGTTGACTTACCAGACAATTCCAAGAGAAATATATAAATATGGACAACTGCCGATAGCATTCATTCAGTTTTCGACGATCGTATACTTAAGTAGATATAAATTGTAAATAGTTGTGTTAAAGTAGTGGAAATAATTTAAAATGAATTGGACTGTGTTTTTAAATAAATCCAAGAACTGAACTGAACCCGTGTGTGAAAATAAAAACATAACAGTATCTAGCGTTTCACTGACCATGCTAGACTAGCAGTGATAATCTGGAATATCAGTACGTGTGGGGTCCAGTATGGCATGATAATAGGGAAACAAAAGGTCCCAAATCCTCAATCTGCGAATAAATTTATTAAATATGACTTGTTTCGAGGTCTAAAATGTATACTTCCATTATCAAGTAGCAAGATACAAAATAAAACAAAACATACAAAAAAGGTTTGTGTTAGTACTTTTGATTATAAGGTTGTTTCAGTCCTTGAATTAGTTAGTTTAGTTAATAACTTATTTTTATTGTATTTCCTACAATATTCTACTATACTATCTCAGTATTCTAGGTAATTGATCACACAAACATTTATTGGTTATTTTGTCTTATTTTGATTATTTTGTAGCTTTGGATTTGATAATGGGGTGTAAGTTTTAGATGGCTAAACTAGTCGTATATAATGAAGTTATTGAAAGATTGTGGGATTTAGGATCTCTATTTCCCAGGAAGCATGCTATTCAGGACATCACACGTAAAGACTATAAAAAATGATTTGATATTGGTATATTAAACACACATTTTAACATGCTACGTCTGTACATTGCAGAAATAAATAATCTAGCAGTTATTAAGATTAGAATTTATGAAAAATTTCTTCAACTAACTACCCGGTTTGACATTAATTGAATTCAAGAAAAACACATCCGGAATTAAACTGTTACCTGAGGTTAAAGTTACCTGATGAAAGTTTTGCAACAAATTAAGATAATTCAATTCTTTGTTGTATGTTTTACATGTCTCAATAATTGAAAAATAATTTAATACACAACTAAGGATCATCGTGAAGCTTACTCATAAAAAGTAAAGGACATTTGTTTGGTTTGTTTATTAGATATAAGAGGCAAGATCGAAAAGAAAATTTAATTAAATTTCTAATGTTTCCACTAAATAAAAATAAATATTTTTAATACGACAAAAAACGTAGCGAATGTTCCATTTTATTGCCACTGAAATTTTGCCACTTTGTACATTAATAATAATTCTACTTCAATTTTCTTATTGCTAAGTCTATAAATTTTCATTCAAAATACATACAATTTCCATGGCAGAAAGTTGATTAATCAAACAACAAAGCATTTTCAGAGTTTAATAGAGTGGCGTGCTGAACAGAGTGCATTTGAAGTTCACAACCGTTCAATTTTAAGACTCAAAGCAAAATTTATTTTCTTGCTTTTAATACGAATTTGCCTCATTATTTCCTGGGGAAGCTGCTGCCCCGAGTGCAAGCTTAACATATCAATGGAATCATTTGTTTGATATACCCGTGGTTAACAAGGACAGCGAAAATAAAATATGACGGCATAGGTTATATCTTATTTGAGATGCAAATATAAGTTAATACATGAATTCTGGACTTTAATATTAAATGGAGAAATCTAAATATTAGAATAGCTTGAATTTCTTTGACTTATTTTACAAAGATTTGTAAGTAGTGTCATCTCAAAACAAAAAGTTAAATATTATCTGTTACTTCAAATAATAATATAAGAGTAGATTTAGATTTAGATGTCTTTATTTGACTACGGCACATATTGAACAATGTTTGTAGCAGGTCAAAAATACAATGTTTTAGTGAAAAATACAATTAAAATAATACAAAAATAAAAGATACATGTTAAAAATTTTAACAGATAATAAAAATTAAAATTAGACACTAAAATTCGTGGGGCACATTTTGTGGTTCATGTAATCACCAACTGAGTAGAAACAAATCTTGAGTAAATAGTTCTTCACACTCTTTCTAAATTTATTTAAGCTCAAAATTTTTAATTCTTCTGGCAAGATATTATAAATACTAGCTGTCGCCCAGTGGTCGAAATTCGACCAATTGTGTCAATATCTCTGGCAGGTTAAGTAACCTGAAAATTGTTTCGTAACATTCTATCCTAGGACTTTAGGGAGAACAGCAATTACACGGAACGGATCCAGATTCGGAACCTCTGTGTGATAGTTTCCTCGAAAATCCTAGATGTCGGTCTTACATCTCGCTTCTACAAATAAGTAACGAAATTCAAGTTTTTTTCAGGTATAATTCATAGGACTTTATTTGTGTTCAAATTCGTAATTCTAAATTTAATATGACAACAATTCAACCGCTAATGGGCTACCCTTTATATTTATTTTTTCTAACCTCCCTGTATAGCTATAATTGCACTCAATTCTCTACCATTTATTAAAATCCTCATTATAATAATTCCTTCTCATTATATATTTCCACCACCCTGTATATGCAACTGCTCATAGACCACGCATAATATTTTTTAACATTTTTGAACCACCCGTTAAACCATTCTGTATATGCCACTGCCTATGAGTCATCGTATTTACTCTTTTTGTTTATGAAATTTTTCACTATCTTCTATAAAAATAATTTTACTCCGACCTATATTTCAATCATCATATATATGGAATATATGGAACTTTTCGTGGGCTACTCTATAAATCATTTCCTTCTCTAACATTTTTTATCCATCATCCTGTATATCTATAATTCCTCTCACCCTATATTTCATCTTATCTATATATACAACTGCTTATGGGTTACGAAGTGTTTTTCCATTTCCGCCACCCTGAATATGCATCTCTATATAATATTTTTTGCACCACCCTGTATACCTGTAATTCTACTCCACCTTCTGTTCCAAGAACCCAGTAAAGTCAACCGCTAATGGGCTTCTGTATATAATTATTTTGTTAGTTATAATTGCATTCTACTCTAAATTTTAAAAACCCTATATATGCAACTCCTTATGTGCCACCCACGAAAAAAATGATTTTTAACATATCTGGAAGCGCCCTGTATAATTATAATATACAACGATTACTTTACCACTAAATAATAACAACGCTTGCATGCCACCTCCATACATAATACATACATACATAATTACTCAATGTTTTGAGTCTGGCGGCGGCGGCACATTCAGTTGGTTGGCGTTGACATCATGGACGTAAATAATGAATTTTTATTATTATATTTTATTTAATGAATGAACCAATATTATAAATTAATATTAGCATTCTGCACTGAAAGTCGTCAGTAGCTACTAAACAAAACAAAAATGAAGAAAATCAAGTTGAGAGACAGAGGAGAAAATGGTACCTAATCGTTTTGTCTTTGCCTATTTATATATAGATTGTTTTCTGAATGACATTTGTGGCATATTTTTCAATGTCTAAGTACTTCTTGGGAAATAACCCCACAGTTTAAAGAAAAATGCTGTATATTCTAAACGTTTCGGGGTCTAGGTTAAGAAACTTGGATAAAAAAGGCACAATTGTAAGATGTAAATTAAAATATTTGACAATGTGTATTATTTGATTTCTGACATTATCAATATTGTAATTTTGTGAGTTTTTCATAGCCTTATTTAATCGAAAACGGTTTATTCAAATATTTGCTGCATTTCTTGTATGTAGAAATGAGATGAACACAAAAGTAAGCTTCATTAGCGCCAAAGTAAAAGAAAGTGACTTTAAATAGTGGGTATTGTGTTAAATATAAACGGTATATAATATATATATTTAAAATCGTTCAGTGTATCATAAACCAGGAACAAATATTATTTCCTTACAGTAGTGAATTTAATAAAAACTTTGCATGATTATGTGAACAGTAAAATATAAGGAAACCCTAATAAAATCACCCGGATTTCTCCGTGTTCCAAATCACAATTTTTTTTCCAAAACTACTGGACGGAAAAGGTTGAAATTTGGTATCAGTATATAGTTTGGAGATCTGATCAGGTGTGCATATCGTAAATGAAGAAATCTTGATTTTAGGGGGGATTTACAAAATCGACAATTCCCCTCTCCTTATTACCTAAGTTATTATGCATAAGATGTTGTCCAAAGTAAAAATAAGGAGATACTCCTAATACCAAATTTGACGGACAAATTTTAGAGTTAAATCACAAATTAAAAGGGCTCATTGTGAGGAAGACAAATATACGTTTTTCGTATTTTATAAACAATTAGTTTAAAAGATATTAACAAAAATATACAAAAATTTACCCATTCCCCTTTTATCGCCGAAACTATAAGACTATTTGGGAAAAATAGGGGTATAGGGCCTTACTTGAAGTTTACAGAAAATTTAGAAGGAAACCCTAATATTATTTTGGCGGGAAATTATATAATTAAACGGGATAATAAAAGAATACACTTTGTCAAACGCATCATGTTAAGTATATCAAATGAAAGGACTCATGATGAGGAATACAAATATATTTTTTAAAGAATTTTAAATTAAATTGTTTAAAAGATATTAACAAAAATATTTTAAAAATCTCCCCTTTATATCCGGGATCATAAGACCTAAAATTTTGAAAAAAATTAGGAACACAGAAAAATAAGAAGTAATCCCTAATATTAATTTTTGGGGGCAAATTGTGAGATTAAACAGAAAATTTTTTTTTCAATCGCATCATGTTAAATATCAAATGAAAGGACTCATTATGAGAAATACAAATATAGTTATTTCATATTTTTAGAATATCCTATTTACACGATATTAACAAAAAATATTAAGAAAATACACATTCCTCAATTAATTTAGAAAAGTATAAGACCTAAAATTTTGAAAAAAATTTGGGCCTCACGGAAAAAATAAACGAAAACTGGAATATTAATTTTGGGGGACAAATTATAGAATTAAAGGGAAAATAAAAAATAAACTTTTCACAAACGCATGAAATGAAAGGTTTCATTATGAGGAATACAAAAAAATATATTTTTTAAATTTTGAAATAACCTATTTTAAAGATCTTATTTTTCTGCATTTCAGGTATTAGGCTTTTGCCTGGTACGGTACCCATCTTTTTTTTGGTCTACTAATACTTCTTCTGCATCTTTATAGTTTATTACTTTCTTGTATCACCTTGCATGCTGCCTAAAATCGTTTTATGTTGATAATGTTCAGAGTTCACTTCTTATACCCTCATTTCTAATTTTGAATACACGTGTGCAACGTTTAACCCTATTAACCCTACTTAAGAATTTCTTTATTGCAACCTGTTTTCATCGTTCTTGGTCATTGCCCAGGTCTCACTGCCGTGAGACAGGCTTGGTATAGCCATCGGCATTGTCTTATAAACTTTATTTCTGTTTCTTTTCTGATTTTATGTTTAAGTGTGCTAGATATTGTCCCACACATAAATGAATATTTAATAAGTTTTTCTTCAATGTCATTATGTGGACCATGTGATATATCGCAACCTAAATATTTAAAATGTGAAACCTGATCTAGTATTGGGTTATAACCACTATCTTACATCTGTATTTGCTTAAAAAGGCCACTACTTTGGTTTTCGTAGATGGTATTTTCATGTTGTACTCTGTACAATTTTGTTGCAGTGTGTTCCCATTTGTAGGTCGTCTTCTGGTTCTGTCATTTTCTCTCATTAATAGTAAGTCATCTGCATAAAGAATCTAGTCTAAGACGGTATTTTGGTCTAATTTAATTCGCCTCTTAAAGTTATTTTCTAATATATATATATATGAAAACAAGTTGGCACGAACGGAACTATGTGTAGCTCTCTTGATGGTCCGGATGTTCGTCCGTTGACAGTTTTGTCCCTGTAACGGAACAGTCACCTGACGTTTCGCCAAAATCTCACTTGGCATTTTCATAAGGCTTTTCCTCTTCTTCCAACACGAAGGGTGGCTGCAGATTCGCTTCTAGTTACTCGAATACTATTCGAGTAATTAGAAGCGAAAGCAGAAGGCTACGAGAATTATGCGAACCGACCTGAAGAGGGCAGATGTGACTCTGCTGAAACGTCGTCAATTTACCATTGATCCCGGCAGGGATCAGTTATCAACTACGCGGATGAATTCCCGGAAACCATCTAATACACACACACACACACACATATATATATATATATATATATATATATATATATATATATATATATACAGGGTGTAAATAGTTTGAGTGCATATATTTTAGGTGGAGGTAGTATACACCAAATTAAACAAAAAACTCTTATACCACTATGGTCAGTAGGCCTTAATAACCAAGAAAATCCCTAAAACATATTAAGTAAATTATTGTCAATCCGGCAACGTCGCTCGCGTTCGAAGCAGATTCACTCTTAGCGCGAATAATAAAGGGATGACTACGCCGACAAAAAACCTGTGTTTTTGTATTGACTGATGATATTGACCTTAGAATTAAATAAAAATGTATGAAATATTTTGTTGAAAATATTTACGTTTTTAATGCAAGGTATTGCAATTAGAATTTGTATTTGGCGGTTTCTTTGATGCAATTATACAAAGTTGGGTAAATATGACATTCAACTCAAGAGATCTGTATATGTAGTTTTTTACCAGTTAAATTATTCGAAGAGTCATTATTACTGATTTAATTAATATTATTTATATTAGACAAGTAAATATGTAATCCTATTTACCGAATTTATTATAATGATAGAACTGAGTTGAAACAACGGATTATTCACAGCCTTTCCCTGTATAACATTCTTGCTATTCTGCAATTACGTCTGCTTTCCCCATAAATTAAGAGCATGCCATGTCTTTCCCTAATTGTATAATCGGCCATTATTTATCAGAAATAAATACTGTCGCACTATTCTTAATTTTCGAACTTACACACTAATCACAACCGATTTTATTTATTCAAAAAATATATTAAATGGAAAGCAAACCACGAAGTCTACATCAAATAGATATCATTCAAATCACTTTACCGTTTTTCTATTCTTATTTACAAGAATCGAAATCGCAAAAAACAATTGTAACTCTCAGTCGTCGTTAAAGTAAAATGCCAGGTTGCCATATCTATTCGGAGAAACTTATACTAAATTATAAAAGCATATTTCGAGTTTAAATAATCAATTTTCATTTTTAATGTGGCTATTAAAGATGTATAAGCTATTGAGTATTTACATATTTAGGTTTACCGACATTTTGAAATCGAAATTATTGTATTATTCACTGTAGCAAGGGCTACATCAACTCTAACTTTATGTGTCCTTTTTGGCAAAACTATAGTTTATTTTAGAAAATGTTATAAGGCTTTTTGATTTGTTTTTGCCTGAAGTATTGTTCTTCAAAATCTTTGCACTCAAACCGGATGTTGTCTTGGGCTGTGGGTTGTTCGTATTTCGGAGACTTTGTTTGTAGATTTTCCAATTTCTTGTGGAGTTTGGACGATGTTTGAGTTTTGTCAGTCTCGGTGCGCCAGTGTGTTAGCAGCTCTACTCTGTCCCACAGTACTCTGTGTAATTGGCGGCTGAGGTTCAGGTGAAGATGGTACAGTTGTTTTTCTGTTTCGCTCACTTCTTGGCGGATTCTGTTTATGTATTTTGTTCAAGTCGATGCCGAAAGCTCTACGGTTTGCCCAAAATCCACAAAGACGGAGTCCCACTTTGACCCATAGTTAGTTCTTTCAACTCGCCAGTATACAGCTTGGAAAAATATCTAGCCAGCACCCTACAACCAATTATGGAAAACGCAGATTCTTACATTAAAAACTCGGAACACTTCACGTGCATTTTCAACAGTATTTCCATAGAACCAGAAGATATCATAGCTAGATTCGATGTTCAGAGCTTATATCCAAGCATACCAGAAAAAGAAGCACTTCGACAAATATCTGAGAATGAAGACCTCCCACAATTCATAATAGATTTGTCACGATACTGCCTCAAAAGTGCCTATTTTATGTATGACAACCGCATATATAAACAAACCGACGGAGCAGCAATGTGGTCCCCACTATCACCAGAGGTGGCAAACCCCTTCATGACTTATTTCGAGAAAAAGGCACTACAGACAGCAAACTTGAAGCCAAAGTTATGGCTAAGATACGCGATGATGTATTTGTCATATGGTCTTTCGGCAAACAAGAACTTCTAAGTTTCTGGAACACCTAAACTCCATACATCCCAGGATTCAATTTACAGTAGAACTTGCGGAAAACAACCAGTTGCTTTTTCTTGACGTCCACGTAACAAAAAACCCCAGAATAGGCACTTCGACCACACCGTATATAGAAAGCCAACACACACGAACGGATACTTAAATTACAAATCCCATCACCACCCTTCTCAAATACTGGAGTTGCCAACACGCTAGTTTCCAGATCCATACGACTGACCGACGACAATAACAAAACACACGAATTAAGACAGATAACTGACGCTCTACGAGAAAACGAATACACGAACCACACAAGCAAAAAGGCAATAGCACAACAATACCTTGAGCCAAAACCAAAGGATGACCTCACCGAAAAACCAAAAGCAGTCTTACCATACATCAAAGGACAACGGACAGAATTGGCCGAATTCTTCGAAGGCATGACATAGCGACAGCATACAAACCGCACCAGACCATAGGCACAAGTTTAGGAAATCCCAAACCAAAAGTTAAACTCGAAAACCAAGGGGTACATAGTATAACTTGTGGAACGTGCGACAAGGTTTACGTCGGACAAACGAACAGGAGAATTTCAGCCCGTTTAGATGAACATAGATTAGCTGTCAAAGATAAACAGACAACATCGGCTATGTTCCAACACTAGCAATAATCGGGCCATAAAATCAATTTCAATTTATATATATGAAGAAATATTTATCTGGGAATACATCCGTTTGTTATCATCTTCTAACCTTAAAATTGTGAGTATTTATGCTTTTTCTCATAAAAATTAATAACGGGAGCGTCTTGTCTTGTCCGGTCACTCATTTTGGCTGTTTGTTCATTTGTTTTCTCGATTTTTGCGTTAGATCTTACCCGTCCTAAGCATTACTTAGCCTATGGGTTTTTCCATTTAAAATATAAATTATTCTTTTCTCTATATTATTATGTATTTTTAGATAGCTTAAGAAATTCTAAGAATCTTTTAACTCTTGTAGATTTTCATTTAATTGTTTCTTTTTCAAACTAATCTCCTTCCTAACCTGGAATTATACTCATATATCAGAAGTGATGAAATTTTTAAATAAATACATTTTGTTACCAGCTGGATGTAATTTATTGTTTCTAATATATAAATATTGTTCTCCTACACCTTTCTAACTGTTTATTCTGTAAAATTCATTTAAATTTTTAATATTGTGTTATATTTTATTTTTTCATTTCATGCTACAGAATCTCAAATTTAACTACGTTTACCCTTTAGTCTATTAGTTTTTTATTTCAAATGATTTTTAGTTTACATTAATTTATAACCCTATGAATTTTTATGAAACTTCGTTATTAGAGTTTCCTATGCAGTTGTTATACTTTCTAAACTACCTTTTATGTTTTCGTATGACTGTATTATTATTTTTTATTTTTAGCCTGGATAATTATGCTTTCTTTGGTTTTTGCAATTCTATTTATGGATCTATTCAAATTATATACAGATATTACAAGATTAAGTATTCATAGTATCCTTTTATCAACAAACACTTTATCATTATTACTACCAAATAAATTTGAACCATTTTAAACAAATATTCTTATCTAACAAAAACATGTTACAATTTAGATATTATTATTGAAATGCTTTAATTTGTTTTCGATCATTATATTCACAAACGTTGTTTCAGTCTTTATAGTTAAATCATACTACTACTTTTAAAATTAAAAAATATGACATATTTATGGCAACAAATGTTGTTGAAAGAAAACTTTTAATAATATGGACTTTCTTAATTTTTAACATGGTCTGTTGTTATGCAACCGACATTACCTCGGTTTGAGTTTACTATATAACTTTCCAATTTCTTTATTATATATTTATATTAATATATATATATATATATATATATATATATATATATATATATATATATATATATATTATATACATATACAGTGAGGACGCGTGGGTTGGAACAAATTCATTTAAAATTCAGGTGTTGTTTTTTTGGAAAAACGCTGGGACATGTCGTTTTTTTTGGCTGCGGTTTTTGTGATGATAAACTCATTTGTATGTACAATGTCCTATACCGAAAATTAACAGTTATTATTCCCATACCGAATCTGCCTGTATATTGGGGTTTTCACCATTCGGGTAAAGTTCTGTTATATCATTTTGTAATAGGTCTAAATACTTTTACGAGTTAAGTGTTCCGTCAATAAAAAAAGGAGCCACATTTGAAGTACCCACAAATCCGGCCCATATGTTGACTTTCTTGGAAAACTGTGTATGACTTTCCATAATCCAATGTGGGTTTTCTGATTCCCAATATTTTGCCTGATTACTGAACCATTTAAACAAAAAGTTGCCTAGTCGGAAAAAACTACCTTACTTGAAAAGTGCGGGTTGGCATTGCATCTATCCATCACTGTATTCTAAATGTTATTTGTAGCATGTCCTTGATGTTTTTTATGTTTTCTTGGAAATAACACCACAATTGAAAGATAAAGCTGTATATTGAAAGAAAATACCAAACGTTTCAAAGTTGATTCTGACTTCGATGTCAATGGCTTTAAAATATATATTGAAAATGTAAATAGCAAATTGAAATTTTGATCTATGAACGCCATTTATAAATTCTAAAGACAACTCTTTAAAATTCTTTCAACTTGAAAGCTGTTTAACTTAATACTTGATCTTTAAAATTCTTTGTGCTACCTGTATGTTTAAAAACAACAAAAAATTTTCTATGTCAACTTAAATGTCATAGATCAAACTTTCAATTTGTAATTTACACTCTATGCCACAATTATACGTCAGGACTTATAATCAGTCTAGGGATCTAGAGATTTCTTATGCTTTACTCATTTCGTAAGTGCACTTTATTATAGATTTCTCCCTGTCAAAATACGTTCCCATTCTCTGCGAATATAAATAGCAATACCTTTACTCGCTCTTTTATTTTGATCTACACCACTGTATATTATTACGTAATCATCTATATATTTTCACCCTTTCAGTTTTCTTTTGGTACAGGTATAGCTGCGAAGTCAGTCATTCTGTTTTAGAGCGTAAGCTTGTTCTGTTGCCTTCTGCATCAGTGATCTCACGTTCCAGGTTGCACATTTAACTGTATTCTGAATCCATTTTCTTTGCTAGTATCGTCATAGTTTGATCTGTCCTGGCTCTGAGGCTTGCTTGGGTGCTGTAAGTATATTTAGTTTTTACGATAGTTGGTTACTGGCGAACTGTTCAACCCCCATCCTGGAGGGCCAGGGACTCTTCTGTAGTGGTTACCATAGCCATTAGCCGATTTGACGGTGGGAATACTGAAAGAGAACTTTAAGACTTAGACAGGAAAGTAAGGATGGGGCAATGGTTTCCCCCTTAAGGTACTGAGAGATAAAATATGACTCGTATACGCAGGGCCGCATCCCTGAAGTAGATCTGTCATCTATCGAGATAATAGATGAGTACCTACCTGCTAACCTCCCTATTTAAAATTTATTAACAAAACTATTAAAAAGATACAAATACTCCCCCTTAATTTCCAAAATTTTGAAAATATTTAGGCCTTATTTGAGTTTTACGAAAACAATAAATAGAAAACCAAAAGCTCAAGTCTTATTTATAAAGTCGTGTGTTAAAAAGTTGTTATATAAATAAAAACTGGACCCTTTACCTCATTTATCTGCCAACTACTGAGTCTAAGCATCAATCAAAATTTACAAAAATGTAAAACACAAGAAATAATAAACTTAAATGGAAAATAAAACCTTTAATGTATTAAATGCAATATTACTATTTTATTTGTATTTTTATAATAATTTAAAAAAATAACAATTCATTATTTAAAACATACCCTTATCTCCCCATTATCTTGTGACTATAAAATTCAGGCAAAATATTATATATGGCTTTACTGAAAGTTTTTTGCTAAAATAAAGCGGAAATCCTAACATTAATTTTGGGAGACAAATTGTTACATTAAATAAACATTTTTATAAAAATCAACCGCAAATAAAAGGCTAGGTGAGGAAATTAAAAGTGTATATATTTTTTTGTTTAAAAGATATTAATGAAAATGTAAGAAAATACACTCATTCCTGGCTTGTGTGACAATGGAATATTAGAACAATATATATTTTCATATACCTACATTATTATTTCAAATAGCACCCCTGCTTCTTAAACCGGAAGTGAAAAGACTGAAAATATTACATTCTTGTTACGATCAAAACTACGGTTACCATTAAATTGCTCTGTGTAGCATACTGCCCAAGTTTTTAACCCCAACGTTATTTTTGAGATTAAGTGTTTCCATGAAATATAGCAATGAATTAAAATACCTGAAAATTTTTCACAGAAACTAGTGATGAGTACTGCCATAAAGTAATATATGGTTTTGAGAAACCTCTAAAATCAAATATCCTAAAATAAAATAAAAATAATAATAAAAACACTACATTAATTGTATATTCATAAACATAAATACTTAATCTGTTAACACGAAGTTGCAACTTGAAGTGTAATATGAACAGTTCTTTCAATTTTGATGAATAATAAACATTTTCTAATTTTGTTGTTTGATTATTAATCCATTACCAACAGCCAACATTAAAAAAAATAATAAAATAATGCTCCCTATGCATTCCTAAAGATTATTGCTTGTGATAAGGGTAAATTTCCTCATGAAATAAGCTCTGTAGTTTCAACAACATAATGTGATTGAAAAAAAGAGAGAATTATAGAATCAGGAGCAAATTTGAATAATAATGCCGAAAATATCAGTACACTGCCTTCAAATTTACCCTTTGCTGCAACCCTGTCTCAGAAATCTGGCATATTTAAACCTTAACGGAAATATTTCGTATTTTGCATATTAACACACACAAGCTTCCCTTCATGAAAAGGAGCTAATCTAATTGCCGATATAGCCAGAATACGCCAAAACTTTATTTCATGTAAATTGTTTAATTCGCAGCACTCATAATGTATGTGCATGCTGTTATAGGGAAATAAATAATACAAATAAAACTTAGGAGATTGTGGAGGGTAGTGCATTGTCGCGCTCGCCAATTCTCGGCTAGGGCTGTCTAGATTTTACCGCCGCTGAGACTCTTGTCACCGTGGGTAGTAAATTAAGTTAAGCAATACGTAAAACTGCATGTTAATTCCGTACCCATTCGCAGATCCGTTGACAGAACATTCCCTCCCGTTTATTTAAAACGTTATGTATGAATAAACAAGAATTTCGAATGTACTGTATCAAGCCATAGAACGAAAAAAATAAGTATAAACTCCTCGTATTGATTTTAGCAATAATTATATATACACATACAATATACATATTATATATATATATATATATATATATATATATATATATATATATTTGTTTTTAAGTTTTCGCGGGCACTAAATGTTTTAGATGGTAAAATGACCATCATTTTACCATCGATCCCGGCAGGGATCAGTTATCAACTACGCGGATGAATTCCCGAAAACCACCTAAAACATATATATATATATATATATATTGATATGAAATAAATATAGAGTGTTATAATATAGGATCAGATAATTAAAATTGTAATGTCTTCGATGCACATTACATATAATATTCAAAAAAATGTATGAATTAGATGTTGCGGTTTTAGTTCAATGCTGGTTCAATGCAAGTATATAATTGGCGAAGGACCTTTAGCGGAACACTCAATAAACACGTGCCGTCACGTAAATTAATTCACCAAATAAAGTTAGTCACTGACCTTTTACGTCGAAGCTCTGCCTTGTTTTCTTGGTTCTTCTTTCTTCAGAGGCTAGCCCCGTAACAGCAGGAACAGGTTTTTAGAGCTTCGTCA
This sequence comes from Octodonta nipae, assembly GCA_034190945.1. Taxonomy (NCBI): domain Eukaryota; kingdom Metazoa; phylum Arthropoda; class Insecta; order Coleoptera; family Chrysomelidae; genus Octodonta; species Octodonta nipae. The sequence continues at coordinate 59,441,616 of CM067221.1, forward strand.
CTTGAGCAAACAAAAATGCGGGTTTAACAACAAATGATGCGCTTTTGTAAACACAAAAGAAACAAAATGAAAGCGGTTTAGCGGTCTTTACGAACGGAGCTAAGAACTCGCGGACTCGTAATACTATAACAACAATAAGCGCCGTCTCTTCAGACGGGATCAAAGCCACCGACAAGTTCGGAGTACATTACACGACTTTCCCAAGCGTCCTAATAGCTAGGGAACCGAAACACGAATGTCAATACTGTCTATATTTTACACGCAAAAAACACTTAAAATTAGCATTAGCGCGACGGAATGTTTTAGAAAAGGTGCAGAAGTTTAAAAATCAATGAAGTAATTCAATCAAATTGAAAACAATACACTAAACAAATTGCGGGAACGCACCAAAAATTTAACTACAGATATTGCTAGCCAGATATGAAATTTAAGGAATTTGAAATGGCAAAAACGAACATGTTTGTTCACAACGGAAACAAGTAATTTTGATAATGAATATGACTAAATCTAGTGGAAAAATAGGAAGCATACTTACACAATTGAATGCTAAATTCCAAGACAAGGTTCATTATTTGATAGTCAATAGCACCAAGCAATTTCTTTTGATATTGGATATTCAAAACATGTCTTCATATGAAATTTAGTGGCTAAAAATACAAAAACCATATTAGAATATAAATTAGTAATGAATAAAAGCTAGTATGGTGGAACACTATAAAAATATCTTGATTTGAAATAAAGGATAAAAGATAAATGATTTGTGAGGAAAGATATGTTTGTATATTGGCCAATATTTTCGGACAAAAGAGAAAGGTGTAAAATGCCTAAATGCTTTTCGTATAAAATTTGTGAGAAATGCAAAGTGCGTTTATGTTTAAGAAAAACAGAAAGTTGTTTCATATATTTTCACAATTAATTAAAATTATCTTTATTACTTTACGTAAACAGTTTCTAAGTTAGAATTTATTTCATGTAGGATAAATGCAACATTGTACCTAAGATATATTGCCGAGTCCAATAACTACTAGTAGTCATTGGCCGAGTCAATTACCTCTAAGGCATAATGTAGCACAGATGCAACAATTAAGTTTCTTTGGGGTCTACTAATCAGATTTTTCTCATAAAATTTAAAAAAATGTGCATTAAAGAGATAATTTTACCATGTTAAAGAAAATCTGTCATTAAACACAACAGCACATTTCAAATTTTAAATTATATGTCTAAATAGTAAATGTTTTGCATTATATAAATTTTGAGAATAAGATAAGCTAGTTAGCTAATTAATTGAACCAGTGGTCGCCCAGTGGTCGAAATTCTACCCTATTTCATGAAATTGTAACTGTATGTTTTTATAAGAAACGAAGTTGTGGAGAAATCGGAGAAGTCGATGTAATGACCAAAATTGTTCACTTATATTGACAAATCTATAGAAATAAAAATAAAATGAAAATGTAATCATAAATATCGGTATTCGAAATATTTTTGACAAATGAATGACCCCCAAATTTTTAGCTAGTACCGCTTCTGGCAAAATATTCGATATAATAATTGGAAGATTGTTCTTTGCAACCCAAAAGTTTTCGTCATTTGGGGTTTCAATCAAGTTCAGGAATGTTAAAGAAAAGAGAGGACCAACAACCCTAGCAGAACTTAAATTTTAATACACTCTCTATTGTCCGCTGTCTGAAAATTTTTTACACAATACCTTCGGTTAAAATAATAATATATTAATCAAATACTTAAATTCACATTAAAAACAGAATATTTAATATGAAAGTTACAGCAACGCGTCCGAAAAATCAATACTGATCTACTACATTAACTATTTTACCACTAAACAATAACAACGCCTGCATGCCACTTCCAGAAGTACATACTGTAAGTATAGTATAGAACAGTATCTAACGATCTGTCCCTCTATATATAATTACTCAATGTTTTAACGGTCTGGCGGCGGCGGCACTGTCAGTTGTTTGGCGTTGACAGTACGAACGGAAATAATGAATTTTTATTATATTTTATTTAATGAATGAACCAATATTATAAAAACATTCTGCACTGAAGGTCGTCAGTAGCTACTAAACAAAACAAAAATGAAGAAAATCGGTTGAGAGACAGAGGAGAAAATGGTACCTAATCGTTTTGTCTTTGCCTATTTATATATAGATAAAAATTAAAATAAATATTAATGTTATTTACGATACTGACTTATTACTATATTCATGAAATAAGAAATATTTCATTAGAAAATTTTCACGTTAAGAGAGTGTATGTTGCTATGATATGGTAAAAAAAGATGTTATGTTCAGTTTTCTACAGTTTAAAAATGCCCATCGTTCTTTCTATAACTGTCACCACCTGTCTGAAGAAACCATTAACTATATCCAGAACAAAGTGCGTGAAAATATTTTTCTAGACTTGTCAAATTATCGGGGAAATTGCTTAAGACATTTACATTTCTATGGTGAACGTTTAAGTTATATAAAGTTTATAGCAAATAATATTAGGAATGGCTTGGGGAAATGCGGAAACTTTTCAACTGAGATATATGTTCGGGGTCAGTTCAGATGCTAACAAAAAGTTTGGGTTTCTAGAGCTCTTTCTCTCTATCTCGTTGTATTTTATGTTCTTCAAGGCGACTAACTTCAGAGTTTCCATAAAAAATATCTATTGCTGGTGATTTGTAGTTGGGCATAGAGAATTTACGGGAACTTTGGTAAAATAAAAAGCTATGTTATGGATATTGCATAAAATCCTGAAAGAATGTTTCATGAATTAACAGGGAATAAATGAAAACTTACACTTTTTGAACATCCAAAAGTCCATGAATTTCGAAAATAACTTTAATAAATAATAAGATAAAACATATTAAAAATTTGGCAATTTTCGTTTCTAGATCATACAAGTGGTAGCGTTCCATTTGGTATTAGTCTGTACCTCAGTATAGCAGAAAATAATATAGAATGTGGTCGTTTGTCACATGTTTGTATTTGAAGAGGACGACATCAAAGAATTAAATGACCACGCGTAAATAGAACCGGCACGAACATTTGTTTTTCGTGTCACGAGGGTGTATTGTGTTGTTGTGCATTCAGTTCTCTTTTCGTATTAAAGAGTCACAAAATACCCTTTAACTAGGGTTGAATAAAATCACCTTTGCTATAATGAATAAACTTTGTACCCACATATTGTCAAAATCTAAATATTCATGAGGCATGATAAATTTCCACCATTTTGACAGGGAAGCAAAATGAAAGCCCCTGTTTTCACCGTAAGTTGGTGTTGAAAATAACTAAGTTTAGTTTGAGATGCTGCAAAATTCTTCTTTAAAGTCAAGACAAGTTTAACAAAAAAAACTTTTGTATAAGTTTTTTATAACCTTAGTCTGCAGTATTGTCAAATAAATGACGCGAAAGGAGGAGCCTTTGTAAAAAAATGATTCAGCTTGTCCTGCACGGGAACTCGTCTATAGTAAAGATTAAAATGATGCCTTGAGTGCAGCGTTAAGAGGGTTCGAGGATCCGACCAGTTACTAGACTAGAAAAATATTTTAATTTAAAAAACTGGTCAAAAGCCTCGGAGTTGAACTGACAATAGAAGCGAACATAAGCAGTAAGGGAAATAGTTGCTATATGCCCCGAACAGATATGCGGAACCTGCCGAGTGCCGATTAATTGCCCAATGCCCGTTTGGCATGCACATGGGTCTTATCCGTATTTCGAACAAGTATTTTTAGTCGTAAACTTTGAAGCGGAAAAAAGTACCGACAATAAATCGAACGAGATCATTTACGAGCACCCATTCACACTCCTAATTCAATTCAGTAAATAATGGGCTCCGCACTAGGTCGATTCCTCAATTCCGGTCGCGGTTTTAAGCAGAGATATATCGGTGATATATATATATATATATATATATATATATATATATATATATATATATATATATATAAATATATATATGGTTCCACACATTTGCCCTACACTGTATAATAGCTTTATTAGCGGTAACAATTCGTTATCGATTCATTACTGATCGCATGCGCAGTTGCAATAAAAGCATTCGCGGTACAGAAATTACTGAACTGGCAGTAACAACTCTGTGATCGCGGTGAAGGAAAATTCGATTCATTATTGATTCTTAACCAGATTATCAGTTCTTGAATTATAGCTAGGATTTCTCGTTCTGACATGCGCGTTTCAATAATTTTTACTCGAAATTATTAAATTGTCATTTTGTATTGCCTACACCGGGAAATTTACTTATTGTTAACTGTGTTTACGTTTGGAATTGGTGGGAGAGATCTATTCGCATTTATACGATAATAAATTATAATTATTATCTGTACGCAGAGTTTGTTTCTATTTTATTTAGAATATTTGTCGAAATGGACCACTAAATTTCAAGGTACGAGGATTTGGAAGAAGTTTTGGAAATTGTGAGTGTTCCAAACACAATTGATTATTTTGAACATATTGTGCCACAATTTAATAAATCATCAGTTTAATTTTCGGATTAGTCGTGAAAGTGTGGAAGCAAATCGTTTCGCCCTGTCAGAATATTCAAACCTCTACTATAAATAGCACAATGCAGACTGGCTAATTTAATTGACAAATTCGTATTTATATAATTTGACAGCATGAAAAAATAGGTATATGAAATTTCTAGGGTATTGAATTAGTTCCAATGGCATTAGCGATACACAAGCATCTTTTACTAGTTCTGCATCAGGCATGCGCTCTTGGGTAGAACTGAATTGATAACTAATTCGATCAGAATTGTGTTTCGTGAATAAAGCTAGTGTAGTTATAAATACGCTGAGTAATTATAAAAACAGAGGAACAGTCAAGAAAATGAAAACAAGAATCAAAAGTAAAATGGGACACGAATTATCACAAAACAAAGGATGGCGGTTAAGAAGTAATCAAAATTATAAAAAATTTCGAGAACATCTAGAATTGCAAGAAAAATACATTAGGAAGATATGTGAAACCAAAACATCAGATGAAAGGCAGGTTTGTCTAGGAGCAATTAGAGAGTACAATAGAAATGTTAGAGGGAAATATTGGAAGAAAGGCAGGTTCGTATAGATGGAATGAGGAAGAAAGTAAGGAAATCAGTAAATGAGAAAGAGATAGGATAGGCAAGTTCGCCTAGATGGAATAAGGATGTATAGTATGGAAATGCGGTACAAAGAAACAATAGACTGAAGGCAAGTCTTTCTAGATAGTTTAAGAGACAATACAACAGGCGTGTGGAGCTATACGGGAGAAATCACTATTCACCAAAGAAATTTATTTGTGACAACTCTATTGTTTTCATAAATGCAATTTTGGAAGAAAACAAGATTCAAATGACACAAAGACTGAAAAAAAACCGTCAAATTTCAACACATTACAGCAAGTCTATCTAGATAAATTTATTGCTTGTAATAGGTGCATTACGCCTTTTAATAAAAACAAAACATTAACTTTTGGAAGAGTATATGTCTGTTTCACCGATACCTCCAGAACTGGCAATTCTTGGCGAGATGCAGTTAGTACCCAGAATAATTTCTTTTATTAAGGTTGGGAGGTTATTTGTAAAACAATTAGATGATTTGTATTAACAGTTGTAGAAAAAATAAATTAATATTATTCATTTTAAGGAGTGTTATGTTAATTTAGAAAATATTAGAGATGCACTTAATTGGTTACGACACAACAATATTTTATATTATGTCTTTATCGATTTTTAGATTTGATATCGAAAATCAGATAAATAAGAATATAACTGAAATTGAAATAGCATCAACATAGCAAAATCACATTTCATCAAGGTATTGACATTTTTTATCTATAGTGAAAACTGTATAACTGGAATCCTAAGGGATCAAGGATTTTTTAAATCAATTATAGACGGTTTTCATTTTCGCAGTTTCCCAAACAGGCAGGTTTAAAAGGATTGCTCGAAATAAACTATTTCTCATTAATATATATGAAAATATTAATGAAAACTCTATATTTTATGTTATTATATATTATGTGTGTATTTTTACTTTTCACACAATACAAAACTTACTTCTTCATTGGACAAAACCTTATATAGTAATGAAATACTGGCAAAGTTAAAACAAGAAATTAAGTAAGCTGGGTTTACCTGGCTAACGCTAGAAGTTGCTGTTATTTTTGTTCATAAGACATATAATTAACACATCAACTTTAAAAATTTTTTTGGGCAGATTTATTTTCTTTTCATTGTTTTATATTAGCAAGGCAATTTTATTATTTCCAAATATTTTTACCGTTGTGAATACTGTCCTAGATACTATGTCAATCAATTGAGGGACGAGCTACTGATGAAGCATCGCGGCTGGAAACAACACATTGTCTTGCGTTTATTTGGTTGTAAAATCTCGAAAAGATAGTACCACAATTATGTATTTCTAGAAAAGTCAAGGAAGACCCTTATGATGTACATGAATAAGAGCAGAAGAGCAGTAAAGTTAGTGAGCTGAATACAAAAGAATATTAATAATCCTTGGAAGTAGACAGACAAATATGTTCATTGATTGAACTACAAGGTGATTGAGGGGAAATCCCAGTTAATGTTCTTGTGGGTCTGTTTGTGGAATTGGAGTTTGTGCAACAGCACATGTAGTCTCAGAGTAGGTAATTCTTAGTAGCTCTGATTTACAACGACAGTGATGATTTATCAGCTACTGATCAGCAATAATTTTGTACGAATCGAAGCTAATGACTTAGATACTTATTGAGTAAGAAAAAATCTCGAGACCGTTAGTTTGTGCATCTCCCAATCTGTTCATCAGCACTGGCCTATCGTGTCAGAGGCCAGTACTAAGCCATCTTTTCAGATCTTGATCAACTACATCTATATGATGATTTTCTGAGTTTGAATGTATATAATTTAAATGTATTTACCCGACATATAGATAGGTGGGTCCTTGCTAGTGTTTAATTGGTTAATTGTACTTGGATATTCAATGGTTATATAGCACTGATTCAATTGAATTGTAGTTTATTAAAGCAATTTATGACTTTATTTTAATCATCTTACACTGATACAGAATTCACATCTGTTAGCTCATAAAGCAGACGTTCTAGCTACCTGGTGCACCAAAGAATATAAACCGTAATGTGACCTACAGTTGCGTGAGTCGGTTGTTGACTTATGACAAGAAACTTTAAGTATTCGGACAAATGTTTGATATCATACCCCTCAATTTATTACTAAGTAAGATTTTTTTGTTCGCAGCTTCAGGAATCTTTAAAACGATTTCGCCCGCATAGTGGAAAAACTATGGTATATTTATATCAGTCAGTACAAGTGTTTATTCAAAATATTTGCTAAAACTTTTATAACAATGATGTAATAAATATTTAATTTTATTTTGAACTGATAAGGTAAATATCGTGGGCGCTTTTTCAGTATTCGGGTTAAGTCTAATTGTCTGCGGAACAGATTCCTATTCTGGCGAAGTATCGTCGCAAAATTCATGGTAAACCTCTACAAATGAGCGAATATCAAAATGCCATCAAAACTGCCGGGTTAAGACTCTAACTGTGTAGAGAATTATAAAGATTTCCCTTGCGAATAATTTTGGAGGGTTCACTTTGTACAAGTAATTGTAAGTTTATAACTAAAATCAGAACTTGGATACGTACGTATAAACTTTTTGGCGGGAATATTGCAGTCTTATATCATCTCGGAGAACAATTCCGGTGGTTAGATACATTGAAGTATCCGAATAGCTGAATGTTCCATTTGTAATAAGGTAATAATTTTACTGAGCATATAAAAATTAAAATTAATTAAATAGAAAAACTTTTCTATACATTAATATGCTAACAACTAATTAAAGTAAATATTACCGAGTTCGGCAACAGCATCAGCAAAAAGTTAAAGATAAACAACACATCCATTGTGAAATTTAATTGAAACTAATTTAATTTTTTACATCTTATGTAGGTCAATTTAAATCTTTCTTATATTATTTCGATCAATTGTACACAATACCACTGAGCGAATTGTTTGGAAACAAATTAAGGCTAATATGTGACCTAGCCGTTGGCATGCCACCTCCTAAAGAAATTAGATATTATGGCAACCAGTTTCAGCAAAACATGTTGTGAATTAGTTAAGCACTCATATTTATTGAATTACTAAACCTACGTGCCAAAATGAAAGTTGCCTACCCGAACTGACTAGATTTAAATCAAGGTAAACATGTTTTGGATGATGCTGATAAGAATTATAAATTCTGATTTCAAGTTCTGATTTCAAGTTTATTAACTTATTGATATTATCAGTCAATAATTAAACTGAAAACCTCGGGTGGATTTAGGTTTGTAAGGTATATACTGGATAATAGGTTGACATAATTGCCAATAGAAATATTAGTCATTTTATCAGATATATGGAGTTAAATATAAAGTCATTATTTTTTCTTTTTCAGTAGCTGAAGAGGCAAAAATTATGTTTTACAATTTTTGTATTTTAGTTGTGGTCCAGCTAAGTCAATGGCAATTTTCTTAGATGCAGCACCAGCGTTGTATTGCTTAATTTTTCATTGATCGAATAATAATTCGTATTAGTTTATCCCGTAGAAGTGTTTTCTCGGACGTTACCAAGAGTTTTATTCATGCTGAAGTGGTCTACAGAAATGCCACTATGTAGTTCCTTCAAGATGGCTGCTGATCCTTTTTTAGTACGACCTACTGAGATTTCGTTTCGTTCCGATCGGCACCTCCCAGAATCTCTTCAGAACCCCATTCTCGACTTGAAAAAAACTCCATTGGGCTCATAATGATTTTAGGGTCATCTCTTGACTCCATGTTTCTTCCCTTCGAAGTCTTTCGTTATTCTTTGTAAGAATTGGTGCAATGTCCGAGTTTTTCATCTGATCTTCTTTTCACTGTTCTATAATCCAATAGTCATTGGCTGTGGTTCTAATTTCTCTATTGGAAACATTATTTCGCTGTTTATTTTTTTTACCGTGTCCGTAACGATGCTGACTCTTGAACTAATAATCTTGAACTTTCTCCTAGTTTTCAGTATAAAGGAACTAACAACTGCCTCTGGAAAATGAAAGTCTATCTGTACTATGCTTTTAAAAATTACCGGTTCGTGCGTAGCGGAAACGTTTACAACTGTTCATATTACTATAATTCTTACGTGTGATATTTCGCAACAACTGCTTCATCTCTTACAGAAACTTATTAAATATGACTTCCATGCGAGTAAAGTCTTATTGGTAAATAGCTCTATACTCTCGTTAAAATTGTCTGATTCGTGAACAGCAGACACATTCTGTTCTGACAGCCTTGAAATCTTTTTTTCATATACTATATTCTAAAACCTTCTTTATATCAGACAGGAATTTGTTGAACATTATTTCCATGTAATGTTGTGAGGTTTTGGTACCCTACATGAAAAATGGTTGAGCTCAATTTTAGCTTGGCATATTCAACTTTTTTTTAAACTTTCTATTTGACAGACAATTCTTGTCGCTTTATATATTCACTTGGTATTTCATTTCCAAGTATGAAAGTACTCCAATACTCAAAGTAGCTCAATGTACGTGACAAAATTAATAGTAGAACAAAACCAACATCAACGTGTTCTAATGATAAAAAAATTACATTTTAATTTTTTACCTTTTACACAAAACCTACTGAAGAAATCGTGTTTGCTACTGGGCAATGTTGAAGAGAAATGAAAAACTTACAAAATGAGCTACAATACGCTTAACTTCGTTTGTTGGTTCTTTAGATACTGGAACCTTTACTCTAAATTCCAAAAAAAAACAGTTGTTTATATACATTTTTTTATTTTATAGCTAAAACATTGTGATTAACTGAAAAGATAGATATTCTCAGAGTCAATTTATATTCTAAAAATGAATACTATAGAGTTTTTGAAAAATTTCAGTCAAACCTATATAAGACATATTTTTTTAAAAGGCCAAATTACATCACCGGATATACCCATTGTCCATTGTTACGAGGGCTGCCTTTTATATTTCGGGATTGGACAACCCTAGTTGTTGCAATCTGACAACTGACAGCTCTATCGTAAAGTTTGACATTTTTGAGGTTATACGTACTCAAAACGTTTTGACATACGAGCGCTATATGTTGTTTACAGTAACTTAAAGGATTCATCTCGGCCAAAAAATGGAATTAAATCGTGAACATTTTCTTGCGATTATTTTTTACAACTTTCGACGTGGATTAAGTCAGTAAGAGTGCATGGATGAACTTAATTTAATTTTTGGCGATGAAACTCCATCAAGGACCACTGTTCATCGATGGTATGGTGAATTCAATCGAGGTCGTAGTTCACTCCAAGACGAATCCCACACAATTTGTCAATCGTTCAAAAAAAGGCTCGTGTCGATTGGTCGAAAGAAAAGCTCAAAAATACGATAGCGGTGCTTCAAAACACGTTTATGACATAGTAACAAGTGATGAATCGTGGATTTACGCGTATGAGCCCGAAATTAAACACCAGTCGACTGTATGGGTGTTTCAAGATGAGCCGAATCCAACAAAAAATATGCGCGCACGAAGCACTTCCAAGCAAACGATCGCCTGTTTTTTTTTGGAAAAACTGGACATGTCGCAACCGTACCACTAGAACAACGCAGAACAATCAATTCTGAGTGGTACACAACCATTTGTTTGCCAGTTGTCTTCCAAGAAATGAGGAAAACCAACCCCCAAAGACGGATCACTCTTCACCACGACAATGCGAGCTCTCACACATCGACTCAAACAACTGCTTTTTTGACCACTCAAAACATCGATTTGATGAGTCATCCGCCGTATAGTCCTGACTTGTCACCAAATGACTTCTTTTTATTTCCGTACGTAAAAAACAAACTGAGAGGTCAACTTTTTTCGACACTTGAAGAAGCGGTTGCTGCGTTAAGAATGCATGTTTTGGAGATACCTCAATCAGAGTGGAAAAAGTGCTTCGACAATTGGTTCAAACGCATGCAAAAGTGTATAGATCTTCATGGGGAATATTTTGAAAAACAATAAAGCGATTTTCGATGATTAATATTTGTTTTTGTTCTCTAATCCCGAAATATAAAAGACAGCCCTCGTATAAATAAACTACCACTGGAAAATAGAAGAGTTGATCTAGAGCCCCTCATCTCATATTTCTAAAATTTAAAGTATAGATTCATATAGGTATTGAAAATATTTGGCCATTCCGAATTAATTTATGTGGACGAGTCCATTATAAAAATTTCTAAGGGGTTGTACCTGTAAACCTATATCCTTATAATAAATAATCTTAATGCAAATTTTAAGTTTAAGCAGACACATAATATGGTTTTACGTAAAAAAAATTAGCAAAACTGAATATCTAAACTCAATTTAGAGTCAGATGATTATGACTGAGCATTAATAATATGCAAAATGCGAAGGCTGTTGTAAGCGATTTTTCCATTTGTAAATGTTTCAATAAAAGATCAAAACATATATGTGTAAAGATATTTGGCTTGTCATTAATGAGTATTTAAAAACAAAAAAAATCTTAGTTGGAATCTGAAGTGAACAACATAAAAGTTGTTTTTTGAATGATATTTGTGGCATATTTTTCAATTTATAAGTACTTCTTGGGAAATAACACCACAGTTACGAAAATTGCTGAATAAAAGAAGCACAATTCTAATATGTAAAATTAAAATATTTGACAATATGTAATGTTTGATTTCTGAAGTAACTAAGAGAATTTTATTTGTAATATACAGCGTAGCACAGAAACTTCTAAAGATCATATAATCTCCTAGGTGCGACTTTGTTATAAGATGCGACCACAGAATTTTGTTGATTCAGTGATCCCATTAAAATCATAAGGGAAAACCTAGGAAAAACCTTATGAATTATCCGGATATTGGGTTTTTCACAAGGACATGATCATTAGCAATTTCTTCCTTAATCATCGGCAACCAGGAACGATTGAATTCAACGGAGGTAGTAGCGATACAATCGTTTTCATTTAACAAAATTAAAGCTCCAGCTATTGAGACTTTCTGATGGATATTTGAACTACTAATTGACTTTTTTGTCAAAATAAAACACAATATACCATATATTTTATGTTATAAATATTATTTCTTCAAAACAGACACCAAATAAATCTCAAATTGTAATATCAATCAATAATGAATCAAAAATCAAATATGAATCTACAAATTATGAATATTAAACAATACTTTAACTATCAAATGATGTGATTAATCTAAATAGATTTGTTTTATGCGAATGATTCGTTTCTTATATACAATGAAATTTAAAATGCAATAAATACTTGTATGTAATTCTGAATTTAGTTTTTTTAAACAAACCCGTTACTAAAATAATATTTCCCATTAAATAAACTTTTGAATTAAATAATATATTTTAAGCGCCAAAATGAGAGGTTTTTTAAAAGAATTGTAAATTGAAATACCATGTTTCACTTTAAATTGTTTCAAAGTGTTTTCACTTAATCGTCCAGAATATTCCTATTGTCTCCAGCTGTTGTCTCGCCTTTAATGTATCGGGATGATACCTTATATCTCTGCTATCATTTAAACTGATTCCAATTTCTGCAACCGCTGCTCATTGTAGATATTTTTCTGCACCTTTTAATATAAACTGCTGCTCTGGATTTGATACTCAGTCAAATTAACGCTCATTTATCTTCACTGTTTGCTCGACTACTTTCAGCTTACTGTTTGTTCACTTTAGTACAATACCATATAGCTTTTGTACCTGAACATCTTTAGTTCTCCGGGATCTGGTTGTTTTGATTTGCTTCACAACCACTTTAGAAATTTTGCAATTTTTGGAACTCTCTAACTTTTGACAATTTATTTGACATTCTATTTCACTTCTTAACCTCAAACAAAGTTTATTGCTGCACTGCTAAATTTTGATTCATCATCTTGTCATGTACTCCCTCGCTTTATAGTTTTTTATTTTGACGTGGAGCTCTTATTTATAACTTTTTTATTCCGCATTCCTGAATTACCATTCTTCAATATTTTGTTCCTCTTGTCTATCTTTCATTACCCATATATTCAGTTATGCTCAAGATCTTTTGATTTTTTTTATAAAATTGCAATTTTTATTTTTCTGTTTTGTGATCAAATTGCCACCAGCTAAAATCATTATAATTGATTGTCAAATTTAATAAAATTATTCATTGTTGCCGACTAATAATGCTTTCTGTCGATTCTGCGCTGTATCTTTGTCTAACTTCCTGAATTTCAAACCGATTCCTTCGCAGATTACTTTACAAGTTGATCTGAATATTTTTGATAGACGAAAATTTTCATTTACTAATTTTGTGTGGAAATAAACTTTTACAAATTATTTATCCTAAAATGTGTTTATAAGAACCTAAAGTTATGATGTGTTACCCCTATTGAGCCTAAAATATGAAATTGTTGAAATTCTGGATTATTTAAATATTGACATTTCGCTTCCCTGTGTGTGTATTAAATTTCAGGTAAAGTTTTATATTTTTTATCTATTAAATTGTTTCGTTATGTTATATCAAATGAATAGAATCTTGTTATATATCTATATATCCTACATGCTTTTTCATACAATTTTCCATAAATGTCAAATGTGTTTGATTTCAAAATATTATATTTAGCTCATCAGTTCATTGTCTGGCTTAATTATTGAACCATTTCTATACGATTATTGTATCTGAATTGCATTAGATGTTTTCATTTCGTTTTTTACATTTTATAGATCGTTACAAAATTTCTATTGCATTCTTTAATATTGGTTTTGTTCTGTTATATGAATTTATTTTGCTACAGGTATTATTGATTTTTGATTTTTTTATTTGTGCATGTTTATATCACTCACTATATATATATATGTTGTTTCCGATGTACATTCGTTTCGTGGTCTCATCACTGAATAAAAAAGCTAACCTGACATTGGCAAAAGAGAGTTATGTTTTATGAGAACAAATGCATATATAATTCTGGTAATGTAATGATAACCAGTGAACCTGATATACAGTATCTGTCATTAAATATATTTCATCCAGTTTATTGCAGAGCACATTATACAAAATGTTTGCATTAAATTACATGCGTTGAGTTAAATGGGATTTATTTAAATTAATGATCTGCACAAAAAGTATGCTATAATTATTTTAGTGGTGACGGAGAAATTTTCGATTAATTATTTTGATTTTCAATACCATTGGCTAACAATAATTCCATTAAGGTATGGGACAATTTTCACTATAAGTACATTTATAATATTATTATTATTATCCATAATCCATCTCGATGAATGCCATAATCTGTTTTTGGACTCATGACATTGACATTCTCGAACTGATTTCGAGCAATAAGGCATGAAATCATCACAGAAGAAGCTAAACCATTTTATGAAATCTAGAGTCTTTTAGAAGTGCTGGCTACCGCAGAAATAGAAGTTCTCAAGTTCATGTATGCTTTTGTCAAGATTTACGTTTTATAAATACAAGCCATTAATTTTTCGCTGCATTTTCGATATGTATTCCAAAGTTGGTGGAATGAGTAAACAGGTGGAAGAGTATTTTCCACAACAGTTATCTTTTTACCAAAAATTACCCCCTCTCCTCTTTTATCGTACATCTGAACAAATTTTGTTCCAAAAAGAAATTTGTCTGTCTGAGCTGCTGTTATCTCGTTTCTAGGCACTAATGTTTGCCCGGATCCTAAGGTTAAGGGACCTTAGACACAATTAAATATTTTTATAGAAAGTAAGAAAACATTCAACAAACAATATTAGGTATAAAACCTTCATAATTTTTGGAAATATGCTTCATTGAATCATACGTGATCGTAACGGTATAAAATGGAGAAGATAAATTATTAGTCGAAATGAGGCCCATCTTTATAAAGCAAATTTTTTATGCAATAAGATGGATCGAGATGCTGTTTTCTGCATTCGATCGAGAGATCCCGGCAGAGATCAGTTATCAACTACGCGGATGAATTCCCGGAAACCACCTAAAACATTTAGTGCCCGCGAAAACTTAAATATATATATATATATATATATATATATATATATATATATATATACAGTGGGTCCGGTTATAGACTAGCGATAATCTAAATACATGTAAAGCAAGTATTTTAATACAAAAATACACAATATACTAGGGCTCAATACCTCACCCCTCCATATGGCAGCCATTTTTTTTTTATGACCTGTTCTCCACGTGTGATCAAAAACGTTCATATCTCTTCAAGTTTTGGTCTTACTCAGATAAAAATAGGCTTATTCGACGGACAATAATACTGTCTATCAACAACACTTCAAAACAAAGTGTTAACGTTTTCTTAACTTTTGAAAAAAAGATGAAATGCAAAAAAACAGGTCAAAAAATTATGCAATTCAACAAATTATTGCAAATCAATGCGAAAGAAGTCCCGATAACCTTTCTTGTTTTTCACTAAATCGAAAGTTTTTGAGTTAAGCTACAATACAATAATTCACAACTGTATGTTTATTACTTTAGGAATTATTGTTGTTTGAACATAGCGTATGCGCAAGCACAAAAGAGAGTTACCTTTATTATACCGTCAACATATATGGTTGCAGCTAGATGGTGCACCCGCACACTATTCTCGAGCAGTGAGAGAATATTTGAACAATAACCATGCACCGTGGATCGGTCGCGGTCGTGTAGTAGCGTGGCCAGCTCGCTCGCCCGATTTGACCCCCTTGGACTATTTTTTGTGGGGTTATATGAAGCGAAAGGTGTATGCTACAGCTCCAAACACCAGAGAAGACCTCGTCGCTAAAATTATGGCAGTCGCCGAAGAAATAAGATCAGACCTACAACTAATTAAGCGCTCAACTGCCCAGATAGCACATAGAGCCTTAACTTGTCTACAAGCTGGAGGTGGGCACTTTGGACAACTGCTGTAGGATAAAATTTAATGTGTATAAAAGGATGTAAAAGTATCAAATAAAAATTAATAAGAATTTTATGTGGTTTTAATGTTTACCTGTTTAAAGTCCCGACAAAGGTCTTTTTTGTGCTTGCGCATACGCTATGTTCAAACAACAATAACTCGTAAAGTAATAAATATACAGTTGTGAATTTGTTGTATTGTAGCTTAACTCAAAAACTTTAGATTTAGTGAAAAAAATTGAAAGGTTATCGGGACTGCTTTTTCATTGGTTTGCAATAATTTGTTGATTTGCATAATTTTTTGACCCATTTTTTGGATTTCATCTTTTTTTCAAAAGTTCAGAAAACGTTAACACTTTGTTTTGAAGTGTTGTTGATAGTATTATTGTCCGTCGAATAAGCATATTTTTATCTCTGTAAGACCAAAACTTTAAGAGATATGAACGTTTTTGTTCACACGTAGAGAATAGGTTATAAAAAAATAAAATGGCTGCCATATGGCGGGGTGGGGTATTGAGTCCTAGTAAATGGTGTATTTGTGTATTAAAATAGTTGCTTTACATGTATTTAGATTATCGCTAGTCCATAACCGGACACATTGTATATATATGTTATATACAGCATGGACCTCCGTAATTGCCAGATTAAACATAGAAGACACGCCCACCAACACCCAACTAATCACATCACAGCTCCTTCATCACGTGACATCCCGTTCTAACCCACCGCTAACTATAAATAAAAGAAGCAGAGCTGACTCAAATTCAATTCAGTTACCTAGTGACCCTTGGGGAGTAGGCAGATTGGAGGCCCCGAGTTCGATCTATACTCTGAAACTTTTCACTTTTGTCTCTTGACAATGGCTCTAAAGCAGGAGTCGAAACGTCGAGTATATAATAAATTCAGACGCGATTCTCACCCGTAACTTAGCCTTGTTCATATATAGACATATATTAAACATTTTTTAGTAAATGTTTCTGTAGGCTAGCACAAAAACTGACTGACTGAGTGTGCTTAACAAAATTTTTAACCATTTATCGAGGAATTAATAGAATGCATATTCCATTAAAAAAATTACTTACCAAGTGTGACTTATTGTAGTTCAGGAAAGTACTTACCTAGAACAAAATTAATAGCAGTTTTAATAGAGAAATAATAGGAAAATATACCTTAGGTAGGTATATATACTGTGTTCAAACATTCCCAGTACGGCTGATTATCTCGGCAGGAAGAAATTTTACAAAAATATATTCAACTCTTAATAGTTTTCTTCAAGGAGTTTGGTCTACTGCTTGAAGATGACAACTTAGAGTTGTTGAAACGGCGTTGAGTGTTTAAAATAAAGGTTTAGTTAGGGTGCAAAACTGTGTTTATACATTTGTTGATACAAAGATAAATTTAGATTTGCTCGAAAACAGAACTGATTCTGCTTTATTTAATATCGTAATATTGAAGAATAATTGGTATTCCAAGCTGAATTATTAAAACAACACATTCCCGGGTCGCTGGATAGGACGAAATGACGATTTGTTTGTGGGGGCAAAACTGTAGGTAAATGATATGGTATTTATCATGAGACAAATATCATAACTATACCAATAACAAAATTTAATGATCGGAAATGATTTTTTGCTATACAACCTGACGTGTTTACAAGGCAGCAAAGACTATCTGCATGAAGCTCAAACTGAACATATTTTATGAATACTGATTCCTAATATATAGTTGTTTGAATGATTTTTGTTGCATATTTTTCAATGTTTAAATACTTTTTGGGAAATAGCACCACAAGTCACGAAATATTGCAGTATATTCCAAACATTTCGGGGTCTAGGTCAGACGTCGTTGCCAATGGTTAAGAAACAGAAGTCAAACATTTTAATTTTACATTTTAGACAACGGGGTCTGACCTAGAAGCCGAAACATTTGGAATATACAGCAATTTTCGGAACTTGTGGTGTTATTTCCTAAAAAGTACTTAAACACCTAATGCATAATTATGTAAGTTGCCAAGTATATGAAGTACGAAATCAACTTTGCATAGTGCAAATGTGAGAACAAAAGTGGCACAACGATTATCAAATTTTCGGTGTTTTATAATCATTGCTAGGGAAACAACTACATCCCCACAATTTTATATACGAGAAAGCTATACGTTTCGTCCGACAAGTCGATTTCCAGACACTGCCCTAAAAATGTATTCTGTCACTGAAACGTCTGCAACATTTACTGTTAAAAAACTCCATATTTGCGAAAATAATTAAACATCTTTTAATCAATTATGTTTCTGACATAATCTATTTTATCCAATTATATATTACTATATTATTTAATATGCTATGGTAAACCACATATTAAGGATTATAAAGTTTGCATTCAGTCTCTCTGGTAATAAATATATACTCAAGGGAATTAGCTGGATATGTGTAATCTGAAATTGAGTTTCAACATTTGTTTTTGTGTATTTGAATTACGCTCTGTATTTCAGTTGTAATTAGTAGGAGGAGATTTAGAGATGTGTTGAATTGCGGATTAGATAAATAAATGGGAAAGAAACGAACATTTGCTGTGTACGAATATTTTGTGATAGAGTTTTCTGATAATAATTTAGGAGCATTTGAAGAAATAAAGGAAATCAATTTTTATTCTTCAAAATTTTTATTTAATTTAATTTATTCCACGATGGCTATACCAATTTTTTATTTCCGATAATCCGCCTTGAGCAAATTGCCGCAAATTTAATATTTTGCTTCATAACTTTCTTGACCTTGCAACTATATCTACAGCTTTGAGTATTCTTCATTTTATTCCCGCTTCGGGTAAATTCCCTGAACATGATGGATTGTCAATATATTAGTGGAAAAATCAGAACTAGTTAATAGTTAGGAATACAACAGTAAGAAATACTGTAAAGCAGTATTTGTTTAAAAATCGAATATCAGGCAATTAAAGTATAATAGAAGATAAATTATTGTTTATAAAGTATTACTCTTAATCTAAAATCATTATTTTATGAACTAACTGAATTTTTGAACGAAATAAGAAACTATTATGTAAGCCAATCTGAATGCGGTCAATTCATTCAGAAATGTAGAAGAACATTAGAACTCATTTACCAAATGCTCATTAACCGACTTGAAAAAGATCTCTGTTTTACTTTCGCTTGGGTTATGCATGATTTTTTCAGTACATTGGACCGTTATGATATCTAGAACGGCATCCTAATAATTTGGTTTAGCAAGTTGAACTCACGTACCACCTTCAAGGTTTTCTAAAATTAAGGTGTACCATAATATATTTTTTTATCTCTTAGTTTACCTCCCAAAATTGTCTATATGGTTTAGTTTATATTTTTCAGAAAGAAATAATATGTTCTTCAGTTTTTAAAAATTTTCCGCATATCCAAAACGGCTGGACCGATTTTGACGAAATTTTTTGTGTGTGTTTAAGGGGATTCGAGAATTGGACCCGGTAGGTGGCGTTAAGATCGGGATATAAATCCTCCTAAACGGCTCGACGGAATTCAATAAAATTGTTTTGTATATGTTTGGGCGGGTATTTGGACGGTTTAGATTCACAATTGAACGCGGTAGGTGGTACTAAAATCGGGTTCTAACTCCTCCTAAACGGCTGGAACAATTTTAATGATTTTTTTTGTGCGTTTGAGTGGGTCTTTGGACGGTTTAGATTCACAATTGAACCCGGTAGGTGGCACACAGATCGGGTTCTAACTGCTCCTAAACGGCGGGATGGATTTGAATGAATTTTTTTGTGTACGTATGGGTGGGTCCCTGAATGGTTTAGATTCAAAATTGGACCCGGTAGGTGGCACAAAGCTCGGGTTCTACGAATTCCTTTTATTTTGACGATTTTTTTCGCACATTAGTATACAGTTTATCGAATTCTAATATCAAAAAACATTTGCTGAATCCGGTAATAGTCGCAAGCCACATTTGGACAGAACAACGTCTGTCGGGTCAGCTAAAAATTACTGTCTTTGTCAAAATGAGTCCCTTCATTTTATGTACCCCGATGCACTTGAAAAATATATTTTTATTTTTCATTTGACCGTCTAATATAATCCTGGTACACCATGCCGTACTGGTAGTTAAGGGGTTAGTTATTTTATGTATATTTCCTTAATATCATTTAACCTAAAAAAATGTAAGGCTTTCATAAAAATATATTTATATTCACTATGACGAGTCGTATCAGTGATATATTCCATGCTGCATTTTTAAAAATATACATTTTAGTTTGCTTTCCAAAATCAATATTATGTTTTTGTATTTTTATGATTTCTTGGGAGTAAAACCACAATTCTGGAGAGTCTGTATACTTCAAGTTCTCCAAAAGTTTCTGAATAAAGAATTTAAAAAATTAAAAAGTTAGCAATGATAAATTTAGCATTCAAAAATTGAATTCTCAATGCTAAATTTTCTCGTCAGCCCCATAGGTATAGAACCAGTAGTTTACGTGGTAAAGGGCGAGGGGGAGGCATGGTTATTATTTTGAGAAATTTCCTAAACATCCTTTAAGGTATCCAGCTAATTTTTAAATTAGTATTTATTTGTTTTCCCCATAATGATCGCTTTATTTTAAATTATTCTATGATGCGCATGCAACAAAATATTTAAATGTCTAATTTGCACCCCTAAATTAACCTTAGGATTTTCAGTTAAGATTTCCTGTAATGTTTAAGTAAAGTTTTTCAAAATTGTAGGCTTAGCAGTTTCTTAAATAAAAAGGGGTAATTGGTTATTTTTTGTATATTGTCCGTAATATCTATTTACCTTTAAACGTTAATATTTAAAAAATGTAAATTTATACAAAATTAAGATTGGGATATTGAATAAGATTTTCATGTACACTTTCAGTGAAGCTCTATTTACGCTATTTTTTCAAAAATTTAAGCTCAGTAGTTTTGGAAAATGTACAGCAGTCAATAGAGATTTTTTTATGTGACATAAAATTCAACAGCAAACCGCATAAACCATCACGCAAATAATAACTTATAAGTCATAACTGACATAATTTTAACGGCAAACTCGTAGAAGTAAATTAGTAGACAAATATGGGGAATTTTCGTTTTTTGCTTATAGTGTAAAAAGTAATGATCTGTTCATAATGCCGTCAATGTTTATAAATTTTGATCGCAGACATATTTCATAAAGAAAAGCTGGAACAACCGACGTAAAGTGATCTGCCTCCTAGTGATAGGTTATAACGCTGAGATTAATAACGCTAAAGATCGATATTGTACGTGAAGTAGATCTTGCAGAATTGCAAATTAAATAATTTGTAGAAATATGTTGCAGGTCGTATCTTATTAACCACGATAGTTCGATAGCGATATACAAAATATATTTTAAAAGCTTATAAAATGCACATCAATTCGTATATCTGGGATTTTTGCCATAGAGCCGTGAAATGTAGTAATACTGCTTTTGAAATTTGCCCTCCGATGTTTTGACAGTGGCGGATCCAGTCAGTGGAAAAAAACCATTTAATTAATATCAGTAAACGGTATACAAGTAACCACTAACTTATTAAACCAATGAAAAAAATAGACCAATATGAGCAGGCAATAGTTATGTAAATAAAAACGTAATAAACACCTGAGAAAAAAAGCTATAATAATACAATTTTCCATCATTTTCATCTAGTGCCCCTACCTTAAGAAAAAACTAGATCCGTCCATTTGCCTTGACAGCTATTGTCAGTGGTCAGTTCACCGCTGGCTGGCTGTCGCATATTCATACATTTATTGCACGGTTTACTATTATTTTAAACCAACTTCTTGGCATTATAGCTAAACACCAAGATAGACAAATTGAAGTGGAATTTATGAGCTTTCAGAATGTCTTTAGTAGAAATTTGTTATTTTCTTATACATACATATACAATGTAGCAAAAAAATCCCAAGATCATTTATAATACTCAAGCAGTTTTCAAGTTGGAAGAATCAGAAAGAGTTGTCCTTAGAATTTATATATGGAGCACTAGTAACCAAATTTGTTGTATGATAGTGCATTCACCAAAAATTCAAGCAAAGAATTCTGTTGATCCAGTTATCCTATTAACTTCATAAATAAAAACCTAGTGAAACCTTTGTTTAGTATTGTTGAATAGTCAAATTGTACTTAATGGCCTAAGCATATTCCAATTTTAGTTTCCAAATTTAATTTCTATAGAGCAGCAACAAGTTAACTTCGAGCGAAGCTCAGGAATATAGAAAAATAACAAAAATTGAACTTGAAAGCCTTTAAATATTCATAATTGGTCAAGTGCGAGTTGGACTCGCATACTAAGGGTTCTAAGATTCCAGTTTCAGAGAAGCCTTTTATTTGATATGTTGCATGATGCGTTTGAAAATTTAATTTTTATTTTCCATTTAATTCTATAATTTGTCCTCAAAATTAATATTGGCGTTTTCTACTAATTCTTATAAATTTCAAGTGAGCCTCACTACCCATAAATTATTTTCAAAATTTTAGGTATTATAGTTTCGGAAATAAAACCGGAAATGAGAATTTTTTAAATATTTTTGTTAATTTCTTGTAAACAATTAATTTTAAAAATATAAAAAACACATATTTGTATTCCTCACAATGAGCTCTTTCATATGATGTATTGCATGATGCGGTAAAAAAATATTTTGCGTTTAATTCTATAATTTGGCCCCCAAATTTAATATTAGGGATTTCATCGTATTTTTTCCGCACACAAAAAATTAAGTCTTATAATTTTGAGAAAAAAGGGGGAAATGGTTATTTTTTTATATTTTTGTTAATATATTTTAAAATATTCATTTTAAAAATATGAAAAATAATATTTGTATTCGTCATATATATTAATTTGCTCCCCAAAATTAATAGTTATTTTTTCGGTAAACTTCAGGTTCCTATATCTCTAAATTTTTTCAAAATTTTGCTTCTTTTAGTTTCGGAGATAAGGGGAGGGGAACGGTCGCTTTTTTTAGTTTTTCCCCCCCAGAAGTACCCCTAAAATCAAAATTTCTTCCTTTACGAAATGTACTCCTGATCGGGTCACCAAACTATATACTGTTACCAAATTTCAACCTTTTCCGTCCAGAAGTTTAGGAGAAAATTGCTGTGATTTGAAAGAGGGAGAAATCCGGAGTGATATGATAAGGGTATCTGTAACCCTAACCCCAAAAATAACATTTCTTAGAATAAATTATATTCAATTAAAAATTAAAGAAATGACAATTCTATAAAAGTTTTACCTGCTTACCAAGGAAACCCAACAGTAATTTGACAAAATTTAAAATATAATAAACTAAGGACAAGTTACGAAACTAACCAAAGAAAGTTCAATAGAAAACAAAATATACCATTTAGTGTACAAACACAGACCTTTAAGATCAATTGTTAGAACTATCAAACTTTGTTTTATAGATTGTTTCTCATCTACCAGGAAATTCAATTTCTCATCTAAAAAATAATTTGGTCAAGTGCGAGTTGGACTCGCATACTAAGGGTTCCGTACCAAGATTGTAATATTCCAGCAGGGACTGAGTACATTTTCTTATATTTGCCCTAATATCTTTTAAAGGAACCGTTTTAAATTTATAAAAAATATACGCTTTCATTTTCCACAAATAGACTTTTTATTTTATCTGCTTCAGGATTCGCTTGATTTTTATAAGACTATATATGTATTTAATTTTCTAATTTGGCCCCCAAAAATTAACATTAGAGTTCTATTTTACTAATAAACTTTCAGGGAAGACTTTTATAATCTACTGTCTGAATTTTGAGGCTCTGTAGATTGGAAGATATAGGGCAAAATAGGTTAAGTTTTAAATTATAAATTATTAAATCTATTATTCAAATTATTTAAAAATACAAATAAAATATATTTTTCAAAATTTAAATAGTGTAGTTTCTAAAGTGGGAATTAAGTCGACGTTCAATATGATATATTTGTAATTCATATAATGAGCCTTTGATCTGATATATTACATGATGCGTTTGAAAAATTAATTTTTATTTTTCCATTTAATTGTATAATTTCTCCCTAAAATTACTATGGGGGTTTTCTAATAATTTTTCTTATAAATTTCAAGTGAGCCCCAGTAGCCCTAATTATTTTCAAAATTTAAGGTAGTATGATTTCGGCAATAAAGCCAGAAATGAGAATTTTTTATAACTTTATGTTAATATCTTGTAAACAATTAATTTTTAAAATATGAAAAATATGTATTTGTATTCCTCATAATAAACCCTTTCATTTGATGTATTGCATGATGCGTTAAAAAATATTTTTTTATTTTCCGTTTAATTCTATAATTTGGCCCCCAATATTAATATTAGGGATTTCTTCGTATTTTTTCTGTAAACAAAAAAATTTAGGTCTTATAGTTTGCGGAATAAAGGGAGGAATGGGTAAATTTTTAAATATTCTGTTTAATATATTTTAAAATATTTATTTAAAAAAATAAAAAATATATTAGTATTCGTCATAATGAACCCTTTGATTTGATATATTACTTGATCCGTTAGAAACAATTATAATTTTTTATTTTCCATTTAATTCTATAATTTGCCCCCCAAAATGAATATTAGGGATTTCTCTTTATTTTTTCAGTAAAGTTCAGGTAAGGAGCTATATGTATATTTTTTTTCAAAATTTTACAGTTTATGGTTTCGGTGATAGGGGAGGGGGAATGGGTAATTTTTTTAAAATTTTTGTTAATATCTTTTAAATAATTTATTTTAAAAATATGGAAAAAATATATTTGTTTTCGTCATGAAAAGCCCTTTCATTTGATATGTAGCATGATGCAGATAGAGGTAGAAATCCAGAGTGCTATTATAAGGGTATCCGTATATAGTATATACGGAACCCTTAAAACAGTGCAAATATCTTAGAAAAAGTTTTGAAATAGTAAACCTTTACAACAAGTTCCCTCTATCCAAAACACTTCCTTTAGTAAAACAACTATTAGAACAGGAATGTTTTTTATATCAACGTACTCAAATATCAGTTGAAACACTAATGGAACTACTAACATTTTGCACTAAAACAACATACATTGGAACAACAAATAATTTTTTCAAAAAAGAATATACCTTTGGTGCGTCGCGTTATGTTAACGATATATTCGTTATTTTTCGAGTCGTGAAGAGTTACAGTAATTGTTATTAAATGACAAAGAACAAATGTAAAATTTCCATTAGAAATTGAAGGAAATAACGAGCTACCTTTTACAGACAAATACAGTACAGAGATGTGTTAAATCACTATATGATACAGCCACGACCAACTGCTGAGCAACAAATTCAATAGAGAAAACTGGAAACAATTCGCGATACATACATTACTATAAATATACTAATAAGCATTTAATGTTTTGACTATACGATATCTCCACTATGATTTTAAATTTTCTATTGATCAAGCGCAACAGTATAAAATTTGCAATATAGTTGATTTTTCTATGACAAATGTGGGAAATATTTCCTATCTAATCAATAGCGTGTGCCTTGCTCTGCGATAGAGAATCAAATTAACTACCTTTGCTTATATCCAACTTCTTTCATTTTAGTTTGCTGGAATGTAACATGTTATGGAGTGCTCTACTTTCACAATATGATCTTGATGTAGGGGCTTATTTTGTTTCTTTGTTCTGTATATTTATAGGAACATTTCAGCGAAACATTTTTTCTTAGATGTAATAATCCGCGTTTCGGTTTTGTTGGAATGTAATTGGATGTCAAGCCTGAAGTTATTAAGGACCCTATATCGGTCAGCTTACAATATTAGCTTTGCTTTTTTAGAGAGATATATTTTGATGAAAGGGAGAAAGTAAAATTATGTTGAAAGTTATAGCTGTTCCTCAGATGAAACAAAATAATATAGTTTACCCTAAAGCGCCATAGATTTGTTAATTTCGTTCTATTTGAATATCTTCGAGAGGTAATCCATATAATCTCGCAGATGAATTGCAGAAAACAATTTCAAAAATTTTAGCACAAAATTAATTATAATACAATAAGGTGATTCGAAGGTATCAAGAAGAGAATAAAACATAATGAAAGTTGATATATCAAAACAATGTTTTATTAATAGTAATTTGTATTAAAATTGTATAAGCAGATTTATAGAATTTACTTAAATTTTTATATGAAGAACGTGTTATATTCCAAAAGAGTAAAATTGTCCTCTAGGCAATAAATCTACCCATCCAAATGAGAAAAATCTGAATTTTTAATAAACTTTACTACCCACCACAGCAATATCAGATTCACCTTTGTTTTCCGGTAAATTTAAAATTCAATTTGTGGTTACTCTATTTGCTTAAATCTACCATAAATATTACAGCAGCTACCCAATTTCAGATGGATATTATGAAAATGCGCCACATATTTAAGGAAAAAAGGGGAAAACTGGAGTGAGAGAATTTTTTATATGATCCCTGAGAGGATCATAAAATTCCACGAGAGGTTAAAAATAAGTTACATACGGTTTTTGCAGTAATATTCAAGGGTTATTACAGAGCTTCAAGTATAGCTCGGGTCACATTAACTTTTTCTTCGTCCACAGACGCAGATAAAAGTCATGAAGTGGTTTATATTTGTTCGAGTATATATGAAATTTGAATATACATAAGTAATTTTTTGAAAGTTCAACACTGTCGCCATAATATTAAAAAACTAGGAGTAGGCTGAAGTTCTGAATGTCAATGATTACAAAAGTAAACATTAAACATGTTTGTAATTATTTGGAGTTACTGCCAAAGATTTTCGGTAAAAAAGTTTTATTGAAATCAAATAGGGTTTTTGTAATTTGTATTTTAATTGTTATTATGACCTAAGAAAATTAACTAGAAACCAACTCATAACAGAGAACTTGAATAACTATTAGCTATAGCTAGATCTTAGTTTTTAAAAAAAATCTCGTAAGGATTAAGAAAAGATCATATTGAAGCTATGGCAAATAAGGTAAAAAGAAAAGCTGGTTTTGAGTATGGTTTATATACTCAACGTTTGTTAAAAAATCCGTGCTCTATTTAATATTTTGGAATTCGGTATTCTTCTTTATGAGTATACATTTGTATACATTTGAAGCGCCACACTATGGGTCAAATGCCTTTTTTAACGGAAACTTAATATCTAGAGCAATAATAGAGATATCGAAACAATTTTTGTTTTAAATTGAACCATAGGTTATGTAGAATAAAGGAAAATGTAGAATGTCATCATCCACTATTATAGGGGTGCAAATAAGGGTGTAATAGTGCACATTTCAAAATTCAATCTTTTTCTTCTTTTTATATGTTATATCTCAAAGACAAATAGGAATATTTATACGGATGATTTTTTTTTAAATTGTAGGGTTATTAATATAGATTAGAAAAATATTTATGGCAAAGCTAACCTCCCAAAAGTATAGGTGAAAATAGGGGATGAAAAATAGCCAAAAACACTATTTGTGATTCATCCGCCGCTGAACACAAAACTGTGGAGATCGTTTATCGTACTCATTTTTCTCTAAAGTCATTAAAAATGGTTGCCTGATTCATTCTAATCTCTCAAAATGCAATAACAAAACTTTTATTTCGCAAAAACAATAATAATATACGTTTTTGTTAATAGGTACCTGTAGTGAATTGGGTTAAGTGGAGTGTAGTTTTGAGTTGGTTCTATTTTGATAAAAAACTCAATTGCCCGTCATAAGAAAACTCTTACCTTGTCTACGAGTTAGATCTAGTAAAAGCCTGGGAAATCTGCTATCCATGTATTTGTCTGTATGCGGCGCGGGTAGCCGGCCTTAACCCTGGGTTTTTATGCACAACTACAGCTTATAATGTTGGGCAATGCGCACTCACGAGGGGTTTACAATAAATGAGTAATAGCTGCACACGCACTTTGGGGTTGCATTAGCGAGCAGGTAGGGCAACGGTTTCTCCTTGAGAGTTTCTAGGGAGATCCGTACTGTACGAGAGACGAACAGCGAGTCTTCCTTTCTTGACTGCGATTGCGTTGAAGGCACCGAGTTTTTTCCAGGCAATTGAGAATATACATATATAAATATAAAGGATGTCTCTTTTAAACCCAAAAAATATGGAAGATAAAAATTATGAGTGTGACGCATTGCATCAGATCATTTAGCACATACAAAAACAATAACCCCTTAACTAAACATTTTTGAAAAATATTCGAAATAATTGACTGAAAACTCACTTACAGGATTCATCAATGATTTTTGTGTTGCTTTTTATTACGATAAGTGAAAATTATAACGATAACTGATCTCCATAGTGGATAACGACAAGCACATGGTTTTTAGAACCATGCTCAGCGTCCAATGAATCACTAAACAGTATTTTTTGAGTACTTTTTACATTTTCACACTCTCACCCCTATTTTCACGTACACTTTTGGGAGGATAGCTTTACAATAACCATTTTTCCAATCTACATTAATAACCTTAGAATTTAAATAAACATCCGTATAAATATCTCTATTTGTTTTTGAGATATACCATGAACAAAAGAAAAAAATGATCGAATTTTGAAATGTGCAGTATTTCAACCCTTATTTCCACCCCTATAATAGTGGATGATGACATTCAAATTAATTTTCTCTTAATCTGCATAACCTAAAGTTTAATTTAAAAATTGTTTCGATGTCTCTTTTTTTGCTCAAGATATTAGGTTTCCGTTAAAATAAATGCCATTTGACCCATAGTGCGCTATAGTAGAATTACGAAATTCCCACGCATAAACAAATATCATCTGTTTTTTTTTGTTAATTGAAAATTCCATTTTAGAAACGTAGAAGGTATTTCATGAGTCAATCTAATAATATAATATGAGCAGTGGATGTATATTTTGAAATATACATTACATAACTCATGTTTCTTATTTATACATTTATTTTGCATATATAAGGATAGTGTTTTTTGTTTACAAATTTATAATATACTAGCCGTTACCCGCGGTTTCACCTGGCGTATGGAATGTAGAATTCTTTGCAAAAAAAATAACTTGTGACACATATGGGCTATCCAATGTAACAATTTTTTCTAACTTTGTTGAACCACCTTACATAACTATAAATCTTCCAATCCCGAATATATTTCACCGAAACTGCAAGCACTTATGGGCCACCCTATATAATAATTCTATTTAACAGTGTTTGGAACCACCTTGTATAACAGTAACTCTGCTTCACCATATAGTGCAACCATCCTGTATAAGCTGCTGTTTATTTGACAACCAATATAAGATTTTTAAATTACTTAACTATAATTCTACTCCAACCGATACGCTATATAACAATTATTTCTGATAATTTTTGAGCCACTTCGTAAAATATAATTTTCCTCCGCCCTATATTTTAACCATCCTTTATATGCTCCATTTTCTAACATTGTGTTAAACACAATATATATAACTATAATTTTGCTTCACCCTAAATGTCAGTTATTCCATATATCAGGATGCAACTGTTTATGGTCTACTTTATACTTATACTCATAAGTCACCCAATATTACTTTTTTTGTACCACTATAAATCCACCAATCCCCAAAATATTTAACCCAAACCGCAAATTTATATGGTCACCCTATTTAACAATTTTATTAAATTTTTTTTTAAGTGCCTTCTATAGCTTTACGTCTACTTCCATCTTTACTTAAATCATCTTGTATATACTGCTGCCAATAAGTCAACTTATATGTTTATCATTTTTTGAATCATGTATAACCATAATTTTATTCTACAAAATATTTCAACCACGGTGTATATGCATCTTGCTTAGGGGTCACCATATACCTATAACATTTTTTAAACACTTAACTATAATTCTGATTCCTTTTATATTTCAACTATCTTATCTATGCTACTGCTTATGGACTATGCTAAATAACCATTTTTCTGACATTTTTTAACCACCCTGGAAAATATAATTTGTCTCCACCTTATATGTCAACCATCCATTATATGCAACTTCTTTTAACAGTGTTTTAATCACACATAACTATAATTTTACTTCACCCCATGTTTCAAATATTGCATATATGCAATAGAGCTCATGTTCTAATCTAGGAAATTTTTCATACATTTTTTTATCCACACTGTATAAATATACTTCACCTTCACCCTCTATTTCAACCACCTTGTATGTAGAACTACTTATCGGCCACCGAGGATATGTTTTTTGTACCATCATGTATAAATATAAAACCATCACTTCCCAATAAATTTCACCATAACAGCAACAGCTTATTGGGTACCCTATGTAACAATTTTTTAAATACTCAACTACTTAACTTTAATCCTCCCTATATTTCAAATATTCTATCTATGCAACTGATTATGAGCTACGCTATTTCACAATATTTCCTCATATTTTTGGAACCACAGTATAAAGTATAATTTCTCTCCACACTTCATTTAAAACGCCCTTTATTTGCAACTGTTTCTAACCTTCTTTGAATCACACTGTGTAAATATAACTTGACTTGGCCCCATATTTCAGGTACTCCATTTCTCTAACCTATGTAACATTTTTTGTATAATTATTATTCTACGCCACCCTATACTTCAACAATATATAACATATAACATTTTTGCAGGACCCTGTATACTTAGAATTCTAGTCCACCCTATATTTAATCTATGCACTATATGAAACAGCTTGCAGATCATAACATTCCATTATATTATTTTTTAAACCCACCTGTTTAGCTGTAATTATACTGTGCTACATATTTCAACCATCCTATATTTGCTAGTTGTGAACTTGTGAATTACTTGTGGATATAAAACATTTTTTTTAATGACGCTATAAACTATTATTCCACTCTATCTTATATTTCAACCACCCTGTATAAACAACTACTTTTAACATTTTTTTTTCAACTCATTTCATAATTATAATAATTGTTCAAGAAAATTCAAAAATCTTAACTGCGTACATAACACATTTTTTTATCCATCCTGTATACATATAATTCAACTTCACCTGGTATATGCAACTATTTATGATCCACTCAATATACCTTATTTGAACCACCCCATATAACTTGTTCCATATTTCACCCACATTGTATATATGCAGCTGCTTACGAACTACCTCATATACCATTTTTTCAAGATTTTTTAAATCCATGTAATTCTACTCCGCTCTAAGTTTGACATATCCTATATATGAAACACCCTGGAAAATTTCAACTGATACATTTTTTAAAAATTGAAACATGTTACATTGGCATATTCCAAATTTTGGATAAAAGCTAAGCTGATGCAAGTATCGAATATTTGGTGCATGCGGTGGAACCGATTGACTAATTGTGTGTTATCAAACATGGTAGTAGTTTTTTTCGCTATATCTACCTTTCCTGTCAATGTACCACATTGTATAAATATAAATCCATCAATTCCCAATAAATTTCACGAAAACTGCAAGTGCTTATGAAGCACCCTATGTAACAATTTTTCAAATATCCTATCTGTGAAACTAATTATGAGCTACGCTATTACCTAATAAATTTTGGAGCAATATAAAATATAATGTCTCTCCACATTTCATTTAAACCATCCTTCATTTGCAACTTTTTCTAACCTTGTTTGAATCACACTGTGAAACGATAACTTCACTTTGACCCCAAATTCAGGTACTCCAAAATTTTTCTAATTTTTTTACTCACACTGTATAATTATTGTTCTACTCCACGCTATACTTCAACAACCTTGTATAAAATTATCTCACCATCCTGTATACTTAGAATTCTATTCCGGTATATGAAATAGATTGTTAATCATAAAATTTTTAATATAATAAACCCGCCTGTAGATATAGCAATAATGTAGCAGAGTATAAACTCCACCCGTTTTTCAACCATGTGGTGTATACAACTGTTTATGTTCCACTCAATATATCTTTTTAAACCACCCCGTATAACTTCCTCCTTATTTCAACAACATTGTGTATGTTAGTCTGAAGTTGGCAGACAATGTAACTCGTTCCTCGAAGTTTCCTTGGACTTCAATCGTGTTGAAGTGGTTGATCTCACAACGTTTCAATAGCTGTGTATCTGCTATCGTCACAGCTATTGAAACGTGAGATGAACCACTTCAAGACGATGGAAGTCCAAGGAAACTTCGAGGAACATTGTGTATATATATATATATATATATATATATATATATATGAACTAGGCTAGGTTCCGGGTGAGAACCGCGTCTGAATTTATTGAATACTCGACGTTTCGACTCCTGCTTTGGAGCCATTATCAAGAGACAAAAGTGAAAAAGAGTTTCAGAGTCTAGATCGAACTCGGGGCCTCAATCTGCCTACTCCCCAAGAGTCACTAGGTAACTGAACTGAATTTGAGTCCGCTCTGCTTCTTTTATTTATAGGTAGCGCTGGGTTAGAAGAAGATGTCACGTGATGAGGCTGTGTTGTGATTGGTTGGGTATTGGTGGGCGTGTCTGCTTTGTTTAATCTGCAATTACGGAGGTCCAAGCGGTGGGAAGGCGAGTACTGTCATCGCGTCTATTTAGACAGAGAGGTCTTTTTTCTATTTCGATGGCTTCGCGAATAGTGGATGCCCTAAGAGAATTGAGAGATATGATAGTCCTACTGTCCTCAAAGTTGATAGAGTGCCCTGTTTGGATATGGTGATGCGCGAGAGCTGAAGTCGGATCTTTTTTACGAACTGACAGAGAGTGTTCATATACTCGATGGTTAACGCGCCTGTTGGTACGACCGATGTAGCTTTGTGGGCAATCGCGACATGAGATTTCGTAAACTCCTCGATCCTCGTTAGGTACTTTGTCTTTGGGGTTACCGGTTAAGTTGCCTATAGTTTGAGTGGTGTTGAAGATAGTCTTTATTTGATGTCTTTGTAAAATCCGTGCTATTTTGTCAGTGACTCCTCGAATGTATGGAAGTACGGCTTTTTGATGTTGTTGTTCTGTTTCTGACGGGGTTGGTGTGATTGGGGGTTGTTGAGATTGATGAATTATACGCGCAATGTGGTCCGGATGATAACCGTTTTGTCGAAGGATTTGTTGAAGATTATTAAGTTCGTTTTGTCTATTGTCAATATCTGTTAAACGAATAGATATGAGAGTCAAAGATTTCATTACAGAACTCAATTGGGCAGGGTGGTGGTGTGATTGGGCATTTAAGTATCGATTGGTATGGGTTGGTTTTCTATAGACGGTATGTGAGAATCTGTCGTTGTTGGTTTTTGTTATGAGGACATCAAGAAACGGGAGAGAAGAATCGGACTCGATTTCCATTGTAAATTGTATATTAGAATGTATACCATTGAGGTGTTGTAGGAAGAAGTCTAATGAATCTCTGCCATGAGGCCAAATGACAAAAGTATCATCTACATATCTAAGCCAACAGGAAGGTTTTAAATTAGACGAGTTTAGGGCCTGGGTTTCGATTTGTTCCATGAAAATGTTAGCAAGCACTGGAGAAAGAGGTGAACCCATGGGGGCCCCACGGACTTGTTTGAACAGTTTACACGACCTATCCAAAGGTTTCAATTTTGCAGTGACGCCGAAAACTATCCCAACTGAAAGAATCATTTCTCAAGTTGAGGTAGCTTTGCTGAACTAACAGATATTGAGGCTGAAGATACTCGACAAGACATTGCTAGAGTACTCCGCACATCAAAGCCACCAAAATCAAACCTAACTTCTAACGAAAGACATGCACTAAAACAACTACGTAACAACGATGACATAACTAATCTTCCTGCCGACAAAGGTAACGCGACTGTTCTTCTCAATACTAAGGACTATGTTCACAAGATGAATTCCCTACTCCACACTGCAGACTACGAAATAATGAACAATAATCCTACCACTTACTTAGAGAAAAGACTAAGGAAATCATCAACAGGACACAACTTCCTCTTGACGTTAAAAAGATCATCATTCCTCGTGAAAAGTCTTCTAAAATTCCGAAAATTTACGGACTACCCAAAATTCATAAGCCGGACATTCCTCTTAGGCCATTGTCAGTTCGGTACAATCCCCGACCCAAGAATTAGCCCGGTACTTAGCCAAAACCCTTCAACCTCTAGCCGAGCAAGCATCCTCGTACGTAAAGAACTCCTCTTCCTTCCTAGATATCCTAAGTGGTTACAGAATTTCAGAAAATGACATCCTAGTTAGCTTCGATGTTGTATCTCTTTTCACCAATGTCCCCATTTCAGAAACGTTACATATTCTAAAACAAAATACAATATCTCTTCTGACATCATCAAACTTGTACAACACTGTTCCTCTAACACTTATTTTTCATTTTAAAACACTCTGTTCAAACAAGTCCGTGGGGCCCCCATGGGTTCACCTCTTTCTCCAGTGCTTGCTAACATTTTCATGGAACAAATCGAAACCCAGGCCCTAAACTCGTCTAATTTAAAAACCTTCCTGTTGGCTTAGACATGTAGATGATACTTTTGTCATTTGGCCTCATGGCAGAGATTCATTAGACTTCTTCCTACAACACCTCAATGGTATACATTCTAATATACAATTTACAATGGAAATCGAGTCCGATTCTTCTCTCCCGTTTCTTGATGTCCTCATAACAAAAACCAACAATGACAGATTCTCACATACCGTCTATAGAAAACCAACCCATACCAATCGATACTTAAATGCCCAATCACACCACCACCCTGCCCAATTGAGTTCTGTAATGAAATCTTTGACTCTCAGATCTATTCGTTTAACAGATATTGACAATAGACAAAACGAACTTAATAATCTTCAACAAATCCTTCGACAAAACGGTTATCATCCGGACCACATTGCGCGTATAATTCATCAATCTCAACAACCCCCAATCACACCAACCCCGTCAGAAACAGAACAACAACATCAAAAAGCCGTACTTCCATACATTCGAGGAGTCACTGACAAAATAGCACGGATTTTACAAAGACATCAAATAAAGACTATCTCAACACCACTCAAACTATAGGCAACTTAACCGGTAACCCCAAAGACAAAGTACCTAACGAGGATCGAGGAGTTTACGAAATCTCATGTCGCGATTGCCCACAAAGCTACATCGGTCGTACAACAGGCGCGTTAACCATCGAGTATATGAACACTCTCTGTCAGTTCGTAAAAAAGATCCGACTTCAGCTCTCGCGCATCACCATATCCAAACAGGGCACTCTATCAACTTTGAGGACAGTAGGACTATCATATCTCTCAATTCTCTTAGGGCATCCACTATTCGCGAAGCCATCGAAATAGAAAAAAGACCTCTCTGTCTAAATAGACGCGATGACAGTACTCGCCTTCCCACAGCTTGGACCTCCGTAATTGCCAGATTAAACAAAGCAGACACGCCCACCAATACCCAACCAATCACAACACAGCCTCATCACGTGACATCTTCTTCTAACCAGCGCTACCTATAAATAAAAGAAGCAGAGCGGACTCAAATTCAGTTCAGTTACCTAGTGACTCTTGGGGAATAGGCAGATTGAGGCCCCGAGTTCGATCTAGACTCTGAAACTCTTTTTCACTTTTGTCTCTTGATAATGGCTCCAAAGCAGGAGTCGAAACGTCGAGTATTCAATAAATTCAGACGCGGTTCTCACCCGGAACCTAGCCTAGTTCATAATAATGACCGCGGAAGCCTCTCAGAACAATATATATATATATATATATATATATATATGTATATATGCAACTACTTACTTACAGGCCACCATATCTTTTTTACGATTTTAAAAATCCATTTAATTCTTCCTATCCTATATATGGAACTCTCTGAAATTACTCTTGATATACCAGTTGGATTTTTTTAATATCGAAACATGTTACATTGGCATATTCCGAATTTTAAATAAAAGCTAACCTGGTGCAAGTATCTAAAATTTGGTGCATGTGGTCGAACCAGCTGACTAATTGTGTACCTATGTATTACCGAACATGGTAGTAGATTTTTCCTTATATCTACCGTTTCTGTCAATGTAGGGAGATAAAATGTTTACCAGATTTTAACTCAAACTATAAGCTTTGCAACAAAAAAAGATTCAGCAAAATGAGTTCAGTGGTTCTTACGTGATGAGGTAACAAACAAACAAACAAACAAACAAACAAAAAACAAACAAATAAAAAAAACAAACAAACAAACGAACGAACGAACAAACGAACAAACAAACAAATAAACAAACAGACAACTACAATTTTCCTAAGTGTACAGAAATTCTATTATTTGTTGTATGTGCAATTTTGCATATATAAGGATAGTGTTTTATACTAAATAACAAACTAAATAGTTCAGAAATTTCATCAGGGGTACAATGTATTTTGAACAACTTGTACTTGTACTTGTACACCTGACGAAGCTATAATATGGCGAAACAAGTGTAGTGTAAAATATTTTTATGTGGAAATTTATGAACTACTTATTTAGTTTGTTATTTAGTGCAGGATGGATTTTCATTAAGTATCGCCGTCAACGATTCAATAATGTTTTATGTTTACAAGGCTATAATATATAATTTATATTTAAAAAAGAACCGACTTCAGCTGACTTAAAATAAGAACAGTTTAGAAACCGTGTGCAATCGATCACTATTTTCAGACATAGTTTTTTTTATCTAATTTAATTAAGATACAATTTAATTGAAAATTTTAGCGTAATGTTATCTCTCTCTTATTCTCCCTCTCTAATTTTTATTCTTTGTCTATATTTCTCAAATATATTTTAACTTTTTTATTTGTTTTATTATTTGGACCACTTTCTAAATAAATGTAACTAATTCACTCTATATTGCATCCACACGCTACATGCTTCTGTGTACTGGTCACTCCTATATAACTTATTGGTCTATCATTTTCTGAATCACCCTGTACAACTATAATTTAACTCAACACAATATTACAACGGTCCTGATATCTTTAAAACCACCCTGTATAGGTACAAATCCTCTCCACACTATTGACTCCTTCTATTTTTCTATTGTTTAAATTATTCCTTTATACCACTGATTTTACTTCGCCCCATATGTCTAGTATTCCATTTATGCAACTGCTCATGGTCTACCCTATATAACAAAATTCACCTTTTTGAAGCACATTTTCTGACTATAAATTTACTCTACCATTTATTTCAATTACCCGGTCTATTAGCATTGCTTCAAAAATTTTTTTAACCCATGTCTATAATTCTACCCCGTCCTGCGTCCTATAATTCAAATATCATAACTGCTTATGCTTATATAACAAATTTTTGATAAACCCTCAATAACAATAATTTTACAACACCCTTCTTTCAAACACCTTGTGTAAGCAACTACTTATGTTCCAAACTATATAACTGTTTTAAACCGCCCTATATAACTGTAATTATACTCCACCTTATATTTCAACCATCATGTATACTAAACTGCTTCTGACAATTTTTAAAGCCTTTTGTATAACTGTAATTATTCTCCGCTCTATAACGCAAATATCCACTCTGTATAACTACAGTTTTGCTCCACTCTTATTTCAACCACCTTGTATACGCAACTACATATGTGCTACCCAATACAATATTTTTAGAACAACCCTGTAAAACTAATTCAATTCTAACTTATATTTCAACTATCCTATGTATACAACTGCTTACTGCTTATGTACCACCTAATATTACATGGACGCACGCACACACCTTCAACCGTATTTCACACAGAAGATATTGCCGGAATAACAAATTTTCATTTTAATAAGCTAATTGAATATTTTCTGCAATTTCACGCGACTGTAACTTAACTTCGTTTCTAAAATAAACTGACTTCAAAAGCATCAAAATGAAAATCTTTACAAACACTCTGTAAGACATACTTTGACATTTGACATTTACCATGATGTTTAAAGTTTTTGTGCATATATTTTTCCGATTTTCAGAAAAATGGTATATTTTACGTTATAGAAAAATGTACGGAATCAATCTGGAACATATCTTTGTATAATACAATTTATAATATTCAAATTGCGTGAGCAGTTATAGAGAAAACAGTGAAGATTCAGTGAAAATCGCTGAAATCTAGTCCCTTATTTACTTTTGTTTCTGATTTTCTAGAAAACCGTAAATCTCATGTTATGGGACATTTCTGTAATGTTCCTTAATATAAAGCAAACTGCATCAAAATTGCCCAAGCCGTTTTTGAATAATCGCTCGACATACATAAAAAAAAGTTGAATACGAATTGATGACCTCCTCCTTTTTGAAAGTCGGTCAATAAGTGAATACTGTTTTAGTAAAAAATGAGTTTGCTAAGTGTGATATATGTAGGACAGATATTATTTTATCTGTTGTATGTGCAATATATAATAAGAAAATAATTTAATCGAAATAATATTTGTGGGTTTATAAAATTCTAATTTATTAAAAGGCATTCCTCAACGAAATAAATGTTACACTAATTAGAATTTCAACTTTGATTAAGTTTATGTTTTATTTATGATTTGAATACATCAGCATTTTTAAAGTAATCAGACAAATGTGTGAGTGTTTCGTTAGGTTTAACAATCATATCCATTCCTGACAAAGATTTTATGTAGCATAATATTTTTCAAGAATGATGTATTTTCACATGAACTTAAACAACATTTATAGTCTTATTTAAAGATTATATTTTATTTTATATTGATTTAACAAGTCTGCTCCTTGTAAAATGACTTGTAAGTGGATTAAAAATATATTATATTGATTATAATTAAAATAAAAAAATTCCTAAGAATTAAATTATTTTTTGTTAGTTATGTAAAATGGGCTCAGTCGCCACTTTCTAATAAATTAACATAAAATAAATTTCACCGGCCATAAATAATTGTTGTTTTTTTTTGATGATTTTAACTTCCAGAGGGGGTTATCAATTCGGCCTGAATTTTTTTTTATGTTATCTGATTTCTTCTACTATTGTGAACCGCTTTGAAAATATAGAATAGAGTGTATATACGTTGGTGAAATTTCAAATTTGAGAAAAGAATTCTATTCGACAATGGATGAAATTTGGAACTGAACACATACCTGTATGAAAATCGACCAATAAGCCTAATATATTGGTCAATTTTTTCAAAACCCCTTACCGAATTGTATAATTTTTTAATCTGCTTTCTTTTAAGGAAAAACCGAGGAGGTCTTATATATTTTTCTGTGACTTGTAACATGTACTTTTTCAGAAAACCGCCGAAACATATAATATTCCTATCGATGTGACGTAACTGACATTTCCTCATAAATATTTTAATTTCAACGTAATAGTGCGGGAATTATAGAAACTGAAAGTTTTAATCGCACATTTGAAAATTTTCGATTTACATCCCACGCATATAGGTAGTATTATAGTATAGTATAATTATTTTACTAAACATATTTTCGGCACCTTAAATCAAGGACTACTAAGCTCATTTTGTTTATTTGCCCGTTAAATACCAATTGAGATGAAAATTTGCGAAGACGGTTATGTAAAGCGATTATACACATGGTGTTTAGTATATAATAAAACCTTAAAGTAAAGTAATAAAAGCAAAAGTATGTATCATTCTGTAATGTTGGTGCTTTCGGTGTCACCGGGTCCAGGTCTATTAATGTTATAGATACAAATTAACAAATAAAGAATAAAAGGTACCCAAGTACAAAAAAAAATCATAAAACATTTGATCAAATTTTTGATATGAATGTCAAAACAAATTTCATTAAATGACATATTAATCTACACCAAATATCTGATCAAATATTTTCTATACAAAATTAGGAATATATGTAATTTTATACTTGTTTGTGCTCCTGTGGTGTGTTTTTATGCCTACCGTTTCAGTAGGATCCTAAACTTCTTATTAGCAGTATATCAAAATGTTAATTCTACGATTGTTTTTGATTAACTCTTGGAATTATTTCAAACAGGCATGGATGATCCTTTGTAGAAGAATAAAAAAATAACCAACTACACTACAACTGAACTTATTAAAAGAGCTGAGACAGAAGGCAAAAATGAGAAAAGAAGTTATTTTTGAACTAATAACGCACACATTATAGCTGTTGATAGGATAACTGTCTATTGTAATTGCTAAAGAAATACTCACATGAAAAAATTGTATAATATAGCGTGTCCAACTACATCATTTTAATCGAGTACATTATCTATATAGATCTGTGATATGATATATAGCTCACTACTTAATAACACTCAAAATTTGGTATATTTATTATCTTTTCAATACGCTGAGTTTTCTTTAACAGTCTTTGTACGTCCACACAATTGCACTAACAATGTTCATTGTAGGCAATTAACTTCTTGTATTTACTTTATATCATTATTCAAAATCAACGGTCTTCATACACAAATAATAAAATTGTTGCTGTATAATTCACAATAAACTTCGCTGGCGAAAATTTTCATTTTCACTGACAATTAACGTCAAAAATCTTTTATCAAATATAGGACGACGGGTGTAAATGTGATCAAAGATATATGTCAAAGAAATACTTTATCTATCATAAATTAGGTGTAACACTAGCAAATATCTTGGGCAACAATGTTTTATCAATGTAATAGCGGCCTGAGGTATTTCCAAATATAGCAAAAAAGATGTAAATTATAAAAGGTTCTCAATCTGTACAAATTAATTACCAAACTATCTGGTATATTTTTGAAGTCAGTGCCAAGTAACAAATCAAGTTTGATGAAGTAAATAAGTAAACAATGAAGAAATTTAGGTTTATTTGGCTTAATATTTCCACTCATACTCTCTAAATGAAACAAATCAAAATTTTTAATTAATTTTTTAAATATTCAACATTCAACAGCTAAATATTGGCAAAGTTTATAAGCTGAAAACCAAATTAGTAGTTCACAGACCAACTATGAGCACATTTTAATAAATCTTCCATAAAGAGGCAATTTCTACTTCCCTCATAAGTCGCAAAACACTATTTAGTTAGTGGAGAAACAAGACTAAGGCGAAAACCGAATATTATTAGACAGAGCGCTTTGCTTTATGAGATAGAGAATTCGATCAAAGTCCTAAAATATGCATTCGCAAGTTATGGTAACTAGTAAGTTAAATATTACTCTATTTGCAATGTTAATTCGGAGTTTGAATCAATACTAAGAGGCAAGGGCCTGATGAACTATGGAGAAATCTGTATATCTCTCTCCCTCTAGACGAGTTATATAGATTAATTTAATTCTACGAATGAAACTTCTCCATTCATCGGTTTTCTGGTTGGTACGCTTCTGTTGTGGTTTGAGCACAAAAGTTGAAGATGCTTTGTCAGCTAGTAAATATCTAATTGAATTGAACGTCTGTGTATTTTGAATATTGCATTTATTATTAAAATTAAATATTTAGTTTTACCTCAAATTTCAATAAGTAACAAATACAATACTGATTTTGCTGAAACCGTGTTTTGTTGAAACTCCTGTAATTACACTTAAAATCAGGTATGTATTTGATCTCGCTATATTGACGGAAACTGAGATATAGGAAAAAAACTTCGAGGATGTTGAATAACACAAAGGCTATTGGTTCCTGCACACACACCAAATATCACTGCTGTAAAAGAAGGGTTTTAAGAGACTTAAAAACGGAGGTGGTTCTCAATTAGGGTCGACTCATTGATGGTTTTCAAGGCCTATAAATAGTTGCATATACTTTATAATTGAAATATAGATAACAGCTAACAGTTTTATATTTAACTGCGAAAATGCTTACGCCATCTCTTGGAGATAAACGAAAATATGCTAAATTTGTAATTGTTGAGTAGGTGTTAATAAAGTAGAAATTTTATCTTTTCGTATTACGTAGAATTTATTTATAGTAAAAGAGCAATGATCTTTCAGATTAATGTTAAACGGGGAAGTACAGAAGTACAGAACGAATGAACTAAATTCAGTAAACAAACTGCCGAGGTATTATTTATTATAGGTAGTATGTAAACAGTGTTGTTATGGAAATATGTATTTATTTCAGGTGTTATTCTCAATTATATGTAGTTCTTTTAATAAGTTATACATAATTTGCCATTGTTGTTACGTCAGTACCTTGCAAGATGATTTTGTCAATAACGGTAAAACTCATCTCTTGTCATAGAATTTGATTATCTGTTGATAAAGTACAAAAAATTTTTATTCTTGCATCACAGTCTGTAATAACTCATCACTAATACTCGTGTTCCTATTGCTATTAAATACTAAGAATTGACATTTAAAGAATTAATTCACTACACTGTTTTACTATTGTAGAAACCATTTAAATATTTTTTTCAATAATATATATAATATAGTTTCCAATAAATATTAATTATTATCTATTACAAATTCACTTATTTAATACATCAAACAAAGTACTGTGATTTTTTAATCATCCTTTTCTGCTTGGGTGTTAACTACTATTCACTCCATTAAGTTAACAGTGTGTGCAACTCAGCGTACGTTATGTATTATCATCAGTCGAAATAGATTCACTGCTTTTTGTCAAAAAGCTGCTTACGTTATTGTTATTGTACGATAAGTGCTAAATTGCAATGAACTTATATTGATTATCTATTATTTTTGGCGGACAATAACAGTTGTTATTTTTGTCGAGCAAATAACAGTCGTTGAAAAGCAGGTATGTTAATAACGCAACACCACTAATTTTTGGGGCCATA
This sequence comes from Octodonta nipae, assembly GCA_034190945.1. Lineage (NCBI taxonomy): Eukaryota > Metazoa > Arthropoda > Insecta > Coleoptera > Chrysomelidae > Octodonta > Octodonta nipae. The sequence continues at coordinate 59,484,219 of CM067221.1, forward strand.
GTCATAGCTTATATGTTACTAGTATTTGATTCGCTGTAAATAAACTGGTGCAACAAACTTAGGAGAGGATTTACAATGGTCAAATTTTGAATAAAACGGCGGAACTGTAAATCTTCTAATACAATGGATTGCTGTATGCACGTGACTTCGTCAATTCCTAAAATCATAATTTAAAAGTAGTTATAGTTATAGTAAGATCAATGTTTCTATTGGACTTATTTCTAGGGCCTCTGAAGATGACTAATCCATGAGTCGAAAGCGTTTAGCTGATTCAATATCTGAAAGAATGGCCTTTTTGTAGCGTAAACGAATGTGGTATCCAGGAAATTTAGTTCCAAAGAAAATTATAGACAAGAATTAAGCTGGAAAGTAATGCTGTGTGTTGGTTATAACTGCAATCAATGGTAACGTTTCTGTGCAACAAATTAAAAATAGAAAATACCACCATAAGATCTAGATAAGTTTACAAGCTACATATCTCAATAGAACTGATTTATACAAATTTTGTTTCAGTTATTGAAGGTTATAGGCCATCACATTTTTTCTAATTTTGCAAAGTTGTACCATTTCTAACAATTAGAACCTTTGGAGTCATGGGACAACATCTTTTGATCATCATCGTCAAAAAAACATAACAGTAATTGGGAATGACAATTCAGTGATTTGCCTCGTATAAAGTACCAAGGTTTGAAAACCTAGAGCATTAATATAATAAGGGTTCAGCATGTCACAACAAGATGCTTCATCATTCATTCGGTGTACAGTCTTTGATTGTTTTTCATATAAATAAATTCCGCAAAATTAAATTTTTTATGACAGACAAATTACTTTTAATAATCAAATCCTAACTATATATTTACAATTTGATTAACATTTATGTCGAACTATATCATCAAAAATACCGACCCAAATCTTTTGAGTTGACAGTGTAAAATTTCTAAAATACAAACGATTATACTTTTTGACGTTTTACCAATAAACATGCAGATTTCCCAGCCAACCAAGTTTTCGCGAATGTATTGATGTCAGTTTCGTAAAATTCCAACTTCTGTATGAAAGAGTAGAACAGGATGTGATTTAAATTTTCCATATTTTGCGATGAATAAATGGCAAAGTTGAACACGTGTACTGTGAAAATGGAAGATGGAACGTAGAAACGTGAGTATTTCTGGATTATTTATTGTTCGAACGTGGCTTCTCAGCTTTTATCTTAACTTAGGCCAAATGAACTTCACTTAACCTGAATGTGCGCAATCTTATCAATGTGAGGATTTGAAATTTGTCAACTTCAACGAGAATTAACACAAAAAATGGGAATATTTATATGATAAGTTGCTGATATTTCAGCAGTTTATAGAGGTGATTAGTATATTGCGAGACCTATTAGGTAATCCTAAATATAAGCTTGACGACCTTGGTTATTTATGATAGCAAATGTAATGACTGCTCTTTTTATCCGACTTCCAAAAAGCTTATCAATTAGTATGCAACTTTTTTTTATGTATGTGGGGCGATTGTTCAAATAGGGGTTGGGCAATTTTGTTGATTTAAACTGCGTTATATCAAGAAACATTACAAAAAGGTCCCATATAATTGTCTATAACATGAGACTTGGGGTTTTCTAGAAAATCAGAAAAAAAGGTACATAAGGGACTAGATTTCAGCGATTTTCAATGGATCTTCACTGTTTTCTCTAAAAGGGCTCACGCAATTTGAATATTATAAATTGTATTATACAAAGATATGTTCCAGCTTAATTCAGTACATTTTTCTATAACCCAAAACATACCATTTTGCTGAAAATCGGAAAAATATATGCAAAAAAACTGTAAACATCATGGTAAATGTCAAATTTTTATCATAAATATCTAGTTTAAATGTCATGATATGCCATGAAAGTATATCGTACGGGGTGTTTTTAATGGTTTTCAAGTTGATGCATTTGAAAGTCACTTTCTGTTAGAGACGAAGTTATAGTCGTGTAAAATGGCAGAAAATATTCCGTAAGTTTATCGAAACAAAAATTTGTTAGATATGTCCGCGAACTCTTCTATATGGTATACGGTTGTAGGTGTGTGCGGCGTGCATGTGATATTAGGTGGTACATAAGCGTTGTATATATAGGATAGTTGAAATATAAGTTGGAATTAAATTAGTTATAAAGGGTGTTTCGAAAAATATTGTCTTGGAGTGGAGCAAAACTAGAATTATACAGGACGGATATTTGCGTTCTAGGACGGAAAATAATTACAGTTATAATACAAAAGGCTTTAAAAATTGTCAGAAGTAGTTGAATATACAGGATGGTTGAAATATAAGTTGGAGTACAATTTCAATTATACAGGGCGGTTTAAAAAAGTTATATAGTTTGGAACATAAGTAGTTGTGTATACAAGGTGTTTGAAGTAAGGGTAAAATTATTGTTATTCAGGGTGTATCAAAAATTTGTTATATAAGCATAAGCAGGATATTTGAATTATAGAACGTAGAACGGAGTATAATAATAGAGATGGGTTGAAAAATTTTTAGAAGCAGTTGCATATACCGGGTGGTTGAAATAAATGGTAGAGTAAAATTATAGTCAGGAAGTGTGGCTCAAAAAGGTGAATTTTGTTATATAGGGTAGACCATGAGCAGTTGCATAAATGGAATACTACACATATGGGGCGAAATAAAATCATTGGTATACAGGAGTAATTTAAACAATAGAAAAATAAGCACGGTGTTGAGGACTCCGAAGACGAGGATCCCTTTAGAACAACAGGGAGTGTACGAGATTCCATGTGCAGACTGTCATGAGGGACAAACTAACAGAAGAATTCAAGCTAGACGTGATGAACACCAGAATGCTATAAGAAAGCAGGAAAAAACAACATCCATTGCGGAACACGCCACCACGACGTCACACCGAATAGACTTTGAGAACACCAGACTACTGGCAAATATAGAACACCCGAAATCAAGACTCGTAAGAGAGGCAACTGAAATAGCGAAGAGGCCTCACAGTCTAAACGCACGCAATGAAATCCAGAACTTATCGAATTGTTGGAAAATTCTATTAAACACCGTATCGGCCCGAACCCGTCCAATAACAACTCAACCGGAAATAACAAATCGGCAGGCGGCAGGCGTGCCCACTGAGCGCCCAGGGCCAATCACACGCAGCCGTTCACGGTGCCAACCAATAGACACCGAGCCGCGACTATATAACACCGTGCGCGCTCCTGAAAATATCAGTATTCGAGTAACTAGAAGCGAAAGCAGAAGGCTACGAGAATTATGCGAACCGACCTGAAGAGGGCAGATGTGACTCTGCCGAAACGTCGTCATTTTACCAAGGATTCCTGTGTTCTTTCCGGTGTACATTCATTTCTTGGTTTGTCCTCTGAAAAGAACAGTTAACCTGACGTTTCGCCAAACATTTGGCAGTTGCAAAGGTGAAATTTTGAAAGCAGAATTCTACTTTCTTCTATTACTAATTTTCAATTTCCTAATGCATTTTGATGTTAACCAACCTACCTGATCTTTCTACAGTTGCTGTCTTATTCATAAATTGGAAAGCTTCACAAAGAAAAGCCAAAATATCAAATATCCCCAAAATTAGATCATCATTCATGCCAAATAGTCAAAACGTCCCACAAATACTCGAAATAACTTAAATTGTGGTGATCTTGGAAATCCCAAACAACTTTCATGGTTTGACTACAAGTGATCAATTAAGCATATTTTCCCAAGTGCATTATTGCAAGATTTTGGAACACCTCTCAGTATACAGCACTACTTAAAGCCCTTTATGTAAATTTGGATATTAATTCTCATATTCAAGTTAAGGCCAGCTCCAATCGAATGGATCACTGGAGCGTGTCAACATTCTAAGTTATGGTAAGTATTAGTAATGAAGAACACCCTGACGGATACAGCACTTAACAGTGACGTTTTGCGCCGCCTTTACCTATTTGCCAGTTTGAAATAATACAAACGAACACTTCGTCATTAGTAGAGGAACTGACTTACTTATTGAAATGCCTGAGACTACAATAGTCCAATTTCCCATTATTATAAGATCACCGGTGAAAGAACGGAACAACACCAATCATTAGCGGCTGGTGGGTTATGAAACTGGTGGTGCACTTTACTGGTTAAATATTGGGATTCAAAGATGGAACAAAACAAACTATAGCTTTGCTAATACTGCATTTATTTTTTATTAATTAAAATATTCGTCGACTTTTTTCGAAAGCGAAATGTTCAATAACCTTTTTATTAAAGTGTAGGGTTGACTGTATATATTTTTTATATACTAAGCACAGAAAGAGCATTTAGCCAGTCCTGAGACATCGTATTTCTAAGAAATAATACAAGGAAAACAAAATAATGTATTGATGCGATAACATCCACACAACTATTTCTTTTTGTTATAAATTTCACTTTTAAAACTTTGTGTAAATACTTCATTTTTCATTTTGCAATCTTGTTTATAATTGAGATATGGCCTAGGTGGACCAGCCAATTTTATATCAAATTTGTTTTGAAACGATTTATTATTGTTTTTAATATAGTCAATGTTAAAGTTGATACTCATTTTCACAGTTATGTAAACACACACACACTCTGTAAATTAAATATTCTTTCATAGACTACGAGGACAAAAACAAAGCAACCACTAATTAAATCACGTAAACAAAAATTTGAATTATTGAAATAGTGGGCATAGTGGCGCATTCGTTTGCAAAATTGTTTTAATTCACAATTTCTTTTTAAATGTCCGGGAGGTCTTCTTGATTATAAAAGTGTAAGATGACACTTGATATATTTTGACGGTATTGTTTAAACAACGAAAAACTATATAGATTAGAAACAATGTATTTTTGCGATTAATTTTTTTTATATTCTTTACAATATTTCGAATGAAAAAATCCTCACACCCATAATCGTATCTCCAACCCATTAATTGTTATGAATTTTTTAAAATTGGAAATCGCCGAAATTCCTAATTTTCTTGAGTTAAATAATATACCTTAAAGATTTGAATGCTATAGTTTTTAATTTTTTATTAAAAATTTCAAGTAAATTAAACAAAATAGCCTAAATAGATTTTAAACATTTTGTTTAGATCTATGTTTTTTTACATCTCCTAGGCGCATGCACTTTTGCGAGAGGTCTATCTTTTCTCACTCTCCGTGCGGCGTACGAGAGTCAGCCAATTACTTCATATAGTTTGCATTAGCTAACTTCTATCTCACGCTTTAAGGGTGTTATATCCTATCTCATAGAAGCTATATAAGTTGCACTTCGGCTAGTGCACTCTGAAATATTCTTCCAAGGGAATATGAGTCTTAATACAAGTTTGGATTAGAAATTAAATTGTTTTCTGATAAATTCGTTGGTATTGGAATGATATTTATTAAACATTTTGTGTTGATTTTTAACCTTACTAAAAGCTTATTAAATATGGTGGTTCAGCGCACGAGTGCACTTAAGGGACAGCCACCCCTGATACCAATATAGAGCTAAAGATTTAGTTGACAGACTGGTTTCTTCTAATCGTCCTAGTTAGAAAGTAGATGATAAAGTTTGCTGTTTATATGATCGAATCTCAATACAAAAACAAGTTCGACGGACATTTTGCCCTCAAAGTTCATAAAAATTCAGCTACCCTCTCAAATCTCCAAACTTACAAAAAAAAACAAAATAAGATATTACAGCATGAAACCTGTCCCAGATTACTAACGCATCTACAGGGTTATCCATCCTCTCGAATTAGCAGCTTGCCAGCTCGAACGAAATCCAAAAAATCCTCTCAGCTTCAAAACAAATCTTTAGCTATAAAATAGATTTTTATAATTTGTCAACTTTATTTATATGTCGCCGATGTACAGTACCGTATGAACATAATCAAACGTTAAATCAATAAATAAAAGTCTCGTAGACATATGAATATACAGTGTGTCCGGTTATGGACTAGCGATAATCTAAATACATGTAAAGCAACTATTTTAATACTAAAATACACTATATACTAAGGCTCAATACCCCACCCCGTCATATGGCAGCTATTTTGTTTTTTTCATGACCCATTCTCTACGTGTGAACAAAAACCTTTATATCTCTTAAAGTTTTGGTCTTACTGAGATAAAAATAGGCTTATTCGACGGACAATAAAACTGTCTATTAACAAAATTTCAAAACAAAGTCTTAACGTTTTCTTAACTTTTGAAAAAAAAAGGTCAAAAAATTATGCAAATCAACAAATTATTGCAAATCAATGCAAAAGTAGTCCCAATTACCTCTCATTTTTTTTCACTAAATCGAAAGTTTTTGAGTTAAGCTACAATACAACATTGATTTCATAACTGTATGTTTATTACTTTAGGAGTTATTGTTGTTTGAACATAGCGTATGCGCAAGCACAAAAGACCTTGATTAAGTGACATCTGACATTAGGTGCGTACTGTCCGAGAAAAGGCTAGCAATGCTATTCGCGACTAGCAGAAGTAAGCGAAATGGAACATATTGACTCTACCTGCAAAGAACTTACAGGATAAAGACTAGTTACTTTAGTTGTACCTTGCCCTGCCTTGTGAACCCTACTTTTACTTACCGTCCGTGCTGTTTACGTTCTGTATTAGTGGTTATCTTGTGATATGAATATGGCAAATCGTCAATATTCAAGGCAACATATTGCTGACATACACTTCGTTTATGGTTTCAGCAAGTAATTAGACTTTAATGTGGTTTTAATGTTTACTTACCTGTTTAAAGTCCCGACAAAGGTCTTTTGTGCTTGCGCATACGCTATGTTCAAACAACAATAACTCCTAAAGGAATAAACATACAGTTGTGAATTTAATGTTGTTTTGTAGCTTAACTCAAAAACGTTCGATTTAGTGAAAAAAAATTAAAGGTTATCAGGACTACTTTTGCATTGATTTGGAATAGTTTGTTGATTTGCATAATTTTTTTACCCTTTTTTTGCATTTTATCTTTTTTTTCAAAAGTTAAGAAAACGTTAACACTTTGTTTTGAAATGTTGTTGATAGACAGTTTTATTGTCCGTCGAATAAGCCTATTTTTATCTCAGTAAGACCAAAACTTTAAGAGATATGAACGTTTTTGTCTTCTAAACGTTGTTTGTGGCATATTCTTGATAACTTTTATGTTTTTTTGGGGAATAACACCACAATAGAAATAAAACTACGTATATTGCAGGAATACCAAACGTTTCAAAGTCTATTCTGACTTCGTTGCCAATGGCTTTATATTTATTGATGTGTCACAACCCTTGCCCAAAAAAACATAAAAGTTATGAACGTTTTTGTTCACACGTAGAGAATAGGTCATCAAAAAAACAAAATGGCTGCCATATGGCGGGGTGGGGTATTGAGCCCTAGTATATAGTGTAATTGTGTATTAAAATAGTTGCTTTACATGTATTTAGATTATCGCTAGTTCATAACCGGACACACTGTATAGAATCGTATAATGGCCGCCAATAAAAAGTATTTAACAAACGGCATTAATATATTAACTCAATGGTAACTATAAATTGTAAACCACCTGAAAAACCTATTAGCGTAACTACTGCTACAACTCGATGTGACAAACTTCAATGAGAATATTAGGGAAATCGAAAATAAAATTCATACTTTCAACAACAAAATGACGTACTTGGGAACAAAACTATAATTCTTCAATTCTAAGAGTGTCTGAAGACCCAATGTAAAACTATTTATTTCTAGAGAATAACTTAAAGCAAATGTTTAATCCATTACCTTTGCCCATATAAATATTGACACCTCAACTCTAAGCCACGGATGGTTCATTACCACCTTACAAAAAATATCAAAGAATTTCATGTATAACTTGTTTTTACAAGTGACAACTTAAAAATTGTTCTCTATCACCAAATTAGAAGTCCCTCAAATTGACTAAGACCGTGTTTTTATATTGAAAATAAAATCAAATGCACAGAAATTGTACACTGCTCTCCGTATATACCACATTCCTTTCCCGATGATACAAACCCGTTACATCATTTGTCAATTGAAAAGCTACTTTTGGGGTTGCAAGACTCAGAGCACACAATATTATTTTTTCGATGTCAAGAGGGCATTTCTGTAAATTTAAATCGAAATGTTTGGGGTCACAACCCTTGCCCCGCTATATCATGCACAGAAAATTTGTAGTAAAATGATTTGTATCAAATTTTCAAATAAAAGCCTCTACAGTCTAAAACTTTGATTATATAACTTATAGTCACTGCAATTTTTTTCCTATTTATTTATTACAGGTTTACAGCGATGTGAAACTTACACTATGCTCAAGTACTCGTAAATATACAATAATATGAATGATAAGGCATAGTTTTTTCCCATCTCTCTATTATCTTTAAAAGAAACATTTCATTGCAATATTGTTATCAATTAGTTATTAATGCTAATGTTTACAAGAAAACTTTCAAAGTTATTGATTTTACAACAATTTCGTTTCAGATTATACATTTACGAGAATCCTGTACAGGTCAAAAAGGCTCAAGTAACCGTTCGAGGACAAACGTCTGTGTGATTTTACTATAATTATTAAGAGTATTATTCGACAGCGTACAATGCACACCGCTCTTACTGCTATGAGATGTTGTCAAGCGCGGTTTGATAATACCCAAAATTGAAGAAGAGTAGGACGTCGGAGGGACACAAATAAAGGACAAGATCCAAGACTGATTGCCTTTAGAGACTGATTTTCAACAACTTGAAATTTGGCTGATAAGAGGTTAGGAGAACAAGGCGATCATGTAAGTTTTAGAACGGTTTTCCGCCTTATAAGCCTTTTGGACTGCAACGTCATCTATCCCATCTTGTGCTACCTCGTGCGGTTACCGATTTCTCTAAATGAAAAATTCGCCTCCGTAAAACAATAATTCGACATCTTTCAAATTTAGTTAGCTGACGATATATTCGGCGTACATGTACTCTAGGGATTTTAACATTACTAAACACCGATTTTGGATTCCATCAAACAGTGGTTTTTGATAAATTTAAAAAATACAAATACAACTACAATATTAATTGATAAAAAAGTTTACATGAAAAAACAATCATCAAACTTTACCAAATTTTAATCATTTATCCCTTACTAATAGCATCTATGTTTTACTAAAACAAAATTAAATTTAAACATTTTCTGGGTGTTGCAATTTCTTTGTCAGTGAGTATACTAACAAAACTAGATAAAAATTTGGAAACAAATTTTGTTCTGGTCGTTATAACTTTTCTTCTGATCATCTTATAAAACAATTTAGAGCATTTTGATACAGGTATTTTTCAAGAATAATTTTCATTACAAACTTTTTTCAAATTTTATTTATCATGCAAAAATTAACATCTATTCTCCAGTTTTTACTCCTTTTTCCTTCAGAGTTCTGGTTTTGCTTACCCCCTAAGGTTTTTTTAAATAAATCAAACAATCCCTCATGCGTTAACATTAAATTCAGGCTTAAGAATGCTTATAACAGAATTCAACTCAGTATAACTCTACAAAATTCAATATGTTGTCCAAAAAACTCGAAATAATGTCTACAAAACCCAAAATACTTTTCACAATTAAATAAGGCTAGGTGAAATATGTTGCACAAACATAGAGATAATGTTTAAGAGAGAGTGCGTGAGATAAGGGCGCCTGTACAAGAGAACGTCCAGGTGGACGTAACTGTCTTTTTAACTTGGTAAAATTACATAAATCATCCGAAGGCACAGCTATTTCTTGTGCCCGTTTGTGCGAGGCAGTGCTGTAATTGGAATAGAGTGGTAAGCATTATGCACTGTTGTACGCTAATTGGAAAACTACTGCAGACAAGCACCATTCAGAGGAGAGCCTAGACAGAGGTAGAGACCTCTACTAGGTTTTCATGCTCTCTCACCGTGCGTTTCTTTTTTCTCAGGTCTGACGTTCTCTATATTTAGTAATAGATCTATGAACATAACTAATAGAAAACTTTGAAGGACAGCTGCGCCTCCTACACACGAATAATGATCTTAATAATAATAGTAAAATCACATCGATATTTGCCTGTCCCCGAAAGGTTACTTGAGCCCTTTTGTTGTGAACATTAATAATTAATTGATAACATTATTGCAGAGTCAATTTTGTTTGTTTTAAAAATAATGAAAAGATTGGAAAAACTATGGCTAATCATTCATATTATTGCATATTTACGAGTATTGGCATAGTGTAAGATTCGCATCGCTGTAAAACCTGTAATAAATAAATAGAATAGTGAAAAGTTTGTAATGAAAATTATTCTTTGAAAACTCCTGTGTCAAAATACTGTGTTGTTATTTTTTTTTTGTAAAGTGATCAGATAAAATTTATAACGACCAAACGCAAATTTCTTCTTAAATATTAATTTCTTTTGGTTAATAACATTGTTATATTCGAATCACTGACTAAAAGTCATATAACCAAAGTTGTAGAGAATTTAATTTTCAACAAAAATCGAGGAGTATGACGTCAAACTCAATTTAATGTTAAGCGACATGTACATCGAAAAGTAGGCGTAATGGTATGGCGTGCTATTGCACAGGGAATTAAGGCATCTTCAGTCCAGGCAACATGAGAGAGAAACATTATCATATATCTCATATTTCAACAAGATAATGCTCTGCCTCATGTTGTTCGAGTTAGTTTAAACTTTTTTAAGAAACGCATGTGAATCGGTTGCCATGGCCGCCGAGATCTCCCCAATAAAACTTGTTTGGGATATGATGGGTAGAAAGCCCTGAAATTTACCCCAGCCCCCACTGACATTGGAGGTTCTAAGACATGAAATACAGATAGCTTGGGATAGCATTCCTCAAGAAGAAATAGACGACCTTATTAAATCAATGCCAAGACGTGTTGGAAAGTATATAGGTAACCCCGGTGGACAAACGCATTATTAATAAACTTGAATAATATAAATAAAAAAGTTTTAAAATCCTTGGTATTTTCTATAAAAATTTTAATCATTTACTTCTTACTAAATGGTCTATGTTTACCAAAACATTATTAAATTTACATTATCTCCTGGGTGTTGCGATATCTTTGTCAGTGAGTATAACTTCGGTCGTTATATGATTTTGCAATTTTTTGTTCGACTCCACCAACTTGAATTTAACTTAAGACCAACCCCCTCTTGACATCCAAAAAATACAATTGCGTGATCTGACTTTGACACGCTAAGCCCAATAAAATGTAACATTTTCACTACATGTGGTTTCAGTTAAAAATACATCGTTTAATAAAATTATTAAACAATGTAACTTTTATATTCCCATATAAGTCCAAATCATTAGCTAATCATAAACATTCGTGACCAGAATTTGTTTCTCGTCTAGTTATGGACCACCTGCATTATTGTGTACATCAATACCCGTTTAATATAGTTCAAGTTAGAAAAAATATATTAAACATATGCGTTTAACTTTATTGGGTATGTAATTTCCTGTAATTTATACTAAATGAATTAGTATATTATCTGAGTAAGGAAATAAATCTCACAACGGATTTTCCGCCACGATTATATTATTTTATTGTATGGAATGTTTGGACGGGTTGGAATTTCTAATAACCTCTTCAGAATAAGCATTGAGACAGCAAAAGAGATTAGAGAATCCTTATGCCATTCCACCCAACCGCCCACATTCTTTAATACTCAGAATGAACTGGCAGTTATAGCGCTACAGCTACCGGAAGTTACAGATATCCAATAGATCTGAAGTTCGATGAAATCAGACGATTGTTCACATATATTTCGCGGTGACAACGCAAGTTGGAATTGAATGGAATATTGGAATATTTGGCGTGTTAGATCTTATATCTTTAAAAAGAACAAGAAGATGTAATCCTCTGAAAATCCCAATAAAAGTGAGGCAAATGTTGGATTCTACTGAAATTAAAATCAGATATTACATTCAGAACGGCACCTGCTCATATGAGAGTAAAATACATTGTCCTATAAAATTTATACAATATTATGATAAAGTAAATAGGTGTTTAAAAAAATTACCGACTTCAATGCATAGTAACAATATTGACAGTAAAAAGTAAAAAATAATTCAATTGGATATTTAAAACGTAAGATATTATATGTTCTATAAGATTTGCGTTTGCAGTTGATGCCAAGCCTAAGAAATGCATATAGTGTGCATAGGAATATAAACAGTTTTATAAATTAAACGGTTATTAATTTATAAAGCTATTTATACGCCATGTTACACACATATTTTTCAGGCATATAAGTCACCATCCTGTATATACATTTGCCAATAGTAACCCAATTTAACATTTTTTTAACCATCCGGTTAAACTACAATTTCATACTACCCTTATACTTCAACTATTTGGTATTTGTAACTGCTAAGGGGCGACCCCACAGGTATAACATTCTTTTACCATTTTTTAAAACAACTTATATAAAATATGTTCTACTCCACCGTATCTTTCAACTATCATATGTAATCAACTGCTTGCAGATTTCACGATATAATTTTTTTTCTAGCTATTTTTCTAACCAACCTGTATAACTCAGTTTCTCTGCAGTCCTCTCTATATTCTAACTCCTCTGTATATGCAACCTACTTATATACCACACAACAAAATATTTCGTTTCTAACGTATTTTAACCATCCTGTATAATTATAATTTTAAAACGCCTTATATTACAACGAATTTATATAAGCATATAAAACTGCTTATTGGCTATTTAATTTCTAACATTTTTTAACCATCTTGTACAATGGACAACGATAAACTTGTATAACCCTCATGTGTGCCTTAAATTAACAATTGACTCGTAGGCTTTTACCTATCTTAAAATCGGCAAGTTTTTTTCTTTGAAAACTTTAATTAACGTTAATTCATAAACAGTTTCGATATTGCAAAAAAAAGGTAGATCCTTCACTATTAAGAAAAATGCATCTTTTTGACAAACCTCGTATACTGATAAAAGTAAGATATGATGATTTCGTTTTAGGTTTCAATTTTTTTATGGAGTCTATTTTTTTGATTTTATGATTTTTGAATAACAATAACTAAAATGCTTTAATACCAGCGCATTCACCATATATTATGATAAATAAAGAAGTCGGTTACAAGATTTTTCCGATTTTTTGCAAAATGCACCATTCGATGTAATTGAAAAAAAAAAAATGAAAAAAAATATGGGATCAATCTGGAAGTATATTCTATGAAATAAAAAAAGGATGATTGAAATCGGTTCATAGTTGTCGGAGTACTGAGGTAACAAAGTCTAAAAATATTCAACCGAATTTTTTGAAGTCGGTTGAAAAATCCTTTTGAGTTGTTTTTAATGATTCATTCAACTAGAAATGACAATTTTATCTGAGAAAGAATTGAATTTATGTGATATTGATGTTGCAGAATTGATAAGTGTCCTTATTTAGACAAGTCAGTGATGACAAAATCTGTAATTTTTACATTGTTGATAGGGCAAACATCAAAAGTTCAGGTACATGTGTTTGTTCGTGTTGCATGAAAACACAAACAACACGAATTCGAAGAAAATCTATTGCAAGGTGAGAGTGATAAATTGTAATTGGTTTGGTGAGTGTAAACCTTTCAAACTATCTTAAAATATGTTAGGAAGTAGAGGCGACACTGTCATCACCGTGCGGCCTGAATAAACAAGTTTAGTTAGTGTTGTGTCGTACAAATAATAGGGATCTATGAACTAGATGAACAGAACATGTTATGGGTGTCTTACATAATTGGAAGCATCTAGTATTCGGGCATTCTGGTTTAGTTGATAAATTACCTATATATACAGGTGTGGCAAAAGTATCGGAAAGACTCGAAAGTTACCGTTTGCTTTCTGAATGGTATTTGTGGCATAATTTTCAATATTTAAGTACTTCTTGGGAAATAACACCACAAGACACGAAAAATTGCTGTATATTCCAAACTTTTCGGGGTCCAGCTCAGACCCCAATGTCAATGGTTAAGAAACTATGAATAAAAAAGGCACAATTCTAAAATGTAAAATTAAAATGTTTGGCAATATCTATTATTTGATTTCTGACGTAAGTTACGATCAGAAACAATATAATAAAATAAATAAATAATTACTTTATTGTCCAACAGCCTCCCATTTAAAGGAGAATTTAAAAATACAACATTGCGGTAGGTACTAACTATTTGATTTAAGGTAAGTGTAAAAATATCACAATAATTGCATATATTATTAAAATTATTGCACATAACATAAACTGGTGATTTCAACAAAATGTTTGTTCTGGCTCTTGGTGGCCTTAGAGCTAGGTGTTTCCTTGAGTGAAATGTAGGTACATTAAAATTAATTTGATTTAACAATTCGGAACAGTCTACCATATTATTTACTAATTTAAACAAGAATACAACAGATGCACAATTTCTTCTTAATTGCAAAGAAGAATATATATGATATATATTGTCATGCGTACAAAATAATGACACTTGATTGCTATCAAAATAAAACATATCCCATTTATTAAAAATAGTGTAGCTTTTCAGTAGTGAAAAAAATTGGTAGTTTACTTATATCTATAAGCTCCTATATACAAAGCTAATAGTTTTCGATTTACAAGAGACCAAACGCCTTTTTAATTATTATATGTAAGTAACTTTTGATAACAGTTGTGTGAATCACCTGATGACGATAGCAGATCCAAAGCTATTGAAATTTTGTGATATCAATCATGTCAAGACGATGGAAGTCCAGTGAAAATTAAACAGATTATAATTCCATTGACAACGACGTTGGACATAGACCTCGAATTGTTTGGATTTTTAAATATATAGCCTTAATTCAAGTGTGATAATATTTTCCCAAAAATCAGTAAAAATAAATGAATGTGGCTTCTAGAGTACATTGCATGTACACAAACGTCGCATCTTGCATTGCGTGCTCCGTTGATCTGACACTGAACGGACATATCATTTGTTCCTAGAACTAGTAGTTTTTTTATTTATTTAAAATATTTTTATATAAGACCAATATTATTTATATTTCGCTGAATGTTAGTACAGACAGGCTACCTAAATTGTATTTAGGTTGCCTATCAAAACGACGTTCGCTATTATCCGCGATTCATCTATAAAGCTACATTATAATTGTTTCTCAAACCTGTAAAAATAATGTTTGACATACACGCGTCAGCCAAACAATCCAAGTTCAGCCTGTGAATGGAAGTTAGTTTTTATCTTGTGAGCTGTATAATAGCAAACATCGTAATTAAATAACTAAAAGAAAAAGTTTTTCAAATATAGCTTTTAAATGTTTTAGACTTTTTTCCAACTCGACATATATGTTTCGTCTTTAAATAACCGTTTTTCAAAACTAAATATAATAGTTCCACTAATTCTTTAATAAAACAAGTATTTCACAGTTGTAGATATGTAGACAGTTTTTTTTTTCTATTAAGGAAGGAACAGAAAGAAATTTAGATTTCCTTCTAAAATATATCAATTCACTCAAAAGCAAAAAATAGTTCAGTATGGAAAGAGACAATAACAATGAAATCATTTACCTATATGTCAAAATTAAGGTTGTTGATAATAAGTTAAAATTTGATATATACAAAAAAACAACAACTGATACTATTATACTTCAATGTTTCAAACAATCGTGGCCAATCCAAATGGCTTAATTTCATAGATTAATTCATAGATTAGTTATTTTCCCCTTAAGTAAACGTAATTTTAACCAAGAACTCAACATTATTAAACCAATAGCAATTAATAATTGCTACCTGGACAGTATGATTGATAAATTTATTAAATAAAAGACAGAATACGATATTATGTAATGTATTTTACAATAATGGTACAGTCAAAGAGGAAAAGAGTTTCAACGATATTAATTTCCATTCAAAATTTAGTTACCACGTTGCAAAGAACTTAAATTGCAATCTAAGTAAAAATAATCTAAGTAATATATTAGTTAATAATAAATGTCAACCGACAAATTGAAAACATCTGGTGTTGGTAAAATTAATTGCAAAGACCGTAAAGCTGTTTATGTTGGACAAACTCGCAGAAGTATAAACTATCGAATAAAAGAACATAAGAATAATATCCTTAAAATATAAGAAGCACAAGAATGACAAAACATTGTAGAGAAAATATCCATTTTAAGAAAAGTAAAAATCATTCATGAAGAAAATAACTGGAAATAAAAATTGTCTAAAAAATATCCCACTTCATACAACTAGTAACCAGCGTTAAATTATAAACACCCCTGTAATAGACACAGACAGTGTTAGTAATGGGAATTACCCCAATATTTCAAGCAGGTAATTTACAAGACATTTAATTTGAATTTTTGCTATACACTCTTGAAATCGTCATTCAAGTGTTTTATTAATATAGTTATTAAGCATTAATATTTATGTAATTTGCATAAATTTATGTAAATATTCAGATGTATTTGTAACAATTTTCCAATAAATTTTTTTAAAAAATTAACAGCTATAATTGACAAACCTTTTTCCTTTAGTTATTTCACTAATGTTTCATACAAATCCAACTATAGACTATTAAATTTATCGCAATTAAAAGTTGTATGTGTTTGAAGACAAGTTGCTGCAGAACCTAGGAATCTGTTATCATATAAGCACAGCGTAATTTTTCATTAATTATTTTCTCAGAAAATTTATGGAATATTTTTTGTGAAATAATTTTTTAAATTTCTCCTCTTGTTTCCCATTATCAATCGCCCTGGATGAGGTTACTTCTTCGAAATTTGATATTGACTCTCTCACAGAATCTCAATAATGAATAAGAACAAATTTATTGCAAACGTAATTAAGGGTATAGCAGAGTAAATTTTTAATTCCAGGTTAAAGTACTATTTTCTGAGGACTTTCTTATCTTTGAGTTTGTGAAACTGCTAACATGTATATAAACATTTTGCGTTTACTGCTTTATCTTATTCAGCATGATTAAAAAACCTACTAGTTTGCATTTAATTGCTTATCTCTAATGACAGAAATAAATTCATTCAGTGAGGCACATATATCAAATTCAGATGAACAGTATATACTTGCACTCTAAAATTCTGAATTATCAAAACGTTAGGACAAAAGAAATTATAGTTTAATGACTATTTTTGAATATTGCCTCTGATCAGAGCTCTAGTATCAGAATATTCAAATATTTAGTTGCATATTAACTTTTAAAATTTAATATGGCATACATAACATAATTACGTGAAGATAATTGATAGATATTGACTGTGGTTGTCAGAAGGTAGCGCAAGAGGCGCTAAAGGAATTTGACCTGGAAAATGGACAAAGTTGTGAGGTTTTGTTTTATCGATTGGTTATAATGCGCAAATTTTCAATTTTCAAAATAATGACTAGGTACATTTTACTTACGAATAAGATAATTTTCATTTTATCCCATACTCTTACGAGTTCATGGTGCTGAAGATTTTGTGTACAACAGTTAACTTTATTCATAAATTGTATGTTCAATTCATATATTTTTTAAATCAGTAACTGTACTAGATTAATATTTAGCTTGCATATATATAGAAGCCTCTCAAAACAGTTCATTCGCCTCTACGGGGAGGATTTCTTTGAACTGACTAAAACATACAGCAAACTTCTCATTCGAAAATCTCTGCTTCTTTGTGATCTCGTTTTCCTTAAATCTTGCAGGACCCACAACATCATTCCGAACACTTTTAAACTAAAACATCACACGTTTTCACGTTCAATTTCCAGTATTCTTAACAAAGCAAGTTTCGCCCTATTACGAAATTCCATCCATTCAATCAGACATCAACTTGACCAAACCAACCGAAATTTGTATCATTGTTACTCGTCATTACATACTTTCAACCCTCATCCAATTCTGTGGGACAATTTCGATCGCATTTCGAGCGATAAGGCGGCACACTTGGCTCAAAAGAAAACAGTGACTCAAAAACATAAACTAACAGGACTTATTACAAAACAAAAACCTGCTGTCACCTCACTCCCTCAGACGACTGTCCACAACTTTTCTGACTTCTCCTTAGACTCTACCAGTTTACACGTCCTATCCAAAGGTTACAATTTTGCAGTGACGCCAAAAACTATCCCAACTGAAAGAATTATTTCTCAAGTTGAGGTAGCTTTGGTTGAACTAGCAGATATTGAGGCTGAAGATACTCGTCAAGACATTGCTAGAGTACTCCGCACATCAAAACCACCAAAATCAAACCTAACTTCCAACGAAAGACATGCATTAAAACAACTACGTGACAACGGTGACATAACCATTCTTCCTGCCGACAAAGGTAACGCGACTGTTCTTCTCAACATTAAGGACTATATTCAGAAAATGAAATCTCTCCTCCACACTCCAGACTACGAAATAATTAACAATAATCAGACTACTTACTTAGAGAAAAAGACCAAGGAAATCATCAACACAACACATCTTCCTCTTGACGTCAAAAAGGCCATCATTCCTCGTGAAAAATCTTCTAAAATTCCCAAAATTTACGGACTACCCAAGATTCATAAGCCGGACATTCCTCTTAGGCCCATTGTCAGTTCGGTACAATCCCCGACTCAAGAATTAGCCCGGTACTTAGCCAAAACCCTTCAACCTCTAGCCGAACAAGCATCCTCGTACGTAAAGAACTCTTCTTCCTTTCTAGATACATTAGGCGCTTATAGAATTTCAGAAAATGATACCCTGGTTAGCTTCGATGTTGTATCTCTTTTCACCAATGTCCCCATTTCAGAAACGTTAGATATTCTATAAACTAAACACAATATCTCTTCTGACATCATCAAACTGGTACAGCACTGTTCTTCTAACACATATTTTTCATTTCAAGACACTCTGTTCAAACAAGTACGTGGGGCTCCGATGGGTTCATATCTTTCTCCAGTGCTTGCTAACATTTTCATGGAACAAATAGAAACCCAGGCCCTAAACTCGTCTAATTTAAAACCTTCTTGTTGGCTTAGATATGTTGATGATACTTTTGTCATTTGGCCTCATGGCAGAGAGACTTCTTTCTACAACACCTCAATGGTATACATTCTAACATTGAATTTACAATGGAAATCAAATCCGATTCTTCGCTCCCGTTTCTTGATGTCCTCATAACAAAAACCAGCCATGGCACATTCTCACATACAGTCTATAGAAAACCAACCCACACCAATCGATACTTAAATGCCCAATCACATCATCACCCTGCCCAATAAAGTTCTGTAATGAAATCGTTGGCCCTTAGATGTATTCGCCTAACAGACATTGACAATAGACAAAACGAACTTAATAAACTTCAACAAATATTTAGACAAAACGGTTGTCATCCAGACCACATTGCACGCATATATCGTCAATCGCAACAACCCTCGAGTACACCAACCCCATCAGAAACAGACCAACAACAACCGAAAGCCTTCCTTCCGTACATTAGAGGAGTCACTGACAAAAATAGCACAAATCCTACACCGACAACAAATAAAGACGGTCTTCAACACTAGTCAAACTATAGCTAACAACCGGGAACCCTAAGGATAAAGTACCTAACGAGGATCGCGGAGTTTACGAAATTCCATGTCGCTATTGCCCACAAAGCTACGTCGGTCGTACAAATAGGCGCGTCAACCATCGAGTATATGAACATTCTTTGTCAGTTCGCAAAAAAGATCCGACTTCCGCTCTCGCGCATCACAATATCCAAACAGGACACTCTATCAACTTCGAGGGCAGTAGGAGTATCGTTTCTCTTGACTCCCTTAGGGCATTTACTATTCGCGAAGCAATTGAAATAGAGAAAAGACCCCTCTGTCTAAACCGACGGATGACAGCTCTCGCCTCCCCACAGCCTGGACCTCCGTAATTGCCAGATTAAACAAAGCAGACACGCCCACCAACATCCGAACAATCACAACACAGCCTCATCACGTGACATCCCCTTCTAACCCAGCGCTAACTATAAATAAAAGAAGCAGAGTAGACTCAAATTCAGTTCAGTTACCTAGTGACTCTTGGGGAGTAGGCAGATTGAGGCCCCGAGTTCGACCTAGACTCTGAAACTTTTTCCACTTTTGTCTCTTGATAATGGCTCCAAAGCAGGAGTCGAAACGTCGAGTATATAATAAATTCAGACGCGGTTCTCACCCGGAACCTAGCCTTGTTCATATATATATATATATTTGTTTTTAAGTTTTCGCGGGCACTAAATTTGTTAAGTAGTTTCTGGGACTTCATCCGCGTAATTGATAACTGATCCCTGCCGGGATCGATGGTAAAATGACGATGTTTTGGCAGAGTCACATCTGCCGTCTTCAGGTCGGTTCGCATAAGTCTCGTGGACTTCTGCTTTCGCTTCTAGTTACTCGAATACAAACATTTTCAGAAACGCGGGCGCTGTTATATAGTAGCGGCTCGGCTCCTATCGGTTGGCACCGTGAACGGCTGCGTGTGATTGGCCCTTGGCGCTCAGTGTCCACGCCTCCCGTTTGCTGACTGGTTATATCCGGTTGACTTGTTATAGAACGGGTCCGGGCCGGTACGGTGTTTAATAGAATTTTTCAACAATTAGGAAACATAGGTTCTGGATTTCATTGCGTGCGTTTAGATTGTGAGGCGTCTTCGCTATTTCAATTGCCCCTCTTACGAGTCTTGATTTCGGGTGTTCTATATTTGCCAGTACTCTGGTGTTCTCAAAGTCTATTCGGTGTGACGTCGTGGTGGCGTGTTCCGCAATGGATGTTGTTTTTTCCTGCTTTCTTATAGCGTTCTGGTGTTCATCACGTCTAGCTTGAATTCTTCTGTTAGTTTGCCCCACATAGGTTTTATGACAGTCTGCACATGGAATCTCGTACACTCCCTGTTGTTCTAAGGGGATCCTCGTCTTCGGAGTCCTCAACACCATGCTTACTTTTCTGTCTGAATTTCTTAATACTAAACTCTTAGATATCAACATACAGGTAAGCAATACACTCCACCCTATAATATAGGATAAATTCGATGAAATTAGCGAATTTAGGGCCGAAACGAATACAGAGTTGACAACAATGCAACAACAGACAAAATTTAACAAAATGAAGCTCCAACAGAAGCCCAAAAATGAATTTTTCTTGGAAATAACGGTCACAGTCTAAGCTCACGCCAATTGGAAACGAACAAAACGGTTGATAACTTATCTTCGGTCCAATTGAACTCTTCCTCGATTGGCGTGTTGGCTAAGGGATGCAATTACGCTATTGCTCCCTCTCACATACCAACAGAGAGCATAATATGTGGTCTGGAAACAGCAGTTTCAAAATTAGATACGAACACTTCTGAAATAATTAGACAAGATGTGTCGCATGTTCTAAGAAAGTCTAAACCACTCAAAAGGAACCTATCTATAGAAGAAAATGAGGCCTTGAAACAAACAACAAAGACATTGTCATTCTATCTGCTGACAAAGGAAATGCGACTGTAATTTTAGATACAGTGGATTATTCAAACAAAATTTAAACATTGCTACAAAATCCAGCATATAAACAAATTACTACTGAACAACAACTTATCTGGAGAAAACAACCAAGGCCAAAATCCAAGCAAGTAGGATCGACAAAAATCTCCAACTGCAACTCATTCCGCGTGAAAAGTCATCGAGATGTCCGAAATTCTATGGCTTGCTACAAGTAGGTACATAAAAAAGGTGCACCTTTGAGGCCAATAGTAAGCAATTCGATCCCCAACACAACAGCTAGCCAAATACCTTCAACCGTTAGCAGAGGGGCAGACTCATATGTGAAAAATTCGACACATTTCATCGAAATACTTAGAAAAACGGTCTTACAACCAGAGGGCCTTCCGGTAAGTTTTGACGTAGTGTCCATTTTCACCAACATCCCTATCGATGAAGCCTTGGATATCATAATAGAAAAATACAAACCACCTCAACACCTTGTTGCCTTAACAAGGCACTGTCTGATGAACACCTATTTTGTTTACGAGAACCAAAGATACAAACAAGTGGAAGGAGCTCCAATGGGATCACCACTCTCACCAGTAATAGCGAACCTTTTTATGGAGAACTTTGAGGAGTTGGTACTAAGAACAGCAACTCTTAAACCAGTTTATGGTTGCGATATGTGGATGATACATTTGTGATTTGGCCTCATGGGAGGGAACACCTCAACACATTTTTAGACCACCTTAATGACATCCATCGCAAAATAAAATTTACCATGGAGGTTGAAAGCCAACAATCAACTGCCAGTCCTTGATGTTCTCATAAATAGGAAGGAAGATGAAACCCTTGGCCATACAGTATATAGGAAAGCAACTCACACCAACAGATATCTTCATGCTAATTCTCATCACCACCCAGCCCAACTACAAGCTGTCGTCAAGACTTTAGTAACCAGATCACAAAGACTAGCTGACCAGGACAACATCAAACAGTAAATGGATTTACAGACCGAATTATTCAAAGAGCCCTAAAGTCAAAACCGAGACAAACAGACGAGGAGCTTGAGACACCAATAACCAAGGCTTATTTACTCTATGTTAAGGGTACCACGGACAGAGTTGCAAGAATTCTACGGAGACACAATATCCATACTATTTTCAATACAGACAGAAAAATAAGCACGGTGTTGAGGACTCCGAAGACGAGGATCCCTTTAGAACAACCGGGAGTGTACGAGATTCCATGTGCAGACTGTCATAAAACCTATGTGGGGCAAACTAACAGAAGAATTCAAGCTAGACGTGATGAACACCAGAACGCTATAAGAAAGCAGGAAAAAACAACATCCATTGCGGAACACGCCACCACGACGTCACACCGAATAGACTTTGAGAACATCAGAGTACTGGCAAATATAGAACACCCGGAATTGAACTAGCGAAGAGGCCTCACAGTCTAAACGCACGCAATGAAATCCAGAACTTATCGAATTGTTGGAAAATTCTATTAAACACCGTACTGGCCCGGACCCGTCCTATAACAACTCAACCGTATATAACCAGTCAGCAAGCGGGAGGCGTGGCCACTGAGCGCCAAGGGCCAATCACACGCAGCCGTTCACGGTGCCAACCGATAGGCGCCGAGCCGCGACTATATAACAGCGCGCGCTCCTGAAAATGTTAGTATTCGAGTAACTAAAAGCGAAAGCAGAAGGCTACGAGATTAATGCGATGCCGGCAGGGATCAGTTACCAACTACGCGGATGAATTCCCGGAAACCACCTAAACACATTTAGTGCCCGCGAAAACTTAAAAACAATATATATATATATATATATATATATATATGTTAGGTGTGAATTGTACACATGTGTATGATGCAACGATATCATATTACGCTGAGAGCTTCCTGGTACTCCGATGTTAACGTGGGAACGCATCGTGTGAATATCTTTTCGTTGAGTTCAGCTTTTATAAAATCATAAATAGAACCGAAGCGATCCCACGGTCGTCATTATAATATTTTATTCTGTCCAGTTAGTTTTAAGTTCAATTTACATTTCATTATTTTTACAAGTTTAAAAGTGTTAATTTTTTTTTAAAATAATGTTTTTAAAAAATTCTTAAGTGAAATCAAAATATAAAATTGGCGCAGTCAGTAGGATTGTCCAAAACAGTTAGAACACGTGCATACTAACTGACTGTGGAGATTTCCAAATCATCGTGGACAATACCTACCTGTTTGAGACAACAACTGTAGCAGCAGAGACCAGGAACACGCAACGACACAGCTAACCAGTCGACGCTTCCGCAGAACAAGTCCTATGCCTAAGGTACTAATAACGTATGTAGAAACATCTCGTTTTTGATTCAATTATTTACCAACTGAAACGATTTTTATATTTATATTTATATTATTATTATTATTATCAGTTCTCTTGTTTAAAATATACATATTTCTTATTCCTTCAAACCATATTTCAAGCTATTGAATAATTTTTTAAACGAATTTATTATTATTCTCCATTATTTTACACCGCTTTATTTTATTTTATGTTCGCAAACTGTTGAATTTATTTAACCATTTACTCATACCATTTTTTGAATTTTTTTATAATTTTGTCTGACTTTGCTTACTTCCAATTTTTCTGTTTTATTTAATTTTATTTTTTTGTAACACTTGAATATTTGAAATGGCAACTACAAGACAAGGTGCTGGGACTCCCACTGTAGAGCCATACAAAATATCAGAACTTTTCGCAATAATTCCGGAATATGACGGAAACCCTATATTCTTGAACTCTTTCATTTCTTCATGCCAAACTACGTATAGTATGGCAACCGACTGTCAACAAGTGCTTTTAATATTGCACACAAAAAATAAACTTCGCGGCAGAGCTGCCGAACTGATAAATTCTCGCAACCCGACTCAATTAACTGAAATTCAGACACTCTTAGAGAACCACTTTGGAGGTCCTAGAGATCTGCGGTTAACAAACAAAACTTAACTCAGAAAGAAAAACAAGCACAAATCGACTTGATCGAATCCATGGCACTAAATAGCCTCCTAGCAGGTTTTAAGCCAAAGATAGGACAACTAGTTCGTGCTAGCGATCCTAAAGACATTCTCACCGCCGTTTCACGCATAAAACGTGAACTCCAACTCCATCACTTAGAATCTCAAAAATTTTCAAATTTAAGGAACCAAGGTCCACCTCCTCGAAAGCCCAACCAGTTTCCAGTACAAAAACAATGTTCCTTCTGTAAAAGAATGGGGCATACTATTAATGAATGTCTCACCAAATCGATACAAATGCAACAAAACCAAAATTACGGACAAAACTTTTCGAACATACGTCCTAACCCATTTCCACAACAACCAGGCCAATTCCAGAATAGGCCACAATTCCAACCCAATACTCAAAATTTCCAACAAAACAGAAACTTTCAACAACCTCGTCCTTGGACAAGTGCACAACCCCAAAGTTGAGGTCAAAACTTTTTCCGACAACAACGAACACATCACCTGAACAACTCTTATAATTATGAGTACGACCAACCCAATACTAACTTATACGAAAGTCAATACCAAAATACTGATTTCGGAAGTTACGACCAAGACTATTCCGATTCGACACAAACCGATTACGACTATTACTTAAAAACAGGTAACGCAGAATGTGACAACTACGTTGAAAACGAACACGAGTTTTCCCCCGTAAATTTTCAGAACCTCCCTTTCCAAACCGAACCCCCGGAAATCACAGAACTTCAGACCCAAATTCAAACGCTAAATCTAGACGTTTTCGACCCGAATTTGAACTTCCCCGAACAGAGCTTTCGATAAGACCGCTTCTGACCATAAATTCTAAAAATCTATACTACATCACAGATTCCTCTAACACATATAAACTCCTAATAGACACCGGTGCTGGTCTTTCAATTTTCAAACCAGACACTTGCATACTCTTCAGAGATAGATTTCAGGAAAATGTGGTAATTCAGGGAATTACCAACCAGAAAATTCTTATAAATGAATCGACCCTCCCTTTTAATATAAAAAACCCACACAAGGTTTACATCTGCAACCTTGACTTAGAATTCGACGGTTTGTTAGGTTCTGACTTTCTAGAGCACTACAACTGCATTATAGACTTTGACAAAATAACAATTAATAACCAACTTTAAGACACTTCCGCTGTATAAAGTTACAGACGAGACAACTAATGCCACTGAATCTATACAATGTCACCCCTCTTATACTTCCGTTAATACTATTACAATTGAACCTCGTACAGAACAAATCTTTAAACTCAGCTGTGAACTAAGAAACACCGAAGCCTTACTAACAGGTATGGAAATCGAAAAAGTTCACCTCCCTAATGCTGTTGTTACAGTAGACAACAAAGTTCAATTTCTTACATCCATTCTAAATGCGAATGCCATCCCTAAAATAGTAAATTTTTCAAATCTAAAACTCGAACCGTTACAAAACTTTTCTATGAATTCACTCTCACAAAATACTCCTTCGAACTATAACGAACCCGGCAGACAAGAAGAAATCGTTAAACAACTCCGACTAGAACATTTAAACGACGAAGAGTCAGACTTAATCTTACAATTATGCCATGACTTTTCAGACATATTCTACCACAAACGAAATCAAACATAGTATTGATACCAACAACGCGAAACCCGTTTATACAAAATAATACCGTTATCCCCAAGTACACAAACAAGAAGTTAAGTCACAGGTAGCAAAAATGCTCGACGAAGGCATTATACGACCCTCTAATTCGCCTTGGTCCTCTCCCGTCTGGGTGGTACCAAAGAAATTAGACGCCTCTGGAAAACAGAAGTGGCGTGTTGTAGTTGACTACCGCAAACTTAACGAACTTACAGTCAATGACAAGTACCCACTACCGAACATCTCAGACCTACTAGACCAACTAGGCAAATGCCAGTACTTTACGACTCTTGACCTCGCCTCTGGTTTCCACCAGATAGAAATAGACCCAAAATACATCGCGAAAACTGCATTCACTGTCGAGAACGGACACTTTGAGTTCGTCCGGATGCCCTTTGGATTGAAGAATGCTCCTTCTACCTTTGAAAGGGTGATGGATAATATTCTTATGGGAATCCAGAATGAAAGATGTCTGGTTTACATGGATGACATAATCATTTACTCGCCTACAATACATGACCATCTATCACGACTGACAGACGTATTTAAAAGACTCAGAAAGGCTAACCTTAAAATACAGCCTGACAAATGCGAATTTCTCCGCAAGGAGGTCGCTTACTTAGGACATCTTATAACTAAAGACGGTGTGAAGCCTAATCCATCAAAGGTAGACTGTATTTTAATCTTTCCACAGCCAAAGAACCCTAAAGACATAAAATCTTTCTTAGGGCTTGTTGGTTACTACCGTAGGTTCATTTCTAACTTTGCAAAGATCTCCAAACCACTGACAAAACTATTACAAAAAGACCAACCGTTCAATTTCAACGAAGGGTGCGTAAAATCCTTCAATGAATTAAAACGAACATTGACTTCCACTCCTATACTCATTTACCCAAAAAATTTGGAAGAACCATTTGTACTGACGACAGACGCCAGCGCTTTTGCTATCGGCGCCGTATTATCTCAAGAACCAATAGGTAAGGATTTACCGATTGGATATGCTTCTAGGACCCTTTGTAAAGCCGAAACCCAATACTCCACCATTGAGCGAGAGCTCTTAGCCATTGTCTGGGCGGTTAAGCATTTTCATCCGATAATCTATGGCCGTAAGTTCCTACTACTAACCGATCATCGCCCGTTAACCTGACTATTTTCTATAAAAGATCCCGGTAGTAGACTTGCCCAAAGGAGACTCAAACTAGAAGAATACGACTATGAAATTATTTACAAGCCTGGTTGATGCTTTATCACGGATTAAAATCAACCATCTTGACGTATGTTCATCATTTCAGTCAAAATCGAAACTAACACCCTTCAAAGTCCTACCCCTAAACTACGAATCGGAAGACGACAGTCCTGAACCCGAACAAAATGAAATATCTCTTGAAACTATGTCCGAAGAATTTAAAACCTTTATAGAACGTTATAAAACTACTTCTTTAATTCACTATAGCAAAATTGAATTCTCCAACTGCCAACTACTAGAGAAAACAAATAAAAACATTTTAATTTTTCCCCAATCATCCAATCTTCAGGAATTTCGTCATGACATCTTGGAAGATATTTTCGAAGAAGTCGCTGACTTCGAAACCTTTAAGATTAATGAATTCGCCAGCAAAACCGTAAGCAGAAGTCAATATTTCATAATTCCACTTCCAAATGATCCTGACATTGTAAATGAAGTTCTTTTTGCATCAATATATAAACATCAAGATACTTTATCTCCATCTAAAACATACTGTGTCGAAAACAATCTCGATCTTCCAATTCTAGAGATGCTCTCTTTCATTTTCACTGAAAAAGAAATCAAATGGAAAATTTGCCAAAACGTTACGAAAACCCTCGAAAAAGACGAAATACCGCTGATCCTTGAACGATATCATAAAGGGAAAAATAACTTGCACCGCGGCATTAACGAAACCGTCCGCCGTATTAAGGAAATGTACACCTGGCCAAGTTTCACAAAAGACATTGAAAATTTCGTTAAGAACTGCGAAATTTGTCAAAAAACTAAAGCGTGTGGCAAAAACCTAGACAATCGGATCAGCAGTCTCACAGCTCAACATCAAACCAATAAACAACACTCTTGGTATTTACTATCACGACGAAACTAGAATAGTCATCTCCAACTTTAAATGGACATTACTAGTTCATCGTAACTTGACGATACTTTAAGAAATCTTTGAAAACAACAACATAATCCTCAAAACTTTAGAAAACACTGTCGATCCCATCCCAGGTTTCAAATTTCATGACACAAGTGCATTCCGAATTGATGTACAAACTCACATCAGTCTCTTATCCCAAATTTCAGATTCAATTAAAACTAAATTTTCAGAAATATTCATGGACACTAACAGATCCAAACGAGGACTAATTAACGGTGTAGGAACTATCTTTAAAGCCATCACTGGAAACCTTGACGCAACCGATGGCGCATTTTTCACAGATAGTATCAACAAACTTAACCAGGGACAACTACAAGTAGAGAATCTTCTAAAAAATCAAATAAGCGTAAAACTACTTCTGTTATGAAAACTTTCAATGAAACCATTCAGAAACTCCAAATTGACGAAGCAAACTTTAACGAAAACATTGATGCAATCAATTTGGCAATACATACTCTAAATGACAAAATAGCCCTTATCCAAGCAAAACAGTCATTTTTGGGAATATGCGAAAAATTAATGGCAAGCTATTTATTTCTTGAGGATAACCTCAATGATATTTTAAATTCCATAACATTTGCTCAATAATCACACCTGATCATTTGATAAAGTCACTACAGGAAATTTCGCAAAATCTTGTCAAAAACAATCTACCTTTACCTGTCAGATATTCAAGTGTCGCCCAACATTTGGAAGTAATCGAATTAGAAGCGTTTCAAACTAATTCAGATTTAGTCTTTATTTTAAAAATTCCTCTTGTAGAGCAACAACTCTACACCGCCTACCACTTATATCCTATCCCAATTTTAGATGAAAGAACTGGTTTTCATCATATTCTTTCATTCACCCAAAAATATATTGCGCGAAACGACGATTCTCTAATGTACATACCCATTAAGGAGTTGAGGGTATGCAAGCCACTAACTCCATACCAAAAACTGTGTTCTGAGTTATATGCCTACCCCATCGACTCCAATGCACCCTGCGAAGCTCAACTTCTGAAGAACATCCGTAGTGTACCGGAGAGTTGCCAAAGCTCCGTTGTATTCAGTGAAGGATACAATGTCCAAAGACTAGAAACTAACACGTGGATTGTTATAGTGTCCGAACCCTTACATGTGACAATTAATTGTGCGGGAATAGATACTAAGACAATAGTTTTAACAAACAATACCATTATTCGCTTACAATCAGACTGCAGTGCTTTCGTGGGAATCACAAAAATAGAAGCGGAACCTCAAAAACAACATTTTCGACAATTCATACCCTGTATTAATCCCTTACAACTGTTGCAGTTCTCACCCCGAAAAACTAGATATTCCAGAACTCAAGCCCCTAAAGCTGGATGACTTGAATAAGGACGAACTATCCATAGCGAGCCATAAATTGGATCAATACTCGAGGGACCTGGACGACCTTATCAACCAGCCATTTGTAAACAGAAACATATCCTGGTTTACATACGCTACGATTACAACAATCATAATCACTGTTGTTGCATTCATTTCAGTTAAAATTGTAAAACACGTCAAGAAGCCACCAAAGGGCGAAAATTCCACTTCAGACAACCTAAGGACCTTCCCAAAACCACTGTCCAGACTCGTGCCAAAATTGAGGCCTGTGATTCAAGATGGATCCCGGATGGACAGCCCAGTTTGATTTAAAAGTTGATGTTATAACATCAACTTTTCTTTATAAGGGGGAGCTTCCTGGTACTCCGATGTTAACGTGGGAACGCATCGTGTGAATATCTTTTCGCTGACTTCAGCTTTTATAAAATCATAAATAGAACCGAAGCGATCCCACGGTCGTCATTATAATATTTTATTCCAGTTAGTTTTAAGTTCAATTTACATTTCATTATTTTACAAGTTTAAAAGTGTTAATTTTTTGATTATTATGTTTTGAATAAAATATATTTTTTAACAAGTCTTAAGTGAAATCAAAGATATATATATATATATATATATATATATATATATATATATATATATATATATATTATCTCAGTTTATACCAATAAGAATAGAATAGTTGATATCTATCTATTCCGAGAATTTGGACAATTGTAATTTTGTATTTCCTCGATAAGCGCACAATTATGGTTTGTTTATATAAAACAAGTTTTTAAGTATCACCTCTCATTTTCCATTTCCAGTCTGTCTGGGTTTCGTTTTGGAGGTTGCTTCTTAGAAATTTTATATTGACTCTCTCTCAAAGTCTGAAATAAATTAGAAAACTTTGTTGGAGTGGTAATTAAAGGTAGAGTAAAAGGAAACTTTTAATTCCAGGTAAAGTGCTATTTTAAGAGACCTTTATTATCTTCTAGTTTACGAAATTCTCGAAAGCTTCTGTATTAATTATTTAGTAAAATTGTATTAACAAGAAATATTTACTGCTGTGTAGAGTAGTGTGTGTTCACTAAAGAGTGTTTAGAGCATTTTCGTTGTTCTAAGCTTCCATGTGCCAGAAAACAATTGCCACATTATGGTATTGTTACGAGAATTCATCCGATAGCTGGTGCAATCGGCCATCATTCAATTCGTGGAAGCAACATTCCTCCGATATTTCTGGGAAGCCGAAATATTGTTAGTCTATCGACCCGAGGTCGGCCGCTGCCGTTACTGGGAATTCCTTTGAAGCTTCCAGAACACATGGAAGAAGTTTCTCGATGCTTTGTTGACTTGCCAGAATAATTCCGAAAGAAATATATAAATACGGACAGGTGGCAATTGATTCATTGAGTATTCGACTGCCCTATAGTTTAGATAAATTGTAGATAGTTCTGTGAATATAAATTGTGTTAAAGTTGTGCAAATAAATTAGAGTGAGTTGGGCTGTGTTTTTAAATAAATCCAAGAACTGAACCTGAGTGTGAAAATAAAAACATTACAGTATTGATATGGTTTGGAAATTAAGTGGACTGTAATTTTAAAGTTAGATGTTGTTTCAGTTTAAAAATGGTTAGAGAAGTTAAAACCTTAGGTTATGCAGAATATTTCTAATTAATGTGGTTCCGCCATAAAATATGCACATACGTCACTGCCGGCTTAATTGTAGAAACTGTATTGCTCGAGAGTCAATGCGAATCTCCGTGTCGATCCACTGACGATGGAATATGTTTTTTTTAACAAATAGTACAGTAAAAGAAGGAAAATAAAATGAATTTAAGGATTTCAGCATCCAATACAAGTAAATAATCGAAATAATACATTCAGTCTAATGCACTTGAGTTACCAACTTACATAACCCGCAAATAACTAAATATTTTTTTATAAATACATACTGAAGGCGAAACATAGGGGTAACTGAAGAATAATCTCAGTTCGTTATAAGGAGACAAATATGTGAAGCTCAAGGTCTTCAAAAACGGAATATAAGTATCAATGGCAATCTAACCCATGAACGAGAGTTTTTCCTTTTTATCACATTTAATTGAATCACATAGATTCATAGAATCATTTATATTATTATGTGTAGTCTCACACTTTATTACTTAACACGAAACATTACAATGGCATCATCTGTTGTTTTTGAAAAGACTGTCTAATTGTAACGTATTAGAATTTCAACTTTCACTGTAATAAGTTATATTTAAAAAATGTTAGAACTGTTACAACTGCCATAATCAAATTCGACGTCCTAGAGTTCTTTGTTTTAGTACTTTGTTTCATACTTTTTTAACGAATTTTCGCTTTGCCTTTCAATAATGTTTATATGGTTCCATAGATCTAATGGAAAGATTAGATTAGAACAACTGTGGTGATAAAATTCGACCTCCTAGAGTCCAAGGCCTCATTTGTTGCTGAATTATTTAAACAAATTTTAGCCCCGCCTTTCAAAAATGTTTATTCGACGTCCTAGAGTCCTTTGTCTTAGTACTTAGCTTCATGCTTTTGACTCACTTGACTTTATTTGTTGCTAATTTATTTCAACAAATTCCCGCTCCGCCATTTATAATATTTATATGGTTCCTTAGATGTGATGGACAGATTCTAAATATCAGTCATGATCAGATTCGATGTCCTAGTGTACTTTGTTTTAGTACTTTGATTGATGCTTTTTACTTTCTCGGTATTATGTGTTGCTAAATTATTTAAACAAATTTCCGCTCAGCCTTTCAGTAATATTTATATGGTTCCTTAGATCGAATGGAAAGATTCAAAACAACTGTCATCATAAAATTCAACCTCCTACAGTAATTTCCGCTTGTACATTGTTTGATGTTTTTTCCTCTCTCTTGTAGAAGAATTCAACTGAAGAAATATCATAGATTAGATAGTTGTTCTACACTATCATTATATTGAACTAGAACCCACTAAAAATTATATTACATAATATTCGTAATTTATTGGACTCTCAAGTTTGCAACTTACATTGCGTTGTAAATATGGTTTGTCAACTAATATCAGAATTATGTTGCAACTCATCTATTTATTTCTGATAACATTTTATTAATTTTAACCTTAAGCTTTTAATTTAGTTTCTTTTTATTCTTGCAGGATAAGTTCCATACAATTTGACTTAGATTACAGATTGTAAAATTCAATATGAATAGATAGATCGGGCAACACCGTTTTGATCATGGCCATCTTCTTTCCAGAGAATTTGATTTGCATGTTGACATTTCTTTACTTTCATTTAGTTAAAAGTTTTCAATTCAATCAGAAAAATTGTTAATGTATTATTTTCAAGATTTCAATTTCACTTTACTGAGAAAAAAAGTTGAAAGAAAATTTATTCAATACTGATTAACAATAGGTACTATGTATTTCATTATATGATCGATATAAAACAGAAATCTTCAAGGGTTACTAGGTAAGTGTATTTAACTCACATTAATGAAATTGTACTGAATTTTAAGACATATTGTAATTTACAGTTTAATATTTACTTTATTATTGTGCTGATTTGTAATGTGATTTAAAGTTAATTGCATTTGTTTAATGTCTGAATAAAGATTCAAATTTTTTCTCTTACTAACATATACTTTAAGACTATTGGAATTTTCCAGTCACAAATCAAAATTATTGTTTAAATATAGTGTTCTTTTTTAGATGGAATGGATAGTTTTCTATATTGAAAATCGTATTGAATATTATAAATATATGTGTAAATAATATTTAAAGGCAGATTTCTGACAATGTGGGCATCTTATAGTCAATTTATTTTTCATTGAATGGCCCCATTTCTTCAAAGTCCTGCTTTTTAACAAGGTGAGTAACTTTTACTTAAAATAGACATCTCAGTGACCTTTTACAGAGAGCAATACGGAAAGCAGGAACCAGAAATTTTTTCAGAGCGGTCATTTAATTTTTTTCGGGGAGGGTGGGATAATTTTTTTGATTGGTGAAGGGTTGATTAGGACTGCAAAAGTAATATTTTTCTTTATGTATTTCCAGGAGATATGAAAATGTATAAATATAAAAATTATTCTTATGAAAAAGATAATTAATTAGTTAAAAATCAATCTTGAAACCCAAAATTCCAACATTAGCTGCTTTTAGATTGGTTGCCAGTGACAGGCAACGCTCTTCCAGAACCTCATGTGGGTATCTGTATCATCATGTGAAGACCATCTTTGATAGTTGCATCAAGCATTGTATATTGTTCAGTAGTAAAATAGACAATTTATTGATTTGTGTAGCAGTAAATTTCTTATTGATTACTCTGTAAGTTTTTGTTTTTAACTAAATTATTTTATTAATATATCATTTTCACAATCAGCCCAAATTATTATGTAACAAATTGTCACTCAGGGGACAAGAGAGAATATAGTAAAGAATGGAGTTTTCGTAGGGTTGGTGATCACCTCTTTTTTTCATATTTGTGAACTCGCTTGAAATTGCAAATGAAGGAACCTTTTAGGTTACAAAAAACAATCCTTCAATTTTTATATCAAATTATTTACCACGAGCGGTTCTAGTCAAAACTTTGGGGGTTCACACATTTTTTTAAATTATTTGGAATACCTATATTTAATTTAATTCTCATATTATTTTAGTTTCAATAGATTTGTCAATATGACGTGAACGATAGCGGGGGGGGGGGGTTGTGACGCCTACTTCTCCAGTTTCTCCCCTACTTTCTTTCTTATAGAAATATACTTTGGACAGAGAAACCTTAATAATGTTTACAATTTGGTGAAATAGGGTCGATGTTCGACCACTGGGCGAACACTAGTAAATCTAAAGTTATAAGATGGCCGTGAACATTAGAATTATGGCCATGATGTCAGATCTAACTATTTATCTTAAATCCCACTACTTGTATCTATATCATGGGCTTTGTAATCTTGTATGAAACTATTAGCCTGTAACACAGAAACAATATAAATTAAAAGTATAATGTGTAAATAATAAAATATTATCGGAAACACATTGATCAGTTGCCACACAATTTTAATTTTAGTTGACAAATCATATTTAGAAATAAATGAAAATTTCCAACTTGCGAGTACGAAATAAAATATAAACTATTATGCCTGAAATCCGAATAGTGTGATAATAGGAATAACGTTCGTGACCGATCAAAATTTGTTAGTTTTTTGTTTATTTTAGGTTGTTTTTCCAGTCAATCCATCTTACGATTTTCTCTCAAAGCTATATGGAGTCACTTTTTGGCATTGACAGTGTGGACGTAAATTATGATTTTTTTTATTTTATTTTATTTATTGAATGAAACAATATTATAAAAAAAATTACGCATTCTGCACTGAAGGTCGTCAAGAGCTAGCTACCAAACAAAACAAAAATAAAGAAAATCGGTTGAGGGACAGAGAAGAAAATAGCAACATTGTAGTATTTCAACAGTTTAATAAACAGAATTTTCCACTTTTAATATAAACATTATTAATAAAATAATATCAAATTTGAAATAGAATTTTATGATAAACATTTTACATAAATTGATAGTTTTATATAAAAAAGGAAAGTTGTTTGAGTTAGCGACCATTTGTTCCTGTTTGTTTTTTTTTCTTGTTGAATATTGAATAAAATACTTTTACAATAAATCAATTAATTTTCTGACTATCGTTTTATTAAAAAAAAAATAAAAACAATTAAAAAAATTAGAATAATAAAAATTAAAAATAAATAAAAAACCATAATCATAAAATAATTGATTAACAATCAATCAAAAAAAATTCACAACAAAAACTCTTTTTTTCATTGGCTTAAGTAAAATTATACAGTACAATATATTCCTGACAGAGTTGATTTTCACGGATAACATATTATCGTTAGAGGCGCAACATTGTCATGTCTTTTTTCTTCTTCTTGAGACAATATATTTTCTGTAAGCCATTAGAAAGGAACATCAAAATATGAACTCGCGTAACTGAACTAAGTAAGCGAGAATCCAGGATCCAAAATGCAAGTTTATGTGGGAAAGGCGCCAGCCGAATCCTTTAGAGAAATGAGGATATTTTTTGACGCCGAGTTTTATAAGACCGTTTATGGTAGCGAATATAGATTTTTAGAACTACCTTCGGTAGTGCGAAGAATAAATAAAAGAACGTCTTTTCATTGCAAGGTTATAAATTCTTAGTTTATTTATGTGAAGGGTGTGTTGAAAGGAGGCTAAAACAGTTGAATTCTTATCAAATTGAAATATAAATCTATTAGCGGTGGATGTGAATGGCCGAAGTCTGTTCAAGCATATTTATGTAGAAACCGATATTTAAGAGGAATGAATATAAGACTAGTTTGTTACATTTGGGAAATTCTGTACAAAGTTGTCTTTAACAAACTTCTTAATTATATAAAATACAATTTTACTTTTACCAAGCTGTGCAACTATTATATTGACATTTTCAGTGCAGTCATTAGGGAAAAAGGAAAAAAAATATCAATGTACGTGAGCTTAAGTATTTGGGGAATAAAAATTCAAACTAAATTATCAACATAAGTCTAGAATGTTTTCAGGCGAAGCTAACTACTTAAAATTACAAGATAGGTGTCAAATATAAGAAGTGAGATTATTAACATACTAGATATCTATTCACTGGTGTAACATTATGACTTTGGGAAGGATACACCACTAAAGCTATACAGACTCGCCCTGAAAGGCAGTTTCCATGATAAGGAGTGATAAGGAGATTGAATTATTTTATAATAGAAGATACAACAGCCAATTCAATTGCAAACGTCTGACCGGGTGATTTAGTTGAATTAATAAGACACATACAAGGTAGTCTGAATTCGACACTTCTATTAGAAACACCAACTTCTAACGGAGAAAAATTAACCGACATGTTGTAGCCCGAGTTTAATAACCGAAATTCGCATGTCGATATCTTGAACCCTTTGAAAGATTGTATACATTTCTATTATTCCTGTAACTTATATATTTATGACTAATATTTGATATTAACGTTTAGCCCGTTTAAAGTATTAATCTTTTTCAAAATTCGCAAACGTATACTTTGCCCTTAGACAACCATAACCACCCAGACCCCAAGAGTGGGAGATCGAACCCACTAAGCCAAAGCGAACTTAGTACGGTTAATATTTGGTGGTGGCAAAACGTTCAAAATGTAATTTTGTAAAGAAATCCAGTTGTGTAAATAAATTGGTACGAAGCTATGGCTTTGTTCTCACTTCTTTTTTGTAACAGATAAGCATTAAAAAGTTGCGTTGGTCAAAGTGTAGTCAGGAGAATTGACAAAAATTACCTAGATTACTGGTTGTCTGTCATAGAAAGTCTTCCTCACACATGTTCTGAGTGGAAGAGAGTTCCAATGAACTTCAAAATCAATTAGTCAAGAACGAAATATCCAAGTTGTTCAACAATATTGACATATTGACATTTGCGAAAAAGCCAAGAGAGCTTCAGATAACAAATTATTTCAGAAAACTATCTGGTTTCCATTGATGAATGGGAGAGAATCGAAACGTCACAAACAGTTAAGTATCATGCAATCTACATTCACACATTTTACACAGTAAAACTAGTTAAATCCATGCTCTCGGTTAATCCTATTCTCAGTTATTTAACTCATCTGTTTCTTTTTCATAAATCGTTGTGAGGAGAGAAAATCCAGATGAACAATCAAAATCGAATGATTCAAAAATTACTTATAAAAAGGGGATGTTTCCATAAGAAGAGAAAGTGTTAATATAGGATAACTGGCTTTTGGAAAAAGTGAATGGGCATAATTACGTTTTTATTATTTGAGTTAAAAAACGATTTACAATTGAAAGTATGAAAGCGTGTACAGCATTGAAGTATGTGAATTATTTATACGGAAATGGTAATCGTACTAAGCAACCAATTAAAGCGTACGGTACTTACAGGTGCTAGAAAGTTTAATTTGATAAAAAATGTATTTTTATCCTATAGTCTAACAGAAAAAACAGATGTGTAAAAAAAGACCTTCGTTATATAGGATAACCATTAGATTAAACAGAATATTTGAAGGCATGAGTAATAGTGTTAACTAACCAGACACCAGAATTTTCATATTTGCAATTTGTACCGATGCAATAGAGAAATATTATTGAAAGAGAAATAATCCTCACAAAAAACCTACACAAGGAAGGCGATATGGAACTTTGGACCGAATAAATTACTTTTGACACATTTTCAACCGCATTCCAAAAAGGAGGATGTTAGCAGTTCGGCGAGTATTTTTTGCATGTATGTTACCTGACTTTTTCTCCGGGTGGAAACCGACCAGAATAATTATTTTTTTGTCGACTAATATATTAGTATATTGGTCAATGTAACCAAAACCCCTTACCGATTTTAAGAATTTCTCAATTGCATTCTATTAAGGAAGACTCCGAGGTGGTCTCACATATTTTTCTGTGAGATATATCATGCAGTTTTTTTTAAAGTCGCCGAGAAACCCAATATTTCTATCAAAAATACCATCGAAGGCACCGATAGTTTTCCTCGCGAATTTGATAATTTTCTATGTACATAGCAAGCATATAAGTAGTATTAGTAAAGTATAATTAATATTATTAAACATACTTTCGGCTCCTTAAATCTTCAAATACCAAACTCATTTGGTTTGTATACCTGTATCTAACTACATGTACATCTTTCAATGTTGCGAAGACGGTGCAATTGGTATCATCAAATTAGTGCTTTTATAAAGTGATAAAAGCAATAGTAATAATAATTAATTAATTAAAATATCTTTTGGTTATTAAATCAAGGCATCAGAAATAAATCAATTTTTTTGTTCCTAAATTTAAAACTGATATGTTCAAAAAATTTTGATATAAAATACCAATAATTTATATAATTCACAGAAAAAAATAAAAATTACTGTCGCTCAAAATTCAAAGTTAGTTAAAAGCCTGTTCACATGTATCATATGGCTCAGCGGTATTTCATTTGCTTGCTCTTCCCAAAGTGTGAAACGTGTTAAGGGTTAAATATGAGTAGCCACTGGCTAGTCATCGCCTTGGAGTTAACAAATCTCGAAACTCTACATGTTTTATGTCTACAACGACAATTTATTGTAATTATATATGAAATATAGTCGATTTATTATTTTTAGTGGTCAAAAGTATATCTCTATAATAATTAAAGTTGGGGAGAAACCGGAGAAATCTATTGAAATTTAAAAAATATGGTAGTTTAATCAAATATAGGTATTCCTATATTCCTGTTTTTTTCTGGAACTGCGCCTAGTAAATAATTTTATATAATAATTAGAGAATTGTTTTTTGTAACCTCAAAGGTTCCGTCATTTGCAATTTCAAGCGAGTCATAAATATTTAAAAAAAGAGATGACCAACAAACCTACGAAAATTCCAATCTTTACTATATTCTCTATTGTCCCGGGATTGACAATTTTTTACATAACACCAGATTGTGAAAATGATATAATTAATAAAATAATTAAATTCACAACAAAAATTTACAGAATAATCAATGAGAAAGTTACTGATACTTGTCCGAAAAATCAATACTGGTCTTCTACGTTGACAATTTTACTACTGAACAATAAACAAGACTTTATCCTGAACTATCAAAGATGGTCTTCACATGATGATGAAGACTATTATCACATGATGGTCTGATGGAGCGGTAGGCTGTCACTGCCAACCAATCTAACAGCAGCTAACGTCAGTCAAGGCCAGCCATGAAAGGTTTTGAAGGAACGAGTAATCGGCGAACAAACATAAAAAAGCTAAAAAAACATAGATACAGACTAATTGAAATCCTCATTCTTTTTAAAGTCGGTTAAAAATAGTTTCTCCCAATTTTCTAAGAAATGGTGCAAGCTAAGTTAATGAAAAAAATATGAGACCACTTCGCTATCCCCCTAAACAGAATCCAGTAAAATGGTCGAAATTCCTTGAGTCGTTACGGAGTAATCGGTGAACAAACATAAAAAAGCAAAAAAAAAACATAGATACAGACGAATTGAGAACCTCCTTCTTTTTGAAGTCGGTTAAAAAAAACATAGATACAGACGAATTGAGAAGTCGGTTAAAATTAAAGAAAATCGGTTTGAGCTACAGAGGTACCGAACCGTTTTGCCTATTTATATATAGATAGTTCTAGTAGCTTACCGACTTCTCTACAAATATTTATTTATCAAGCAATAAATTTTCTTCCAGGTTTAAATATTTAAAATATATCGCTTTACGAAATGATTTCGAAATAACTGAAAATTGTCGGATATTATACATAATAAAAATAATGCAGATTATAACATGAATTTTGAAAATGAAATAGGACTGGTAGCAATAGACGGTGAACGAAAATTTTTAAGAGACCTGAATGACTTTGAAATTAGAGGCTAATATAAGCTTTCACAATGTGAGTCAATATAAATTGAATACTCGAGGTTAGACATAAAAGTTGAAATGAAAGTTAAGTTTTAAATTTAGTCTTTAAATTTTCAAATATCTAACAATATTTGAAGCACATTTAACACCGGGTATCTCTATCATAGTGTATCGAAAAATAATTGAAAACCTCTTATAATTCCAACTATTTTTTATTGAATTATTTCTTTAAAATCCATTAAAGAAAATTGAAGCATGAGCTCCATTTGCACTTATCTTCTTTGAATATATCGTCGTTTAAATTTTTGTTTCATGGTGAAGTTGCTTAGTTTAAATCGCATGATCGAATTAATAACAGAAAATAAAATGTTCAAAACTGCTCATAAGATACCTCCTGCACTTCTTAATATACTTACTTAGTGTTTCAGTTCTATTTGCTGCCAAGAAGTACCTTTAAAACCACTTTGCTTCCGTTATATATGTGCAATTAAAATATTAGTTAATTTGTTTACT
Organism: Octodonta nipae; assembly: GCA_034190945.1. Taxonomy (NCBI): domain Eukaryota; kingdom Metazoa; phylum Arthropoda; class Insecta; order Coleoptera; family Chrysomelidae; genus Octodonta; species Octodonta nipae. Next base: position 59,524,796 of record CM067221.1, read on the forward strand.
AGGCAAGTCCTATCGTTTATATGTAAAGTCACTTTTACTGGTCAAGTCATCCACAGTTTATTGCTTGTAAAAAGGCGCTTGAGCCCAACACGAAATGAAAAGTAGTATTCCTAAATTGAATCCAAAACCTCCATGATGTTGTTTATAATTCAATTAGAGACCTATTAAAATCCATTTAACTAACAACCGCAAACTAATAGTTCACGCAAGTTGCACCTTGCTTAGTCAAGGTAATGGCCGAGACTTTGCAAGTGTAAACTAATTTTGACGTTTATGTATGTGCACTGTGCTACTCTATAACTAAGTTCTCTGCAGCCTTTAGGTGATGCTTTGCTAAAGTCGCGGTAGTTGTAAAAGTTACGCTAACCATATTGTTGCTTATATCCTCTGCAGGAAATTGGGGTGACTGTGCTGTTTGTTGCGCCAAACTTTCGACTAATGTAAATATAAAGGCGATTTTCGTGAATTGGTTCCAGAGGAACGTTTGGAAAGCAAACAGTTCAAGAGTATTGGAACATATTATTGGCTGTTGAATACAGCAGGTAGTCTGTTGGAATACGAAGGTGTTTTGGGAACTTAAAAAAGTCAGTATTTTGTTAAAAATTGTTTGTTCCATATTTTTACATTTGCTTCCAGTATTAAAAAGTGTACCAATATATCTATGAAGCATTTTTCATTATTTTTTAAATTTATTGTTATGGTTTATTAGGAATATAAGACCACCATTTGGGGAACAATAACTATATTTAAAATCTAAACGTTTCAGGGTCTTGAATAATTCATATATAACTTTCCACAATAGTGTTCCCAAAGAACGAATAAGTCGCCAATAAGCGCCACCCATATATTTATTATTCTCTTCGATGTGACATAATTTTTCTAAGAAGTGTGAAGCGATTTTTGATGAGAAATTGGAATTCCTGCAAGAAGATAAATAATTTTTAACATAATTTTAAAAGTTCACTACGTAGGAGAACTGGTTTTGTGACATTTTGGTAAGCTATAAAAAATTGGTGGTTTAGTATAGTGGGGCTTGAGTGCTTTGCGTTCTTGTTCTGTCAATTCATGTCTGTTAATGTGTATTAAACGTTCTTGGTTTATTAGATTTAGAATTTTGCCATGGAATCATTTTTAATAATAAAGAATATATAACAGGGATTTAGTAATGGAACGATTACATATTTAGTAAATAATAGATATTGTGGAATGATGTTAAAATTAATTCTTTTTGTTTTATCACTTTTATTATTCCTTGTTGTTTTCCGGACTTGCAAAAAAATATTATATGATGTACCTATCCATTACAATTTTAAATCAATGTCTAATTGTCAAGACACGAAGTTATCTCAGATTTTTAATAAATAAAAGGGATAAAGTTATGTTTGCAAACTTGTAATATTATTAGTATTTTTTAATATTTTCAATATAATCAGGGTCTAACAAAAATTCTAAAAAATGAATACCTAGTTGTTAATCGAAGATGGACATAATTACTTAATTAAATTTAGTATACATTTTAACTGTTTTTCATAAGAAGTTTCGATATTGTCAAATATTAGTTTACTTTACTGTTAAGCAAGATTTTGAAAAATTATTTTTGATGATTTTACCTATGTTTTTTGACCATGCAGAACTTTATATCAACAATGACCTGTTCTTAATATTGATATTTAAACAGTTTTCGTTATGATTTTAACTTATGACGTGTCTCAAAAATCTACTATCACATCGTGTTCAGGTAAAGAAGGTCAGAAAAATCGTTTTTTGGGAATATCTCGTTTGCTTTGCACATTTTGATTTATTAGGAAAGTTAACGAGCATACTCTACAAATTTGGTCTAAAGCAATTTTCGATATACTACTCCTCCCTGTACGTGATAATTCATCCTGGACAGTGGAATATAAGTTATAATAACGGTTCTAAGTTAATTAACTATTGAAATATCATTATTATCAAAAATATCCAATTATTCATTAATTAATCAATTATATTTGTACATAGTATTACTAACTTTGGCTTTTTTAAAATCTCACGAAGTTTGTTTTGATGAAACAATGATTTTCCCGATCAGCCAAAAAAAATCCCAGCAAATGGAAATTCAACATGATCATTTATAGATTAAATGCGGCAAAGATCACGAAGGTATTATTCTAGTTCTTTTGATAGCACGTATTCAGGCACATGAGGGAGGAATTTATTTTAAAAAAATTGGTAGGGAAAATGAGACAAACATTTATTCATCTAACAGGTTCGATCAATATTCTCGTTCCAAGAAGATCATTTTATTAAACAGTTTTATTCAGCTTGCCCTGTTTATTTATTTATTTGTTTGTTTGGGTCAGATCTAGTAATTAAAATTTCACCCCTCCTGTTGACAAATTGATCTGATTTGTGGCCCACACATTTTTATACATTTTAATACATTTTGTATCATTGTAAATACAAGATGACCGCAATTACAAAATAGTTATTGACGTATTCTTTCACAACTAACTCAACATGGGATTCACATGGAAGGGCTAGAATAGAAGAAAAAAGTACACTACGAAAAAATAAAGAGAATCGAATCATTATGGGTATCAAATAAAAGATTTAGAATAGAAGAATAAAGTTCACTATGTAAAAGAAGAAAATTCAATATGACCGCCAACAAAATGGCAATTAATTAAGTATATATTTTTTCACACCGCTTCAATATGGGTATCAAATGAAAGAGCTAGAATAGAAGAAAAAGTTCACTAAGAAAAAGAAGATAATTCAATACGGGCGCCAACAAAATAGCAAGTTAAGTACATTTTTTCACTCCCCTTCAAAATGGGTATAAAATGAGAGTTAGAATAGAAGAATACAATTTACTATGAAAAAAAAAACGAAAATCTAATATGGCCACCAACAAAATGGCGGATTAAGTATACATTTTTTCACACCCCTTCATTATAGGTATCAAATGAAAGAGCTTTGATACAAGCATGAATCTCCCACTCAAGTGAAGATTTTGTATCGTGTCGAGGACTGTGTGGCGTTAGGATGGCTAAAAATGATACGTCGTTAGGGTCGTAGTTAAGGTAAACGGTTAAAACATGCCGAGGACTGTGTGGTATTAGGATGGATAAAAATTATATCATATGATATGATTAGCGTTTTCCCCTCAAGACTTAGGCGCATGTTGTTATATATAGCCTTAGTCCTCTATTGGATCTCTGTGGGGGTCGACCCCTACCAACGACCTATTTTAAGGGTCTACCCTACTAATTAGTAAGTAAATGTCCACAACACTGCTATTTGAATTTCTATCGAAACAAGGGTGGTCGAATTTATTAAATAAAGGCACAGGACCAGCTAAGTAACGCAACAAGAAATACTGATAATTTGAATTTAGCTACTATAATGCCAACTGAAATAAACAAAACTGGAGGCTTACCTACGGCAATGGAAATATTTGTGGGAGCACAAGTAATGTTGCTATACAATATTGACATATCAGCCTCAGTTTCGTCATACCATCAGCTCGGATGGACTTTGGATGAGACGGCGTACACCTCACTAACCCTAAAGCCATACAAATTTTAATTATGGGACGGCTGCAACAAGGGTGTTACCTTTAATTTTGTCATGGGTTTCCACTGTCCACAAAATGCAAAGCAGCACTGTAGACCAAGCAGTTGTATATTTAGGCTCGAAGAAAGACACACATACGTTGCCCTGAGTAGGGCATAGTCTTTGAAAGGATTATGTATTGAGGAGTTAGAAAGGTAACACGCTTTATAATAATAAGGCACTATAGAATGAAGAGGATAATCTAACAAAAGAAAAACTAAAAAGTTGAAAATAAATTAAGTAAAAAAGATTTTTATATTTAACGGTTTCATTTAAACTTAAGATAATATTGATGTTAATAATGTACTAAAAGCTAAAAAATAATTCGGTAGGTCCTAGGTACCTCTCATCACACCACTCTCCTCATCAATCTAGAACATTAATCAGACAAAAAAAATCGTTGAGAGAGCGAAAATATTCAAGAAATTCTGGAAGCTGTAGAGCTGACTCCTTCTAATGAGGAAGTTGATGATGACAGCAACGCAGAAATTGAATGCCAACTTCCTGGAGAAGAAAACGAAGAAGAAAAATGAACCTTAATTAATGAAAATCTCTGTAAGAAAGGTTGCTCTTACATTAATTACATTGAATTCCAAGTTTGTTGTACTCATATTTGAAAATTACTGAAAGTAAATTATTATTTTCATAACCGATGGCTCATTTATTAACCTTACCTACAAATATAAATTATGAATTAGTGAATAATTGAATATTTTTTATACAAGGTTGAATTATCAGGTACAGGGCGGAGCTTTCCCCAGACTTCACACTCTATCCCAAAGACGATGCATGATATCGAAAATTGCCTTCCACTAAATTTGTAGAGGATCTTTAACTTTCCTAATAACTAAAAACGTCATAGAGTGCAAAACAAACGAGATATTCGTTAAAAATCGATATTTATCACCTTTGACCTTCAATATCTGAAGATGCCAGCACGATAGGTTATAGCTTTTTGAGAAACGTCTTTCAAGGTCAAAGCAAAGCTTTGTGCAAAATCTAGCTTATTTACTCGAATTTCGAGGTAAAATCTTTATTTTCTTAGGCTTCATATTAATTACATTTTGCTCGAAAATCTAATAGTGACGTGTGATTTTCTTTAAGTCGCAGTAGTGACTAAAAAACATTAACCAATATAATGTGTCATCTTTGACACTTTTACACTTTTGAATTCTATTAAAATTTAGCAAATTTGTATAGAAGTATAGGTCTCAAGTATAAGTGGAAATATGGGAAACTTTCCAAGCAAATATTTTTTTGTTTAACTATAAGACAAACTACTACCATTTAATGTAATGTAATTGCATTCCTAAACTCCATTAAATTGCTGAACATTATCATATTTTGAGTAAACCCACAAGACAAGACCAAAACCTCCCCGGGTAAGTCAAATGATTATGGGGAGCTTCACATATTCAGTTATTGATCACCTTGGCCCTTCCGATAATCAAAAAGTAATGAAAAATGTTAACCTAACGTCGTCCTACTCAAAGAAATACGATGGCATTGCAGCGTAGAATGTTACAGTATACAAACTGCAAAAATTTTATAAGGAAAACAGTTGTGAAAGTTATGGTTATTATTTATTATACCAAACCATTCAAATTGAAATGAGCTTAATTGCCCATTATCAATAGGAATGTGTGTGTTCATCAAACTACAGTTGCATACGCATAGAAAAGTCATGAAGTTGCGTCTCACTATGTTCAGCAACTTATAGTCGCATTTTCTAAGAACAGTTTACTTTTCATTGATTTACGTTTGACCTGCCGTCGCTGAAAATGATAGGTTTTGGCTTTTAATACACCAAATTTGAACTAAGATATACATATATATATATATATATATATATATATATATATATATATATATCACTTCTTTTCAAAATGAGTTAAAAAAAATTTAATAAATAACAACTTTAATAACTTGATAAACTTGAGTACAATAATAATAACACTAGAAGTAAAATAAATCATTTGCCGGACTGAAGGTCGTGAATAACAATTTATTAGAAATAATGTGCTGACTCTATATAAACTTGAACAATGAAAAGGAAAGAAATTCTGTGAAGTCAAAACAGCAGATGTGCAGATTTTATCTATACGAGACGAAAGTAATATAATATAAAAGATTAAAATGTGAAATAAGATATACTACGTGACAATTTGAATAAAGACTATAATATTACATTATGAGAAAAAGGTGTTATGTGTTATGAATTACAATGTTATAAAATATAATATTATAACTTATTATTTTAAAGAGTCTATTAAAATTCCTATATAACAACTCCATTTATCCCGAAAAAGTTAATGCAATGCTTCAACTTTTCAGACCATTGGTTTGAGTTCATCTTCTTCTATGGATTCCTGGAGTTGGAGGCTTGGGCGTCTTCTGGGGAAGAATCTGAAGCGTCTGGTTTCGCTTCGACTTAGCATTGGTGGAGGTGATGGCGGGTCATCACTTGTGGTGGCTATGGCTAGTAGTCTGGACTTTCTTTTACTTTCGCACTTGTAGAAAATGTACAAAAGTACTAATGCGATGATGGAAGTAATGGTTAGAATTGTGAACCAAGATGTATGTTTTTTAATAAACGGCTGGTTTATTAATTTGGCTAATTCGCCGGAATATTGGTTGAGCTTGTGTTGCGCTATGTTGAAGTCGTCGGCGTGGATCTTGTTTAATCTGAGGGGTTTCAGATCTGGAACGTACTTCTTTGATGGGATGGATTCACAGCAGTTGTAGGGTATTTGAACTGGATGGCTCTTGTATGTAATATTTTGGGAATCTTCAATTAACCTTTTTGAATGGATTCGAGTATTGCCGATGAATGCATTGCAGTCTGATTGCAATTGGAGGATTGAATTGGTTGCAATGGTTTTGGTTACAAAGTTGTTGCCGCTACACTTTATGGTGATTGGTAGAAGATCGGAAACAGAAATTAGCCATACATTTGAACTGATTTCGTAAACATTGTAGTCTTTGGCATACAGTATCGAAGTTTGACAAACTTTTGGAAGGAAGGTGGGCTGCTTCAAAAGCTGGGCCACACAGATGGAATCGCTGTCAATAGGATACGGGAGAACGTCTGAACATATCCATTGAACTCGGCTTAAGGGCTTGCAGTTGTCTAGGTTCCGAAATGTGGTATACAACAATGAATCCTGTTCGATCGTCCAGAATGGGGATCGGGTATAGACGATAAAGGATAAAAGTTTCAGGATTCACTAAAGGGATTTTCAAAACGAAAATTATTTTTGTATCTAACTGAAATGCTTCTAATTCTATAATGTCAATATATTGTGCAATATTATGGGCGTAAATTGATACAAGTAAATTATTTTTATGCAAAGATTGTGAAAAAAGTTGAAGAGATTCGACTAAATCGGCGGGGGTTATTATCGAACTGTGTAACATTTTAATGCGAGCGAAAGATATTGCCGACAATACATCATTTAGAGCGTCTTGTATAAAGACATAGGTTACCATTAATGATTCGCATAGATCTAATGTTTTGACTAGTGCTTCGAAAAATGCAAGATCGTCTGAAATGTACATGATAGATTGTTTGATTTTGGCAATATCCTTATTAAACGTTTCTTCGTCTATTTGAAGTTTCTGAACTGTTGCATTGAAGTTTTTGATTATGGAAGTCGTTACTGAAATTTGGTTCTTTAGTAGATTTTCGATTTGCTGTTCGTCATGTGTTATCTTGTTGATACAGTCATTAAAGTTTTCACCATCACTAGCGTCTAAAGTTCCAGTTATTGATTTCCAAATTGTTCCTATACCATTAATAAGTCCTCGTTTCTGCCTCGTGGAGTTGTAAAGTTTAGTGTGCGAATATCTCTTGATATTTTAAGTTTACTGTGTCAGATATTTGTTTTAGGAGGCTAATATGAGTTTGTACCTGAGGATTAAATACTGTCATACGGGTAGTTAATTGAGTGGATAGTATCAATTAATGTGTTCAAAATATTGTCATTATTGGCAATGGTATCGACGAAAGGGTGAAGGTCTTTGTAGACTAGTAGAGTCCATTTATCGTTTGATATTTTGACAGTTCCTTCTTCATCAAAGAAGAGTCCTACTGTGTTGTTTATGGGAGTTATTGAAAATTGGGACGCCACGATTGTTAAGAGTCCAATTAGTCTGAAATAAAGTTATTTTGTATTCAAAATACGGTTTTAATCTGTCAAAATTTACTTTTGTAGATTGATTCGTTTCGGGGTTTAGAAGAGTTGCAGAATTTTGGAAAAGTTCAGTTATCTGGAAAGGGCCATTAAATTTGTTTTGTGACTTACTTGAAATTTGGGATTCTTTTAAATATACCTTGTCGCCTATGTTATAAGTGGGTAGATTTTCGGGTACGTGTTGATCGAAACGTGCTTTGGCTTTTCCTTTTTGTTGTTCGGTTTGGGCTCGCACTAATTTTTAAAAATATTTCATACGGATATTAAGATCTCTAACGTACTTGCAAATGAGGTTCTTTTTGTTGTAAAGCGTTTCCGGTGGTCTACTTGACGTGTGACCAAAAATCAACTCATAAGGAGTGAAACCATGAGTCTTATTTTTGGTGTTGTTATATGACTGCGTATGGCAGAACATTAAACGGATGTTCGTTTGGATTTTCGGCGATATTTGCCCGGATCATTTCCGATAGTGTCGCATGGAAGCGCTCAAGGGAACCATTTGATTGTGGGTGACTTACACTAGAGAAGGTTAACTTTATTTCGTAGAGTTCACAGAGGTCTTTTACTAATACGTTATCAAATTCACGACCGTAGTCACAGTGAATTCTCAACGGGCTGCCGTAGTGTTGAAAATAAAGGATGAGCGTGTTAACTCGTCCGTGATTGTTAGAGCATAATTTTGAGTGGGATATTCAAAGATATCGATATTGACTCGCTCGAAAGGTGTTTTCGGCGTTTCTGTGATGACTAGAGGGGAACTCAAGTTTTTTAAGCATATTTTGACTTTTTGACAAATTTCGCATGACTTGATGAAATTTTCAACGTTTTTTGTCAAACCAGTCCAGTTATACTTCTCTTTTATTCGCCTTACTGTTTCCATTAATTCCGCGATGAAAATTGTTTTTGCCTTGATGGCAGTGTTCTAAAATCTGAGGTATTTCATCGTCTGAGGCTGTAGTTATGACGTTTTGGCATATTTTTAATTTAAGGTCTTTGTCTGCAAAGACATAAGAAAAAGTTTCAAGGATTGGGAGTTCTAAGTTGTTTTCGACGTAATGTGTGGTTTCAAGATCGAATTTATCTTGTGATTTGTAAATAATGTAGAACAGAAATTGTACGACTATTTCAGGATCAAATGGCAAGGGGATTATAAAGTATTTGTGGTCTTTAACTGATTTACTTGCGAAGATGTTGATGGAATTGTTTTCGAATGTGATATCTTCTTCGAAAATATCGTCCATGATTCGTTGGTGTATATCAGTTAACTTGTTTTGCCAGAAAAATGAAATAATTTGTTTATGGGATTTGTCCAGAAGTTGGGAATTAGTAGTTTCGATCTTTGAATAGTCAATTATTGATCTTGTTTTATATAAGTCAACAAATTTATTAAATTCGTTAGTAAGGTGTTCGTCAGTAAGTTCAGGTTTTGGTTCGGGTTCGTCTTCTGAGTCGCTGTCATTGAAGGCATGGATTTTTTACTGAAAATTCGCGATTTGTTGGAAGTGGTTTATTTTGATTCGCGAGAGAGCATCGGCGTTTCTGTTTATCTTGCCTGGTTTATGTTCAATTTTTTAATTGTACTCTTCCAGCTTCAGTCGCCATCTGGCAAGTCTACTGCCTGGATCCTTGATCGAGAAAAGCCACGTAAGCGGGCGGTGATCGGTGATTAAAGTAAACTTGCGACCAAATAAATAAGGACGGAAGGCTTTGACTGCCCACACAATGGCAAGCAATTCCCTTTCAACGGTGGAATATCTGGTTTCGGCGGCACACAAAGTGCGGGAGGCATAAGCAATCGGAAGGTCTTTTCCAACTGGGCCTTGTGAAAGGACTGCACCAATCGAGAAAGCGCTGGCGTCTGTGGTGACTGAGATGAGAGCTTTCTTTAAATCATTGAATGCTGCCTTACAATCGGAATCAAAGAAGAATTTAATGTCCTTTTAAAGCAGTTTTGTTAAAGGTTTGGACACTTTAGCGAAATTGTGAATAAATCTTCTATAGTATCCGGCCAATCCTAAGAAAGATTTGATAACTTTCGGGTTCTTTGGCTCTGGGAAGTTTTGAATACAACTGATTTTTTCGGGGTTCGGTTTTACACCTTGTTGCGTAATTAGATGACCAAGATACGCTACCTCTTTTCTTAAGAACTCACATTTGTCGGGTTGGATCTTAAGATTTGATGTGCGAAGACGTTTGAAGACTTCGGTCAACCGGGAAATGTGTTCGTGAATTGTTGAGGAGTATACAATGATATCGTCCATGTATACTAGACAACGTTCATTTTGAATTCCAAGGAGGATGTTCTCCATGACACGTTGGAATGTGGACGGGGCGTTCTTTAAACCGAACGGCATACGAACAAACTCGTAATGGCCGTTTTCGACTAAAAATGCTTGAATGTTTGATTTCGTTCGTAAAAGATAATGCGTTGCCTTCTAAGAAAAATATGTCTTGTAAGTCTAGACAAAGGCTCGTAATCATATCTTCTTCTTCAATGTTTAAGTTATCTGTTCTGAGTTGTTGTCGAATTAATAAGTTTCTGGCAACTGGTTCAGAGTCATAAGAGTTGTTAAAATTGAAGAAGGGTTGTATTTGAGTAAAGGCTTCTATAGTGAAGTTGTCGAAATTAATTGTTTTTGGGATGGCGTTGGCGTTTATAACTGAAGTGAGGAATTCGCCATTTTGATTTACATATACCAAGGAATTGGGTAATCGGACTTTTTCTTTTTCGATAGTATGTAGAACAGCGTCGGTGTTAGCAAGGTGACATCGCAGTTTATATACTTTTTCGGTGCGGGGTTCTATAGAAATATAGTTCGGGAAATTATTGGGTTTTTGTGTGTTGGGAATTGTTGGAGATGCGATATCTGAAGAAGGCAAGTTACAGGAACGTTTGTTCCGGGAAGTTTACGTTCGGATTCATGTCGTCTAAATTCATTGTTTGTATTTGTGATGTGGTGTTGGTTGTTATGTCCGGTGGATGAACTGGATTTGGGAGAGAAAGAAAATCCTGATAGTTTTGAATTTCTAGTGGGTCCAAATCATCAGTTTGTTCGCCGAAGTTATCAGCAGTATGATAACTAGTATTTCCTGTGTCGTATGAATAACTATTATCTGTATAGTAGTCGTAATTTCTTTGATTATCAGCTGTATGATAATCCTCATATGGGTGATTATTAGCTGTATAATAATCGTTGTAATCATCGAAAGAATTTGTGCAACTTAAATGATGTGCCCTGTTTGGATTCTGGTGGAAATTAGGGTTCTTCTGAATCACTGACTGACGAGGTTGTTGCATATTTTATATATTGATTTTGTCTAAAAGGTGACTGATTTTTCCTGAAGGTTGGCTGATTCTGCCGAAATTGTGGGGGTTGATTTTGCCGAAATTGTGGAGGCTGATTTTGCCGAAATTGTGGAGGCTGATTTTGGGAACCATTATTAGCGAAAGGGTTTGGTCTCATATAGTGTTGTTAAGGTTATTGTTATTGTAAATGGGTGCTTGGTAATTTTGGGAACGACATTCGGACGCGATGTGTCCGAATCTACCGCAAGATAAGTACTTTTTATTTGGAGGATTAGGCCTTCAAAAAGATTGGTTGGGCCTCGGGGGAATTTGTTTCGTAGTTTTCTGGTTCTCAAAGTACGATAACTGTAGTTCGCGTCTGATTCTTACATTGGCTTCTAAAAGGTCTTTAGGGTTACCGGCACGGATGCTTTGTCCGAGACGTGGTTCTAACCCGGTTAGAAGGGTGTTAAGCGACATAGGGTCTATTAGACTCGTTTGTGCTACCTTTTGGTCTGCGTTTAAATTGGATGCCTTTTGAATATTGGCGTGCATTTTTGCTGTGAGGACCTGTAGTCGGTTGTAGAAAGTAAGTGGTGACTTGTTGGATAGTTGCTGAAGGCGTTGTAGATCTTGTATCAGGGACGTCACATCCCTGGAATCTCCAAAATGAAGATTCAAGAGTTGTTTTAAATCTAAATAAGTCGCGGGGCTATGCTAATTTATTAGTTGGGCCGCTCTGCCTTTTAAATTATTTTTGATATGGATAAGTAAAAGGTATCTTTGATCGACCGTCGACATGTTGTAAGCACAGTCGCACGCATTAATAACTGTTCCCAAGGAGATCTGATCTCCTTCGAACTCTGGGACGATGGAGAATATTTCGGATAGCCGATAGGGCTCAGGTTCAGAGCCGTCTCTCTGGGAAATTGTTGTGCCATTTTTAAATTTATTAAATGGGAGAATTGAAAAATTGTTTGAAAAACTCAGCAAAAATAAAATTTGTTCAAAATAAATGTATAAATCGGTTAGAGTGCAATAAATTTTTCAAATTGTTACGAAAACAATAAAACAAAACATATAATGGAGGAAAATAGTTAGAGTACACTATTTGCAAACAAAGTATGGTAAAAGAATAAAATAAAATAAATCGAGAAATTAAAAAATATAAAGTACAAAAATAAAATTGGTATGGTTAAAAAATATGGTTCGGGTTTTTTGGTCGTTCGAACAGAAAAATGAAATAAAAAATTATTGGTAAAATTAAAAATTGCGAGATGATTCCTGTTTGCACTCACATTAAATGGAACATCGATCCTGCCGTGTTCTGCAGTTGTAGTTAGTTGCCTTGTTCTACGGTTACAGTTGGGACGTCTCGAGAGGTTCTTTCTTCGTTTAAGGGATTAGGATCCGCCGCTACCAGATAAGCTCGTTCGCCAGTTCTAGTAACGTTCTGGAATCCTACTCACTTCTTTTCAAAATGACTTTTTAAAAAAATATATTTATTAAATAACAACTGTAATAACTTGATAAACTTGAGTACAATAATATTAACACTAGAAGTAAAAGGAATCATCTGCCGGACTGAAGGTCGTGAATAACAATTTATAAGAAATAATGTGCTGCCTCTATATAAACTTGAACAATGAAAAGGAAAGAAATTCTGTGAAGTCAAAACAGCAGATGTGTAGATTTTATCTATACGAGACGAAAGTAATATAATATGAAAGATTAAAATGTGAAATAAGATATACTACGTGACAATTTGAATAAAAACTATAATATTACATTATGAGAAAACGGTGTTATGTGTTATGAATTATAATGTTATAAAATATAATATTAGAACTTATTATTTTAAAGAGTGTATTAAATTCCTATATAACATATATATATATATATATATATATATATATATATATATATATATATATATATAGCTTTTATTTCGCATAAAATAAAGTACCAATGACCGGCAAGACAGGTCTACAAGGCGGAGGCATACCTGGAAACATATTACATAAAGAAACACACAAAATAAAACGAAACTCGAAAGAATCTGCTTTAATTTTATTACTTGAAAGCGATTACATTGTAGTAATTCAGTAGAATTCAGCAGTTCCTGGTGGCCGGGAATCAAGAATGAAATTAGTAATGGTCATGTTTTTTTTGTATTACTTTCTATCGAGATAATTCAAAAATTTTTCCCTTGGTTTCTGTTATGACTTTAATGATAAATCACATTTCTTTGACCTTTTGGCAAACGCATTATCTTATAACAAAGACCTAGGAACGCTGGTGAAGACAATATACAAAACATTTGGAAATTTTCTATATACTTCGCAGGCATATGGGTAGTATAGTATAATATAATTAATTCTATTAAATGTATTTTCGTCTTATTAAATCAACGAGTACCAAGCTGATTTGTTTTTTGAATAACTGTTAACAATTCTGTGATTACAAGGCGTTTAGTCTCACCAACTCCCGGTCTAATAGAAAATTAAGAAACAACCATACATATTTTACATAAATATAACGTAAGCCAGGCGCCGAGAAAAACATAACCCACGGTCAGAGAAACATAATATCAGATGGACATATCTAACTGTGTTTAAGCTCGGTTCTGATTGGTTCTTGTTTGCGTCGGTCAAGTAACGTCTAGCTATTGCTTGCAGCTCTAAATAGGGATACATGTCTTATCCAGGTATTTCCTCAATGGTGACAACATATGTCGAGCTCGAAATTGCATTTCGGGGCTATCGTACAGAGGGTGTTAAGCATAGCAAATAAAAGGTGCTCATTCTGTATTATAATTAATTAGCTACCAAGCACCAAACAAGTTTGATGTAAGCAATGAAGGATTTTAGGTTTGCTTGCCATATACCAGATAGGTAGGCAATTAATGTATACAGCACCTTTTATTTTTTGTGTCCTTTACCTTTTGAGTAAGTACCTCACAACACCAATATGCTATTTATTGTATAATGTTAATTTGTTAATTATTTTCTACTTTTTAGTTCTACTTTAAAGTCGATAAATATATTTAAAATACATTTGAATTTAGTTCTTTAATTCAATTGAATAATTGTATTGCCATTGACTTTGGGGTCTCAATTACACCCATAAACGTTTGGAATATATATACTTTCCCGGAAGTGTTATTTTTTCTCAAGAAGTTCTAAAATCTACAAAGAAGACGCCACAACCATAATCCAGAAAACAACTTGCATATTTATATATGGTAATAATTCCGTGGGTTCAAATTAATTAAAGTTTAAAAAAACTGACATTCACTTCACTTTCTAGAACTTTTATTCAGACGTAAACATCAAATATTCTCAACAGCTGAATCTAATACAATAACATCGAGATCATAACAATAGGTAAGCTCTACCAACTAACTGCTGAAATAAATATATTATATAGCGCACGCCGCTCTTTCTGGTCGTTCAACCTTTGTTCGCACAGCGTCCAGATTGATAGTTCTTGCTCATTTTGAAGACTCTAGAAATTGATGTCTTTATGTTCTTTGGGATGAATACTGTTGCTTTCGCCAAGGACGAAGTGGATAAATTTTATAACACTGCCCTCCCTTTAATTCTGATCGTCCCGATCAGAAACATCCTCTCCATGGTAGGGAGCGAGTTGATTTAAATGGACCACCTTCAACTAAGCCCTGGGGTTTCGATGAATGCGGTAGACGACGTCATTAATCCTCTTGACCACCTTGTATGGAACATCCCAGGCGGGTGTAAGCTTTGGAGATTTACTCTTGTGCCGTTGGGGGTTGTACAGCCAGACTTTGTACCTCTCTTAGAACCAGACTGAATTGGCCTTGATGTCATGTCGTGTCTTCATCCGGTCACTGGTGGCCAACATCTGCGTTCTGGCTAATTCGTAGCTTTTTTCCGAATAGGACCCTGGCTGGAGTCAGGCCTGAAATATTATGTACGGCTGAGCGATTTGCCAGCAGGAATAAGGGAATATGCTCATCCCAATCACGCTGATTATTGCTGACGACCTTGGATAGGTGTTGTTCCAAGGTCTTGTTGGTTGGTCTTGGTTTCTCGGTCTTCAGTGCTTTCCAAAACTCGCTTGAGCATTCCATTCTCTACTCTTAGAGAGTCCCATTGGCCCCATAACGATTTCAGCACGGCCGAGTATCTAGCTACCTCGTTCCACCGCGGCCTGGGTCCCCTCTCTTTTTGAGTGACAGGATTCGTTCGATGTTTGGATCAGCCATTTGGTCCTGAATGCACTGTTCCGTTGTCCAGTCTTCATTGGCCTGCACTCTCGTATCTGTTTGATGGAGATACCCTCTCGCTGTTTCGTTTTCAGACAATGTCCTCATTCTGCTCTACAGGGTCTTCTTGATAGGGCATCGGCATTATTATGCAAAAGACCGGTACAATGTTCAACTTTGAAATCGTATTGCTGTAATTTCTCCATCCACCTGGCCAGTTGTCCTTCCGGTATCTTCATGTCCAGCAGCCATTTGAGGGCGGCATGATCTGTTCAGATTAGGAAATGACGACCATACAGGTATGGGAGGAAATGGTCTATTGCCCTTTTTACTGCAAGAAGTTCTTTTCTGGTGACGCAATAATTTCTTTCCGGTTTCGAGAATCCACGGCTGTTGTACTCGATTACCCTCTCTTCACCATCTTGCACCTGGGATAGGATGGCCCCCAAAGCTGTGTTGCTGGCGTCTGTGTCTAAGATGAACTTGCCGGACTGCGTAGGAAATGCTAGCCAGTTGTCTGTATGATGTTTCGCAGTCTCGAAATCATCTACTTTGGTTTTAAGAGTATTCACGGTACTTTTTTATGGTCTTAATGTCATCATTTATTTCTTTTATGTATGACGCAACTATTTGCATTCTTTCATTAACTGTTTCATTAACTTTCGACACTCTTTGCATTAATTGTTCAAACTGCAGTTGTCTTTTTGCTTCTAATATTTTTAATTTATTTTGCTTTTCTTCAAAAATTTTAAATTCATTTTGTCTTGTTAATTTAAATTTCGAGAACAATCCTTCCATTAAATTTTGTTGTTTTTCATCTATACTAGTCACAAGATTCTCTAAATTCAATTTTACATTTTTCATCAAAAGATACCTTTGATGAATTTCCTCTTGTTGTTTCACCTTCTTCTCGCGTTTTCTCAGGATCTGAGTTATTTTTTTATCTAGTCCCTCCGTAACCTGTTTGACTATTTTTTTGATAGTTTCGTCCGTTATTTCCATGCTTCGGGTTTCCATAAAGTAAATTACGATTTTAACTGTACTTAATCCTGCACTTCTGATTGCCAAATTGTTACAAATTCTGTGGGTTCAAATTAGTTAAAGTTTAAAAAAATTGACATTCACTTCACTTTCTAGAACTTTTATTCACACGTAAACATCAAATATTCTCAACAGCTGATTCTAATACAATAACATCGAGATCAGAACAATAGGTAAGCTCTACTAACTAACTACCGAAATTAATATCGGCGTACGCTATATCTTTCTGATCGTTCTACCTTTGTTCGCACAGCGTCCAGATTTGATAGTTCTTGCTCATTTTCAAAACTCTAGAAATTGATATTTTTATGTTTTTTGGGATGAATACTGTTTTTACGTTGCTTTCGCCAGGGACGGTGTGGATAAGTTTTATAACAATATAAATACTGAAATTAAGTATTATTACTTGATATTGAACAAACTTGTAATCATTCAGGTCAGGGTGGTCTTTATAAATAAACAGTTGCTGTAAAGTTCGTACAAAGAGTAGCAGATCTATAAATTTTGTGGGTTTTTAAATTTAGTTACGGAGTCCCATTTACAAATTAATATTATAAATGCTGTAAGACCTTCAAAACACTCTTCCAAATTACGCAGCCTCCTAATATTACTTACACACAAAGAGAGTTTCCAGAATTGAGACTGGGAAATTTGCTTAGTTGGACTACCAAAACGATGCCCTGGAGACTTATCTAACTTGATAACGTTTGTCTTTGACTATCTTTGTCAGACTGTATCACCCATATAGGAGCAGAGGCTCGTACACACAAATTTATATAATTTCTTGTCTGCAATTTACATTTGATTTAGTTCTAATTACGGCACGGCATGCGGAATATTTACGTTATTGTCTGCCTATTCCAATCAAGACTCGAAAACCGGAATAGTTCTATGTATTAATTAGAATTTCTGACTCTGCTCTTATTGCAACTGGGAGTCTTTCTCACGTAAGAGGAGGTGCGAAACTGCAAAGCTGTTTGCTTTGCAATTATATGGAACCGTTATGCAATCATGACGATGTGAGCAAATAGTGTTACGATTTTAGGTTTTACAAGCTAGAAACATAAAACAATAAAATGATTCATATTTCTTAATCTGAATCCTGAATGGTTTATTGCACCAAATTCAGAAGTTAAACATAAATGTGATTATTTACGTTAAACATAT
The DNA here is from genome assembly GCA_034190945.1 of Octodonta nipae. Classification (NCBI taxonomy): domain Eukaryota; kingdom Metazoa; phylum Arthropoda; class Insecta; order Coleoptera; family Chrysomelidae; genus Octodonta; species Octodonta nipae. The sequence continues at coordinate 59,542,326 of CM067221.1, forward strand.
TGTCTTAATCAAGGTTTATAGTATAATGTGAGCTGTTATAGTTCTTGAGAACCTTCGGTGTTTGAACTTTGTTACAAATATTCATTTTTATAATCGAATATTTTGTGCAGTACTTGGATGTGTTATAATCTCATATGTTGTCGAAAAATAAGTGGAAAATAATGTGCATTGGACAGATAATTAGATCTTCAGTTGATTTATATAATAAATTATATTATTTTAATGGAACAGTAAATTTTGAAATTTAAACCATATTTGCAAATGAACGGTTTAATTCAGTATGTAGTATTTTTTATATTACGACTTGAGTTAGAACATTAAAATGCTCATAAATTTCTTTAAAATCATAAAATTTAATTTTAGAGAAACATAACGATTAAACATTATAAAAATGTAATATATAATCGGGATTTTTAATTAGAATATAATAAAACAATAACCATTATTACTATTACTAATGTAATTTTAACACAAATATTTGACTATAGGTATGGGACGCTGAAGAGAATTTTGTACAGGAGAAAAGAAATGATGGCCGAGAACCAACTGGTAGCCCCAAAGACAAATGACACACCGTCCTGACAAAGTATTTATTTCGCATTACAGAGGGTCACCTGTGCATGAATCAGACCCCGGATAAAATTCGCCAAACGATTTTACTAGGTAAATTACTTAGTGGACGTCAGATCCTGCTGCCGGAAATGAGACATCTGTGCTGCCAGTAAGCACTCGTAAGCGCGTACTAAGGGCAGAATTCAGCAAAACAATGTGGGTGCCCTTTTGAAGGATTTGCTATTGATGCCACCGATCCATTCCTCGAGCCTGTTGGTTTAAAGATTCAGCACCTATTCAATGCGGGACTGGGATGAACATATTTTCCTATTCCAGTTAGCATATCGCCCAGTCGTCCATAACAACACAAGACGGACAGAGCCAGAATACTGTTTGGAAAGCAGGAAATTGAAATTTTTTAAATTGATATGTTTACAATTGTATTTTTGTTCATATAGTTTCTTGATTGGCATTGAGAACGGCGTTTAACCTACACCCCTGAACTAACATTTTGTGTACCGGGAAATTTTAAATAAGCAAACAATAACAAAAAAATATTAAATTAAATTTACTAGTTGGTTTAAAATTTACAATTTTTCTAATTATAACTGTTTTATTAATAATGTTTTGCCTGTACTTTGACTACTTAATGTTTTATAATGTATGATTTAAAAGTATGTTTTGATAAATATATTTTTTTAAGAAATTTATTTATGAAGAATACAAATACATTTTTTTCATATTTTTAAAACAATGTGTTTAAAACGTAGGTATTAACAAAAATAGATACCTGTTCTTTATCACCGAAACTACCGAATCTAAGATTTTGAATAAGAAATACAAATATAAGCTTTCACTTAAGGTTTAGAGCAAAATTAAAGAAAATAAAATATGAAAATATGTTTTAAGTGACATAAAAAAAATAAAAGTATTGTATGTTCAAAATATTTTTTATCAAATATGTATATTAAAATATATATACAAAATTCGATTCTTTATCTTTGAAACTACTGTGCCCAGAAAACAATGAGAGTATAAGGCCTCAGGGAAATTTTAGAGAAAAATACAAATATCGTATACTTGTATTTATAAAACAATTTGTTTAGAAGATATTAAGCAAAATGTTTTAAATTTGACCTGTTTCGCCCTTAATCTGCGAACCAACTGAGTTTAAAATTTAGAAAAAATTTAATATAGCGCCCCATTCACAGTTTATCGGCAAATTTACAAATTAAATAAATATTTCAAAATAATTAAGTAATGCGTTTGATTATTTTGACCTAGCAGATAAAATGTAAATGGTGGTTGTAAGAAATAAAAGCGTATATTCTTTATAATTTAAAACGCATATTATTAAGGAAAATATGGCAAAATCTATTCATTGCCTGCTGGTATTCGAAACTATTCAGCAAAGAATTAGAAAAATAATCCAAAAAAAATTAACCGAATTTTGAGGGCAATCGAAAAAAAATATATATATTATGAGATATTTAGTTTACAGCAAATCTGAACGGTGGTACTATATGCGAGATATTCCGACCCAAGACAATTAATTAATGAAAATTTGACCAATTTGTCGAATGATTACGTGTCACATAACAGCTAAAAAAATTGTCGCAAAGGTAATTCTTAAAGTTTTCATATAAATCTTCGGTCTAGCTTTCTCTGTTTATGCAGTTTTTGTCAAAATTACTTCCTTTTGTATATAAATCGCAAGCATTTATTACTCGTTTTCTGTGACAATAGATTTTGTATTGATTCAATTTGAAAATTCGATAATAATGAAAAATTTTGAAACGTGCCGTTTTTCTTGAAGAAGGTACACCGCATAACACAAAAAAAGTATAATTAACTAAGAAGTAATATTAAAACTTTACTACTTAGTTAATTATGCTAGGTGTTTAAAATAGCAAAAACACTAATTTTGGCAGTTTTTGTGACTTCTCAGCAACAAAATAGAAATAAGTATCAAAGGTAAGTGTGTTGTATCCGCATTTTTAGAATTTTACTAAATGAGATGTTGATCGATAGGATTGGTTAATTAATAAATGAGTTATTCGCGAAAAATGTGAAAAAGGTGCATTTCAATCACTCGTAACTCTTATCTAAAAAAAATTAGAACGATAAAAAAGTTTCAATTACCCATCGAAAATAACTTTTCAAAATTTCAACTTCATGGCTTTAAAGGTTTTCTCACAAATGTATTTTTTTATCGAGAGCTCTTAATTTTTTGTGATGTTTACAACCCTCCCATTCTGCATCAAAATACCTTTTTATAAATTTGAATGGAACATAGTAATTATCAAATTTTTCGGTAAAACTCATCATATATTAATATTATTTAGCGTTTGTTCTATTATCTGTAAATTTAATTTTGGTATTGGGTAACTCATAAATATTAGTAGAGGGAGATCCTGGTTTTCCCTCAAGGTAGTATAAATATAGCAAGTCTACAAATTGACATGAAGTGTAAAATGCAATTTACATTATTTACGAGGGTAAATCAAACATAAAAGGTAATTTTTGTATTCTGCTTATAATGCAGTTTCGAGCTAGATTATGTTATTTGAAGTAGATGTTTGGTTTATGGACACAGGAGAACCAGCCGGGTATATGTGTATGCTTGACTTTGTCGTCAATACCTATTGTATGTTGTGTTGTCAGTACAGAGTGCAGCCATGACTAAGCTAGGGGTACAATCGTCTATTGTGCAACAGATTATCATAAAGTTTTTAACTAGTAAAAGCGTTAAAGCCTCAGAAATTCTAACTCATTTGAAAGCACAGTTTGGGGATAGTAAACTGTCTCGTGTGTGAGAAAATTTAAGGGTGTACGAGAATGATAACCATGATCGACGCACAAGGGCAAGCCTAACAGTTGACAATGCCAATATTGTTCGACAGCCTATTAACCTTGGAAGAATTTCCTCAGAATTGGGTGTCAGCTATGTAAGTGTTCAATCAATTATCATTGATCAACTTGGTTTCAAAAATATTAGTGCTCGATGGGTTCCGAGGTTGTTGACTGTAGACCAAAGATCGTTAAGAGACTTCTAAATAGATTTCAGCAAGAAGGGAATGCCTTTTTGAAGCGCATCGTCTAAAGTGGCGAAAAAAGAATAAAATTCAGAACTCGCCCCTCATCTGGAAAAGTCCTTGCCACGATTTTTTTTTACTGATAATCCACATCCACTGTACGGATTACTACTGCCAGTTGTTAGCGTTGGCAAAAGCCGCATATTTGAAAGTAACCAAGGAATATATTGCAAGAAATGGGCTGGGAAGCCCTCGAACATACTCGTTATAGCCCTGACTTGCCTCTGAAAGAATCACCGGGAGACAAAAATTTGGAATAAATGACGAAGTCGAGGAACACATGCGCAGTTGGCTTGCAACTCGCTCTCAAACATTCCATGAACAGATAATACTGAAACTCAACTCCCCGTGGAAAAAGTGTGTAGATCACACACAAGGGTATATTGAAAAATGCTAAATCGATCATTTCTGTAAAATGTTATTCAATAAATGTACGAAAAAATTTCATTTCCATTTATATATGATTTACCCAAAAAAATGTTTTGCTGATTTTAATTGTGAGAGTTTTGAAACAAAGTCTATCGCAGTATCAGCATTAATTTATTCGAGGATTTTAAAAGCAAAAAACTTTAGACAGGAAATAATGAGTCAGAAAATAGAATATCAAAGTCAACAGTATAATTAAGGCAAATCATTAATAGTAATGTACTGCTTCTCCCAGCAGTACATTTTATTTAATTGCAAATACCAAAATGCAGTCTTTCAAACTGATTTGATCTATAATAAAACAGAACCAAAAGTAAATTAATTTCTGTGGGATTGCACTGAAAAATCTAATAATTAATATGTTCCTTTCAGATGGTTAAAATATTAATTTAGCTCAAATGGGTGCATTGTAAACTTCACGTAAAATCAAAAGCCCTGGAAAAAAATAAGATTTGCAAGAAAACCTTGTGAGCTGTAAATTTGAGATTCTTACCACTTATTTACGTCGTAGAAATTAAAGCTTCTGCCGGGTTTCAAAATTTCAACGTATCTTATACAATAACTATGGACGATTGAAATAAAAATAACTCAATAGATAATTATTCAATCGGCTATATGAACCTATCGTTTAGTCGCTATCGAAATTACGTATAAAACAAACTTACTTTTGACACTAGAACTTTTCATTCAGTTGCTTAAAAATTACAAAAACTGCTAAAATTGCAATTTTTGAAATTTTAAACACTGCGTAGAATTAATTTAGAAATAAAAATTTGTTAACAACAGTGTTTATGGGATATTCTATAAACATTCTTCAAAAAAGCCAATCAAACACCTGTGGATTTTTTTTGCAATTGAAAATACTAACTTCACTAGACTAAAGGTACGATTATTTGATCTACGAAGATGCAATTGGGTACAATTTCAAAATTGTTTTTAGCTCTTTCCTTACCACCCTTCTTTAAGGTGAAGTCTTCAAGCAGTTCTACATTTCAGCCTCGTTTTTGATGTTTTTTGTACGATGACGTATGAACTATATTTTTGTGATAATTTATATGAGTACAAAACGCAATGGGAATTTATATAAGAACTCAGTTTAATTTGGTCTCTTAATAAAGTTTCGTGGGTTTATTACCCAACATTTTTAAGGAAAATTTGTAAACAGTTATTTAATAATTTTGCCAAGTTTTTTTATAAAAATACACTCTTCGAGGTGTCATTCCTTTATGCCCTGATTCTCTCGAAAATCCTAGATGTCGGTCTTACATCTCGCGTCTTCAAATATAAAAATACAGTTCTCCTCTCTACTAAAATTTATGTATATCAGTGCATTCAATTAAATAGTTCATATTTTGTGAAAATTTAAATGTAAGAAAAATGTCTTCACTTATACAACAAATAGAGGGTGAGAAGTAACAAACGATTTTCAAATTTTGCCGATAAATTTATACAAAACTTTAAACTGAATTATTCTTGTTTCACTTTTTTAGTAAATGATTTTCGAGATTCAATTTATATATTGTAATGAGCTATTTTGTTAATAAAGGTATAATAATCTCTTCTGATTTATGAAATACATATAATGGGACTATATTTACAGCTCGGCTTGATAATAATTCATTTTCGGGATCACAAATTCAATATAGTTTCAACGTAATGCACTACGATAGTGCGATTTGTTATGAATTAGTAACAAACATGTAATAACTTATTCAAAATCGGACAACAGCTTTGTTACCTTATGGAAAAAGTTAACTCTGACAATGCTGATAAATTTGTCAATAAAATTTGTTCAAATATTCTAGCACAAGTACAATTTTAGTATTATGGTAATCAGTGTGTTTTTAATATCATCCATGGACTAAATAGCTTTGTGAATGAAATTAATTACACGATATTGTGTGCTATGTTATGTAGTACCCTTGATTATTTCATATACTGAAAATACATCATTTACAAATATCTGTATTTAATATCTGGTCTGATGCTAGTATCAAATACTCTGGATTGCAAACATTTGTATATTTACGATACAGGGTGGTCTGAAATAGAAAAACATATTTTATACAAAAAAATTTCAAATTGTAAATCTTAGACATTATGTATAATATTTAAGTGTTTTAATGTAAAATATACCTAAGAATAACAAGTAATGAAAAGCTATATTATGAACACAGTGTAGGTATATGCTTAGCATTAGATAGGTAATTATTTTGGAGATTGTCACACAGATGATTTCAATTTTACCTCCTGTTATTCTATTGAAATAAAAAATGAGATTAGAAAATTAATTTATATTGGTCATTGTTTGACTTTTATCTAAATTTTACTCTGAATATAATTTAGTTTCCCTGAATATAAGTGCGTAGAGTAAGGTTAGGGTAGCTAATATCAATTTTTTCATGTCTGTCAAATGACACACCTAATGTATCAAGAAGAGAAAAGTGCCTAGGGTTTTTTAAAGCTTGTTTAATATTCTAAGTATGAAATGTTTGGAATTTCCTGAATGATGGATTGCCATAGCTTGATGACGACCTGACCATTAAAAATGTGCTTTCATCTAGACGGGTGTCCCGCATATAACGATGGGCAAGATGAAAGACTGGAATTGACGGAAAAATTGATAGGTATTTTAATTCTATTTTTTATTCAAAAATGCGTTCAGAAAGGTATAAAAAGTCAGTATAAAGTTGCAGGAACAGCTCTATAAGGGGTAATATTGTGCTAATTCGACTATATTTTTGGGAAAAAATTAACAGCGAGACCGATATATTATAAAGAACACTATAGATCGGATATCGTTTATAGTCGTGGCCCTACATCCTACCATCTCTAAATTAACCAAAAATACAAAATAATCCCACAAACAACGAAATTACTAAACTGTTGATTGATAAAAATAACTACCTAATTAGAGACGTAATTACAATATATTGATGGATTCATGGTCTAGTTTTGAACAAAGAGTTCCTGCTCTTGGGTAAAGCCGTATTTCGTTGGTTTTGCATTCGGATCGTTTTTTCTAAAGTACTTCCGATGACTAGAAATGCAATGCATTTTATCATCAAAAATTTTTAACACAAGATCTCTATTTTTCAACGTAGATTCCGAATCCGCTATAAAAATATGCATGTTCCATTTGAAAAAAGCAACTTCCGGTCTCGAATGGAATAGAAATGTTGTCAGTTTTTAAAAAAAAGTTGGTGGCATCTTGTTGGGGGTTTACGGGCGGTCTTGAAAACACACACACACACCCACACCCACACACCCACACACACACCACACACACACACACACACGCACGCACGCACACAAGCACGCACGCACACGCACGCACGCGCACGCACATTCAGACGCACGCACTCACTCACTCTATATATATATAGGGTGCCGTTTCGCCCAAAATCTCATTTGGCATTTTCGAAGCTGAAAATCTGTAAACAGAATGTAGAAATTTAGAGAGTCGCTTTCTATTTATACGTTCGTAACCTGTATGATGACTGCTCAGATGCGGTGCCGTTACATATTTATATATATATATATATATATATATATATATATATATATATATATATATATAGATTAATGTAAATGAAAATAATATTTTATCTATAAATTAATGTTTGTAGATTGCCCCGGAAAGTTGGAAAGTTATGATTGCACCCGAGAGAAGATACTGTATATAGAAGTTAATTGACACTGTCAGCTTGATACTAAATTATGATTGATATTTCGAAGAAATTCTTAACCGTTCTAGGCTAGTGAGAAGGATCATACAGGAATTTATTTGAAAACTCTAAACTACAAAAATATAAAGAAATAATCCGAGACAAACAAAATTATAACAATTTTATAAGAAATATTTGGCATATCATACAGAAATTAACACATTATTGTTCCATATAAACAGAAGAACGGAGTTTTTAAATAAAGCCCATGTTTATAAGAAATAGATTTAGGTATAAAAAATAATGCCTTAACAATATAGTATCAAAAGTATATTAACAAAATGAAGTGGTATAAAATGAAGAGCATCATTATAAAACTGCAAATTTGTGCTCCAACACTTTATTGATCTAGTTGAGTTAATAGTAATAATGAAACAAAAAGCTTTATAAACATTTCTTGAGAAATGGTTTACCCATTCATCTGACTCGAAAAGTTGGGTTTTCTTGTCAATCAAAGACAAATTTGAGCAAAGTTCCTCTATTTCCTTAGATCCCACTACATAAAACATTCAGCCCGTGTGCCGAGATGGCGTGAAATATTCTTATTGAGTTAGCGCGAAACCTAAAAACAATATTTCATACTCAACCCCTTGTCGACTACTAACAAATACAAATTTCCTTTGAGTTGTACGCATTTTCTCTGAAACGATGTTTCTAAGGTTTATTTTAAACAAAACCTCTTATTTACTTTTCGTCTTCATTTCTTTTGGATGGCGTATATTTCTTTCGAGTTTTTGACATGTGTTTTGCTCCACGACAGGCCATTTGTTTCCGCAGTCTTTGCCTTCTTGATGAAAAGATATATGCGTTCATTTCCTTACGGAATAAGGAAAGCACCGGCTTCTCGCAGGTCGATATATTTCGTGCTTGGTTTTTGTTTACCATTTCATAATCAGACTTGCCGTTCTCGTGCAATATAAATAGATTAGTGGTCCAACGTTTTTATTTCCTCCCTTGAATTTTTGTCAAGTAAATATTTATCGTTCACTATTAACTTATCCTAACCGATATTATTTTAAAGTTAAAAAGTATTTATCTGTAAACAATGAACTGAATAGATTTATTGCATAAAGCATATAAATAGGCTTGAGTCGGTTTCTGCTCCATACTGTAGGCAATAGTGACACACAATAGTGACGATCTCAAAACTAAGTTGGTTTAAATGATGTCTAATAATTCGAGACCATGCCAATTCTGCATACCACAAAAAAAACTCTTTTACATGATAAACTATAGGATATTGAATTTAAGTTTTATGGCTACCTTAGGGTCAGAAGCGTGTATAATAGTTTTAAATAATTTAATACCACGAATAATTTATGATATTTCATATAAAAATAAGTTGAACATATAGATTTTTTAAAACTAATTGACAGTTTTATTAAGAGGTCATAAAAGTAGTCTCACTGTAATTATTTTTAGGTTTGCCTAGATTCGATGCACTTGTAGAACCTCGTGTGTTGTCTGTCGATCACAGCCTGTTTTCTTAAACTTCTTAAACTGCTGTATAGAGACTCCATAAATCGTTATGCTCGAACGAAACCTTAGAGCATATAATTCTAAAGGTAGCCTGCAATGTACAAATTTCGAGCCAAGACTAGAAAGGGAAGGCAATAAAGGGGGTAACTGGATATTTCAATTTGTGGGTGGGAGAAGCCAATGAACTGCATGGTGGACGTAGTTCATTGAGAGCAGCTCCCAATCGAGAGAAATTGCCTCTTGCTCTCTCTATTGTCCTCTCTTATTAGTCTGAGCAGGGTATTTGTGCATTGCAGGCTACAACCGTAAGTATAAGCTCTAAGAACGAAAGTAAACGCTATGTCACAAACGCAAAAATGCATTCGAAATCACAAAACATATTTACTTTTTATTCTATGGATTTTACACCATCGTAAGTCATTACAGGCTTGCCAAATTGGAGAGTTTCTTTATGCTTTGGCTACTGAATTATATTAAATAGTTGTTCCAATACGTGCGTAAGATTTGATTTGCCCGCCATGTTCGACAGTCATAATGACTATCGAAATTTGTCAGATGAGAGTTAGTAACTATGGACCATGATACGCTAGAATAAACGCGTTCTGATTGTTAAACACTAGTATCAAAATGCTGAATGTTGGGTTGCCACTATTCGTAAAGTGCGCACAATATTCGGCCGAAAGAATTTTTCTAATTCATCTACTATGAACAGAAAGAATATTCGAAACACGCAAAAATTTTGAACACGCGGTATGGCCTCATAGAGGTTGTCCACAATAAAAGATCACAGCAGTTTGCTAGATGATGTGGCCGAATGTCCAGAAACGTTGATTTGTCATCATGCTCAAGAATTGATCATTACAACATCCACTGTTCAGCGAATTCTTACTAAAGATTGATATCTACACCACCACATCTTATTTGCTTAGGTAGTCGGCAAAAATGCCGCATTTGGTGATTACAAAATCCATGATCAATTCATCAAAAAGCAATGCACCCAAACTGTGTCAGTGATTTGTGTACATGCGGCAGGAAATATTTCTTTCAAGATGAGAAAGGTAATGGATTAACGGAAAATAGTGAAGGTTATCGTGCAATGATGAAACAATTTCTTATGTCTCAATTAAAACATATAGCGCTTGACGAGCCGACGCCTGATTTCAATAGGACGGTTCCATATGTCACACGGCTTGTGAAACATTACCTGCTTTGCACGAGTTTGCTCCTAGTCGTGCCATTATCCCGATTTGGTGACCAGATTTGCCAGCCACGGTCTTGTGATTTAACATATTTGGACTGCTGACTGTAGGGTTATCTGAAGTCTATACCAACAAGCCCGCGGCACCAAAGCATTGAATACCAAAAATAGAAGCTGTATTAATGTTATTAAATTTTTTTTCAACAGAGTACGCATATGCCAGAATTAATAGTTATTTTGTTTCATACATATTACCTCAATGTGTATATTATTAATCAATAAATATTTCTATTTTTGCTATAGAAAACCATATTTTGTTAAACCTTAAAACTTTTCCTTTTATTGAAACACACATATTTTCAATATATCTAATACTTTTTTCATTTTCAGGTAAGTCATTAATTATACTCTACAAGGGCGGTAAGAGTAAACAACCGTATTAGACCATTTCAATCTCCCGATTCTAGCTTTCCTACAGTCAACTAATCGAGTTCGCTAACATGTTCTAAACAACAATTTTGGTAATAGTCACTAGAGACCCAAACTGCAACTACCTCGATCGATAGATATCTTCGTCTCCGCAACATCTAAACAATTACTCCCAAAGGAGCGTTTAGGTGTAATCGGTTCAAAATCTAATGGTGGCCCTTTAATTAGACATCTTAGATACTCTGCTTATTGCCGTCTCACCCTCTTGTGATTGTTTATGAAGTAGTTGTACGTAATGTTAGCGGTCTTGGATAATAATTATTTGGGTAGTTGTTCAATGGAGATAACGAACCCCATAAATCTGGCTACACGGAACTGAGAATTATAATTATATATTGTCTCAGTTTAAAAAATAAAACACAGTTTAATAAAATAAATAAACAGTGCCTACAAAAATTCAGGAACTCCGCAAAATATATACCAGTTGAATTTCTTTCGAACGTTTCATCTGCAACAGCTGCAGATGTATTCAGGGGTTCCGGGCGTTATTGATACCTCGTAGTCTCCTCGAAGCGAATAAGACTTATGAGTGGTGAAGGGATAGTATTATAGCAAATAGTGGGAGGCCACTCTGTCCTGAGATAAGTGAGTGGTCGAAGACTACGCGCCTAGTAGAGGGTTTCGGTATTCCGCGTTGCGTTGTAGAATTTTAAGCCTAATTCTCTCTTACTGAAATTTTTCTGGTGTATTTCAATGGCTTTACCTTGAATAAGGATGTGATAATAGGATGTACTTCTCAGATTAAAGTATAATCTACACTACGCTGTACGCTGCCGATATACTGGGCAGGCCATTTATTTTGAGGTAATAACTCGAATTGTTTCTTTTAATCCGAAACAAGTTTCACACAAAAGTTGTAGGGTTTCAAGCGTGTAATCAAATTGCCGATCTTACAACTACCCGTTTGGACAGGCAATGATTTTCTCCACAGAAAGCAATTTTTTCATTGGAAATATCCTAATTTTACTTTGGATTCAGATGGAAAACTGAAAAACAAACACACGAGTAGATTCTACTATTTCGTAATAGTTATAAGGTTTCTAATGGCCATCAAACGGCCCATATTACGACTTCCAGTGTGGATTGGAAATGAACTTGTCTGTCCGGAGGTGTTAAGTAAGGTAATAGACCTGACAGCACATTTATAATGCCAACTGAGATCTTGTCGAAATGTGTGCAAAATTCAAACATGAATAAAAATAGCGAACGGATTTACTCCGGATAAATACTTAAATACTTCTTCATATATTTTCACGCGTGAAACTCTACGCCTAGACACACACACACACACACATATATATATATATATATATATATATATATATATATATATATATTCAGATACTTTCCGGGAATTCATCCGCGTAGTTGATAACTGATCCCTGCCGGGATCGATGGTAAAATGACGACGTTTCGGCAGAGTCACATCTGCCCTCTTCAGGTCGGTTCGCATAATTCTCGTAGCCTTCTGCTTTCGCTTCTAGTTACTCGAGTAATACAATACGTATACATATATATATATATATAACTGGGGGTAGTATTTAGTGGGTAAATTGTCAAAAAAAAATAAACAACCTTATATATGTCATAACTCGCTTAATTTTGTAAAAAAACAAATTAAAGGAATTTTTAAGCATTTTAAAAACGTATTTATCAACTTTTCCCGAAAAATGCAACGTGTAATGGAACAAAAGTTTATTCATTCCCGGGCTTTTTAGGGTTCCGTATATACAATATACGGATACCCTTATAATATCACTCCGGATTTCTGCCTGTGTCACATCACAGCCATTTTCTTCTAAACTACTGGACGGAAGAGGTTGAAATTTGGTATCAATGTATAGTTTGGTGACCCGATCAGAAGTACATATCGTAAAAGAAAAAAAATTGATTTTAGGGGTACTTCTGGGGGGAAAAACTAAAAAAATCGACCGGGGAACCCCCTGATCTCCGAAACTACTGAGCCTAAAATTTTGAAAAAAATAGGAAATATAGAACGTTGCCCGAACTTAACAGGAAAAATAAGGAGAACCCATTAATATTAATTTTTTTGGGGGGGGGGGCAAATTATAGAATTAATCAAAATATAAAAATAAAAAAAAATCAAACGCATTATGTAATATATCAAATAAAAGGTCTCATTCTGAGGAACACAAATATATTTTTTTCATATTTAAAAAAAATATTTAAAAAGATATTAACGAAAATAAACTAAAATTTACCCATTCCCCCCCCCTTATCTCCGAAACTCTAAAACGTAAACTTTTGAAAAAAATAGATTTATAGGTTCTGACCTGATGTTTACTGGAAAAATAAGGAGAAATGTCTACTTTAAATTTTGGGGGGCAAATTACAGAATTAAATGGAAAATATAAAATTAAAATTGTTTCTAACCCATCATGTTATATATCAAATAAAAGGGCTCATTACGACGAAAACAAATATATTATTTTCATATTTTTAAAATAAATTAATTAAAAGATATTAACAAAAATATAAAAAAAAAATTACCCATTCCCCGCCCCTTATCTCCGAAACCATAAGCTGGAAAATTTTGAAAAAAAATTGAGGTATAGCCCCTCACCTGAACTTTACTGGAAAGGAATAACCCATAATATTTATTTTGGGGGGCAAAATATAGAATTAAATGGAAAATTAAAATTAAAATTGTTTCTAACCCATCATGTTATATATCAAATGAAAGGGCTCATTATGGCGAAAACGAATATATTTTTTCCATATTTATAAAATAAATAAATTAAAAGATATTAACAAAAATATAAAAAATTTTACCCATTCAGCTGGAAAATTTTGAAAAACTGGAAGTATAGCCCCTTACCTGAACTTTACTGGAAAAATAAGAAGATATAATTGTTTCTAACGGGTCATGTAATATATCAAATTCCCAGGGCTCATTATGACGAATACAAATATATTTTTGTTAATTTTTTTAAAATGAATATTTTAAAATATATTAAAAAATATTTTAAAAAATTACCCATTCTCCCCGTTATTCCCCAAACTCTAAGAACTCATTTTTTTGTTTATATGAAAAATGTGAAAAAAAATCCCTAATTCTATTATTTGGCAACCAAATAATAGAATTAAACGGAAAATAAATTATTAGAAAACCTCCATAGTAATTTTAGGAACAAATTATACAATTAAATGGAAAATAAAGATTCAATTTTCAAACGCATCATGTAATATATCATATAAAAGGCTCATTATGTGAATTACAAATATATCATATTTTTAAATCATTTGTATAAAAGATAATAACAAAAATATAAACATCGACTTAATTCCCACTTTTGAAACTACACTATTTAAATTTTGAAAAATATATTTTATTTATATTTTTAAATAATTTGAATAACAGATTTAATAATTTATAATTTAAACTTTGACCTATTTTGCCCTTTTTCTTCCAATCTACAGAGCCTTAAAACTCAGACAGTAGATTATAAAAGGCATCTCTGAAAGTTTATTAGTAAAATAAAACTCTAATGTTACTTTTTGGGGGCCAAATTAGAAAACTAAATACATATGTATGGTGATAAAAATCAAGCGAATCCTAAAGCAGATAAAATAAAAAGTCTATGTGTGGAAAATCAAAGTGTATATTTTTTATAAATTTAAACCGCTTCCTCTAAAAGATATAAGGGTAAATATAAGAAAATGCACTCATTCCCTGCTTGTCTGAAACTGGAATATTCGAATCTTGAAGGTGGTACGTAACTCTAAGTATGCGAGTCCAACTCGCACTTGACCTAAATTTATTTTCATATAATATTTTTCACTCCCGAGAAGGGGTAGCATCCCCCCTCCGGGAAAAAACAACCCCCGGTACAAGGTCAACTTTGAAGTAGAGTGTAAGTAGGAATTAAATCCAGATATTTAGGAAAATCGGTGCTGCTTTGACAACTTACCCAGTATTACTGGTTTTAGCCTTCATTGACTGGACTACTATTGTAATATGAAATTTATGTGTGAAAATTGTATATAAAGACATCCGTGAACCAAGTTTTATCTATGTTTTGCGTTATATAATTTGTTGCGATTTATTCATCATATGGTTAAATATAATAAAAGAATATATTATTAATTTAATCCCTGGCATATGGTATTTGTCTGATATTTATCTTATGGGCAACTAGCTTGGGAAACCCTGATATATCTATTGAGTTTTGATAAATGTTAATACAACATATCTTAACACAAGGTACATTTTGAAATAGAATTAATTCTCAAATAACATATTATAAACACGTTAGTTCCTCTCAAAATTTTGTGTTTTTATTTTATTTTCAAATCCTGACAATCTGGACTTACGCTAAAATAATTACATCTGCCCAATATTAACGTAAAATATGTAGTTTTTAAAAGAATAATTATTGATTTGTTATTGTGTTTTTGAAAACCCAGAAAATAACAATAATTAACTGAACGTAAATACAAGTAATATTTTATAACTCAAATGTGCTTTTGTTCTGCAAATACATAACAAAATAAGAGACTATCTAATTTTCCTCATGAGAATTGAATAAGTTTCTCGAAGAGAATTTACCACATATAACGCATATAACTTCTAAAGAATCGGTTTACTCCATAACCACACCTTGACAAGAAAATGCCAATTGGTAACTAACAAAGTGAAAAAAAAACATTCCAAGTTCTCTGTTCTAACAGTTGGACGTATTGTTCCATATTTGTGTAATTATATTCTAGCCAGTTTACAACTTTTCCACTGGTAACTTTTTATATAGCCCTCGGCACAAATAACACAAACTGTCATGGATTGCAGGATATTTTGTCGTCTCCGCAGTAGCATATTATGCAAGTAGGGTGCCTAAAAATCGGTTATCTCACTCAATGGGGACTCTCACAATAACTGCATTTGCAAGTGGGTAAAATAGGAGTATATATATCGAACGGAGTGCGAATGTTCGGAATACAGAAACTGTAATTTATAACTTTGAAACATTTAGATAGTGTGTTTGAGATTATACAGAGAAAGTTATTGGAATTCGAATATGCATTTTGAAAGTTGCAGATTGTGTTTTATGACATGAGTTCGATCTTAAAAAAGAGCAGTTCTAAGAAATGTAATCTGTTTTGAACTTTGTACATTTAATTTGAGTAGAATACGTTTTATCAGAATATATTCTTTTGCTTACGTAGTCAAAGTAACAAGAACAAATCGATAAATACCTTGCATTATATGAACGCACCCTAACTATAAAACAAGAAAAGAAAAATGTAATAACTCAAAGTTTAACCAGGATTTACCAATTAATTATGTAGAGCAAGTTATATTTGAACAAAGTGATTTGACACGAGATTTTAAGATTAGCTATACAAAAAGAAGAAAATCCTGTTCCAGTTATAGATGGGCAGGTCTGGATGGACACGAATGTCCGGACCTGCATCCCTAGTGTTAATGATGAATGTACATCCGACAGCAATTCGGACACAGATCCGCGGAGCTGTCGGAGTGGCAAGAAACGCATGCAATGGGCGGTACTGAATAGTTTAGATATGTGTAGGTTCGGAAGGACACGAATCCTTGGACCTGTGTGAATGAAGGATGTACATCGCTACCGATCGGCGGAACCTCTTGTTGATTACTTTTATGTTTTTTTTGGGCAATAACACCACAATAGAAATAAAACGACGTATATTGCAGGAATACCAAACGTTTTAAAGTCTATTCTGACTTCGTTGTCAATGGCTTTATATTTATTGATGTAGATTCCAAAATGAAAATTTGATTTATGTTGATATTATACTCTGGAGCGGCATCGAAGCATGCCATGAGCAGTACTGAGTCAATGATAGACTGGGACTGCGGATCGGACTGAGAGGAATGGTATTACCTATAGTTTTTTTTACCAATCCCCCGAAGCCACCATCATTACAGAAATTATAAAATCTTTAAATAGGTCCTCACTTGAATTTTACAGGAAAAATGTGGAGAAAATCCTGATATTAAGTTTGGGAGTCAAATTACACAATTAAATGTAACATAAAAAAAGCATTTTTAACCGAGTTCAAAAAGAAGGAGGTTCTCAGTTCGTCTGTATCTATATTTTTTTTTGCTTTTTTATGCTTGTTCACCGATTACTCGGAACGGCTTAAGGAATTTCGACAGTTTTACTCAGTTCTGTTTAGGGGGATAGCTAAGTGGTCCCATTTTTCATTAACATAGCTTGTACCGTTTCTTAGAAAATGGGGAAAAACTATTTTTACTTATTCTCATATACTCTATGTCTTGGTGGAGGCGCTGATATTATTAAAATTTGGAAAATTTTATTCGGAACGTGGGACAAATTGAAAAGAAATTGGATTAGTTCCGAGATATCCGAAAGTGGTCAGGTATTTTTTTCAATAACATAGCTTGTATAGTTTCTTAGAGAATGGGGAAAACCTTTTACCTATTTACTTATATGTTTTGGTGGATTCGCCAGTATTACAAGTTTTGTCCTGGTATTGACTGTTCGGACCTTGTGGTAAATTGTCAATAAGTTGAATTAATCATAATAAATGTCAGCTAATATGTATATATACTGTGTATTCATAAATCAATTTCTTTTATAATTAATAATTTTGAGAGAAAAAGTTATTTTTCACAAACAATTTACATGATCTAAAACGTACACAGTAATCATTCCATGTTAAGTTTTTAACTTGATTACAAATTATAGTATCTTCAGTTCTGTTAAGATGTAATTTAAAAGTTGATTGGAAATAAATCCAAATAAATGTCAGATAATCAAATTCAAGATGAAGATTCTCATTTGGTTTCTATAACAGTGTGTGTGTGTGTGTGTGTGTGTCGTCATAAGGTGAACTCAAACGGAAAACTTTCTTATGAATATTATTTAGAGAAAAAAATATTCTTCATAATCTTTTTTTGTTGCAAAGCTTATAGTTGGACCTATAAAATGTAGCATACAGAAATAAGGATAAAAATGAATTATATTTATACAGGGTGGATAAGAATGAATATTATGTAAGCAGTTAGAATGTTTGAATTTTCTTGAGCTATTATTAAAGTAATGAAATGGGTTGAAAAAAAAGTAGTTGCATATGCGAGATTGTGGAAATATAGCGTAGAATAATAATTATAATAATAATAGGGTAGAGCATGAGCTGTTGCATACATGGAGTACCTGAAATATGGGGCGAAGTCAAATTATAGTTGCACAGTATGATTCAAACAAGGTTAAAGAAATTTAAAAATGAAAGATGGGTTTAATGAAGAGAAAATATATTTTATACTGAGCTTTAAAAAATATGGTGAAAAAATGTTAAATAGGGTAACTCATAATCATGCACAGTATGATTCAAACAAGGTTAAAGAAATTTAAAAATGAAAGATGGGTTTAATGAAGAGAAAATATATTTTATACTGAGCTTTAAAAAATATGGTGAAAAAATGTTAAATAGGGTAACTCATAATCAGTTGCACCGATAGGATACTTGAAATATAGAGAGGAGCAGAGGTAAGTAGTTAAACTATAAAAAATTGTTACATAGTATGCTCAATAAACAGTTGAAGTTTTGATGAAATTTCTTGGAAATTAATGGATCTATATTTATACAGGGTGGTACAAAAATGACAAACTGGTTGGTCGAAAAGTAGGTGCACATACAAGGTGGTTGATATAGAGGATAGAGTTGAAATATTAAATAGTGTTGATAAAAAAATTGTTCTACATTATTTTTAAGATATAACATGAGCTGTTGCATATATGCAATATCTGAAACCTGAAGCAAAGTAACATTACAATTATAAAGTATGATTAATACATGTTAGAAAAAACTGCATATACGGGGTAGCTGACATATAAGGTGGAAACAAACTATATTTTAAGGATGGTTACAAAATATCTCTAAAAAGGTTATTTAGCGTAGTTATACAGGATGGTTAAAAAACTGATAGACCAGTAAGTTTTAATGGGTGACTAATTGGCAGCAATATATACAAGATAATTTAAATATAGATGGAAGTTTTAGCTACAGAATGCAGTTCTTAAAAATAATTAATAAAATTGTTATATAGGGTGGCCATCAATAGTTGCGGTTTCAGTAAAGGCAATATCGAAAAAGTTAATTAGATTTGAAAACTGCATCTAATTAAGCCTATGCGTCACTAAAAATTGTGAAATAAATTAATTTAAAAAAAACAACAAACGACTTCAAAATAAAATTAACTAAAAAGCACGAAATAATTTATGCTACAACAATTAAATACTTTTTATGACGTCGGTGACAAGTTGAACAGGAATCATCGATGTACTTCCCAAAATATTTTCACGTTCGATCGGCACCGACTTCATAAAAAGTATTTAATTGTTGTAGCATAAATTATTTCCTGTTTTTTAGTTAATTTCATTTTGAAGTGGGTTTTTTATTTTAATCGCATTATGTAATATATTAAGTTGTGAAAAGTTTCATTATATTTTTTTCATATTTTAAAACTAATTCGTGATAAAGTTATTAAAAATCGACCCATTACCTCCTATAGGTGCGAACTACTCATTTAAACTTTGGAAAAAAATGAGAATATAGGGTTTAACTTAAAATTTACAAGAAAAGTAAAACGCACATTCTAACATTAATTTATAACCTTAAATAGAAAATAAAACTTATAACGAATTAAATGAAATGATCCGTCATAAAAATACAAATTTATTACATTTGCATTTATAAAATAATTTGTTTAAAAGATTTAATAATTTATTATTTATAATTTGAGCAACTCTCCTCTTTATCTTCCAAACTACCGAGCCTAAAATTCAGATAAAATATTATAAAGGGTTTCCCTGAAAGTTTGCTATATAGGGAGAATCATAATCTTAATTTTTGGGGGCCAAATTAGAAAATTACATTTCAATATTTTTATAAAAATCAGGCGCATCATGTAGCATATGAATAAAAAGTTGTGTTGTAAGAGATAAAAGTGTATTTTTGTAAATTTAAAATACTTAGTTGAAAAGATATTGAGGAAAATATAGGAAAATGCACTCATACCCTGCTTGTTTGAAACTGGAGTATTAGAAAAATATATACTTTGTTTTACCTACATTGTATCAAATCTCAAAGGTGGTAGGGAACCGTTAGTATGCCAGTTCAGCTCGCATTTGACCAAATTATATATTTTATTTTATTTTCATAGCTGTACAGAACTAACATGTTTCCTTTTTATTTTCGTTCTAAAAACCGTATACTGCAGGATTCCTATAAATTTCTTCGCTACAAACAACTCAAAAGTCATTTAGAATATTGAAACCATGAAACATCTTTTACATGATTGTAACTTCATTTTTTACCTAACTGTGTTGTTTCTCTCTTGCTGATCTCCAAATTTCATCACACTCTGTTCTATTTGAAACGCAAGTTCAACCCACACTCTAACATTCAACAAAAAAAACTTAATAACTGTAGGAAATAAATGGAGTCGTCAAGACAACATCAGTGTTCTCGCCCCAGCTTTTGTCTCCTCTTAGACTCATAATTCTTTTTGAATACACTCGCTGATGAAAAAGTGTTGTACGAGTAGAAAGTTCTTTATTAAGTCTAGTGAAAAATAACTTCTTGTATATAGTTTTCACTCAACACGGAGTCGAAAAAGGAGGGTAGCTGGGACTTATTAATTCCTAATGAAAACTTTTGCGAGATACTTTGCTTAATTAGTTTTTCTTTTTGAAAAGTTCGGAATTTAAATTTTCAATGGCATCCTATGTAAGGTAAGCCTCTAACTTTAATGAAAGAACTTGTCGCTCTATAAATTATCTAGTTTTGGGACAGTTTTGTTGCGAAATTTCCCTATTTGTATATCCTTGTGACCTGGAGAGTGTAATAAAATACGTTAACTGTTAAATGTTCCTGAAATAGGTTGTCGTAAAACACGGACGGAAGTTTACATTTAATATTTAACAAATAAAATTCAGAAACAGGAGTAGGCAAAATATTCATGTTGAGTAGAAAATTATTACTAATATTTATAAACACAAATAGTTAGATAATCGAAAATCTAAGTATAGTTCCGAAGGGCAATTTGTGAAAACTGTACAGAACACTAGGTGCCTTCTTATAGAAAATTAATATCGAATGATTAACTGAGAGACAGTAAGTCTACGGATTTGTCAACTGCTTTTCCTGTATAACATATTTTGATTTTTATTGTATGATACTTATCTGTGTAAAGTGACGTTTCGATTTCTTATCAGGAATATCTGTTGAATAACAATTATGTTTCTGAAGCAATTTATAGCACTTTTAGTTCCCTAGACTTTTTAGCAGTTGCCAAATTCCTAAACCTAATTCAAATAAGAATAAAGTAAAAATATCTCCCCGTAAAATTTGAAAAAGAAAATCCGTCATTACGGTATGTAAACAATTCGTTATATTAAAAGAATACCTATTATTAAAAAATACATTTCAAGTATCTGGGTACAGAGTTCACGGAAGAAGATTCTAAAACATTATCTACCCACTCACAAAGCATTCAACCTTTAAAATTTGACAACTCAAGGGTGAACTTATGAGTTTGGTAAGTTTGACAACTTTACTTTTAAAGGAACAGAAAGTTTTGTTTCTAATAATAAATAAACCGCCAAGTTAGTCGTGATCTTGCTTTTCATACAATCTGTCGTACAATACCAAATACACTTTTACTGACATGGGCACTCGAGGAGTTACTAGACATAAAAATTAGTCCAGAACTTCTCCTCAGAAATTCTTTCTCACAGATATTCTGAGAAAAAAAAAGGATCTGCAACATGAACAGCCAGTATTTCTGCATGTACATACGTGTTTTGTATATTGTATGATACTTATGTGCCAGAGAACCGCCTGGCTACACATAGGGCAAACTTGTTGTTTATATTTCGAAAAAAGATGTTTTGATCCGATTTTTTCGCTTCTGCCACGTTGACTAACTGATTTCTGTGATATAAAGAGTTGAAATAAGGACGTAATTCTGTAACAAACGTGATAATATGACCACGATGTTTTCGCTTCTGCCAAACGGAAGATTGAAAGTTGATATGCTGAGTAGTCCACGAAAAAGTTGGCCTAAGGCTTGCAAACGGCCAAGTAAGATTAAGGAAAGGCATAGTTTAAGCTTCTACAATATTTTCCGTTCCCTAATCTTACTTCGCCATTCACAAATCTTATGCCAATTTTGTTGTGGGCTAGTCTCGATAGCAACTGTTATTTATCCGCTTGGCAGAAGTAGAAGAAAAAATCCTGACGATATTGTCCCGTTTCCTAACAGGATGACATCCCTATGTCAGTCTTATGGCCATATGCAACACTTATGCCTATCATATTTTCATGCTTGGTTGCATGATAGAATTTGACAACATGGCACAAGCCAGAAAATTGGAAAACGAGTTTTTCCTGTGTTAATCTCTCGCAAATATCGCCTCAGTGTATTCAACAATAACACATTTCAATATCCTTCGAGGCAGAAGCGATAAAATGGCGGACCAAAGTCTGTCACCAGCTGACGGTCTATTATGTATATTATTCCCTTTAATTTGTAGAATCGTGTAAGTTAAGTAATAATAACAATCACAAAATGATGGCTGCGAAGTATTCAGATTTGAAATAACTGAAAATTAATCTATTACAACAGTTAAAGCAAAAATATTAAACCAAAAAAAACATTTTGGTTCAACAGGTCTCCTAGAAAAGATTTGTAACTTTATAAGGGTTAATATTTTGAGCACGGATAGTTTGATTTTATGGAGGAGGCAATTACATATTTTACAATTACAATAAAAGGGACGAAAACAAGTTTACATCGCCCCAGATTTATAGAAGACCAAACAACTTAAAAACAAGAGTCCTCTAAATGTATTTAGAAACCTATACATAAATAAGATATTAAACAATTTTTTTACTTCAGACATACTAAGAATAATTGAAAACTAAACTATCATAAATATCTCACCATAGTTGCAATGCAAAATTTTGAGGTCAAAACCAATTTTATTTGCTGTTTTTCACAAAATATTGGTAAATACGGAGTTATCCTAAATGTAAATGCCACAATTTGAAAAGCTTCACTCGGTAAAAATTTGCACGGAAACATTTCACGGTTCGCAAGAAACGAAGTTAATTTACTTTAAGTCTGAAATTAAACACCTGGTAGATATGTACATTGTTTTTACTCTTTTATTTGCTACTCTAGTGTTCGCACCCCTTTACATATTCAAACTAACTTCGAAAATTTTTACAGTAAGTCTGTTTTTTTGATCTGAAAATGAAATAGGTTAATTCTTCGAAATTTGGAAATTCTATTTTCATTTGCTCAACGATTTTGCGTATTTCTCCGCCTTTATCAATTTCCTCTTTGGGCTAAAAAGTAGATACGGTACTTTCACTACTCACGACAAAAGTGAAAAAAGGCTTGCTATTGTTGAAGGACTGGAAACATGGGTGTAAACTTGTTCCCCTAAAAATATTTCATTATTTGGTTTAGATAAACATTATTAGTAGGTTTATCAAGGTATTTAAACTTTCACGGCCGATGTCAATGGATAGGCTACCGTTTTCTGGATATGGCTGAACGGGTTGTATTTGAACAGAACTGCTACTGAGTACCAATATACCGATATGCTGCAAAACAACTTCCTACTACCGTTTTGCCTTCAGCGACCACCAATAGAATTTTATAAACAAAAACAATTTCAAAAGAAAATAAAAACTTCCACATCTGAACACATTTTTTGGTATTGCCTACTCCGACCAGCGATACCAAAAGGTCGGTCACATGTCCACTCGTTTGCTACTGGCCAGTCCAAGCATGTTTTGGTCTCACCGCTAAATGGTTTGCAGTAGTTGCAGATGAAACGTTCCAAAGAAGTTTCACCAGAACACAGTAAAAGTGTCCTGAAAGCCGTAGTCTATCTATTTTAGGGGTACTTGTGTACCATAACGTGAAATTGTTTTCTGAGCGATAATTGTGGCATCTCTGGTTTTTATTTTTTCTGTGTTACTTGTGAATGACACCACATAAACTTAAAAATCTGTATATTTCAAAAGGTCCAAACATTTCAAGGTCTAAATCAGATCCCGTTTTCAATGGTATTAACACAAATTGACAAAAAATTTAAAAATTTAAAGGATTCCTAATGACAAAATACTTAAATTACAATTTGACATTAATATTTGTCAAACATTAATGACAATTTGCCATTAATGTTTGTCAAACATTAATGTCAAATTGTTGTCAAACATTATCAAACATTAATGTCAGTCATTGTGATAATTATAATTTTCTTTTTGAACACAGATAGGAAATATGTGGGAACAGTGTACAACGTATGTCTAATCAAAACTGGTGTTTGTTTTCCTGTTTAATTGTTGGGTAAGAACTAGCATTTGCAGGAAATTGCTACGTCAATACTATTTTTCTTATCTTCATTGTTGCTACCAATACCACAAATATCATGCCTCGTTATATAAATTTTCTTATGGATTGGGTGAATATCAGAATGTAACCCAGACGAATAATTATTTCCATTAATCAATCCATTTTAAACAAAATAATTTTTCTGTAATCTGACGAATAAACCGATTTATATGATCTGTTGACATTGCATAATTGAGCACTATAATCTGTTTGTTAATGTATTTGAGTATGAATTTGCAATCACTACATGGTCTGGTGGTTAATATCTAGGATTCAGACATTGTAATGATTGTTGTAGCAATTTAGTAGGAATGCAAACAAGGCAAGTGTGTTTACTCATTTCAAAATGTAATCTGGACAAAAAACTTAGATATTATGTATTGAACTTTAACCCGGCAAACTGAAGTGTGATATAAATAATATTGTCTTAGTGTTGCTTTAGTAATACCATAATGTACCTATCTGTAAAAAATATTATAGGAAGATTAAGTTCCAAGGATCATCAGAAAAACTACAAACATTTGTGCTTACTGTTTGGGGAGAAAAATTAAGTAAACGATGTCTTGTGACACGAACCACTAAATCCTTTCAAAGTCGGATTCATGCAATATGTTACGCTGTTACCATTTTTCTAAATCAGAAACCAACAAAACGAATTTAATAGTTAAACTGAACCTTTTCTAGAAATTCTATTATTAGCGTTTCAAAAGGTTACAGAGCTTTGAACGTAAGACAATATATGGTTTCTGAACTGGGCTTGCGACGTAACTTCCCCTATTGTTTTCTCAATATCTGAGTAGATAAAACCACATTTCAAACTTTTATTAACAAAGTCGGGTTATGTAGTCATAAATCACAATGTGCAATTTATTGGTCAGCAATTTGGACTGGATAATAAAATATAATAAAACCTTTGCTACTATATTCTATATTTAGAGCATGGGCGAAATTAGATGTTGTTGATATAGTTTTACTTTACATTCTGAGTTCCAATCTTAGAATCAGTTTATAAGACATAAATAATTTTTTACTTTTATACTTGTTTCATGAGGTATTTCTGTACCGAGTTTTTGAATTGGTACACAGCGTATATATCTTCCTCATGCTGCTCTATTTCAACATCAATTACAATCAATTACAAACTGGTCACAAAATCTATTCTGCCATGAAACTATAATCAAAAATATTCGTACTGTATGTTAAAACAATTATAACTAGGGAGAAAACAGGAATTTATCAGTAAATTAAATACAAACTGTATCTAACTTTGTTTAAAATTTCATCACTGAAGAAATATTATATTAAAACATATTAATATAGTCTAAAACAAAGCCACATAATTTGAAGATAGAATTAAGTTGACAATATAGTAATATCACTAAATTTTGAATATTATAAACTGAATAAATTGTTCGTTAATTATACAAATAAAATTTTCGCTGTTAATTATTGAATTTGTTAAAAGAGATGAGTACTTGTCTTATTTATAACAACATACACATAATTTAGGTTTTGGCATTTCTTAAAGTTCAAAATTAAAAATATTTTCTTATCGAAATAAGAGTAATAAAAGACTTAGCAAGTGGTAAGTAATCAATTATTTGAATTTTGAATGTAATAATATATTAACCCTATCAAAAAAACAACACAACAATATACGTGCTGGGGAATTTTTTTTTTCTGCACGGAGGCCGTTTTAAAGACTGTTAAGTTACTTGCATGTTACACAAAGATTTAAAATGGAGTTTTAGTTGTTAGCTTAGAAAAAGTGTTGTAATTAAGTCCTCTGAGCACATTCACAATATTATCGAAGTAAAAAGAAGGCGGACGGAACCTACTAATTAAATTTTAGTTTCCAGTATTCCTTCACTGAGGTACAGATTCAAGAACATAAAAGCCACCTGGAGAATAAAGACATAATTTGATGGTCTGTGATTCATATCTGGAGAAATACTATATAGAATTTCGTAATGCATTAAAATCTCAGGTCCTTTCAAAACATATAATATTATATGTGAGAAGTTTTAATGTTTTGAAACTTAATGTTAACCCTTTAACCTTTTCACGTTGTTGTTAAAACTTGACAGGAAAGCCAATTATTTTCGTTGAACTTGTTACTGAAAGACTATATTTACTAAATTAACATAAACAGGCAATTGAAAAATGATTCCTGGATATCAGGAGGCAGCTAGATGTTATAAATACATCTGCAGATATTAGGAAGATCGAATTGAATATGAACTGAAAAGTAGGCCTAATGAAATGTATGTATGTTGCAGACATTCCTTTAGGTAGAATTAAAGAAGTTGATTTGAATTATAACTGAAACGTGGTCCCTATGAAATGTATGTATGCTGCTTTCAAGTATGATATATTTTTCTAGGGTTCGTCCCTAGTTATTTAGTCATATATATTTCTGACTTAATGTTATGAAGATCAGGTTCTATAACTATATTATAGTAAACATTAATTATTGATTAATTAATGACAGTTTCTAAATTATATTATAAATATTTCTAACATACAACCGTTATATTTTAAACTCAACGCCATTTTAACTGCTAAACAGTCATTTTGACGGCGTAAACCAGAACTAGATGACCTGACAAATCAATTATTTAGCATAAGGTTTGGAACATAGGCACTACTCAGATTTAAATTCTTACAATTAATTAGACAAGGAAATAATTATAAGGAAATGAAATTCTACGAAATCATAAACTATTTACAAAATACATATGCAATTGTAGTTGTCTGTTTGTTTGTTTGAGTAAAGCGTAGAACTACTAAGTTCATTTGAAGAACCTTTTTCTTTTGTTGTCTACAAAACTAAATAATTGACACAAGTTATATCTCGCCATATTGTCAGAAGCTGGAGATAAAGCAAAAGAAACTCAGGGTAGTAGATAATATAATGATTGCATTGATTCTTGTCCGCTCCTATCAAAAATTATATACTTGCATTCGCAGATATTTATTTGTTAAATAAAATTTGTCTGGCAAGTGGTCACAAATGTAATGAACACCATCCGTAATGGTAAAAACAGGAGAAGAAAGACATGTTGAGATTTTAAGTTGAATAGAGCATACATCGAGGATCACCCTTTGACAAAATACATTCCACGCCTGAGGATGGAAATAGGAAATATAAAATTGTTTTATATTAAGACGTTTTCTGTTAAATAATCTATATATCGAAGGCAGTCCTGTGTAAATTTGTATAATTATAATCACCTAGTTTCTCAAAACACGTGATAAAGTATTGCCGGATTAACATGTGTTTGTAAGGCTCGACTACTCAAACTGTCACTATAGTTCCTAATTATTAATTTAAATAGGTAAGTTTAATTGACCCGTTATATAAGTATTTATGATGTACGCATGTTATCTCACTAACTCAATTTTTAACTTTTTAAAAAACTTTATTTTGAAAAGCCTAAGTTAGAAATATTTCAATTTACTTGAACTGAATACAAGAAAAGTTAATACAATAATGTTCCTTGAAACTATAAGAGTCTTATATTTATAACATCATTGCAGACGCTTTGTCAGCAGTGAAACAACTGATGGAGCCTTATCCCAAGAATACTTTGTTTCAATCCTGACGATTTCGATTTCCAAGAAACATATGATATCTGCAGGTGTGATCTGTTATACGATATTAGTGTTGTGTGAAAGTTTCACATAACACGCATGTAATATAATAACAATATATAATCACTTTTATGTTTTTTTGGGCAATAACACCACAACAGAAATAAAACGACGTATATTGCAGGAATACCAAACGTTTCAAAGTCTATTCTGACTTCGTTGTCAATGGGTTTATATTTATTGATGTAGATTCCAAAATGAAAATTTGATTTATTTTGCAATCTACATCAATAAATATAAAGCCATTGACAACGAAGTCAGAATAGACTTTGAAATGTTTGGTATTCCTGCAATATACGTCGTTTTATTTCTATTGTGGTGTTATTGCCCAAAAAAACATAAACGTAATCAAGAATATGCCACAAACAACGTTTAGAAGACAATATATAATCAGATTTAAAGTACTTAAATAAAGGCAAATAAAAGATCGGGCAAGTTTTCAGTTTGTTTAAAAATATCACCCAAACTATATATAAAATCACCTCAGAGCTTATGTAGTCATCTGAGGCGTAAACAATCTACAAACTAATATTAATCAAGTGCAAATTATTTGTGAAGTTTGGTCGATATCCAAAGAAAAATATTCAATGTAAGAAGAAGTTTGTGACAACTCCAAGTGAAATATTCATTGGTGTACCAGGAAATGCAGGCATACGAAGAAAATGGATAAACCTATCTAGAAGAATATGCGTATGTCTGTAGCTTAACCAATTTACATTTGCAAATAAATTTAAAAAGTGTACAAATAACTTTATTCCTAGTACTTATACATAGTAAGATGTTACAGGTTTTATCTACAAGAGCCTAAATGATTTCTACTTGTGATTTAGCTGTCCAATGTTATTGAATTATATCGAATATTCCATGCGGTGCCGGTAGACTCATATTTCTAATTGTAATGTTTAGTAGAAAGTACATCTAAGAATTATCCAGTATTTTTCGAGAAGTTAATTAATAAAAATTGAAAACTTCCAATAAATTGAAACTTTGAATGAACAGATTTTGCAATTTTTTTGACATAACAATTATCGTTTTCTGTTGGATCTGTTGTTACCTATCTTGGTCTGTGATACTGTGAAATATTTGAGTTTTGTAATCAATTTTCCGTAGAGATTCATATACTAAAATTCTGGAATACGCAAACAATTAGTAGGACGCCTACGGAAGAATAACTCACAAAAGTTTTTTAATAAATGGACATGAAGACTCGAAAATAATTTTTACCTGTACCATAATTCTGGAATATTTGAGTAACTAGAAGCGAAAGCAGAAGGCTACGAGAATTATGCGAACCGACCTGAAGAGGGCAGATGTAACTCTGCCGAAACGTCGTCATTTTACCATCGATCCCGGCAGGGATCAGTTATCAACTAGGCGGATGAATTCCTGGAAACTATCTAATACATTTAGTGCCCGCGAAAACTTAAAAACAAATGTAGTGAATCCCTACGGGAAGAATACTTTTCATTTGTGTAAAACATTTGAGAAATTACGCGCGAAAAGAAGCAAACTTTTGTGCGAACTACATTTTTTACAACGATGCCGCGATGAAGGAGTTATTCCGAAAAACATGACGGTAAAGTTCTGGAAGAACAACAGAAAAACACAGAATATCTTATGGAAAGCTAGTTGTGCCCTACTTAGGGAAACCAGACGTGATGTCAGAAGAGATTTGGATGTTCTTAATACTAAACACTTAAATATCCACCTATAGGTAAGCAATACACTCCACCCGATAATATGGGATAAATTCGATGAAAATAGCGAATTTAGGGCCGAAACGAATGCAGAGTTGACAACATTGCAACAACAGACAAAATTCACAGT
Organism: Octodonta nipae; assembly: GCA_034190945.1. NCBI lineage: Eukaryota > Metazoa > Arthropoda > Insecta > Coleoptera > Chrysomelidae > Octodonta > Octodonta nipae. The sequence goes on from CM067221.1 coordinate 59,572,206, forward strand.
TTAACCTCAAGGCAACTGGAAACGAATAGAACCGTTTATAACTTATCTTCGGTCCAATTGAACTCTACCTCGATTCGCGTGTTGGCTAAGGGATTCAATTACGCTATTGCTCCCTATCACATACCAACAGAGAGCATCATATGTGGCGTGGAAGCAGCAGTTTCAAAATTAGATGCGAACACCGCTGAAATAATTAGACAAGATGTGTCACATGTTCTAAGAAAGTCTAAACCACCCAAGAGGAACCTATCTATAGAAGAAAATGAGGCCTTGAAACAACTTCGCCTCAACAAGGACATTGTCATTCTACCTGCGGATAAAGGAAATGCGACTGTAATTTTAGATACAGCGGATTATTCAAACAAAATTCAAACATTGCTACAAGATGCAACATATAAACAAATTACTACCGACCCAACAACTTATCTGGAGAAAACAACTAAGGAAAAAATTCAAGCAAGTAGGATCGACAAAAATCTCCAACTGCAACTCATTCCGCGTGAAAAGTCATCGAGATGTACGAAATTCTATGGGTTGTCAAAAGTACATAAAGAAGGTGCACCTTTGAGGCCAATAGTAAGTTCAGTTGGTTCCCCAACACAACAGCTAGCCAAATACCTAGCCCAACAACTTCAACCGTTTGCAGAGGGACCAGACTCATATGTCAAAAATTCGACACATTTCATCGAAATACTTAGAAAAACGGTTTTACAACCTGAGTGTCTTCTGGTCAGTTTTGACGTAGTGTCCCTTTTCACCAACATCCCTATCGACGAAGCCTTAGATATCATAATAGAAAAATACACACCACCTCAACACCTTGTAGACTTAACAAGACACTGCCTGATGAACACCTATTTTGTTTACGAGAACTAACGATACAAACAAGTGGAAGGAGCTCCAATGGGATCGCCACTCTCACCAGTTATAGCGTACCTTTTTATGGAGAACTTTGAGGAGCTGGCACAAAGAACAGCAACTCTTAAACCTAGTTTATGGTTGCGATATGTGGATGATACTTTTGTGATTTGGCCTCATGTGAGGGAACACCTCAACACATTTTTAGACACCTTAATGGCATCCATCACAAAATAAAATTCACCATGGAGGTTGAAGCCAATAATCAACTGCCATTCCTTGATGTTCTCATAAATAGAAAGGAAGATGGAACCCTTGGCCATACAGTATATAGGAAAGCAACTCACACCAACAGATACCTTCATGCTAATTCTCATCACCACCCAGCCCAACTACAAGTCGTCGTCAAAACTTTAGTAACCAGATCACAAAGACTAGCTGACCAGGACAACATCAAACAGGAAATGCGACAGTTTAAAAACAGCTCTGAGACAAAACGGATTTACAGACCGAAATATTCAAAGAGCCCTAAAGTCAAAACCGAGACGAACAGACGAGGAGCATGAGACAACAATAACCAAGGCTTATTTACCGTATGTCAAGGGTACCACGGAAAGTATTGCAAGAATTCTACCGAGACACAATATCGATACTATTTTCAATACAGACAGAAAAATAAGCACGGTGTTAGAACAACAGGGAGTGTACGAGATTCCATGTGCAGACTGTCATAAATCCTATGTGGGGCAAACTAAAAGAAGAATTCAAGCTAGACGTGATGAACACCAGAATGCTATAAGAAAGCAGGAAAAAACAACACCCATTGCTGAACACGCCACCACGACGTCACACCGAATAGACTTTGAGAACACCAGAGTACTGGCAAATATAGAACACCCGAAATCAAGACTCGTAAGAGAGGCAATTGACATAGCGAAGAGGCCTCACAGTCTAAACGCACGCAATGAAATCCAGAACTTATCTAATTGTTGGAAAATTCTATTAAACACCGTACCGGCCTGGACCCGTCCAATAACAACTCAACCGGAAATAACAAATCAGCAGGCGGGAGGCGCTCCCACTGAGCGCCCAGGGCCAATCACACGCAGCCGTTCACGGGGCCAACCAATAGGCGCCGAGCCGCGACTATATAACACCGTGCGCGCCCTGAAAATATCAGTATTCGAGTAACTAGAAGCGAAAGCAGAAGGCTACGAGAATTATGCGAACCGACCTGAAGAGGGCAGATGTGACCACCATCGATCCCGGCAGGGATCAGTTATCAACTAGGCGGATGAATTCCTGGAAACCATCTAATATATATATATATATATATATATATATATATATATATATATATATATATGATTTTGTTTGTTTATCCGGTGTACATCCATTTCTCGGTTTGTGCTCTGAAAAGAACATTTTACCTGACGTTTCGCCAAATTCTCATTTGGCATTTTCAAAAGTTGAAATCTGAAAACAGAATCAGAAACAAGATCTCCATTTCCAGTAAGTTACAATAAATCACATTTAAATTTTGTAAATCTGTCTTTTTATTGATGGTATTAGACTGACCGTTAATGAAGACCATCTCCAAGAAGCTACGTTCATTAACGTTCAGTCTAATATCATCAATAAAAAGACAGATTTACAAAATTTAAATGTGATTTATTGTAACTTACTGGAAATGGAGAATAAGTTTTCAAACACTCATAATCAATCTGAAAATAATACAGTTTTCTCATATTGATTAAATAAAATTCAACATTTTTGCTACCCTATGAATTTTTGTTCCTTAATAATTTTTCAATTTATCAGTTACAAAGAATAAATATAGTTTACCCGTACTTTAAAAAAATGTATATATCACATGTCTTCAAATCAAATGCCAACGTGACAATTTTGTTAGTTGAATTGCCAAAAAAAAATTTGTAAGAATATTCTAAAGTTTAAAGATGTTTTTCTGCTTACACAACCTCGACTAACGTAAGTGATTAGTTTTTTACTTCTAAATTGTTAATATTTGTGTTATTTGCAGTATATTGACTGACGATGAAATAAAATAATTTCGAAAGCTCTCAAAAATAAGTTAAAAGAGTATTTCCTTGTAACCCAAGAAGTTTGGCCGCGACCCGATATTTTCTTGTAATATTTGAAAGTTATCAGCCGTTATTACCGAAATCAATTATATATATATATATATATATATATATATATATATATATATACATATATCTTGTATTATTGTATTATATATTACCATCATTAATACATCCATATCGGGTAATTAATGTTAACAGGGAATTATTTAACTGTCTACTGAAAGGGAAAAAAACACGTAGGAAGGCAAATATAATTCCAACTTGGTGAAAATTCTATAATATTTACAATTCGGAAGTCGAGTGAAGCCAGAAAGTAGCTGACAGAAAATATAAAATTTATTGCAATTGCAAATACGTTTTAGATTATCCCGGAGATGGTACGGTTTTACGGTAATTTATTCGTTTTCCGAAATATACTTATAAATCTAAAAGTTTTATGTCGTATTGCTTACTTCTACTTTAACAATTTTTTGTAACTTCAAGTTTGGTCACGGTTTGTACTCATTATTAGGTTTTCCACATAGCATATATTTTGGTGCCATATGAGTATACAATATAGATACAAATAAAGTAAAGGGTGTCCATCCTGGGTTTCAGTTGACAAGTTTTGATTCGACTTTAAGTCAGTTTTGTATAACTTGTAAGTTTGTTTTAATGAACAACAATGCCAGGCGCCATATGACTACAGGTGTTCAAGTAAATATGTGTAATCGAGATGTCACTAAGTTAGAATGTCCACTGATCTCAGCTTACACACAAACTAAATTCCATTGGACATGACCGAGAGAGTCACATAAACTGAATAACAGAGAAATCTTTGAGAAAATTTTATTTGAATTGATTTATTAATTTTTTCAGGATTTTTATTTGATTTTTTAACATTTATTTTCATTGAAATAAAAAAATATTTATTAGGTTATTTTTAACATTTAAAATATTTACCTAGGGAGTGTAGATCTTTTCAAGGTGCAATATAAAGAACTTTCCCCGTAGTATATTTTTATCGCCTTTAATTTGACATTACTAATTCCTCGAAATTAAACACTCACTAAGCTTTATCTGTCCGAACAAACAAACGATTAGCAAAAACCTTTTTTCCTGAATATACTATTACGGTAATAAAAAAAGAGACCGAAATTTTCGGTATTTTACCATCTAAGATTGATTTTAAATGTCCTGGTACATCAGCAAGCGAGCAGTACTGAGTCAACTGATGTGCGATTGACTCATCTCGTAGATAACGGTCATAGTACCACTGGTATCACTGGAACTCTGCCGTATATTGTAGAAGTCGGTCAAAATTGAAAAACAGTGTTGTTGGATAGAAATGGTCACAGTACACCGCCGTATCGCCAGTCTAGTGTCGGATAGTTTCAATTTATTTCATATTTTTAATTTACAATAGTAATATTGTTTAAAAAAAATCAGTAGATTGATGGTGGATTATGAAATTTATTGTGAAAACAGCTGTGGGTTTCTGACATTTAATATATACTAGAACCAATCTGATGCCATTCTATGGTATTCAAAAGAATTAACAGGTTGTTCTAACAACCGAGGGGTTGGGTGCTTTCTTTGTAAATAAGATGCAACCAAAAATCTTTTTCGTTTCATAACAATACTATTTTCAGCAAAGGACTATTATGTATCAAAATCCATTTTGTCTCACGGCATGTTTTATCCGAGTTCACGTGAAACCGTATGAATCTGACCGTTTACCCCAGAGTAAAAATTGTGCAGATGCCTCTGACTCCAGCCTGTGTAGGCTTAGGTCGGTGCTACTCTGATCGTAGCTTTAGTCTATGTGAAGTAGTTTAATATTGATTATGGATGTCATTTGTGCTGTATTAGTTCGTTCAGCTATCAAATCAACACTCTTGTTATTTTTTTCCTCTTTTTAATAGAGAATAATTTCAATCCATGTGCATACAATAATAATGTCTACTACATATTGTTTTATTTGTTTTTTTTTTATTTTTGGGGTAAAGCGGTGCACCGTCTTTAATTTATAGATATAAATCATATAATTTTATTGAATTAGTATTGAGTAGTAGATTTTTATGAATAAATTTCGTGAAACTTAATAAAAAGAAAAAACAATTCTTTCTTAGTGCAATATTAAGCAGCTCTAATATAACAAATCCAATCATATTATCTCGTGTGTTGTTTAGGGCATTAAGTACGTTTTCTTAGTATTGGTGATAAACTAGCGACTGGCCGGAAGAGTTTATCGGATATGAACACCCAGTTGTTAATTTCCGCTTAGCCTGTGCAAAATCAAAACAATACCTCGCATACTGGGTTGTTCTCGCCTTTTGTCGCATCAGATCCCTCAGAATATATAATAGTAGGTATATTGATCGTGTATAACCAAAATTTAGTGGCAAAGAGGATTTTCATTTAGCTAAACCCAATAAACTCGTTAATCTAAACAATTTTAATCAAGCGTTTAACGACTTTAAAAAAAGGAGGATGTCCCCATTTCGTATATATATATATATTATATATATATATATATATATATATATATATATATATATATATATATATATATATATGTTTTTAAGTTTTCGGACACTAAATGTTTTAGGTGGTTTCCGGGAATTCATCCGCGTAGTTGATAACTAATCCCTGCCGGGATCGATGGTAAAATGACGACGTTTCGGCAGAGTCACATCTGCCCTCTTCAGGTCGGTTCGCATAATTCTTGTAGCCTTCTGCTTTCGCTTCTAGTTAGTTAGTATTCGAGTTATCAACTACGCGGATGAATTCCCGGAAACCACCTAAAACATATATATATATATATATATACAGGGTGTAAATAGTTTGACTGCATATATTTTAGGTGCAGATAGTACCCACCAAACAAAACAAAAAACTCATATAACACTATGGTCTAAAGGCCTTAATAAGCAAGAAAATTTGAAATACATGTTAAGTAAATTATTGTCAATGTGGCAACGTCGCGCTAAAACTCAGATTTGCTTGTAGCGTGAGTAATAAAGGAATGAGTCACCACAACGAAATGAACAAGTTACATGCAGTGAACTTCATGAGACGACAAAGCGCACACCTGCAGACAATATCAAGTTTCATTTCATCGCAATTGCTTTCAACGTTTAAATATTAATTATGATCATTCTTGTTTGTACCTTCGCTTGCATTGTATCAGTCTGAAATAAGTTTTGTAATAATTTTTCAATAACATTTTGTTTTTAAAAAGTTATTTTGGAAGGACAACGATTTAATTGGCGCAGTCAGTAGGATCTGTGTGATTGATTCGAAATCGCATCGAGCGGTAGCCAATTTTAGTGTTTTAACACTTTAAACGCAGATCGAACATTTCTCGTGTTGAGTTCCCATCTGTGGTACCCATCCAGGAGAACATCTTCTCGTGTTGGAATCCTAACTTGGCAATCCGACCAGAAGAACACAAAGACTTTCTTCGTGAGGGAATCCTAACTTGGTAATCCATCCAGGAAAGCAGCTTTCCTCGAGACAGAATCCTAACTTGGTAATCTATCCAGGAAAGCAGTTCGTCCTTCAAGGCAGATATCAATAAAAACCAAGCGCTACAGGGAGGTCAAACAGAGTCGGAGTTTGGAAATCACCGGTAAGTGTCGAAAATTTCCAATCTTGCCTTTCCTTAACCCTATCGCAGGACTTTTGGAAAGATAATTTTTAAGAATTGAATTGATTTTTTGAAATATTGATGAAATAAATAATTGTGTTGAAATATTGAGTATAATTGAATATAATTGAATTGAATTGAATTGATATTGAGAAATAAAGAAAATATATAATTTTTGAAAAATCTTAGAATAGTTTAGTTTTAAGTTTATGAACGTAGAGATATCTGCGTTGTTTGAAAACCTTCGCTTTCGCGAACGTTTATCTTCAGACTCAGATCAGTCTGATAAACTTAGCGTTTTGAATTTTGAAAAAGATTCAGACGAAATGACACCAACAGGAAGTATACCGACCATCAATTGGGATCTATTAAAATCTAAATTACAAAATATAAAACCTTACGATGGTAACAGCAATACTTTAAATAAATTTATTAATAGGTGCGAAAATTTATTATTGTTATATAGCACACATAATGATAATGACTTAAACAGACATATTTTTGAAAGTATTCAAGAAAAATTAGTAGGCAAAGCAGAACTCATTGTAGGTAATAGAACGGAAATTAATAACTGGCCTGATTTAAAAGACGCATTGCAACAATGTTTTTCGGATAAACGCGATTTAGATTGCTTAGTTCAAGAACTAACTAGAACTAGACCAAATAAAAATGAACATCTTTTAGATTTTGGAAGTAGGTTACAGCTCCTACGAAGCAGTGTTGTACAACGTATAAGTAATGACGTCACACTTAGCAACAACGATAAACTTTGTCAAATTAATCATTATAATAAAACAGCCCTTAATACCTTTATTTTAAAAAATAATTTGCATTTAAAGAAACCCACTACTCTTGAAGATGCACTAGCATACGTTTCAGAATTTGAAAATTTTGAAAATTTATATGGAAATTCTAATAACGTAAAGAAAAACTTTACCCCTAATACCAATGTTTTTCAAAATATTCCACCTCCTCAATTTCCACAACCGAACTTTCAGGTTAACCAAATGAACCCCTATAAATTCAATTTCCAAAACAGAAATTTCAATAATTATCCCCCGCAATTTAATCAAAATCGTTTCATGCAGAACATTCCCCCTAATTTTAATCAAAGACCTGAATTTCCCAGACAGCCAGTCTACTTACAACCGAGACCCGTTCCGCAAAGACGACTCTTCACCAACGAAGAAGTTTTTGGGAAACCAAAAAATATAAATGTCTTCAAACCACACCCGAGTCATAGACAAAATCTGCCAAAGCCAGAACCTATGTCAATTAATTCAAGACTCTCTTCAGGAAATAATAGACAACCACAATATCCCCAATTCCAACCTAGAAATTATAATCATTTCCAGAGTACTGGAAAACCCAATTTCACATTCGAAGAATTACATTCTAATGATTATTTTAATGACGACCAATACCAATACTACCCTTATGATGACTATTATCTTGAATGCCAATACGACTATGAAAACCCAAACATGTCTTACTATTACCCAAATGAAGAAAATTATTATGATGATAATTATCCCCCTGAAATCGAAAAATCATTTTCAGACTTTGAAAACAACCCCATGCCAAATTCCAATACTAACGACACCACCGAGACTGACGAAAATTTTCCCAAACCAGCCTCGAACAAGAGAGAGAAACCATAGAAATTAACGCCCTTTCTAGCAACACACTACCCTATATCGAAATACATCACCCGAAAATGAAATTACTAATCGATACAGGAAGCTCAAAATCAATAATCAACCCGAGATAGTAGAACGCTTTTTTCCAAATTGTATTTTTGATTCAAACGTAACAATTAAAACTACCCTTGGTAGCAAAACCATCAGATACGAAGCTCATGTACCCGCTTTTCCTGAATTTAATTGTTTGTATTACATCGACTTTCTTCTATTTGACTTTCACGAATATTTCGATGGAGTCATTGGCCTCAACGACTTAGTAAATATGAATCTTAACATCGACTTAACTAATAAAAGACTTATAGGTAATCACGTCCAAATTCCCCTAAAATATAGGGGTCAAGACAATGAAATAAATTTTTCATTCAGTATTGAAGCAAAGGAACAATGTTTAATGAACATCCCCGTAGACATTAATGACGGAGAAATTTTAATAAATGAAATGTTTCTTAGTGAACTTTATATACCCGGAACTTTAACTTTAGCAAAAAACGGTTACGCTCCGATTGAAATTCAAAATTTTTCTGACAAAAATATTTCTTTAAACCTGTTAGAACCAAAAGCCACGAAATTTCAGAATGATCTTCATGAAATACATAATTTCAATTTTGTAAACGAAAACAATTTTTATAATTATAACCCCGAAAAAATCGAACTTGGAAAATTAATTAGGACAAATCACATGAACTTAGAGGAGAAAGAAGCTATTTTTAAACTTTGCAAAAATTTCAAAGATATTTTAGTAAAACCTAATGACAAACTAACATTTACTTCTAAAGTTAAACACGTTATTAAAACTACAGACGAGATACCAGTACATACAAAGTCTTATCGCTACCCCTATATTCACAAAAACGAATTTCGAAGACAAATTCAAGAATTATTAGAACAAGACATCATACAACCATCCAGCAGCCCATGGTCATCGCCGATCTGGATTGTACCGAAGAAGCTTGATGCTTCGGGGAAAGAAAAATGGAAATTAGAAGTCGATTATAGAAAAATCAATGAGAAGACTATAGATGATCGATATCCAATACCAAACATCAATGACATATTGGACAAGTTAGGCCGAAGCCAGTATTTTTCAACGCTAGATTTAGCAGCTGGGTTTCATCAAATAGAGATGAGTGAATGTTCCGTAGCAAAAACTGCCTTTACGGTAGAGAACGGCCACTACGAGTACAAGAGGATGCCATTTGGTCTCAAAAACGCGCCCTCAACCTTTCAGCGTGTAATGGATGAAGTTTTAAAGGATCTTCAAAATAATATTTGCATGGTTTATATGGATGACATCATTATTTTCAGTACAAGCTTACAAGAACACATCCAAAATTTACAATCCGTTTTGAAAAATTAAGGGAAGCTAAATTAAAAATTCAACTAGACAAATGCGAGTTTTTACGAAAAGAAGTTGAATTCCTTGGAGTAATGTAGTAACACCCGACGGTATTAAACCGAACCCGAGGAAAATAGAAGCAATATCAAAATTTCCACTGCCAAAAACACAAAAGGATATAAAATCATTTTTAGGACTCCTTAGATACTATAAAAACGGACCACTCAGTAAAACTTACCCCAGAATTTTTGGAATGTTTTAATACTTGTAAAAATCTGTTAACATCAGAACCTCTCCTAGCCTATCCAGACTTCGAGAAAGATTTTGAATTAACCACTGATGCTTCGAAATATGCTATAGGTGCAATATTATCCCAAAATAAACGTCCAATAGCTTATGCGTCCAGGACATTAAGTGAATCGGAAATCAATTATTCGACTATTGAAAAAGAATTGCTGTCAATAGTCTGGGCTTGCAGATACTGGAGAATGTATCTTTTTGGCCGAAAGTTCCATATTTCTACCGATCACAAACCTTTAAAATGGCTATTTTCCTTAAAAGAACCGAATTCCAGACTCGTAAGATGGAGACTAAAACTGGAAGAATTTGATTTCACCATCGATTACCTAAAAGGAAAAAGTAATCAAGCGGCAGATGCATTGTCAAGAAATCCGACATCGATTGATTTCAACCCAATCGAAACAGCATCCCTAGACGTGAATCTAGATGACTTAGACGAAATTATCTTGAAAGAACTTGAAACACGCAACGAACTACCCAATTTAGCCAACGAAGATATCGAAGAAATTTTAGACGGACCTGAAGAAAATTCATCAAAAATCACAGTACACTCCAACATTGCACTAGACCCGAAAAATCCAGAAGAAGAGGAAGAAGAAGAAGAAGAAGACGATCTTCAAACGGTTCATACTTCAGCCGAAAACCCAATACTGACAATTCCCATTTCCAATAAACCTATAAATACTTATAAAAATCAAATAATAATAACAACAGGAGACACACCAGATTTGACCGTAAGAAGGGAGAAAATATTTGAAAACACCCGACTTTACGCTACATTACCGAACAGACTCATAAACGAAAACATCATTAAATTAGCGAAAGAATACTTACCCAAAACAGACATACGCTTTATACTTTCACAGAAATTTACCCCCTGAAAATTTTGCTATAGTGATTCAAAACACATTCCGGCATTCTTCATTCAAACTAATTCACTGTCCCAAATTTTTAACCGACCTTATCAAAACAGACGTTCAAAACGAAAAAATAAAATATTATCACGTATTCAAAACTGGACACAGAGGTATTAATGAAGTAACAAATTCACTAAAAACTAAATATTATTGGCCCAAAATGTCAGAAGACATTGAAGACTTCATTAATAAATGCGAAACCTGTTTGAAAAATAAGTACGATCGAAATCCCCCTATCATTAAATTCAATCTAACACCCACGACAACAAAACCCTTCGAACATATTCATATAGACGTTTTCCAAATTTCCAAAGAACCCTACTTAACTATTATTGATACATTTTCACGTTATGGACAAGCTTATCTTTTGAAAACCACAACTGGAATATCAGTAGTAGATGGCATATTTAACTTTATAACCCATCATGGACTACCCCTCAAAATAACGTCCGATAGTGGTTCCGAATTTAAGAACAAAGACTTAGAAAACTTCTGTCAACTACACCGTATCGAATTACATTTCACCACCGCGAAAAATAGCAACTCTAATTCACCAGTAGAACGATTTCATTCTACCCTTATCGAACATTATAGATGTATTAGAGAAACTAATGGAGAACTAACTAGCGAACAAGTTATGAAACACGCCATTTTATCTTACAACAACTCCATTCATTCGGTAACGAAACTCACCCCTTTTGAAATCATACATGGACACTTAGGTACATCGAACCCTTTTGACCTAAATGATCAATTAATTCTATCAACTTATGTTCAAAATCACAAACAAGCCTCAAAACAACTTTACGAAAAAATCCGTGAAAGAAATGCTCAGTATAAAGAAAATATAATTACCAAAAGAAACCTGAAACGACAAGATCCACCGACTTATCTTAAAGACAAAGCGGCTTACGTTAAAACAAAATTCCGCGACAAAAAACTACCAAAATTCGACAAAACACAAATACTTGATGACGACGGCATATACATAAAAACAAAAAAGGGAACTTATCATAAACAATCCCTCAAGAAACCACGTAATAATCCTAAACAATTGTTACAGGTTCAAAATGAAGACGAAGATAATGACCCTTCACCTGGTCCTTCAAATAATTAACCTAGTAGAAAGTAGTGAAAATAAAATAACCATTACTAGTTTAGAAAGCTTATTGCTACCCTTAAAATTAGGAAACGCTAGAATCATATATAGCAAGCATAGATTTTTACACTACGTAGATTTAGAAGAAATTGTAAAGCAAGCGGCAAAACTTGAGAAAAATTTCAAAATTCTTTCAAATAATTTCCAAAAAGTGGAAGCGACAAATTTATTATCTTATCATGCTCTCGCGCAAAATCTCCTAAGCAGAACAGAATATTTAATTGAAACTTTGCACAAGAAATTAACAAATCTCCACCCCTTTGTTAGACAAAAAAGAGGACTAATTAATGCTCTTGGAAAAGTAAATAAATGGATTTTTGGAAATCTTGATGCCGAAGATGGCATTAGATACGATAACGCGATTAAAGTGCTTTCAGAAAATAAAAAATCGATCATTCAAGAAACTAATTTACAAACAACCTTGTTTAAAAAATTAATAAATCATTATAATAAGTCAATAACAACTTTGAGCCAAAATCAAGAAAATTTTAGTAAAAATCTAAATCGATTTCAAGCGGCAATGGATCAAAAGATCACAGATATCGGTCAATACATTAGCTTTCAAGGTGTGATTTCTTCAATAAATTTAGATTGCCAAAATCTTGTTACATTTTTAGACAACTTAGAAAGTGCCATTCTATTTTCAAAACTTAATACACTTCATAATTCTATCATCTCAGTAAAAGATATAGAGGAAATGATAAAGTACTTAGAAAAATTATATAAAGTTGATGAAATTCCTCATTTTGAGAATCCCTTGTCTTATTATCAAATTTTAGGAACTCAAGTTCATTTTTCAGGTAATAAAGTAATATTTGCTATTCATGTTCCAATTATCCATCCAAAACCCTTTGAGTTTTATCCGATTATCCAAAATCACCAAATGTTTATACCCGAATACCCATTTTTGGCACGAAACCAGAAGACATCAACCCCCGAAAAACATGAATGCCCTGCACTGGACAACATCTACTATTGCCAGCAGCACTATTTGCCCGCAGATAATTGTACAATCCAATTGATAAATTGAGGATCATCCGAAAACTGCCCACTGTTAACCGTTAACGCCCAAGAATCAATAATCGAACAAATCAGCCAAGAAGAAATAATTGTCATGCCACTAAACACTGAGAGAATACTATCAATTTGCAATACAGATCAATACTTCGATATTTCTACACCAAGTCTAATTAAAGTACCAGAAAACTGTGAAGTCCGCATTACTGATAAGAAATTCATAAACAATCAACAAATTAAGAAAGGCAAACCACTAATCCTGCCCAAACTAGAAATCAAAATCAATTCAAAATCAAGAGACTTCCAGGCCACCAATATCACGAAGATAGATTTCGAAAACTTATACGAAATCAACAACGTAGCCAAACAGCTGATTCCCGTACAGGAAGAAAAATCGACCACCTACACATTGCCGATATTCAGTACATTTCTAATAATCCTATCTATTGAAGTAGCCATCATATTATTTCTGAAAATTAAGAAAAAGAAGCCCTGTCCATGGTGCTCAATATCCAAAAGGAGAACCGAAGAAAATTTGGAAGAAAACCCCGATGGCCCATCCGCGAAAACAAATTTCTCTATTTTCGCAGCTTAAGGAGGGAGGAGTTACATGCAGTGAACTTCATGAGACGACAAAGCGCACACCTGCAGACAATATCAAGTTTCATTTCATCGCAATTGCTTTCAACCTTTAAATATTAATTATGATCATTCTTGTTTGTACCTTCGCTTGCATTGTATCAGTCTGAGATAAGTTTTGTAATAATTTTTCAATAAATTTTGTTTTTAAAAAGTTATTTTGGAAGGACAACGATCTGTTATTTTTTTGTATTAAATAATTTCATAGTTTCGAGTGCCGGTAGATTTATCTAGGTACATAAAATTTTATGAAATATTATTTTCAAAAATGCACTTTTTTAATATCTATGTATTGAAATGAATATTTATATTTGGCGACTTATTTTATGCATCAAGTTGAAGAAGGGAGGATACAAAGTTGTTTACATTATGATACAAAAATAATGCGATACAAAGTATCTATATTAAACAAAACATTTCTTATATGTAGTTCTTTTATGTGTTAAATTCTTCGAGAAATAATTGTTACTAAGAAATACAAATAAAAACCTTTGACCTGCAGGATGTCATTAAGATAGAGCTCTGGCGAGCAAACGGATTATTTATAGTAAATATTCAAAATTCAAAATTCTTGTTATTACATTTGCTTACCCCACAAATTAATAGCATGTCAGGTCTTTACCTAATTGTATGATTGTCACTGTTTGTCACAAAATAATACACTTGAACTCACAATTCACAACAGATTTTATTTATTTTTCCAATTTATATTTTAAAATGAAAATCAAATAACTTACGCTATGTCGAATGTCACGCAAAAATCACTTTCACTTTCTTAAAAGAACCGGGCAGCAAAAAAGCATTCATGGCAGCGGCCAGCTGTAGTATTGAGTATATGCTATGTTGCCACATCTGATCGGAGAAACGTAGGGCAAATTATAACAGAATATTTAGAGTTTAAATAATAATTTTCTTTGTTAATACAGTTATTAAAGGTGTATACGCTATTGAGTATTTACATATTTAGCTTTACAATCATTTTGAAGCCGGAAATAATCTATTATAAACTGTAATAAAGGCTACAGAACTTCTAACTTTTTCATTTTTTTTTGCAAAACTATAGTTTATTTCTGAAAATGTTATAGAGCTTTTTGATTTGTTTTGACCTGAAGTATTGATCCTCAAAATCTTTGCACTCAAACCGTTTACACCCTGTATATATATATATATATATATATATATATATATATATATATATATTATAATAGAATGGATAGTAAGGAATTAAAATTGAAATATTATTTATATCTCAGGGTCTTTTTTGCTTGGGTGCAAATCTTCAAACGTTAAATAAATAAATAAATTTTATACTTATCTTGTTTATCTTACAAGTATATTTATTTTCAGGTTCACATACACTTTTTAAAATTTTGAAATTCTATTTACACTTTACTTTTTCTACTTTTTAATTTTTAAATTACTGATAATCAAATTTCTAATATTTCAATTAAAATACAATTTATTTAAATTTTCCAAAATACAATATTGATACAAGTTTTCTTTCAAAACAATATAAATTTCCTGTCACTTAAATACTCTTAAATTTCTATCAAATTATGTTATAAAATTGTTTATCATTCAGATACAACTATTATGATTATTCTAAAATTTGTAAAACTTTTATTACCATTGATTGACTAACCTTTTTATGATTTTCGTTTAAACAATGTTTCAAAAACTCACTGTTGTTGGTCCTCTAACTCACTTCTAATGTTGGTCTTTAATAATAATTCCAAATTTCAAATTTCTTCACTGGTAAAAATTCTGCAACTCAAATTGAATTTCTCGTGCTGGTTTGCAAATTTATTTCTCCCAATACTTTTGATTTTAAATTTTCATACCCATTATCTTCCTATTATCAAATATTCATAACAATATTTTCATTACTGGTAAAATTCTGCCACTCAATTGAATTTCTCGTGCTGGTTTGCAAATTTATCTTTCAAATAAATTCAAATTAAACTTTAGGTTACTGTTGTCTTACTGACATGAAACACTAAATTTGTTTTATGTATCATAGGACATTGACTTCGTTGTCATGGAAACTGAATTTATGAGAACGAAATTTTTTAACCTCGAAGCTTGACGATTAAAAAAGATTGTCACTGTCAGATTTCCTATTTATATAATTAATTTTGCTTCCTGCTATTTCCATTTCCGTTTATATTTATTTTATTAATTTTTAAATCATATAATAAAATCTACACAAATTTCAACTTAAATTTCAATACCTTTTACCTTCATTATTTTTACTCAAATCATTTAATTATATTTTCAAAAACATTCAGTTGACATTATTTAACAGGTACTTTATAAAAATTGGATTTTATAAAAATTTAGACTTTATATCTTTTGAAATATTTACTTTTTATATACTATGCTCTACGCTCCACCTATTACTATAAATTTCTTTATTGTTCCATCAATTTCTGAAGACTTATAACGGTTTTTATAATTTGACATTTTGATCCTCTGTTTACTAAAGAACTTATCTATTTAAAACTTGATTTTGATCTAAAATATGTTTTATTCGGTGTTCTCATGGCCTAATATGTGATCTATACATGTTCTACAAATTCTACTATGATTTTTACAACTGAATTTAACTTTTTGATGTTTGACCTTATTATGAGTTTTTGTATATATTTCTTTATGTAAGTATTAATCTTTTATTAAAATTTGCATGATATAATATCTAACTTTATATGCCACCTTTTATCCTTACAACAATTTGCTTTTGAAACATTTTTACATTGATTATATTTTTAATTTATCTCTATCTTATAATGTGATTCCTTATTTATTTACAAATAGTTGTCACTTCATTTTTACAATTTTGATTCCTGCAATTTCCTTTTTTTATATATGTATGCATTTTATTTACATTATCTCATTTATTTAACTATTCAATTTGCTAAAGTTTTTATATGATTTCATATCTGTTTAAATCCATTACAATATATCTATAAATATATATATATATATATATATATATATATATATATATATAAAGCGAAAAATGCACTCAAAGCAAATGACTATCCGAACAAAATGATAAATCAAATACTTAACGCCAAGCTAAGAGTATTTCGAAGTCATGCACAAGAAAACCAGCCACTAGAACGAAAAATAAATAAGAACAACCATAGATTCTTGTCTTTGCCGTATGTAAAAGGTCTTTCAACACAATTCAAACGACTACTAAGCAAACACAATATCCATATATGTCATAAAGGATATAATTTAACTTCAAGTAATTTCAGTATGCTTAAAACAAAAACGCCCAAAAATAAAAAAAGTAACATTGTTTACGAAATACCATGTAAAGACTGCAAGGGTGTGTACATCGGGCAAACGTCACAATATCTTGAAAATAGGTTAAAATCCCAAAAAATATGACAAAAAAAATCAGACGGCATTGACAAACCATGAAAAAACAAAAAAAAACATTCTTTTAATTTCGAATATACTAAGATAATCAAATCTGAGCCACATACCAAAAAACGTGAATTGCATGAAATGTTGTATATTCAAAAATATCAATTTTCGATAAATGACAGGAAAGATGTAAACCATATCGGGAAAATCTAAGCTGCTGTTCTCAAATAATTGGAAAAAAATTAAGAACAAAACATCGTGATACAAATAAAGCATTGAAATACTAGTGTGATGGGAGTCAGACATCAATTTGTGTGTGAACGTGATTTTTAGATTGAGTTTGACATGTTTGAAAAAGGACAAAATGTGTCCGAAACGTAACATTTAAAATTAAATAAACAAATGACCAAAAACCAAGAAAAATTTTACTCAATTTATATGCAACATATGGTCAAAGAAACTATAAAGTAATAAATAAACTATATATATATATATATATATATATATATATATATATATATGTTAGATTGTAGTCCTTCACGGATGGAACAATGTGATTTTCTTTGTTTTATCCGGTGTACATCCGTTTCACGGTTTGTGCTCTGAAAAGAACATTTTACCTGACGTTTCGCCAAAATCTCATTTAGCATCTTCACAGGTTGAAATCTGTTACGTCAGGTAAAATGTTCTTCTCAGAGCACAAACCGAGAAACGGATGTACACCGGATACAACAAAGAAAATCTTATATACGTGGGGTTTTTAATATTATTTAACTAATTTATATTTACTGGGACACTATTTTTATCATAATTGTGGATAAGGTATTTTTTTATTCAAAAGTATTTTAAAAGGCTTTATTTTAAAAATGTTCACAAGGGCGATATTAAATGTGTGTGGGTTCATCAGGGCTATTTATTTTTATTTGTACTTCCCGGTTACTTATTTTTAAGGCAGGCTCTTTACAAATTCTAACTTACTCTATTTATTTATAAAAACATCTTTTTAACAAATAATTTCAAAACTTAAATCCAATCAATGTACTGAACAATATCATAGTATTGTACTTACTTTGCATATCTCCTTTTGGGCTGCTGCTGCTCTCCCTGAATAAACTCTTATTCTCTTACCTGTTTTAATACTTCTTATTTTGTTTTTATATTATTTTCATTTGACTGTTAATTATTCATATTTGAAATTTGTTCATGTTTTTACTTTGTTTTATTATATCTAAATTTACTTCCTCGTAACTATACTACTTAAAACATATTTTATTTCCAGTTTAAACTAAATAAAAATATTGAATTTGAAATTGGAGATGAGCAGATGTAAAAAGAAAAAATTGTTAAACAAAGAATTAGTGAGGTGTGAGAGACACACTGTGAGTACCTAAATTTGACTATTTGTATAAAGACAGAATTTCAATGTATATGCATATTTAGTAGATGATAGCAATAATAATTTGTGCCATTAGATAAAATAAGAAATTAATGTGAGTTTGAGAGGATTATTGTAGGAGGTTACTTTTTTTTTGGGAGGGGGATGTGAAAAAAGAACATTCAAGTTACAGAATACAAATATATTTTTTTTACATTTTTAAAATGATATACTTAAAAGATATTAACAAAAATATAAAAAATTTCTCATCCCCCGTTTATCTGCGAAACTCTAAGACGTAAAAGTTTGAAGAACATTAAAGATATAGGTCCTAACCTAAGCTTTACACAAAAAATAAAGTGAAACACCTAGTAGTAATTTGTGGGCAAATTACCGATTTAAATGGAAAATATAAAATTAAAATTGTTTCTAAAACATCATGTAATGTATCAAATCAAAAGGCTCATTATGACGAATGGAAATATATTTTTATCATATTTTTTTAATAAATTAGTTAAACGACATTAAAAAATATATATAATAATTTTACTCATTGCCCCCACCGAAACCATGAGACGTAAAACCTAAACTTTATAGAAAAAATAAGAAGAAACCCCTAATATTTATTTTAGTAGAGGAGGCTAATTATAGAATTAAATAGAAAATATAAAATTATATTTCTTTCTAACGCATCATGTAATATATCAAATCATAGGGCTCATTAGTACGAATACAAATATTTTTAAAATAAGTTATTTAAATTATGTTAACAAAATTATTTAACAAATTACACATCCCCCCTATATATATATATATATATATATATATATATATATATATATATATTATTTGTATTTTTAAAATAATTTATCAATAGTGGTTTGGAAGATAAAGAGAATCTTCCAAACTACTGCAGGCAAGTTTATATAGGGTTTCAATGAAAGATTATTGGTTAAAAGAACCGAAAATCCTAATCATAGTTTTGAGGGCCAAATTAAAAAAATATATATTCTTTATAAATTTAAAACCCTTAGTTTAAAAGTATTGAGGTAAATATATATATATATATATATATATATATATATATATATATATATATATAGGCAAAGACAAAACGATTAGGTACCATTTTCTCCTCTGTTTCTCAACCGATTTTCTTCATTTTTGTTTTGTTTAGTAGCTACTGACAACCTTCAGGGCAGAATGCTAATCTTAATTTATAATATTGGTTCATTCATTAAATAAAATATAATAAAAATTCATTATTTACATCAATAATGTCAATGCCAAGCCAAACAACTGAATGTGCCGCCGCCGCCAGACTCAAAATATTGAGTAATTACATATAGACAGACCAATGCTGTTATATTCTTAGAGCATGTACTTCTGGAAGTAGCATGCAAGCGTTGTTATTGTTTAGTGGTAAAGTAATCGTTGTATATTATAATTATACAGGGCCATTCCAGATATGTTAGAAATCATTTTTTTCGTGGGTGGCACAAAAACAGTTGCATATATAGGGTGTTTAAAATATAGAGTAGAGTGCAATTATAACTAATAAAATAATTATATAGGGAAGCCCATTAGCGGTTAAATTTACAGGGTTCTTGGAATAGAAGGTGCAGTAGAATTACAGTTATACAGGGTGGTGCAAAAAATGTTATACATAGATGCATATACAGGGTGGCAGAAATGGAAATACAACATTTCGTAACCCATAAGCAGTTGTATATATAGTTAAGATAAAATATAGGGTGAGAGGAATTATAGATATACAGGATGCTGATAAAAATCTTAGAAAAGGAAATGATTTATAGAGTAGACCACGAAGAGTTCCATATATATAATGATTGAAATATAGGTCGGTGTAGAATTATAGTTACAGAAAATAATTAAAAATTTCATAAACAAAAAGATTCAATATGGTGGGTCATAGGCAATGGTTTACCCGGTGGTTTAAAAATGTTAAAAAATATGCGTGGTCCATAAGCAGTTGCATATACAGGGTGGTGGAAATATACAATGAGATGGAATTATTATAATGAGGATTTTAATAAATGTTAGAGAATTGAGTGCAATTATAGCCATACAGGGGGGTTAGAAAAAATAAATATGTAGGGTAGCCCATTAGCGGTTGAATTGTTGTCATATTAAATTAAGAATTACGAATTTGAACACCAATAAAGTTCTATGAATTATATCTGAAAAAAACTTGAATTTCGTTACTTATTTGTAGAAGCGAGATGTAAGACCGACATCTAGGATTTTCGAGGAAACTATCACACAGAGGATCCGAATCTGGATCCGTTCTGTGCAATTGCTGTTCTCCCTAAAGTCCTAGGATAGAATGTCATGATAAAATTTTCATGTTACTTAACCTGTCAGAGATATTGACACAATTGGTCGAATTTCGACCACTGGGCGACAGCTAGTATATATAAATCCACTCATTCCTTGCTTGTATGAAACTCGAATAACTGCAAAATATTTACTTTGATTTACATAAATACATTCAATCAAATCTCAAAGGTAGTACAGAACCCGTAGTATGCGAGTCCAACTCGCACTTGACCAAATTATTTATTAAAGTGCATATGAGGTTTGCTAAAAATATGAATTCTGATTAAAAGTAAACCAGACAATTGGGATGTCATTATAACGCTAATAATAGTACAATAAATCAATTTAAAAAAATTGCCTGATGGGAAAATATTAAATGTATATAATCGGAGTTATGTCAAAATAAATGATAACTAACAGACTCCAAAGATGGAGGTTCTCAATTCGTCTGCATAAGGGTAAGATTTTTACTTAAGTTGGAGTAATATGGAAAAACCTGCAAGTTTGTCAAAAATATAAATGTTTTGACAATATCGAAAATTGTTAAGAAACTAAATTAACTCGAATTGAAAACTGCATCCAATTACAATTACATAACTATCACTAAGATTTGTAAAATAACTCTTACAATAAACAAAGAATAAAATATGTAACTACATAAAGAGAGTAAACTTGCAACCGACCTAAATATAAGTATTTAATTGATGCAGGTATATGGTATTTCTTTGTGTTTTTTAATAGTTTTTCTTTTTTTTATTATTATGAGTTAATTTTATCAAATGGTTTCCAATTTACTGACTAGTCTATATTGTAACTTTCCTACTACCATCTTGAAATTGTTTCGGATAATTTGATACAATTAAAGGTATTAAGACAGGTTCTGATGTCAGGTTTTCACATATATTTCGTTTTCACATATATTTCACATGCAACTGTGCGCAAAGCATATTTAATAAAAGGTTAAAATGTAACCTAAGTTCTTGTAAGCTTAAATTTTTATACAGTGTGCTCTGAACAGATGTTAACAAATGGAAAATATTTTTAATTTTCAGGTTTCGAAAAATGTTACTGTTTCCTTCGAAACATTTTTTGGAATTATAAAACATGAAAAAAATTGTACAAGGTTGCCAAAAAAATCTAAACTTGCCTGAAGAGAAAGCTATCCATGACTAGTTTTAGATCAAAATGCAGTAACAGAATTATTCTTAGTATTCCTAGGTGTGGTAAATTACTAAATTTCATATAGAAATACGGAAGTACTTTTCTAGTAGCAGAAAATGTAATGTTTTGCTCTATCGCTAATTACTAAAACAACTGAGTATGTTTAAAAAAATTTAACAGGGTGTTGTTACGGGAACAATCTCGCATTGTCTTGAGAGTAGATAAAATTGAAGTGTTTGGCTATTTTATTTCATTGAATATTTTTCTGTTATTATCATCATGGTGGTTAAATTAACAAAACAGAAAAAAAAAAATGTGTGTATTGTTGGAGATCATTATAGAACATGTAGTGAAGTCGCTAAAAGTTTTAATCATAAACATCCAGATAAACAAATAAGCCGTTACTGTTGCAAATGTCATGACCAAATTTAAATCGACTGGGCTGTTAATAATATGTTCAAAAAAACCTCAAGCTTTCCGTAGTACCGAAGAAAATAAATTGCAAATTCTGCAAACGGGCGTTGGAAATCCTAAAGTTTTGGTGAGAAAATTAACAAATTCACTATTGGATAACGTAACAAAGTCAACAGTCAGTACGATTTTACGAGCACATAAATTCTATCCTTACAAATCTATACACTTTCACCTGGAGATTTTGAAGTTAGTTCTCTGTTTACTACTTGGTTCCAAGGTGAAGCTGTAGATGATTTTTTTTCACCAGAAAATTATTATTTACCTATGGGGCAACATTTATTTCAAACGGAGTGGTATGCTAGCAGAACTGCCGATTTCCATTAAATATCAGGCGTTCAGTTTGGGACCAATACGACGGAGCACCATGTCATAGTACACAGATAGTTTCCAATTTTTTACAAAGGACTTTTTCAAATCGCTGGATAGGTAGGTATTCTGCAGTGCCGTGGCCAGCAAGGTCTCCTGAATTATCTCTGTTGAACTTTTTCCATTGGGGACTTCTAAAACAATAGGGTTAACTTCACAGGCCATTCCAAAACGTCGATCACCTGGAGACAGTTGTCAGACCGGCAATAGCAGAGTTTAACAGTCTCAACCCCCCCGCACTCCCAGAAAATTTAACCACTTAATCTTCTTTTTCATAAGAATAAATTTTGTGTTTATACATTTTTATATATCCTGGAAATAAATGAACACAAATACAGATTTTGCAGTACCAACCAGTCCATCAGCTATCAAAACACTTATCCAACCCACCCCGAAAAAAATATCTGGCTACGTACTTGACAATTTGTGATTGAAGTTAATTACAAAAAAAATTTGTTCATTTACAAATTAAAAAATGATGATAAAAATCTAATTATGCAATACTGCGATATATTCTTTCACTGGACGAATTAATTTTGAAGTAGTCTGTAGAGTAAATTTACACATTTTTCATTAAACAAACCATAAGCATGTTTTAGATCGTAAATCGATACCATCACCGGAGTCCTTTTTCTCTTCAATAGAGCCGAGTAAGCAGATAATAGAGTCAACCCTCTAACTCAAGTCTCTCTCTATCAGCAACGAAAGGAACATGTGCAATAATCTCCCCTCCGCCTTACCACCCATTGAGCTCACTGGTAAATTTAAACGTCGAAAATGGCAGCAGGAAAGATAAATGAAACAAAGTAAATTACAACTGTCTTGTAGCCGGAAATTAGTCTGGAAGACAAAAGTCAAACCACCGCACAGTGGCAGAATCATTGATTTTGGTTGGACGATTTGGTATGTCCGAAAAGCTGGACGGAAAGAGCGACAATATCGAGAAATGACATCGGATATCGAAAAAAATTGTCAATATGAATATTTAAGATGAACTTCGCAGGATTATTGAATATATTTTTAGGGAAAATTATATTTTCGATTAAGCAAATTCGTTTTATAGTTTTATTCGTTATTGTATTGTAGCCGTGTTACCCCTTCAAACACTGATTACATCTGATTATACTAGAATGATGCAAGTGAGAAGAATATTACTAATGATATGAACAATTTACCGGATTTAACAGCTTGTTCGGTTGTATTGTTACTCTTATTAGTTATGTGTTGATGTATTTGTATCTGTGCGACTGGATGCTAATCAGTTGTTGAAATCAAAGCTTCTTAATGAGGTCTCCACATATGCAACTAATAAGTTTACTACTATAGTTGTTTATTTACTTCTTAACATAATCAAGATGTAGAGGACATGATGTTGAGACCATTACCTACTTATTACTGATTTGTCATGTAGCAACCCATCTCGCTCAATCCCTCTTGCATATGTGGATACCTATATTTGTTGCTATTGCATATTTCAATAGCAACAAATTGGTTTACAGAGTATTTTGACAACAGTAAAAAGAGCAAAATATCAGAAAGTTATCAAGTTTACTGTCATAATGTTTGCAATGTTGCCAGCGACGTCGGTTGCTAAGTAAATGTAGATATCATAAAAATTATTAATAAACATATAGACTGCTATATATATTTGTATGAAATATATGAAATTTTTGTTCTGAATTTCACAAATAGGTACCCTAGATATTCGTAATTTTTCAAATATCCATTCACCAAATGTACATATATGTATATATATATATATATATATATATATATATATATATATATATATATATAGTGTTTCCGGTTATGGACTAGCGATAATCTAAATACATGTGAAGCAACTATTTTAATACACAAATACACTATATACTAGGGCTCAATACCCCACCCCGTCATATGGCAGCCATTTCGTTTTTTTGATAACCCATTCTCTATGTGTGAATAAAAACCTTTATGTCTCTTAAAGTTTTGGTCTTACTGAAATAAAAATAGGCTTATTCGACGGACAATAAAACTGTCTATCAACAAAATTTCAAAACAAAGTGTTAACGTTTTCTTAACTCTTGAAAAAAAGATGAAATGCAAAAAAAGGGTCAAAAAATTATGCAAATCAACAAATTATTGCAAATCAATTACCTCTCATTTTTTTCACGAAATCGAAAGATTTTG
This sequence comes from Octodonta nipae, assembly GCA_034190945.1. Lineage (NCBI taxonomy): Eukaryota > Metazoa > Arthropoda > Insecta > Coleoptera > Chrysomelidae > Octodonta > Octodonta nipae. The sequence continues at coordinate 59,597,137 of CM067221.1, forward strand.
AGTTAAGCTAGAATACAACATTAATTTCATAACTGTATGTTTATGACTTTAGGAGTTATTGTTGTTTGAAGCACAAAAGACCTTTATTACGTGACATCTGACATTAGCTGCGTGCTGTCCGAGAAAAGGCTAGCAATGCTATTCGCGACTAGCAGGAGTAAGCGAAATGGAACATATTTACTCTACCTGCAAAGAACTTACAGGATAAAGACTAGTTACGTTAGTTGTACCTTGCCCTGCCTTGTGATCCCTACTTTTACTTACCGTCCGTGCTGTTTACGTTCTGTATTAGTGGTTATCTTGTGATATGAATATGGCAAATCGTCAATATTCAACGCAACATATTGCTGACATACACTTCGTTTATGGTTTCAGCAAGTAATAAGACTTTAATGTCGTTTTAATGTTTACATACCTGTTTAAAGTCCCGACAAAGGTCTTTTGTGCTTGCGCATACGCTATGTTCAAACAACAATAACTCCTAAAGTAATAAACATACAGTTGTGAATTTAATGTTGTATTGTAGCTTAACTCAAAAACTTTCGATTTAGTGGAAAAAAATAAAGGTTATCGGGACAACTTTTGCATTGATTTGTAATAGTTTGTTGATTTGCATAATTTTTTTACCCTTTTTTTGCATTTCATCTGTTTTCAAAAATTACGAAAACGTTAACACTTTGTTTTGAAATGTTGTTGATAGACAGTTTTATTGTCCGTCGAATAAGCCTATTTTTATCTCAGTAAGACCAAAACTTTAAGCGATATGAACGTTTTTGTTCACACGTAGAGAATAGGTCATCAAAAAAAACAAAATGGCTGCCATATGGCGGGGTGGGGTATTGAGCCGTACTATATAGTGTAATTGTGTATTAAAATAGTTGCTTTACATGTATTTAGATTATCGGTAGTTCATCACCGGACACACTGTAGATATATATATATTATTATATATATATATATATATATATATATATATATATATGACAATCTTAGAAATAATGGAAAGAAACTTGCTGTACTGGCAAAATGTCACCTTATTCCAAATTATTAGTTCAGTCAAGTAAAATATTTCAATTCCTTACTGGCAGGTAGTCAGTCATGTCTTGAATGGCACTTTTATACCGACACCTCTATGTGTGTCATTGGTACTCAAACTACGTTCAGGAATATAATGTCACTGACACACTCTTAGATGATAGCATCGTCATCATTGTACGAAGCGGTGGCAAGTTTTGATTTGGTTTTCAAAATTTATTTACGGCCGGTATTATAACATGCCTAAAATTAAATCAGTTGTTCAATATTATATGTTGTTCATGAAACTAACTTAAACGATTCCCGAAAATCTACTCTTGCTTTTCATTTATTAGTACAATACCCACGTAATAGTATAACAGTAATAATTATATATATCTTGTTTAGCAATCGGCCAAAAATAAATCTGAAGGGCGATTACAAATTATCAAATTATTTTCACTGGCACATGAATTCACAGTCGTTAAATAATTCCAGGCGTAAACTGCTTGCCTGCAGGACGGAGTGGCATGGACAGAGACACAACGCTATTGAGACAATTGTACTGACATATTGTATTCACACGGAAAGCAGTGTCGGTGTTATTGTATCAACACAGGAAATTTCACAGTAGTCGTGGGTAACCATGACTACTGGGAGCTGCAGAGAATAAAATTAGAAATATATCTTGTGTTGGGAAACAATAAAAAGTTTATCAATTACATCTAAGCCCATACAATTTGAACACATATCAGTTGACGCCAGGGACCACTGTGAACAGTGGCAGCCATGAGATGCTCAACCGCATGGCGGCCCTAATACTTAGAGCATTTACTTTCTAGAGATAGCCTGCCAGTGCACAAATGTCGTGGTAAGACTAAGGAGAGAGAGGGCAATAGCTGGGAGCTGCTTCCACCCACTAAGTGAAATAGCCTCTTACTGTCTCTATTGTCCTCTCTTTCTAGCATTACCACGATTTTATGCTTGACAGGCTATATCTAGATGGTAAATGATCTAAGGCCCTAATGAATAAAGCGTACAATGGCCGTTACATATACAGCTACATGCATGGCTATAAGATTCGTGATTTTAAAGTGAATATTAAGTTCTAACGATATCTGTAAATAATTTCACGATTTTAGTTCAATTATATGAAATTTAGTACGTAAAAATACAGAAATTAAAACTATGGTGGCAAAAGCAACAAAATTTTATGTCAAATAAATTGTCCAATTGCAAAATACTTCTGATTTTTTTGACAGAGTATATATATTTAGAACGCAGAATTATAAGAACTTGACAAAAAAGAGAATTATTACCCAAATAATATAAATTTCTGTGGGTTCCAATTAAAAAACTTGAACCGCTTTTTAAACATCTAATGATTTCTTACGGTTTCTGTTAATCCATCCATCTGCTCTAGTACATACCATTTTGCGACTTATTAAGGGATTTCCTCTTACAACAATATAGCTCTGTCAATAATTACGCTTTCGAGAACTTCATGTTATAGATAAATATATAGATAGAATGCAATTTATACAATCCGAACCCTTCAAATTGTTTTCGAGAAACAGTTATCTGTTTTTCGATTTTAAATTAAAACAATATTATGTATTATTTTAATTTAAAATCAACTTATATGTTAGAATTAATACTAAATTCGTGCAATATGCTAATATTTGTATTAGTTTTCTGTTAACTGATGTCGCTCTATAAGAAATAAAGGGAGTTGGAAATTAAGAGTACATTTCGTACCATACATAGTTATATTACGAGCTTTTTCGTTTGATATAATATGTGATGATTTAAAAAATAAATATTTTATGTAATTTTGTTATTTGCACTCCAAAACTAACATTGGGATTTTCGTTTCGATTTTCATCTATATTATAAGTAATGCTCTATATTTATTCAAGGATCAGTACTCCCCTAGATACAGAGGGCTAAGTCAATTTTAGTATACTTGACTCCATAAATTTTAAATAATTCATTTTCAAATTCCAAAAAATATGTGACATAAGAATTTTAGCTTTATTTTTCCTGTAAATATTGTGTGAGGCCCTAAGTACTCTAGTTTTTTTTTTAAATTTAGACTCTATAGAGAATCGCGAAATGGTTGATTTTGAATAAGTGAATGGATTATCGAATTCTGTAGTAGTACCAAAGTTCATCATTTTTCCGAGAAACTGACTGTTTCAGATAGACATATACAGGACCTTACAAATGTTTCCCTTCATCGGATGTTCAAAACCACTATAATTAAATATAAATTTGGAGTTTGCACAGTAAACATTATACATGATTTGGTGATTTAAACATGAAAAAAATGAAGTTATAGAAATAGGCTTAGTTACAAAAATTGGAAATTAGTACTACGTGCAATGTTATTTTATTCTATCTATAAAGATGTATATGAACTGATAAATATGCCAGTCATATACCAGTTACAATTGAAGCATGTCATAGAATAATAATAACAGAAACGAGGCGATAGAAGAATCTATACAAGAGAATACCTACATATTGTGAGCTTAATATTCAACGAAAACATTAATCAAAACAGACAATCTATAAAATTAGAGATTAGTGAGAAAAAAACAACAAATATAGTTGAAATAAATAATAAATTACTAGGTGAATAAAGCTTGCGGAAATTAGCTCAGTTCGAAATGCCAATGTAATAATAGAAACGTAGTTCCGATAATTAACTGAATTAACACGTTCACAAACCAATATCGGAAATAGGCAAAGCGAGCTTCATTTATTGAGTATTCAAATTCCTGAAATTCAATCATTATTTGAACTAATTTTGTTCTAACGTCACAATAATTGCAGTAATTGCTAGTAATTGTCGAGATTCAGGTGCCTCAACCCTGAAAAAGCAATTACCTGAAGAGAATATCGAATTGTAAAGTAATTGTAGAAAATGAGAAAGTTGGTTAAGAATTTCCCATATTACCAATACAGTTCTCAATGTATTTTGCCGTAGATCCGAGACCACTTTTGTTTAGTTACATACTTGTTCATATCACGACTTGAACATTAGATCTACAATTCTAGTCGTTATAAGGCCGTTGGATTTATCTGCAAATCAAACGAAATATTACTGATTTACTGTTGCAATTAGGTAAATGTTGATTCATATAAAGGCAGTGTGAATAGGGCGATTAGAATTTGATACTTTTTATGTGACAAACTTATTTCTAAAAGAGCTAATCTGTTCTCAACTCGATATCCTTGAAGTATTTATGTATAGTATCATTTGTTTCTACACCAAGATTCCGTATGTATTTTTTTGAAGGAATTCAATAGAGCTCCAATTATTCGAAAAAAGCTTAAAAAATTTTCTTGTGAACCACCTAATATACATTTCTGTATAGCCATGTTATAAATAAATTTCAGTGGTCCAATAAAAAGCTACCGTTTCAAATTATTATTTTATTTCTATTTAAAATACTATAGATAAAGTTCGTATATTAAAATGAGATATATAATCAATTCAAACAATTATCATAATTTAACCTAATTAAACTTGCTTAACAAATATAATTTTGAATGTGAAACTGTATCGTATATGTATGTTATAAGAGGTATGTACAATTTTAAATATTGGGAATTACACGAAGAAAAATCGAATGGAAAAAATAAATTATTTGGGGAAAAGTCAAAATCTACCCAGTTTTTCGTTGTGTAAACACAAATAAATAGTTTTAGTTGTGCAAACACAGGTAAATAAAGATATTCCAAAAACTATTGCAATGCGAACTGCCAAGTAACCTACCATTATGGAATGAATTTGTCATTGATATTTAGGAAAATGTGTAGAAAATCCAAATCTACCGTAGACCATCAAATGGACTGAATTTGAAAATATGGATTTATTGTATTTTTGATTTAAGTTCTGTGTTCATGTTGGAAACAGTTGTCCTAAAAATTTATTAATAACGAGTTAAACACAACCGAACATGAACATCTAAGTAATACTGGAACAAAGGGTAACTACATTACAATAGTAACTATACCAAATATATAGTGACACTCATAAAGAATCCTTGAGAATGTTATATTTATGTAAGCCCCTAACTAAACGAATAAATGAACATAAACATTACGTAGAAAAACAGTTCTAAATATCCAATATTTGTAACCTTGTTGCTGAACTAGGACAAAAAATACAAATAGAATATTCAACCATATTATACAAATAATAATTACAAGAGAGCTTTGCATGACTTTCACTTTCGTAGGATTCATACCTCTAGTTGCTGACAATTAAGGGTGAAATTAGTTAAGGTATTTTCTTGGAAAAACTCTAAAGCGGGATAGTTCTTAGGGTTTTTCTTACCTTTTCCCTTATAACTTTATAGGGATCATTTGTACTGTAACGAGAATTCATCCGATAGCTGGTGCAATCGGCCATCAACCAATTCGTGGAAGAGACATTCTTCCAATGCTTCTGAGAATCCGAAATGTTTTGTCTCTCAACCCGAGGCTGACGGCTGCCTTTAATAGGAATTCCTCGAATTCCCTTGAAGCTTCCAGAACACATGAAAGAAGTTTCCCGATGGTTCGTTGACTTACCAGACAATTCCGAGAGAAATATATAAATACGGACAGCTGGCAATGAGATTCATTCAGTATTCGAGAGTCGTATATTTAATTATTTTTATGTTTTTTTGGACAATAACACCACAATAGAAATAAAACGACGTATATTGCAGGAATACCAAACGTTTCAAAGTCTATTCTGACTTCGTTGTCAATGGCTTTATATTTATTGATGTAGATTGCAAAATGAAAATTTAAGTAGAGATAGATTGTAAATAGTTCGTTGAATATAAATTGTATTAAAGTAGTGGAAATAAATTAGAGTGAGTTGGACTGTTTTTTAATAAATTCAAGAACTGAACAGAAACCGAGTGTGAAAATAAAAATATTACAGTGGTGTCAGATGTTCGGTGTATTTGTGGAACTTTATAAGTGGAAAATAAATAGGCTGACAATGTTTATAAACGTGAGATAGGACCAATTGAAAGTGACTGATTTAAAAAAAAACTGGAGGAACGGGATTTAGAAATTAGTGGAAAGAAAAGTGAATTAATACAACGGCTACGTGATGCCCTAATAAATGAAGGTAACGATCCCTATACTTTGTTTGCAGTTTCTTGTAATGGGAAAGACATGAGATAAACTACAAACATGAAAATTCTAAATCCCTACTATTAAAAGACACTCTAAGAGAGAGAGATTGCTGAAAAATTCAAAAATGACGTGTAAGAACATTTTGGTCCTGACAAATACTGGAATTCTAGCTCTAGGTCAAACTGCTAGCTATAAGACTACTGAAAATTAAGTCTTTGGAAGATCGTAGAGGAAAATGCTCAATCCTTAGAAAAAAATTTGAAAAGAGGACAGGAAAATTCAGACTAAAGAGATGTCTGAATTGTCGTAATGTAGGACATATCCAGACTCGTTGCAAGGAGACTAACGGAGTACTGACTTCCTCGTCGGGGAAACTGAAGAAGGCCAATGTAAAGGGACCGTCGTCCACCTGTAGCCAAAAAGCTCCAACTGCCAACGCATATGTCGCTTCGTTACGCAACCACGTTAACAGTGACTTTATAGATGGCCTCATTAATAAGAAGCAATGTTGCTGGATACTGGTGTGACGAAAACAGTAATAAGGCCCAACATTTTTTTAGAGACAATGATAAAACCAACAAAATAGCAACTGCGAACAGCGACAGGAGAATCAGCTAAGGTCCATGGTGAAATAGAGGTTGAAGTGACCTTAGGAAACACAACCTTCATACATCGGGCATGAGTGGCAGACATCGAAGAAGAAGTACTCATTGGAATGGATGTCATGAGCTCCAGGGATTCTGTTAAACTTCAAAGATGGAATTCTGCGAGTGATTGCGAAGAGTGGTGCTTAATGGAAAAGAGACATAATGCTTCGGGCCATCTTAGTAGAGGAGCAATGTTCCGGAAAAGCTGAAATCATTATAGTCTTGCTTAGATGGAAAAGCTAAAGCTGGAACAGTAATGATGTTTGATAGATGTTGAAATGGTTTTGGGAAATACAGCATTCCAACATCGGGCATTAGTGGCAGACATCGAAGACCAACTCATCATTAGAATGGATGTCATGAGCTCTAATGGATTCCACTTAAACTTTAATGATGGAATTCTGCGAGTGAAGACTACATAATGCTTCGAGCAATCTTGGTAGAGGATGTAAATGTTCCGAAAAGATCTGAAATCATTGTAGATGCTTGCCTAGATGGGAAAGCTAAAGCTGGAACAGAGTTGATGTTTGATCCCGAACTTAACGACGGAAATGTAGTCAGAGGAGTTGCATTGGGGAAGACTCTGTTTCGTGTCAAGGTAGATTGTGCCAGTAAGAGTAATGAACCTAATCATTACTCGGTTGTGCTAAAGACAGGAACAACTTTGGGCCATTACACAACAGTTTCCTCTGTACTCCGAAGCACACAGCATGCAAAAATAACACCAGGTAAACTATCTGAGGAACTAGAAAAACTCATCACCGATTCATCTAACTAAGAATTTGAAACAAAACCAGAAAGTAAAATTGAGGGACATCGTTAGAAACGACCAGGATATCTTCGATGTAGGGAACGGCAAAAGAGGACGAACTGATCTGATGGGACATAAAATTAATACCGGGGATGCTCAACGTATTCGACAGTCGGCGAGAAGACTACTCCTAGCTAAAAGAGAAGAAGCTGACAGGATAGTCCGCGAGATAGAGGAAGAAGGTGTTATTGAATCATCCAATAGTCCTTGGGCTTCTCCAGTTGTCTTGGATAAAAAGAAAGATGGTTCGACCTCATTTTGCGTGGACTATCGGCAATTAAACCACGCTACAAAGAAAGACAGCTATCTCCTTCCATGAATAGACATGATACCCTAGATACGCTAGCTGGATCGAAGATGTTTTCCTCCCTGGACTTGAAGAGCGGTTATTGACAGGTGGAACTAGCTAAGGAAGACCGAGAAAAGACTGCTTTTACCATCGGCTCAGGACTTTACCATTTCACGGGTTGTGTAATGCTCCAGCGGCGTTTGAAAGATTGATGGAAACAGTGTTAAAAGGGCTTTCATGGAAAACGTGCCTGGTGTACCTTGACGACATTATCGTGGTTGGAAAATGGTTTGAAGACCTATCGAGAAGACCATGCCCTGATGATTGCAAACATTGTCAGCGAGCTGAAGAAAAAGGGACTGTTCTCTGTAGAACTACCGCCATCGACGACCATTGGCAATCTGAGGAAATCCAGAAAGACCAGAAAATGGTTCGGGAGTTAAAAGAAGTTATCCGGTGGAAGGAAGAAGACCGCATACCTACGTGGAAGGAGATTTCCCGATAGTGACTAACCATAAAGTCGTACTGGGCTCAGTGGAACTCCCTCAACCTGGAAAATAGACTTCTCAAGCGCGTCCTGGAAACTCCAGTGAAGCAAAACGACAGAAAACAGATTGCAGTTCCCAGAAATAGGAGACCAGAGGTTTAACGAGAACTACATGATAGTACAACTGGAGGGTATCTGGGAATAACGAAAACCCTGGGAAAGTTGAGAAAACGCTTCTATTGGGTAAACTGCCAAATAGATTTGAAGGATTGGTGCCGGAAATGTACGGTTTGTGCAGCAAGTAATGGGCCTCAGAAGCGACCAAAAGCTCTCATGAAGCAATATAACGTGGGCAGTCCATTCGAAAGAGTAGCAATTGACGGTTCATTTCCTGAATCCGACTCTGGAAATAAGTACATTGTGGTGGTAATGTACAGCATTACACGCGCAATCCGATGGAATGGTCGAACGGATGCATAGAACTATTAACCGCCATTTTTCAAAGGTAGTCTCTGACCACCAAAGAGACTGGGACTAGTATCTTCATTTGTTTATAATGGCTTAGGATGTCCCCCGGGAGAAGAGACCGCAGGTGAAGACTATGTCAACCAGCTACGTCAAAAGATGAACGACATCCATAAACGAGTCCGGTTAAATATCGAGAATGCTAACGCCCGAATGAAGGAAGCGTACGACATCAGAGCCGAGGGCAGAGGATTCCAAGTTGATGATCTTGTTTGGTTGTATAACCCGTAATGTCGTCGTGGGAGGGGCCGTACCAAATTGTAAATAAAATCAACGATGTTGTCTACAGAATAAAGAAGCTACCTCTGGGAAAACCAAAGGTGGTACATTCCTCCTGAAGACTGATCATACAGCACTGAAGTGGCTCTTGCAGTTTAAAAACCCCGAAGGACAAGTGGCCAGGTAGATTGAGCGGTTGCAAGAATTCGACTTCGAGACTGAACATCGCGCAGGAACAAGCCATAAGAATGCTGATGGCCTATCGAGGAGACCATGCCCTGATGACTGCAAAAACACAGTTTTGCACCCTAACACCAAACCTTTATTTTAAACACTCAACGTCGTTTCAACAACTCTAAGTTGAGTGAACCCAACTAAATCGAAATTACAATTTTCTCTAATTTATACCTACCACTAAACTATTACTTAAGTAATTAGTACAAGGGGTAAATCCTAATCCCTTGTACTAATTACTTAAGTCATAGTTTAGTGGTAGGTATAAATTAGAGAAAATTTTAATTTCGATTTAGTTGGGTTTACTCCTGAAGATGACAACTTAGAGTTGTTGAAACGACGTTGAGTGTTTAAAATAAAGGTTTGGGGTTAGGGTGCAAAACTGTGTTTTTTGTGTAACACCAAAGGTTCCGCAGCTTTATCAGATTAACATAGCTGAACAAAAAGGGGCTGTTCTTCGTACAACTACCGCCGTCGATGACCATTGGCAACTTGAGGAGATCCAGAAAGACCAAAAATTAGATCCAGAACTAAAAGAAGTTATCGGGTGGAAGGAAGAAGACCGCAAACCTACGTAGATTTCCCGATATTTAGTCGTACTGGGCTCAGTGGAACTCCCATCCTAGAAAATGGACTTTTCAAGCGCGTCCTGGATTTCCTGAGAGAAAACGACGAAAACAGATTGTAGTTCCCAGTAGGAGAACAGAGGTTTTACGAGAACTACTATGTACAACAGGAGGACATCTGGGAGTAACGAAAACCCAAGTTGAGAGAACGCCAGCTAGACGTTAAGGAATGTCACGGTTTGTGCAGCAAGTAATAGGCCTGACCATAAGCTCCCATGAAGCAATATAACAGTCCACATCCATTGATGTTGCCTGTATTTCCTGAATCCGACTCTGGAAATAAATACATTGTGGTGGTGATGCTATTTTAGTAAATGGGTCGAAGCGTATGCCTTGCCGAATCCCGACCGTTGCTGATGTCCTTGTGAAGGATCAGTCGTTTTGGTGTTCCCTTGGAGTTGCACTCAGCGTAGAAATTTCGAGTCTACTCTTTTCCAAGAGCAAGCTTTTGAAGATCAATAAAACATGGACCACAGCATTACACCCACAATTCCGATGAATAGGCCAGAGGTATTCCAAGCACTTGTTTCTAATGATCTTGTTGCACGAGTGGTTCCGACCCCGGCCAGTATTATCATGGGACGAGAATAACTACCGCGATTTGAAGTTTGCATATTGTCTATGTCAGCCAGCTGTCAAAAGATGAGGGGCCGTGGATATTCGCCCAACCAAGATCTTGGGAGGGGCCCTAAATTGTAAAATCAACGATGTTGTCTACAGAATAAAGAAGCTACCTCGACCTCTGGGAAAACCAAAGGTGGTACATTTCAACAGGTTAGCCCCTTATGCGGAAGTCATGACGGCGAAGTTGACCAAGCCCAAGTCCGCAGCATCCAACCACCCGATGACGAGAAGACATTCGAACAGTTTATGGCACTGTACTCTGATTGGCAGAAAGGAGCACGACGTGACCAGAGAGGAATGCCATGACCTGTTTGAGGTGCCCATAGAAAATGCCCTGGCTCATTGTGTGGCTCGAGATCTCCGGATTTCCAGAGGAATATATAGCCAAGGTTTTTGCCAAAAAGCTCGGCCAGTTCCAGAAGCTAAGAAAGCAAGATCCAGTGGTAGGGAAGGTCCTTGTTCTCGCAGATAAATAACTAGTGGGCACCACAGACATCTTTTATTTGGTAACGAAAACATTCTCACAGGACAAGCCAACATACAGCGATCTTTGGAAGACTCTGGTAGAATTCAGGAGTGTGATGATGGAGAAAAACCTGATGAAGTTGGCGGTCCCAAAGATACCCTGTGGGTTGGATGGACTGTATTGGAGCGTGGTAAGAAGCATGATGGAAACTATGTTTGGATTCAGTGGCATCGATATCCTTCTTTGCTGTCTCAACATTCGCAGCCCGGATTCGAAGATGGTCGAGTGTTACTTCCACCGAAAGTCCCGTTGACGAAATGAGGGTCCTGCAAGTGTCGCCATACCATAAATGGATGTTGGGACATTTCGGGACGAAATGTTCTTAAGAGGGAGCAATGTTACGAGAATTCATCCGATAGCTGGTGCAATCGGCCATCAACCAATTCGTGGAAGCGACATTCTCCCGATGCTTCTGGGAATCCAAAATGTTTTGTCTCTCAACCCGAGGTTGGCGGATGCCGTTAATAGGAATTCGTCGAATTGAAGCTTGAATCTTCCAGAACATATGAAAGAATTTCCCGATGGTTCTTTGACTTACTAGACAATTTCGAGAGAAATATATAAATACGGACAGCTGGCTATGGGATTCATTCAGTATTCGACAGCCGTATCTGTAAGTAGAGATAAATTGTAAATAGTTCGGTGAATATAAATTATGTAGTGGAAATACATTAGAGTGAGTTGGACTGTGTTTTTTTAATAAATCCAAGAACTGAACAGAACCCAAGTGTGAAAATAAAAACATTACAGTACATAAGAATTATTGATATTTTTGGGGATACCACATATGAATTTAGGAGACAACTTGGAAACATACATTTAGTTAAAATTCGCATTTTATTATGATTCTCACTCTCAACTACTTGTCAAAGTAAATGTGTAAAATTTTTCAGATTCAGTTCAGAAGAGTTATTGAATCAAAATTCGAAAGTTACTGAATGATTTGATTCAAATGTTTCACATATATTTAACATAAGTTTGGCACAGTAGACAAACTAAAACATATATGTAAGAAGAAATATGTTATTACATACTTTTTGTTTAAAATAATTAGTTTTCTTAATCACGTGGACAAAAATCAATATGGCTATCTATAATTTAATGGGAAATCTTTAAAAATACAGAACTTGTAGAAAATAGAGATGTTTAGTTTTAATTGTCCCCCTTGGTGAGATCTCATTAGATGTGGTGAGTCTCTCGCGTAAGATTTGTTTTAAATAATTGATATTTTTGTTTATTTGGTATCAGTCATGCCACTAAATACCTATAAGGATAATACAGTCTAAGTTAATGAGTCTTTCTGTTTAATATAAATAATACACACCACCCTTACATAATTCTTCATCTGTAAATATTTGTGAAGGAAATTTTCTCTTATTTAGAACTGTGCACTAGGAACGTTGCGATGTTAATATTATACCAGTGTCGATACTTTGATTTCGATTCCGCGTATTTTTGGTATCGATTAATGGGGAATTATGTTTCTATACCAGTGTCGATACTTGTTTCTGATTTCAATACTCTGATGATATTTATCACTGCTAAATTAGTATTTTCCCTGTAGTTCTATTATCCCGCTAGTTTCAAATTTTCTAGGATTACAGAGTTCGCCCCCGTTAAAGTGGTAGAGACACCGTCATTCGATACATTTATTTCGATGCTACCACAGATACCGGTATCTTATATTTCGATACCCCTAACGATACTGGTATCGATACTTGAGTGGTATCGCAATATACCTAGGTGTCACCTCGTTAATAGAAAATCTTGCAAACGAGGAAAAAATTGATTCTTAATTTTTTGGCATTGAAGGATTCTCGTTAGTTTCGTCATTATAAGATTTGATGAGAATCTCCATTGATAAACTCATTTGACTTAAATCTTGAGGCATTTGGGTTTTAGAAGTAGGCAGACTACTTTTAACTGGTGGTCACGTTAAAATTTGAAAAAGTTAAACTTTAAGGTACCATAACTATTGTTCAGAAAACAAAGTACTGGTTTCTCTAGACATGAAAATTTAGTATTTCTGATACGTTTTTATATAATGGTACAGTATTTCTCTACTGTTTTGTCTTGTTTTTTGTATTTGTTTTTAAATTCCACGCTTGTCTAGTGGAGTGCTAAACTTCTCCCCTTTTCATACCTTAAGATGTTAGTGAAATAAACAACTCAATTAATATTTCTAGCCTGCAATATGTATTTGTATGTTTGTATGCTCTATGTCCAAATTGCAAAGGTGGAAATTGTTCTACGAGATTGCGGTAATAAAAGCATTATAAATACGGTTTGTCACATGTTTTAGCATCACTATATTTTATATTTTGTTGATGGTGTGCACAGCTTGGTACTAAAATTTAGAAAGAGCAGAATTTTCATATTTATTATAAAACCATTTAAGTATGAATTGAAGTCAGAAAATAAGGACTTTTTGCATGTGTATTTCGCTTTAATTTGTGAGGTATTTTATAGTTATTGTGAAATATTTAAGTTTTATAGACACAAATCTTAAGAGAAAATTATAAAAATAGAACACAACTAGTAATAAATTTCTTCTGAAGAAGACTTCAAGTCACTCTCGAGAAATAAATTTAATTATTCATCAAACGTGATAGTTCCTTCGAAACCTCATATGTTAACATACCAGTAGGTTGTAGCACCTAATTTCGACAAAAGTCATTTACACGCATACCGACACGCAAGCCTAATTTATGGGCACTTATTTTTAGATACTTTAAAATTTAAACCCTCGACATCTAATTCATTGTGTCATTTGTTGGAGGCTTGATTGATTGCATGTTTTACTTTTCATTAAACGACATTTTGATGGTCGCCGACTGAAAAAGTTTGGTAATAAATTTTTCAGAATGGATTTTTCATCGTTCAGGATGCATTTTTTCATGATACGGTAAAGAGCAAATTGGGGGGTATAAAAATAGATCCGTTATACGACAAAACATTACACTCTCTGATATAAAACAAAGCTTATGTTGCATGAGTTTTGAAAGAATATAGTTGAGGTTAGAAATTACATCTAATTGTTAAATTTTCCTCCTGTTTGTTCTGGATCACCTATAAAGTGTTTAACAAGACTCGTAATTTTAACTATTACGTAGAAGCTACTCACAATTTGTTTATTCACATTATTTTTCTAATTGATTTATATTGGACTAATAGTGAATGTATTTTTAAATTTGAGCGTTATATCTAAGGAACTAACAATAAATTAAGTTTCGAGTTGTAATAATTTATTGTTACGTGTTTTAAAACGATATATAATTTTTTGTACAACTAAATATGTGGGAAAATGAATTAGGAACGATTTAGAATAACTAAAACAAAAGAACCGAACATAAACAAAATCAAGATCTATTTTGAAAATTTTTGATAACAGTAATCCAACTTGTTTACTTTAATTCACTTGTATATTGTTAATTGTTATATTAAACACAAATTTACAACATAATAACAAACCACAGAACTACCAATGCCAAGTATTGAACTGAAATAAACATTTTAATCACAAGCATGTTTTATAGAATTACTAGGATTTGAAAGAAGAAAACATGCCCGAAGAGTTGCTAAGGTACAGACAGTGGCACCACTATGAGCCAGAGTTGGAAGGGCTGGGCCACATTGAATTAAAATCACATTGCTGTGCAAATTTTACAAGACTGTTAATCTATATATAAATAGGCAAAGATAAAACGGGTAGGTACCATTTTCTCCTCTGTCTGTCAACCGATTTTCTTTATTTTAGTTTTGTATAGTAGCTACTGACGACCTTCGGTGCAGAATGCTAATATTAATTTATAATATTGGTTCATTCATTAAATAAAATATAATAAAAATTCATTATTTACGTCCATAATGTCAACGCCAAACAGCTGAATGTGCCGCCGCCGCCAGACTCAAAACATTGAGTAATTATATACAGAGGGACCAATGCTGTTGTATACTTAGAGCATGTACTTCTGGAAGTGGCATGCAAGCGTTGTTATTGTTTAGTGGTAAAGTAATCTTTGTATATTATAATTATACAGGGCGATTCCAGATATGTTAGAAATCATTTTTTTCGTGGGTGGCACATAAGCAGTTGCATAAATAAATATAGAGTAGAGTGCAATTATAACTAATAAAATAATTATATAGGGAAGCCCATTAGCGGTTGAATTTACATGGTTCTTGGAATAGAAGGTGCAGTAGAATTACAGTTATACAGGGTGGTGCATAAAATATTATACAGAGATGCATATACAGAGTGGCGGAAATGGAAATGCAACATTTCGTAACCCATAAGCAGTTGCATAGATAGGGAAGATGAAATATAGGGTGAGAGGAATTATAGATATACAGGAAGATGATAAAAAATGTTAGAAAAGGAAATGATTTATAGAGTAGCCCACGAAGAGTTCCATATATATGATGATTGAAATATAGGTCGGAGTAGAATTATAGTTACAGAAGATAGTTAAAAATTTCATAAACAAAATGAGTAAATACGGTGGCTCATAGGCAGTGGCATATACAGAATGGTTTACCGGGTGCATGAGTGCATATACAGGGTGGTGGAAATATATAATGAGATGGAATTATTATAATGAGGATTTTAATAAATGTTAGAGAATTGAGTGCAATTATAGGTATACAGGGAGGTTAGAAAAAATAAATATATAGGGTAGCCCATTAGCGGTTGAATTTTTGTCGTATTAAATTAAGAATTACGAATTTGAACACAAATAAAGTCCTATGAATTATATCTGAAAAAAACTTGAATTTCGTTACTTATTTGTAGAAGCGAGATGTAAGACCGACATCTGGGATTTTCGAGGAAACTATAACACAGAGGTTCCGAATCTGGATCCGTTCCGTGTAATTGCTGTTTTCCCTAAAGTCCTAGGATAGACTGTCACGATAAAATTTTCAGGTTACTTAACCTGCCAGAGATATTGACACAATTGGTCGAATTTCGACCACTGGGCGACAGCTAGTATATATAAAAATGCAAATATTTAACGTGTAAGCTAATAACAACAAATATGGTAGTTGGTGTCAGATGTTCAAAATATCGACCATTATTTAAGGTTGGACCTAATTTGTACGTGTAAGTTGTGTGCTCGTCTGATGAAAATCGACACAAAATAGGTTCTGGAACCCGGATGTCTAGTGAACTACACTTCTGATCCACCTGTCAACGTTTAGTTGGTATAAAAAATTTGCAACATTGTATAACTGAGGGCGCCTAGCACTAATCATGAAGGAAAACCATTTTTGCATCAGACGTTATCGAGTGGGAATTCGTTTCGGACTAATCGATATTACGGCGAGCAAAAATAGGTGCCAGGAATTGAGGGTGTTCCTCAATCAGCAGTGAGCTATCAAAATCGGGAGTAGGTAAACTTTGATGCAGGCTCACATGATATGAATGCAACATAAAATTAATTATTTTTAGCAGTAACAAATTTATCCGGATATTATAAAGGTTCTTACTATATTATATATGAAAATACATACCTCCCTCAATATTTTCCTTTTAATCAATAAAGTCAAAATAATTATAGGTATTCTTTATATTTTATTTTTTATAACATTTCTAAAGGTAGTTCGATGTTATACCAACTCTCTAACTATTACTTTTGTGCTATATGGGTTTTAAAGTTCAAGAGTCACACAAATTCAGTATTTGGCCTGCATGAACTATATCTAGTTTTTAAAGCATAGGATGGGGCACAGTTCCTGTAGAATTTTATCTAAATTCTATGCCAGGCCAACAGACATTGATGTTGTAAATTCCAGCATATTAAATGTTATTTCGTTAGATTCGTAATTATAATCTATCTTCTATAGTATTATAAAATTGTAAGTTTGTCTGTTTTTTGTTTGTTTGTTTGTTTGTTTGTTTGTTTGTTCTGGCATCACGTAAGAACTAGCCAAAAAACTTCTACCATGTTGGATAACACAATCCAAAGCAAGCACCAAATATTAGATACTTGAATCAGCTTAGCTCTTATTCAAAATTCGGAATATGCCAATGTAACATGTCTCGATTAACAAAAATCAACTGATATATCAACCGTAATTTTACAGGGTGTTCTATATATAGAAAACTTAGTGCGGAGTAGAATGACATGGATTTAAAAAATCTAAAACAAAAGTTATATTAGGTGTACCATAAGCAACTGCATATAAACAATGTGGTTGAAATTAGGTGGAGTGGAATAAGTTACATGGCGTGGTTCAAAAAAGTTAAATAGTTGCATATACCTGGTGGTTCATAAATGGGCGGAGTAGAATTATATTTATATAGGGTGCATAAGAAAATGATGTATTGTTGGCTCATACGTAGTTGCATATACAATATGGTTGAAATAAGGGTAGAATATTTATAAAAGTTGGATACATTTTTTGTATGAACAAATGTGTTATGTAAGCAGTTAGGATCTTTGAATTGTGTTCTTGAGTTATTATAGTTATGAATTTGGTTGAAAAATGTTAGAAGTTGTTTATACAGGGTGGTTGAAATATGAGATCGAGTGGAATTATAGTTTATAGAAAGGTTAACAGCAGAATATACAGGATGGTTGCACTTTTGGGTGAAGCAGAGTTACAGTTATACAAGGTGATTCAAAAAAATGTGGAATAAAATTAGGGTAGCCCATAAGCACTTGCAGTTTGGGTGAGATATATTGGGGTTTGGTGAATTTATAGTTAAGTAGGGTGTTTAAAAAATTAGGAAAAATTGTTATATAGGATAAGCCATATGTTTCTTAAGTTATTTCTTTTTGCAAAGACTTGTACATTCCGTACGCGAGTGAAACCGCGGGTAACGGCTAGTATAGACTAAATAATAAAAACGACTAAAAATAATGATTTAGTGGTATTTTATCCTTCTTTTCTATGCAGTCTTCAACCCGTTATTATGTTTTCAAGATATCTAAAAAAATTACACGATCCTTCTAATAGTCAGAGTAGTGATCAAGAGTAGCATGGATGTAATACACCAAACTTGGTGGTACAGAGCTGTTTTCCAACAGCCCAAGTTTGCAAAAATGGGTTTCGCAAAATAGCTTGAGGGATAATTAGTAACAAGGTTCTATGTGAAAACTGTGAAAATTCCTATTTTTCTGAGGTCTTAATTTGGTAAATTTAGTAAAAAATTAACATTCCAATTTTTGGCGTCCGTTTACGCCGTGCCCCAATCGTCTAACGATTCTTTAAATATTCACTACATTGTTCTCATTGCCACTTTAGACAATATTTTTTTATTAGCTATTCTATAGCCAGTTCCTAAAATATTGCCGAATGTCGTTGCTATTTGCTTTCCCGGTAAATTTGATGCAACTTATTGAATATGACATGCAATGTTGACAGTCATGATATAACACACACATTAATTGACAGACGATATTTAGGTTTTACGCTTCAAGTGAGACCAGGAAAATAACAAACTAGTAAACTGTCTCTAGGGGCAAAGTCGATGGGAAATAAATATATAATCTTCAGACTTTAAGACGGTAAATAATTTTCACATATCCCATTTTTAATAAATTCCTTTAAAATGTCGGTATTACATTGTCAAAGATCTTTGATAAAATCTTTTATAAAACATGTGATCAAATGTCTGATATGAATGTCAGAACAAATTTCATTAAATGACATATTACACTACAACAAATACTTTCTGTTCAAAATGAGGAATGTATGTAATTTTATGCTTGCTTGTGCTACTGCGGTTTGTTTTTGTATCTAGAGTTTCAGTTTAAAAAGATAAAGTAATTGGCGCCTTGAAAGGTATAGTTTATCAGTAGTGACCCTGCTAAGCAAAACTTCTTAGTAGTAATTTAACCAAAATGTTAATTCTACGATTGTTATTGTCTCCTTCGTAGAGTAATAGAAAAGGGGCCGATAGTAACAAACGGTCAGCAAACCGACGCAGCACCCTACACATGAACTTATTAAGAGACATGAGACAGTCGCAAGAGTGACAAAATAATTATTTTTGAATGGATGAGGCCACATTATAGACGTTGATATTATAATTGTCTATTTTAATTGCTAAAGAAATACACAAATTGAAAAGTTGTATTATATAGAGGATCCACCTACATCATTTTAGAGTACAAAATTGCGCTTCATTATCTATATAGATCTGTGATATGATTTAAAGCTCACTATTTGACAACACCTAAAATACTTTAAATTTTACGGTATATTTATTAAGTTTTTTATTAAGTTTTCTATCCGTCAAATTTGGTACTAACAATTTTCCATAGTAGGCAATTAACCTCTGCTTCTAATTTTTTATATATATATATATATATATATATATATATATATATATATATATATATACATAACATTATACAAAATCAACGGTCTTCATTCTCAAATAATAAAGTTTTTCTTTCTACTATAAACTTCGGGGGCTCAAATTTTCTTTTTCACTGACAATTAACGTAAACAATCTGATATCAAATATAGAAAGATGTGAAAGGAATATTTTATCAAAGATTAGGTATTACACTATCAAATATCTTTGACAAAGATATTTTATCAAAGGTATTTGATAAAAGATTTGACAATGCAATAGCGGCCAAAGGTACAACAATAACACTTTGACAAAGACTATATTTAATCCGTCGCATTGCTTTGGATATTATGATATTATTAACATTATTTTGACATATATACAGATTTTTAACTTGAAAGTATTTTTGAAAACGCACATAGATAACTATGTACAATCTTAACTTTCAGCGAATTCTAGTTACATAATTTTACTTTTGTAATTAGTTATTTTTGCTTTAATTATTTATTTCAACGGGAAGCCCTTAAACCAATAAACCAGATACAATACTAAATAAGCAACATAAGTATGTATACACCAATAGGTAGATTTAATAATTAGATGGTTATTCATAACCTAATACTACCTTCTCAATAGTAAAATATGATACATCGTTAGAGTTAAACCCAGTCAATATTGTTATGAAATTTATTTAAAGCCTCAAAACAAATTACGAAACCTTCTAAATTAATCGGTTTCGATAAAAACAAAAGGAAAACAAAAAAACCGACTGAAAATAAATACATTAAAAAAAAAACAAAAACCGACTTCAAAACAAATAATCAAAAAGCATGAAATAATTTTTTGCTACAACAATTAAATACTTTTTATGAAGTCGGTGCCAAGCTAAAGTGAAACTATTTTGGGAAGTACATTTATCATTTGTACTTCGCAACTTCGCTGTTCAAATTGGCACCGACACCAGAAAAAGTAGTTAATTGTTGTAGCAAAAATTTATTTAATGCTTTTTAGTTTTTTTAAAGTTTTTTTTAAATATATTTATTTCGAAATTTTAGGTGTAATTGGATGCAGTTTTCAAATCTAATTAACTTGTTCGATATTGCCTAAAATAAGGTATTTTAATTTCATTTATTAGCTTGACCAACCTCGTTTACTGTTGAATAGAATAACTTGTTTTCTAGATCTGTAAATGTATTAAGAAAGTTTTGTATATGATTCTAACTTAGGTGAATCCACTTTATTACTGTAATGATTTTATTTTCACACTCGGGTTCAGTTCAGTTCTTGGATTTATTTAAAAACACAGTCCAACTCACTTTTACACAATTTATATTCACAGAAACTACTATTTACATTTTATCTTAACTGTACAATACGACCGTCGAAAACTGAATGCCTCCTCTCGCCAGCTGTTCATGTTTATATATTTCTCTTCGAATTGTCTGGTAAATCCACGAACCATCGGGAAACTCTTTCATGTTTTGGAAGCTGGAAGGGAATTCCCAGTAACGGCAGCGATCGGTCTGTTGTGAGAGAAACCATTTCGGAATACTGTCCCTTCCACGAATTGGTTGATGGCGGATTGCACCAGCTGTCGGATGAATTCTCGGAACATTGCTCCCTCCTACAAACCATTTCGTCCCGGAAGGTCCAAGAATCCTCCCTGGTGTGACGATATTTGCAGGACTCTCCATTACGAAATCGAGAAATTTGGTGGAAGTAACTGTCAACGGTCTTCGAATCTGGGCTGCGAATATTGAGACAGCATACCAGGATGTCGATGTCACTGAATCGAAAGATTGTTTCCATCATACTTCGCACCACCCTCCAATTCAGTTCATCCAACCCGCAGGCTATCTTTGGGACCGCCAGTTTCATCAGATTCTTCTCCATCATCACATTCCTCAATTCTACCAGAGTATTCCAAAGATCGCTGTATGTTGGCTTGTCCAGCGAGAATGTTTTCGTTACCAAATAAAAGATGTCTCTGGTACCCACTGGTCGTTTATCTTCGAGATGAAGGACCTTCCCTACGACTGGATCTTGCTCCCGTAGCTTCTGGAACTGGCCGTACTTTTTGGCGAACACCTTGGCTATTCCTCTGGACATCCGGAGATCTTGAGCCACACAATGAGCCAGGGCATATTCTATAGGCACCTCAAACAGGTCTCGTCGTTCCTCCGTGATAACGTCGTGCTGCACTTTCTGCCCATTAGAGTACAGTGCCATAAACTGTTCGAAGGTCATCTCGTCATTGGGTGGTTGGATGCTGCGAACTTGGGCTTGGTCAACTGCGCTGTCATGACTTCCGGCATAAGAGGCTAACCTGTTGAAATGTACCACCTTTGGTTTTCCCAGAGGTAGCTTCTTTATTCTGTAGACAACATCGTTGATTTTCTTCACAATTTGGTAGGGCCCCTCCCAAGATCTCTGTAGCTTGGGCGAATATCCACGACGACGTTGCGGGTTATACAACCAAACAAGATCATCAACTTGGAATTCTCCGCCCACGGCTTTGATGTCGTAGGCTTCCTTCATTCGGGCACTGGCATCCTCCTCGATGTTTAACCGGACTAGTCCATGGACGTCGTTCATCTTTTGACGTAGCTGGCTGACATAGTCTTCACCTGCGGTCTCTATTCCTGGGGGATATCCAAACTTCAAATCGCATGGTAGTCTTAATTCTCGTCCCATGATAATACTGGCCGGGGTCGGAACCGTGGACTCGTGCACAGACGAACGATATGCCATTAGAAACAAGTGCAGATACTGGTCCCAGTCTCTTTGGTGGTCAGAGACTACCTTTGACAAATGGCGGTTAATGGTTCTATTCATCCGTTCTACCATTCCATCGAATTGTGGGTGTAATGCTGTCGTCCATGTTTTATTGATCTTCAAAAGCTTGCAGACGTCTTGGAAAAGAGTAGACTCGAAATTTCTACCTTGGTCTGAGTGCAACTCCAAGGGAACACCAAAACGACTGATCCATTCCTTGACAAGGACATCAGCAACGGTCAAGGCTTCTTGATTCGGCAAGGCATACGCTTCGACCCATTTACTAAAATAGTCCATCACCACCACAATGTATTTATTTCCAGAGTCGGATTCAGGAAATGGACAGGCAACATCAATGGCTACTCTTTCGAATGGACTGCCCACGTTATATTGCTTCATGGGAGCTTATGGTCGCTTCTGAGGCCCATTACTTGCTGCACAAACCGTACATTTCCGGCACCACTCCTTAACGTCTACTTGGCAGTTTACCCAATAGAAGCGTTCTCTCAACTTCCCCAGGGTTTTCGTTACTCCCAGATGTCCTCCAGTTGTACCATCATGTAGTTCTCGTAAAACCTCTGGTCTCCTATTTCTGGGAACTACAATCTGTTTTCTGTCGTTTTCCTCCTCAGGAAATTCCAGGACGCGCTTGAAAAGTCCATTTTCTAGGATGAGGGAGTTCCACTGAGCCCAGTACGACTTTATGGTTGGTGAATATCGGGAAATCTCTTGCCACGTAGGTTTGCGGTCTTCTTCCTTCCACCGGATAACTTCTTTTAGTTCTGGATCTAATTTTTGGTCTTTCTGGATCTCCTCAGGTTGCCAATGGTCATCGACGGCGGTAGTTGTACGGAGAACAGCCCCTTTTTGTTCAGCTCGCTGACAATGTTTGCAGTCATCAGATGGAAAAGCTGCGGAACCTTTGGTGTGTCACAAAAAACACAGTTTTGCACCATAACCCCAAACCTTTATTTTAAACACTCAACGTCGTTTCAACAACTCTAAGTTGTCATCTTCAGGAGTAAACCCAACTAAATGAAATTAAAATTTCTCTAATTTATACCTACCACTAAACTATTCGTAAAGGGATTAGGATTTACCCCTTGTACTAATTACTTAAGTAATAGTTTAGTGGTAGGTATAAATTAGAGAAAATTGTAATTTCGATTTAGTTGGGTTTACTCCTGAAGATGACAACTTAGAGTTGTTGAAACGACGTTGAGTGTTTAAAATAAAGGTTTGGTGTTAGGGTTGCAAAACTGTGTTTTTGCAGTCATCAGGGCATGGTCTCCTCGATAGGCCATCAGCATTCTTATGGCTTGTTCCTGCGCGATGTTCAGTCTCGACGTCGAATTCTTGCAACCGCTCAATCTACCTGGCCACTTGTCCTTCGGGGTTTTTAAACTGCAAGAGCCACTTCAGTGCTGTATGATCAGTCTCCAGGAGGAATCTTTTACCATAGAGGTACTTATAGAAATGTTCTACCCCCTTTACCACAGCCAAGAGTTCCCTGCGAGTAACACAGTAATTCCGTTCAGGCTTGCTCAAGGTCTTGAAAAATAACCGATAACTTAAAATGGGGGCACTGGTCAATGCTCTTTTCAGTGTCTCGAATGATCGCTGATATTCCTCGTTCCACTGGTACTGCAACTTCCCCTCTGTGAGTGGCTTGGCGATATTGGCAAATCCGGCTACGTACCGACGATAGGACGTGCATAACCACAGGAAACTTCTTAACTGGTGTATATCTTTAGTTATCGGCCATTCCTGGATGACTTTGATTTTCTGTTTGTCCACAGCTACTCCCTGTGCGGAACCTACATGTCCAAGATATTGCACCTCTTCTTGGAACAGCTGACACTTCTTCGGGCTTAACTTTAGTCCGGAACTTCGAAGTCGCCGAAATACCTCCTCCAGGTTCCTCACGTGGTCTTCAAAAGATTTTCCAACCACGATAATGTCGTCAAGATACACCAGGCACGTTTTCCATGAAAGCCCTTTTAACACTGTTTCCATCAATCTTTCAAACGTTGCTGGAGCATTACACAGTCCAAACGGCATCACCGTGAATTGATAAAGTCCTGAGCCGATGGTAAAAGCAGTCTTTTCTCGGTCTTCTTCAGCAAGTTCCACCTGCCAATAACCGCTCTTCAAGTCCAGTGGAAAACATCTTCGATCCAACCAACATATCTAGGGTATCGTCTATTCTTGGAAGGGGATAGCTGTCTTTCTTTGTAGCGTGGTTTAATTGCAGATAGTCCATGCAAAATCGGGTCGAACCATCTTTCTTTTTAACCAAGACAACTGGAGAAGCCCAAGGGCTATTGGATGATTCAATAACACCTTCTTCCTCCATATCGCAAATTATCCTTTCGGCTTCTTCTCTTTTAGCTAGGGGTAGTCTTCTCGCCGACTGTCGAATAGGTTAGGTCCCCAGTATTAATTTTATGTTTCACCAGATCAGTTCGTCCTCTTTTGCCATTCCCTACATCGAAAATATCCTGGTAGTTTCTAACGATGTCCCTCAATTTTGGTTTCTGGTTTGGTTTCAAATTCTTAGATGAATCGGCGATGAGTCTTTCCAGTTCCTCAGATAGTTTACCTGGTGGTATTTCTGCATGCTGTGTGCTTCTAACTACAGAGGAAACTGTTAAACAATGGCCCAAAGTTGTTCCTTTCTTTAGCACAACCGAGTAATGATTCAGGTTCATTACTCTTACCGGCACAATCTCCCTGGCACGAAATAGAGTCTTCCCCAATGCGACTCCTCTGCCTATATTCCCGTCGTTAAGTTCGGGATCAAACATTATTACGGTTCCAGTTTTAGCTTTCACATCTAAGCAAGCATCTATAATGATTTCAGCTCTTTCCGTAACATTGACATCCTCTACTAAGATGGCCCGAAGCATTATGTCATCTTTTCCATTAAGCACCACTTCTTCGTCAATCACTCGCAGAATTCCATCTTTGAAGTTTAACTAGAATCCCTTGGAGCTCATGACATTCATTCCAATGAGTACTTCTTCTTCGATGTCTGCCACTAATGCCCGATGTATGAAGGTTGTGTTTCCTAAGGTCACTTCAACCTCTATTTCACCATGGACTTTTGCTGCTTCTCGTGTCGCTGTTCGCAGTTGCCATTTTGTTGGTTTTATAATGTTGGGCCTTATTACTGTTTTCGTCGCACCAGTATCCAGCAGCATTGTAAATTGCTTCCTATTAATAAGGCCATCTACGAAGACACTGTTAACGTGGTTGGGTAGCGAAGCGACATATGCGTTGGTAGTTGGGACTTGTTGGTTACAGGTCGACGATGGTCCCTTTATATTGACCTTTAATTTCCCCGATGAGGAAGTCCGTACTCCGTTGCTTTCTTTGCAACGACTCTGGACATATCCAACCTTACGACACTTCCGATATCTTACTAGTCTTTCGGTAAGGACTTCTTCTATTATCTTTCTTACAGAGGCTTCATCGTTTCCGCCATCTTCGGATTCTTCATCTACTAATTGAGTCGGTCGAGCTAGGGTCAATGCTTGTCTGGCTTCGTGGTCCCGAAGTGTGACTGGATAGGCAAGGCGAACCAGACGGGCAATATCAGCTTCGAACTATTGTAAGGATTCATTTGGTTTCTGGTGGCGATTTTTCAATTGGGAGTGGTAGACGTGCTCCAAATGTGTCTGGCCATACCTCAGTTCTAAATGTTTGATTAGTTGTTCGTAGTCTTCTTGCTCAGAGTCATTCAAGGTTTGCAAAATATCTGTAGCATCTCCTCTTAAGGCGAGGGTTAGTGCTATTGCCTTCTCATCTGCCGACCATCCGTTCAACTTTGCTGCAGCCTCGAATTGGCGCCTATAATTATCCCATGACGATTTTCCCTCAAATTGGGGAGGTTTAATTTTGTGTCTTGTCCCCTCGAGGCCAAGTTTTGAATCCACTACTTCTGGACTGTTTCTGCTTTCGGTTTTTGATTGTGTTTCTCCCCATTGCATTGTGACTACCTGTTCGTTTATCTTGCTGATCTCACTCTCCATTATCTGTCTTAGCTCTTCTATCCGCATTTCATTTTTGTCTGTCGTCACCTCTTCGACCATTGTCTGCTTTAGCTCTTTTATCAGCGTTTCATTTTTGACTGACTCTTCAACCATTGTTTGTTTTAGCTCTTCCATCCGAGCCTCATTCTCGAATATTTTCTCTTCCAGCATTTCTGAGTTTTTCTGTACCATGCTTTTCAATTTTTCTTCTAAGGATTTAGAATTTTCTAGTAATTTGTCTTCCAGGGTTTTAGAATTTTCTGCTAATTTATCTTCTAACGCCTCCTTCAAGTTTTGAGAATTTTCTAGCAATTTCTCTTCTAGGGTTTTAGAATTTTCTAGCAATTTCTCTTCTAGGGTTTTAGAATTCTCTAGCAATTTATCTTCTAAAGCCTCTTTCATCATTTTAGAATTATCTTGTAATGTTTGTAGTTTATTTTATAAATTTTCTTCCATTTTAAGGGTTCCGTATATACAATAAACGGATACCCTTATAATATCACTCCGGATTTCTGCCTCTGTCACATCACAGCAATTTTCTCCTAAACTACTGGACGGAAGAGGTTGAAATTTGGCATCAATGTATAGTTTGGTGACCGGAGAAACCATTAATATTAATTTTGGGGGGCAATTTATAAAATTAAATAAAAATTTAAAAATAAAAAAAAAATTCAAATGCATCATGTAATATATCAAATTAAAGGTCTCATTCTGAGGAACACAAATATATTTTTTTCATATATATAAAAAATATATTTAAAGATATTAACGAAAATATACCAAAATTTACCAATTCCCCCCCCCCTTATCTCCGAAACTATAAAACGTTAAGTTTTGAAAAAAATTAGAGGTATAGGTTCTGACCTAAAGTTTACTGGAAAAATAAGGACTTCTACTTTTAATTTTGGGGGGCAAATTACAGAAATAAATGGAAAATATAAAATTAAAATTGTTTCTAACCCATCATGTTATATATCAAATGAAAGGGCTCATTACGACGAAATAAATATATTTTTTTCAAATTTTTAAAATAAATTAATTAAAAGATATTAACAAAAATATAAAAAAAATTACCCATTCCCCCCTTATCTCCGAAACCATACGCTGGAAAACTTTGAAAAAAAATGGAGGTATAGCCGCTCAACTAAACTTTACTGGAAAAATAAGGAGAAACCCCTAATATTTATTTTGGGGGGCAAATTGTAAAATTAAATGGAAAATATAAAACTAAAATTGTTTCTAACCCCTCATGTTATATATCAAATGAAAGGGTTCATTATGACGAAAACAAATATATTTTTTTCATATTTTTAAAATAAATTAATTAAAAGATTATTAAAAATATAAAAAAATACCCATCCCCCCCTATCTCCGAAACCATAAGCTGGAAAATTTTGAAAAAAAGGAGGAATAGCCCTGAAAATGGAAAATATAAAATTAAAATTGTTTCTAACCCATCATGTTATATATCAAATAAAAGGGCTCATGATGAAGAAAACAAATGAATTTTTTTCATATTTTAAAAATAAATTAATTAAAAGAAATTAACAAAAATTTAAAAAAATTTACCCATTCAACCCCCCCCCCCTTATTACCGAAACCATAAACTGAAAGATTTAAAAAAATGGAAGTATAGCCCCTCACCTGAACTTTACTGGAAAAATAAGGCGAAACCCATAATATTCATTTTGGGGGGCAAATTATAGAATTAAATGGAAAATAAAAAATTATAATTGTTTCTAACGGGTCATGTAATATATCAAATCACAGGGCTCATTATGACAAATACAAATATATTTTTTAATTTTTTTAAAATGAATATTTTAAAATTTATTAAAAAAATATTTTAAAAAAATTACCCATTCCCCCGTTATTCCCCAAACTATAAGACCTATTTTTTTTTGTTTATTGTAAAAATATGAAAAATCCCTAATTCTATTATTTGGCCCCCAAATACTAGAATTAAACGGAAAATGAATTATTAAAAAACCCCCATAGTAATTTTAGGGACAAATTATACAATTAAATTGAAAATAAAGATTCAATTTTCATTCATTCAAGCATCATGTAATATATCAGATAAAAGGTTCATTATGTGAATTACAAAAATATCATATTTTTAAATCATTTGTTTAAAAGATATTAACAAAAATATTAAACATCGACTTAATTCCCACTTTAGAAAATACACTATTTAAATTTTGAAAAATATATTTTATTTGTATTTTTTAATAATTTGAATAACAGATATAATAATTTATAATTTAAAACTTGACCTATTTTGCCCTTTATCTTCCAATCTACAGAGCCTAAAAATTCAGAAAGTAAATTATAAAAGGCTTCCCTGAAAGTTTATTAGTAAAATAAAACTCTAATGTTAATTTTTGGGGGCCACATTAGAAAATTAAATACATATGTATTGTTATAAAAGTCAAGGGAATCCTGAAGCAGATAAAATCAAAAGTCTATGTGTGGAAATTGAAAGTGTATATTTTTAATAAATTTAAAACGCTTCCTTTAAAAGGGTAAATATAAGAAAATGCACTCGTTCCCTGCTTGTCTGAAACTGGAATATTAGAATCTTGAAGGTGGTACGGAATCCTTAGTATGCGAGTCCAACTCACACTAGACCTTTCTTATACAGTAAAATTTGGTGGAGTCGCTGGAATAAAATTTAAATGTTCGGAACTTGGGGTAAATTGAAAATAAATTGAACTAATTAAAATAAATGTCCATTAATATGTATATACACAGTGTATTCATAAATCAAACAATTTCTTTTTTATTACTAATTTTAATTGAAAAAGTTATTCTTTATAAACAATTTACATGATTACTTTTATGTTTTTGTTGGGCAATAACACCACAATAGAAATAAAACGACGTATATTGCAGGAATACCAAACGTTTCAAAGTATATTCTGACTTCGTTGTCAATAGCTTTATATTTATTGATGTAGATTGCAAAATGAAATTTACATGGTCTAAAACGTAAACAGTCACTTTTTTAACTGTACACTAGATTTGTCATCAAAGAGTAATTTTGATTAGAAATCAAATTATCAAATAGAAGCAATTAGAATTAAAAACTGCATCTACTTATGACATTGAACTAAAAAGTAATTCTGTAGCTTTTCCAACTATATACTAGGTTACAAAAATTATATCAATTTTATTTATTTTTTGATATCTCAAATTGTAATCAAACAAAGTTTATTAGAAATGAAAACTGTATCCAATGTGTGTTGTATTATTAAAAATTGTAATAAATTGAACTTTGATTAGAACTAATCTAAATAAATGTCAATTAATCAACTTTAAGGTGGAGGTTCTCAGTTGGTTTCTATATACAGTGTGTCTTCATAAGTTAAATTCAAACGGAAAACGTTCTTATGAATATTATTTAGAGAAAAAGTTATTCCTCATAAAAATCATTACATTTCACAAATATGAATTTTGCTTAATTTTTCATAATATATAAAATTCTTATCAAACAGGGGTAATAAGAATTATAAAATGCATCTAATTAAGCCACATCACTAAAAATTGTATAATAGATCTTCATGTTACTTATGCAACTTGTGTACTAGGTTTGGTAAAGAATATAAATTTTGTTTAAGTTAAGTGCCTTTATTTTATATTATATATTATGCTATATCAGTTAAAACTGTATAACGATATATTATAAGATTCCGATATTACATTAATGTCAGTATAATTAACAGACCTAAAGAATGATCATACTCAGATCGTTTGTAATGTTACGAGAATTCATCCGACAGTTGGTGCAATCGGCCATCAACCAATTCGTGAAAGGGACAGTATTCCGAGACGTCTGGGAATCCGAAATGTTTTCTCTCTCAACAGGCCGACCGCTGCCGTTACTGGGAATTCCCTGAAAGCTTCCAGAACATGAAAGAGTATCCCGATGGTTCGTCGATTTACCAGACAATTCGAAGAGAAATATATAAATATAAACAGCTGGCGAAAAAAAAAAGAAAGGGCCTAGGTGCCTTCCTTAACCTACATCTGATGCAATGTCGATAGGCACTGATTTAAATATTTTAATTTTTACAATTTGCTGACGTCCGGTAAGAAATGACCTGAACCAAGTTCAGCAGTGAGTTATGAAAACCATAAGCCTTTAATTATCAGAGCAGTAAACCAATGTTGAGGAGATCGAAAGCTTTGGATAGGTCTGTATATATGGAATCTACAACCATTCCCTTATACTCGTTTTTTTAATAGTAGGTCTTTAACATATAATTTGAATGTGTTATATGATAGGTTTTTTACATTTTGTGGTAACTTGTTGAAAAGATTTTTTCCTATGTACATGGGTGATCTTTCGTATTTCCTTGTATTGTGATTCTCTAGACAAAGATCGTTGGCACTTCGTGTAGAATAGGAGTGAAAATTTGAATTAGCACGGTAATTCTCAATATTTTGCTTAATAAACAGCAATGTTTTCAATATATAGATGCAGGGTAGTGGCAACATTTTGTTTTTAATGAAACATGGTTTGCAGCTCTCTCTAAAATTCAATTAAAAAATAAGTCTTATAATCCTTTTTTGATTTGTGAAAACTCTGTGATGATCGACACAGTTGCCCCAGAAAATAATATTAAAGTTCAAGTGACAGTATGCCAGTGAATAATATACAGATATTAGAATTGATTTTGAGAAGGTGCTTTTTATCCTTGCAATTGCAAAATAACAAGAACTTAATTTATTACATAATCGCTCAATATGAGTATCCCATTTGAAATATTGATCAGTAAGTAGGCCTAGGAATTTGACAGATTCAAAAACTTCTACTCCCTCAATCACAACTTTTGATTTTTGGTTACAGCTACGAAAATTTACATATTTGTTTTTTTCAACGTTCAAAATAAGGTGGTTTCTGGCGCACCAGTTATGAAACGCTTCAATGGTGGTATTGACTTTATTTCTTAGGTGATCTTTGATGACACGATAATTGTTGTATCGTCGGCAAACATAACAACAGTACCGTGTTTAATATGAGCAGGTATTTCATTTACGAGGATCAAAAATAATAGGGGACCCAAGACGGATCCTTGAGGGCTCCCTAGGTCAATATTGGCGACGCCTGAATATTCGTTTTCAATCTTAACATAAAAACTTCGGTTTTCTAAGTAAGATTGTATTAGCTCCAGAAATGTACCACGAAATCCATACAGATATAATTTTTCTATGAGGAATGTATGAACTGTCAAATGCACGCGATAGATCAAACAATACTCCGGTTTCGAACATCACATTTGCTAGATGCGGAATCGGTTCTGCAATAAGCTCTTTTATGCTTTTATGACTTTAGCTGAAATATTATTCAACCCCGAACTACCTTTATTTTTTAATTATTTATTATACAAAGTATTTCATCTTTTTCAACAAACGTCCAAAAAAAAACTACTCGACATGTATTTACTTGGCAACGTACAGTTTGATGACCTTTGACTCCCGAGTTTTTTATTGAGTGAATTTCTTGTGACAGTGGAATAATAATCGACAAATATATTAGCTATTTCTTTAGGTTCAGTAACCCTTATTTCATTTCTAAGAAGCTCGATTTTATTATTTTGTTTTATCCTGCCTAAATTTGTGTTTACTAGATTCCAAACCACTTTTTGTTTATTATCGCTTTTTACTATTATGTTGTTACTGTGTCTTTTTTCGCCCAATCTACTAATAAGGTATATCCATTTTTCGCCTTTTTGTATTGGTCTGCGATGTTGTAATCTAAATTATTATCAATTTCAGAAATATGATACTTTAGCCAGTGCATGTTTAAATTAAATTCAGAGTAACTTCTGTAATATTTTGTACTATTAATATTTTCTTCACTACTATTCCTAGAAATAACATTGAATGTGTGTATTATAGCTAAATGATCACCTAGATTTGGTTCAACCACAACTGTTTCACTTGGATTGATGTTTTTTACATTAGTGCCTAGATTGTCTATTTTTGTACGGCTTATTAACCGACTTCCAAAAAGGAGGAGGTTATCAATTCGTCGCGTATACTTTTTTCGCTTTTTTTTGTATGTATGTTCCCTGATTTCTTCTCCCGTAGTCCACCGTTTTGAATGAATATGGTCTTGTTTAATAGAGTATGTATCCGGATTGGTGAAACTTCAAATTTTGGAAAAGAATTCTATTGATAAAGTGATAAACTTTGTGAATGAACACATGCGTGCATGGAAATCGACCAATATCCCTAATATTTTAGTCGATTTTTCGATAACTCCTTATGGATGTGTATAGTTTTTTAACGTTTAATCTATTAAGGAAGATCTTTAGGTGATCTCATATACTTTTCTGCGACGTGCAACTTGCATTTTGCAGAAAATCGCTGAAGATTCCAAAATTCTTATCAAAAATTTCATCGAAATGATATAACGGACATTTCCTCATAAATATTTTAATTCCAACGTAATAGTGCGGTAATTTTAGGCACTGGAAGTTTTAATTGCGAATTTGAAAATTTTCTATGTACATCTCAAGCATATAGGTTGTAAAGCATAGTATTTTCGGTTCCTTAAATTCATGAGTACCAAGCTCGTTTTGTTTGTATACCAGGCAAATTTTTCCATTTTGCGAAGACGGTGCTTTTGGTTGCCACATTCTCCCGGCCTAATAGAAAATTCAGTGACAACACATGTCAAACTTTAAACTGCTATTTGATGCGTTTATAGACAGGGTGTTTAGTTATAGCAAACAAAATCACAAAGTAAGTGGTAGAAGGAGTTGCATTTATATGAAGATTGAAATATAGGACGGACTAGAATGATAGTGGTCAGTAGGCAACCGTATATACAGGATGGTTGGAATATATGGTGGACTGGACGTTTGGTGGTATAAAAATGTTGGAAAAAATGTGAAATTAAAATTATATAGTGCCATTAAAAAACTGTTATATGATGTGGACATAACCAAATCATATACAGGATGGTTGAAATATATGCTGGAGTTGCATTATATTTATACAGAGTGATTAAAAAATTATTTCTTTTAGAGCCCATAAGAAGTTGCATAAAGTGTAGAGAAATTAATATTACACAGGGCGATAATATAAAATGTTAAAAATGAAATAATTTATGGGGTAGCCTACAAGGAGTTATATACTATGGTTGAAATATAGGACGGATTTGACTCCGTAAATATGGGATGGATTCTACTTCGTCCTATAGTTTACAGAAGGCAGCTAACAAATTTATGCTTGTCCGTGGGCAGTCGTATGTACAGGATGGTTGGTACATAGGTTGGAGTGGAATTATCTATAGTTATACAGGGTTGTCAAAAAAAGTTAAAAAAAGGTTACATGGCGTGGTCTATAAGGCATAAATATATTTTGGGCTTATTAAGTCAACGCGTCAACATTTTGTTCGTAAAGGTTTACCTGTCAATTTAAATGAGAAAGTATCATTGTGTAATGTTGAGGCTTTCGATGTTACTGTCTATCAAGGTTATACATACAAAATAAAAAATGAAGAATGAAAACTACCTGAGTTCAAAAATAAACTAAAAAGTTGAAAATAAAACATTTAAAAAAATATATATATAACCGACTTCTACCTATAACTAAAAAGCTAAAAATAATTATAACAAAATACAACTCTAGCAAATAAATAAAAAATTCAGTGTTGTTAGGTACCTACCCAGGAAGTAAAAAATATAAATATTAAAAGGTGCTCATTCTGTACAAATTAATTACCTACCAATCTAGTATATTTTTGAAGTCGGTGCAGAGCAATAATCAAGTTTGATGAATTAGTAGATAAGTATGCAATGAAGGATTTTAGATTTGCTTCTTGTGTCGGGAACTTTGTATTACTGGCAACGCTGTGGCTTTGTTTACTTTGTATGCGGTGTATCTGACTAACCTCAATGTTTGATTGATTTTTAAGTAGGCTTATAATAGTTTCTTGATTATCCAACGTTCTTTCAAGTTCCTTGATCAACCGTTTCGATTATTCTATTTCATTTTTAGCTACTATAAGGTCACATTTCAGCGCCAACACTTGCATATTTGACACTGTACCGTATACGTTCGCGCCTTTTTCAGAGTGATGAGTAAGGCTATCGCAGAATTCATAGTTCTCACTCATATTTTCACACAGCGAAAGTGTTTTTAGTACTTTTTCACTTATAATGCACTCGCGTGGAACTTTTTTATTAATTATTATATGAATTAAATCAACTTTTCGGAGTTTATTCAATTCCACCTCATCCTCTTCTTGAGTTGCCATGTTACCAGTCGTATAGATACCTAAACTAAAAGAAACATTGTAAAACCTACTCAACCACAACTCTCACAGGATTATTTAATTATTAGAGGATGAATATTGTGAGGATCAGGAACCACAACTGTCATAGGATTCTTTAATTATTAGAGGATGCATATTGTCAGGATCAGGACAATGAAAGTTATGAAGATCTTTGATACAATTTACAACATCATCACTAAAAAAAGTAATACTATTAATACAATCGTTCAAATTAACTGACATTTTGATAAATGGCATTTTAAAACCTAGTCAAACACAACTGTCACAGGATTCTTTAATTATTAGAGGATGAATATTCTCGGGATCAAGACAATGACAGTTTTGAAGATATTCTACACATTTTTCAACATCACCACTAAAGAAAATAATACTATTACTACAATCGTTCAAATTAACTGATACGGAATGCTCTTCAGATCGAATTTTTGATAAATATTTCCAAGTTTATATGTGAAGAGATTTACAATATCGCTATCTTTATCAGCAACTCGATAAATATAATGCATAGGAGTCATATCATTGTTTGTGTTAATAGAATTTTTATATTTGTACAAGTTATTTGCCTTGGTTAGAACAGATTCTTCAGTAGTCTAAATAAATGCTTTTACATTGCATATTAATAAGACTTTACCATAGGCCCTTTCGGGTTTAAATTTAGTACAGAAAAGTTAATGACTTAAATAAGTTGTAATACTTTTTCTTTATAATTATGGCCACTTACGATTTAAGTCTAGAGAGAAAATTGCTCCCATTATTTTTAAAGCATATAATCATATTAACATATTATTTAAGAATAAATCTCTACAAACATTGCTTACATAACTTTTCACTATACACTATACAGGTATAAACAGTTTCAGAATGTTACATAAGCAATTTATCCAGTTTGATGACACAATAAACAACCTAATTATCCAATCAGATACCAGATACACGACTTCAAAATCCGATAAATTACCAACATGGTATCCATAGATCGACATCATGCTATCTGTCATCGTCAGTTTGCATACAATTAGTGACGTATTATAATTGGGCTTATTCGCCAAACGTAGCGACGATGGCGGCGCCACTATACTAGCGAAATTTAAAGACAAAATTGTTATGCATAATATGGCCGAAGTACGTGATTAATTTCACTTAAAATAACAGACGGGGTTTGTTTAGCGTTGATGTATAATTTTGCTTTTTTATGAAGTGATGCATGAATACATCTGCATATGCCACAAATATACGCTAACCGTGTACCGGCTCTCACGCAACCACACGTATGCTGATATTTTATCTGCTTGAGTATCTTTCCACCGTATAATATGAGTGTTCATCGTAGATTAACTTGTCATATATCTTTGGAAGAAAATAAAAGCTGGATGATACATCGAGCAGAAACGAGTAAAACTAATTAGCCGGCTCATGGGCGAATAAATAGACGTGTAAAAGAGAAATACTAGAATGAGAGCAGCAACACTTTCATATATGTTCCATACCAGCGCTTCCATAATAAGACTGTATATGATTGGGAAATATTAAAAGGGCGCAAATATAACTTCTGTATTATAACTCTAAACTTGCTGACTAATTACAGTTACGTATTTCTTAACAAGGAAATCCAGAAATAGATTTAACCTACTTTAGATGTTATTATTAACTAGACGGCGATAATTTAATAATTATTCAATTGAATAAACTTAATATTATAGGTAAACTACAATCGGACAGTAGTTGACGAATAAGACAACGAACATATAGTTTTAAAGTAAAAGCACTTGCAAAAGGGACGTTTTGCGTTAATGAGTTGGCGCTTGTGACAGAAAATGTCTACCTACTTGAATTACGGAAAAGCTTGTGTTACATTATCATATTAGAACAATATGGTGGAAAATTGTCATTCAGCACTATTGCAAAAATTATGTGTCGTCGTAGAGGAGAATAAAGTACATGTTCAATAAAATTTTCTACTTATTAAGAGTAGATAAATTAAAATTAAAAAACAAATTATTGTAAAAACGGAAAAACTAGGGTTTTTAGTTATTTGTAGACGCGAGATGTAAGACATCTAGGATTTTCGGGGAAACTAGCACACAGAGGTTCCTAATCTGGAGCCGTTCCGTGTAATTGCTATTCTCCCGTAACTCCCAGGACAGAATGTCACCATGAAATTTTCAGGTTACTTCACCTGTCAAAGATATTGAATACTCTCTTCGAGGTGTTATTCTTTTGTACGCAAGGCTATATATATGATATTGTTTCTGGTTGGGAACTTTCATCAGTTGCGCTTCCCACAATAGAATGTCATCTCGAACACTTATTTATGTATTTGAGATATAGCAGTAAATTTGTAGAGGCCAGATGTAAGACCGACATATAGGATTTTCGGGGAAACAGTGGGTACCAAATAGATTCTCATTTATTATCCCGATAGGAAAAAAATCCACATCAGGGATGTTGCCCTTGCTTACGCGAGCTTTAGTTTATAACCCAATACCACACATGGAAAACCATCGTCCCATATTCAACTCCTAATCAAACAAGTGACTTCCTTCCAAGTGTCATATACCATATTTTAATTCGCATTTAATTGGTGTGGAAACTGTGGCTAAAACAGTCAAATAAATGTGGTGAATTTAAAAACGTTTGGTAGTGTACCTCAGGTGGGTAGGACAGTAAATGTCAAATCCCACAACTTAGGCAAGGGTTGCGTTAAGAATTCTGGGAAAGGCTAAACTTCACCGTCATCGATCCTAATTAAGACAAGTCAAAAGTAAAGTTCATTAAGACTTGTTCCTTATAGTTTACGAACCATGAGCTTGGATCATCCGCATCCCTCTAAATTAGAAAAATAATTAAAACACAAAAACTTGGATACATTGAGCGGAGAAAAAAACCTGTTGTGCAAGGAATTGCAAAACATTAGAATGGGGAGAGGCATTGGGTCAAAACTCTTCTGGAAGACAGCAAAACATCGTAATACACTCCATAACAATTACATTATACAATCTCAGAGAAAAGTAACAGTTAAAAATAATATTCTGTATTCTCCACAAATTATAGATGTGTTCAAGAAGTACGGCAGTATGTGACAATAGAGATATATATCGGACGCCAGAACAAGAGAACAAGTTCACCAATTCCTATTTCTTGGCATGGATAAGGGAAAGCTAGAACTGCAAAACTGAAAAGGCAATAGACTTTGTAACCTGGAAAAAGAAACAAATTTCCGTAGACGTTTGAGTTTTAAAAAGTAATAGTAACAAGAGACTGGTAAGAACGAGACTGTCATTCTTTTATACGTAAGGCAATATATATGATATATATTGTTTCTAGTCGGGAACCTTGAGCAGTTGCGCTTCCCACAATAGAATGTCCTCTCGAACACTTATTTATGTATTTGATACATAACGGTAAATTTGTAGACCGACATCTAGGTGTACAGAAGAATGACACCCCGAAGAGAATATTCAGTATCTTTGACAGGTGAAGTAACCTGAAAATTGTATTGTGACTTTCTAACTTAGGAATTACGGGAGGACAGAAATTCGGAATAAATAACGAAAATAATCTACTATAAGAACAACAGAAAAAAGTGTATATGGAAAGTTAAATCCATAGATAAAATACTTAGTGTAAACAAACTTCAGATAATGGAAATAGGATGGCTAACTATTGGAGGAAGGTAAACATTAAAACAAAGATACAAAGAAAGCAATAAGAAAATATACTAGAACGTTCAGAACAAAATACACGAAACAATAGAAACAAACGCTAATATGACAATTTTGAGGAAAGGGCTAGCAAGTGACTGAACTCATCGAATTGAAATTGAAAAGCAGGGAAGCACTGACTGTGACACATGGAGAATTATTCTACTCAGATTGATACTGCTTAATATATACGTGTCCATCGCCAACACAATACGCAAACAAACTGGAAACGTAGCCCCCGAAGATTTTCCGTAGGTATCGTTAGAAGAAATAAAAAGAGCAATGCAAAAATGATTAAATGTTTGGATGCGAATCGAATTACGGCTCGGATCTTAAACACGGACGGAGACAATCTTGAGGAAGCGACATAGACATAAATAATAAAATAAGTGCTTGGGTGAAGATAGAATACTATAGCAAAAGTACAACGCAGAAGTCATATCTCTCTTAAAAAACGGAATATATCAAACACCTATCAGTTTGTTAAAGCATCCGTACAAACTTATCACCCATTTTCTGAATAATCATAAGACCTGTTACCAAGCCATGGAGAAAGCCGGATTTCGTCGGAGACTCCACCAAAGGTTAAGTGACTAGAATTTTAGTGGCACCCGAAATCGTCTGAATAATTTATCGACGACTACGGTAGCTATCAAGAGCGACAAAAATGTATTTGATACCCTGTAAGATTCTGGATATTGTAGCTGTACGTTTTATTATAATTTGCTCATGAAATTTTCAATAATATTTGTTGTACAATATTTATTAAAACAGATAAAGTAGGATTATTAAACACTAAATCCCAGCGTCCCAAAAACACGCTTATCCGTTATAGCATTTACTCGGGCGAAAATATTTACCAGAGATTTCAATATATTCGGTCCGCTTTTTTCATTTTATCATGTCATTACATTCCGCAATAAGATTTAAAAATATCTCGCTAGCAAAGCTAATTTGAATACCAGGATAAAATGTTCATAGGGGAGTGGGTCGACTTTGGAATCCTTGCAGATCATTCTGATTTGGCAGCGTCTTTTGTATCTCTTCTCTTCTTTTTTCTGAGAGAAGAAAACGAAATTTCAGGATTATTTGTTAAGAACTGTTGAGAAGTAGCAATGGAAACGCAACTTGCTGTGTTCTTGGAAGATTTATGTTTCTGAATTGAACTTGATTTTGAATTGAAATTGAATGAAAAAAGTTGACTGGAATTAAAATTGTGGAATAATATGATTTTGATACATTTACTAGTTAATTTAATCCCTACATGCTTGGAAGCGAGTTTTTTCGTTAAATTGCACTTTTTCATCGCCCCCCATAAATAGATCTACTTAATTACGTTTAAAATACATCCCGTCAAAATACCCACCTTCGTATTCAGTACCTGTAAATTTCGGTAGTACATATAAATACAACTTTTCAATAAGCGAGATTCTTCCGTTCGCCTGTCGAATTTACAAGCTTGAACCTTACAGTTTTTTCGGCAGATTTTTGTGGTCATTGGGCGGGCTACGGCCAGTCCTAAGTCTCCGCCTCAATATGAATCAGATCGTCCCGAGCCGACAAATCTTCGCTTATATTAGAGTCAGTCGGACAAGATGGACAACCTTTCACCTTAACTGTTGGCACTTTTTCCTAGTAGGAGATGTCATTCGCGGATATGATATTCTGGGTAATGGACGTTACGGTTCCCATTTTTGTTTTCTTTAGTCAAATGCACCCTAATTCTTTGTCTTTCTGGGGTTGTATAAAAGGTAGAAGGCTCATTAGAATCATCGTTTAACCTTCCACACATAAACCATGTTTTGTCTTGAATATAGCGGTCTCTTCTAAATAACTTATCTCATATGGAAACTGTTAGGCCGCATTCTGCTCTGGAGGCTCGAGTATGTTCTCTAAGAGTTGTCATTAGGATCACCTAGCAAACTAAATTCTTCGGGTACAACCAGAGCAGAAGCTCTCAGGGAAATCACTAGTAATGTGGCCATTTTATCATGTTCCTATCCATTGGTTACAGCATTTGATTAAACCTTTTTTTTTATTAACAGACCAGAAAGAACTAACAGGGCAGATTCATTCATTTCATTATGTGTTTTCCTACTTTCTCAATTTCGGCTTGGACCTCAGTGCAAGCCATGCCCTGTATTTGGTCCTCGTTTCTAGTTCTTTCATTTTGAATTTCACTTCACACTTTGCCTTCGACATGGTTGATTTTGGTTTCGACATTATAAACAACGTAACTAATTGAATGATAGTATTAACCTAATTTACGCCTGAATTGAGTTCGCTTATTTATTCTTAACTGTTTGTTGCATTGTATTAATAATTTAGTGTTATTTTCTTTAAATTTAATTAAATGTTATTGTTCAGTGTGTAGATTTTCAGCTAATATTTTGATCAAATTTATTGATATTCTCCAAACATTATCGTGTTAAATTTAAAGTTTATATTATTATTACTTTTCAGAATATGTGATTGGATTTTGTAAGTAAACCATTATTTCTTGTTAACCATTCTTGATATCTGCCGTCATTCGTACGTACTAAAGCTGGATAGTGTAATTTTTGGTTTGAATTGCAAGTGTTTAACTTGTAAACAAACCAAATTAACCCTGATTAAAATGCAACTGGTAAAAATAACAAAGACTAACGATCACATTCGTCACTATTTATGCTTGAAATTAAGTCTGCCTAGAGAAAATCTTTGAATCTCAAGCATTGTTCAGTTCTTCGTTCAAATTTTCTGTTGAAATATTCTGGCTACTTCCGCACTCTTTCTGCCTGTCGATGTTTCCTATTTATCTTAGATCTGTTGATCAAATTTCCAGTTTTGACTATTTGAGCTGTACAAACTAACAATAAACTTAGTGGTATCCAATGTTTATCATTTTTTAAATTAGTAAGAGTATAAATACAAAGTTACCTATTTAAAGTGTAATTCTGCAAATAATATAATATTAGAAAAGTATTCAATCTACCTCGCAACAGAACTTTCGAGCAGCCTCTTTTTTTTTCATTAACATGCCCAAGAATTTGCTTCAAGATGAACTTTAAACCGTAAAATAGTGGTGCGAAAGCTTTTGAAAGAACACAGAGTTCCTCTGAGGTCGACTACAAGCGGTTGATAAACTGCCGCATGTTTGTTGACAATAAGCTGCAGTCTCGGTAACTTAAGGCTATTTCTAAGTCTGACAATGTCTCTCAAAGAGCACATGTTATCAGAACTACTGATAGGCTATTTAAAAAATTAAAGCAAAACTAGGGATTATTTCGATGGTCTCGTGCGTTAAATGACGACAAAAATGGTGCTTTTGAGACCAGGTGTTATAATATAATATATATTTAAAACAGAACCAACTTCAACTTGCTTAAAATAAAAACAGTTTAGAAACCGTGTGCATTCAAACACTATTTTCTGACATATATCTTTTTTTAATCTAATTTAAGGTGCAATTGTATTGATTATGTTAGCGTATTCTTATGCCTCTCTCTCTCTCTCTCTCTCTCTTTCTCCATCTCTCTAATTTGTATTTTTTGTATAATTTCCACATACTATTTAACTTTTTTATTCGTTTTATTATTTGGACCACTGTCTATAAATGTAATTCTAATTCACCTTATATTGCAACCACCCTGTAGATGTTTGTGCGTATTGGTGACCAAATATAAATTATTTATCTATCAGTTTCTGAAACATCCTTTACAACTATAATTCAACATCACACGATGTTGCAACCGCCATGCATAAGTATTAATCCTCTCCACCCTATTGACTGTTCCTATTTTTCTATTATTTAAATCACGCTGTATACCTATAATTTTACTTTCGCCCCATATCTCAAGTATAAGCAACTACTTATGTTCCACACTATATAACATTTTTTTACCACCATGTAAAACTATAATTCCACTTCACTTTATATTTCAATTATCTTGTATATGCAACTGGTTCTAACATTTTTTGAACGCTCCGCCCTATAACTCAAATATCCTTACTGCTTATGTCTATTTAAGTTTTTTTATCCCCTCTGTATAACTATAGTTTTACTTCTTCTGTACTGTTATTTCAACCACCTAGAATACGCAACTACTTATGTGCCACCCAATACATCATTTTTTGGACCAGCGTGTATAATTTTAATTCTATTCATCCCAAGTACTTGTAAGATTTTTTGAACCCACATGTTATAACTGTACTTTTACTTCTATAACTCTACTTTTACTTCACTTCGCCCTATATTTCAACTGCGCACATAGCTTTCTGCTTGAATTTCCATGGACGCACACACACACTTCTACCACCGTATACCTTAAAGAAAAGATGGCTCACATAGCAGTTTTTCTTTACGATACATCTTACTAGACTTTAAGCCCCGTAAAATAAAAACCGTTACAGACACCCTGTGCGATATACTTGCATGACATATC
This sequence comes from Octodonta nipae, assembly GCA_034190945.1. Lineage (NCBI taxonomy): Eukaryota > Metazoa > Arthropoda > Insecta > Coleoptera > Chrysomelidae > Octodonta > Octodonta nipae. The sequence continues at coordinate 59,639,834 of CM067221.1, forward strand.
TTGACATTTAAGCTAGATATTTATGATGAAAATTTGACATTTACAATGATTTTACCGTTTTCTTTGCACATATTTATCCGATTTTCAGAAAAACAGTATATTTTACGGTATAGAAAATCTTTGTAGAATACAATTTAAACGGTTCACGTTTATTGAGTCGTTTTAGAGAAAACAGGGTACTCATAGATTCATTGAAACTCACGTAGTTTCTGTTTTTTCAGATTTTCTGGAAAACCGTAAATCTCACGTGATAGAAAATTATATGATATCTTGCTGTAATATTCCTTAATATAATGCCGTCTAATCATCAAAATTCCCCAAGCCGTTTTTGAATAACCACTGAGCATAATCAGCATACATAAAATAATTTGGTCAAGTACGAGTTGGACTCACATACTAAGGGTTCCGTACCACCGTCAAGATTCTAATATTCCAGTTTCAGACAAGCAGGGAATGAGTGCATTTTCTTATATTTACCCTAATATCTTTGAAAGGAAGCGTTTTAAATTATTTAAAACATACACTTTCATTTTCCACACATGGCCTTTTTATTTTATCTACTTCAGGATTCGCTTGATTTTTATAAGAATAGATATGTATTTAATTTTCTAATTTGGCCCCCAAAAATTAACAGTAGAGTTTTATTTTACTAATAAACTTTCAGGGAAGCCTTTTATAATCTACTGTCTGAATTTTAAGGCTCTGTAGATTGGAAGATACAGGGCAAAATAGATCAAGTTTTAAATTATAAATTATTAAATCTATTATTCAAATTATTTAAAAATATAAATAAAATATATAATTTAAAATTTAAATAGTGCAGTTTCTAAAGTGGGAATTAAGTCGATGTTTAATATTTTTGTTAATATCGTTAAAAAAATGATTTAAAAATATGATATATTTGTAATTCACATAATGATCCTTTTAGCTGATATGAAAATTGAATTTTTATTTTCCACTTAATTGTATAATTTGTGCCTAAAATTACTACCGGGGTTTTCTAATAATTTATCTTATAAATTTCAAGTAAGCACCAGTAGACCTAATTATTTTCAAAATTTTAGGTAGTATGGTTTCGGAAATAAAGCGAGAAATGAGAATATTTTACATCTTTATGTTAATATCTTGTAAACAATTAATTTTAAAAATATGAAAAATATATAAAAATATATATTTGTTAAAAAATATTTCTTTATTTTCCGTTTAATTTTATAATTTGGTCCCCAATATTAATATTAGGGATTTCTTCGTATTTTTCCTGTAAAAAAAAATTTTGGGTTTATAGTTAGGGGAATAAAGGGGGGAATGGGTAATTTTTTAAATTTATTTTTTTAACATATTTTAAAGTAATTATTAAAAAAACATATTACTATTCATCAACTTAATCCGTTAGAAACAATTATAATTTTTTATTTTCCATTGAATTCTATAATTTGCCCCCAAAATGAATATTAGGGATTTCTCCTTATTTTTCCAGTAAAGTTCAGGTGAGGCGCTATACCTCTATTTTTTTTTCAAAATTTTACAGCTTATGGTTTCAGAGATAAGGGGGGGGAAGTGTAATTTTTTTTATATTTTTAATTAATTTATTTTAAAAATATGGAAAAAAAATATTTCTTTTCGTCATAATGAGCCTTTTCATTTGATATATAACATGATGCGTTAGAAACAAAATTAAAGTAGGTTTTTCCTTATTTTTCCAGTAAACTTCAGGTCAGACCCCTAATTTTTTTCAAAATTTTACGTTTTACAATTTCAGAGATAAGGAGGGGGAATGGGTAAATTTTGGTATATTTTCGTTAATATCTTTTTAATTAATTTTTTTAAATATGAAAAAAATATATTTGTGTTCCTCAGAATGGGCCCTTTCATTTTATATATTACATGATGTGTTTGAAAAAAAAAATTACATTTTTATTTAATTCTATAATTTGCCCCCCAAAATTAATATTAATGGTTTCTTCTTATTTTTTGTGTAAAGTTCGCCCAACGATCTATATTTCTACGGTCGATTTTTTTAGTTTTGCCCCTCGGAAGTACCTCTAAAATCAAAATTTCCACATTTACGATATGTACTGCTGATCGGGTCACCAAACTATACATTGATACCAAATTTCAACCTCGTCCGTCCAGTAGTTTAGCACAAAATTGCTTTAATGTGACAGAGGCAGAAATCTGGAGTCATATTATAAGGGTATCCGTATATTGTATATACGGAACCCTAAAAACGTGGCGACTAATTGATAACCTCCTCCTTTATGAAAGACGGTTAACAATTTAGTAACCAGCAAGTCAATGATTTCTCTTTTTAGGTTATTTGAAAATTGCCCATATATCCCTTATTTTTAATCGACTTCCAAAAAGGAGGAGGTTATCAATTCGTCGCGTATTTTTTCGCTTTTTTTTGCATCTATGTTACCTGATTTCTTCTCCTGTGGTGCACCGTTTTGAACGAATATGGTCTTGTTTAATAGAGTGATAAAATTTGTGAATGAACACATGCGTGCATGGAAATCGACCAATATCCCTAATATTTTAGTCGATTTTTCGAGAACTCCTTATGGATGTGTATAGTTTTTAAACGTTTAATCTATTAAGGAAGATCCTTAGGTGATCTTATATACTTTTCTGCGACGTGCAACTTGCAGTTTTGCAGAAAATCGCCGAAAATTCCAAAATTCTTATCAAAAATTTCATGAAATGACATAACCGACATTTCCTCATAAATATTTTAATTCCAACGTAATAGTGCGGTAATTTTAGGCACTCGAAGTTTTAATTGCGAATTTGAAAATTTTCTATGTACATCTCAAGCATATAAGTAGTAAAGCATAGTATTTTCGGTTCCGTAAATCAATGAGTACCAAGCTCGTTTTGTTTGTATATCAGGCAAATACCTATTTAAATGCAAATTTTTCCATTTTGCGAAGACGGTGGTTTTGGTTGTCACATTCTCCCGGCCTAATAGAAAATTCAGTGACAACACATGTCAAACTTTAAACTGCTACTTATACGTTTATACACAGTTTAGTTACAGCAAACAAAATCACAAAGTAAAGTGATAGAAGGAGTTGCATTTATATGAAGATTGAAATATAGTTATTTTGTCTATTCATGGGTTTTCTCTCCTCCAAATTTTTTCCTGTAACAGATAAGTATTTAAAAAATTGTATATGTAGAACAAAGTGTAGTAAGGCAATTTCGTAAAATTGCCCGGATTACTGGTTGTCTGTACAGAGATTCTTCCTCACAGTTTTTCTGAGAGAAAGAGATGTCTATAAAATGATCAACCAGTATTCCTGTATATAAGTAATGTATTGTATATTGTGTAATACTTATCTGTGTATGGAGACGTTTCAACTCCGAGTCTGGAGTCGTTGTCAATCGTTTAGTGTTGTTTTCGAATAGACAAAATAATTCAAGACCTCCTCAACAATCTTTTCGAAATTGAAATATAGGACGAACTAGAATGATAGTGGTCCGTAGGCAGCCGTATATACAGGATGGTTGGAATATAGGGTGGACTGGACGTTTGGTGGTATAAAAATGTTGGAAAAAAAGTGAAATTAAAATTATATAGGGTGATTAAAAAACTGTTATATGATGTGGACATAAGCAAATCTTATACAGGATGGTTGAAATATATGCTGCAGTTGAAATATAATTTATTTATACAGTGTGATTAAAAAATATTTTTTTTATAGCCCATAAGAAGTTGCATAAAGTGTGGAGAGGAATTAATGTAACACAGGGCGATAACATAAAATGTTAAAAAGGAAATAGTTTATGGGGTAGCCCACAAGGAGTTATATACTATGGCTGAAATATAGGACGGATTTGACTCCATAAATATAGGATAGATTCTACTCCGTCCCATAGTTTACAGAAGGCAGCTAACAAATGTATGCTTGTCCGTGGGCAGTCGTATGTACAGGCTGGTTGGTACATAGGTTGGAGTGAAATTATCTAGTTATACAGGGTTGTCAAAAAAAGATGAAAAAAGGTTACATGGCGTAGTCCATAAGGCATAAATACATCTTGTTCGTAAAGATTTACCTGTCAATTTAAAAGAGAAAGTATCATTGCGTAATGTTGAGGCTTTCGATGTTACCTGGTTCTGTCTATTAAGGTTATACATACATAAAAAATAAAGAATAAAAACTACCTGAGTTCCAAAAAAACTAAAAAGTTGAAAATAAAACATTTAAAAAAATATATATATAACCGGCTTCTGCCTATAACTAAAAAGCTAAAAATAATTATAACAAAATACAACTCTATCAAATAAGCAACACATTCAATGTTGTAAGGTACCTACCCAGGAAGTAAAAAATGTAAATATTAAAAGGTGCCAAGCAACAATTAAGTTTGATGAATTAGTAGATAAGTAAGCAATGAAGGATTTTAGATTTGCTTGGCACCGGCTTCAAAACTATACTAGATTGGTAGGTAATAAATTTGTACAGAATGAGCACCTTTTAATGTTTACATTTTTTACTTCTGGGTAGGTACCTTACAACATTGAATGTGTTATTTATTTGCTAGAGTTGTATTTTGTTATAATTATTTTTAGCTTTTTAGTTATAGGTAGAAGTCGGTTATATTTTTTTTAAAAATGTTATTAGATATATATGAATGATATTTACATTTCCCCAATCATTTACTTATTCAGATTACTAAACTTTTTGTATTATTTCATGTCGGTTTTAAATCCATTACAATATATATATATATATATATATATATATATATATATATATATATATATTGTTTCTGGTTAGGGAAACTTCATCAGTTGCGCTTCCCACAATTCAATGTCCTCTTGAATACTTCTTTATGTATTTGATATATTTGGTTAAATTTGAAGACGCGAGATGTAAAGACCGACATCTAGGATTTTCGGGGAAACTAGCATATAGAGGTTCCGAATCTGGAGCCGTTCCATGTAATTGCTGTTACTCGTAATTCCTAGGACAGAATGTCACGATAGAATTTTCAGGTTATTCCACCTATCAGAGATATTTACTCTCTTCGAGGTGTCATTCTTTTGTACGCAAGACAATATATATATATATATATATATATATATATATATATATATATATATAATATATTGTTTCTGGTTAGGTTAGTTATGTATCCTAGATGTCGGTCTTTACATCTCGCTTTTTCAAATTTAACGGAATGTATCAAATACATAAAGAAGTGTTCGAGAGGACATTCAATTGTGGGAAGCGCAACTGATGAAGGTTCCCTAACCAGAAACATATATATATATATATATATATATATATATATATATATATATATATATTGTCTTGCGTACAAAAGAATGACACCTCGAAGAGAGTATTCAATATCTCTGACAGGTAAAGTAACCTGAAAATTCTATCGTGACATTCTGTCCTAGGAATTACCAGTAACAGCAATTACATGGAACGGCTCCAGATTCTGAACCTCTATGTTTTAGTTTCCCCGAAAATCCTATATGTCGGTCTTTACATCTCGCGTCTTGAATTTTAGCGAAATGTATCAAATACATAAAGAAGTGTTCGAAAGGACATTCAATTGTGGGAAGCGCAACTGATGAAGGTTCCCTAACCAGGAACATATATATATATATATATATATATATATATATATATATATATATATATATATATATATATATATATATATATATTGTCTTGCGTACAAAAGAATGACACCTCGAAGAGGGTATGAGATAATCTAGATTAATAAGAAATAAATAAGTAAAATTCTAACGAATAAAAATGTTGTTGGAAATAACTTGTGCACTTAATGTGTATTCGCAGTAATTAGCAGAGGAGAAAAAATAGTCATTGTTTATAGTGAATATGAATACAATTATTGTTGGTATTTTAGTTTATCAGGTGGTAAAATATTATTTAATTAAGCAAAAACTATATAGTATTTCTTACTTACCTACCGCTCTCTAATCTGTGGTAATGATGGTACTTACCTGCAAATGCAAAAATATAAACGATTAAACATGACAGTTTGGATTCAGATATAACAAAACAATTAAGATATTGATATAGTGTCAATAAAAATATCGTCTATAGTTCAGTTTTGTTTTGGAAACTTCTGAAAAAATACACTTATAAGACTACATACATAAGTATTTAATTATCACATGAATTCATAATCATATTCTTCTAAAATTTATCCACTCCGTCCCTGGCGAAAGCAACATAAAACAGTATTCATTCCAAAGAACATAAAAACATCAATTTCTAGAGTCTTCAAAATCAGCAAGAACTATCAATATGGACGCTGTGCGAACAAAGGTAGACCGACCAGAAAATTCAGCGTACGATATATAAGGCGATATCAATGTCAGTAGTTAGTTAGCAGAGCTAACCTATTGTTATGATTTCGATGTTATTGTATTAGAATCAGCTGTTGAGAATATTTGATGTTTACGTGTGAATAAAAGTTCTAGAAAGTGAAGTAACTGTCAGTTTTTTTTTAACTAATTAATTGAACCCACGGAGTTTATAACAATATTTTATACACATACACGAATTATAAGTTATGTATACACAAATTAAATTTTATATAAAAAAATTTAGTCATTCATAGACTTTTAGACATAAGGAGGAAAATTGTTTTCGTACAGATAACGTTTTACAAATTGTTGTGAACTGCAGTAGAATCAAACTACGTCTGATAATTTTACAATTCATTTCATAGAATTCGTAATTCTCATTTTTTACATAGCTACATGTCCTCAAATTCGTACCGAAATAGCTTGTAGGGACTCACTAATTATTTCGACTTACAGAGGGTTCAGATTTCGAGTATTGGAGGTTTTGGGGCTTGAAGGAAAGAGGAACAAAACATTATTTCGAGTTTTGGAGGCTGTCTACTTATAGAGGTACGAATTACAGAGGTTCAACTTTTTTTGGATATGGGTGGATGTAATTTTATTGGTAGATATTAGCAACAAACAAATGATATAGTAAAATTAAAGATTAAATTTAAAAAGCTATTTATAAAAATAATTGAATGAAAGAAAGGAATTTGCAGGAATCTATTATAAAAGATATAATGTTAGTGAATTATAATAAGAGATAAGGCAACTGAAACAAAATTTTTATTATAGTAAATTAATGTTGATAGTATTGATTGTAGTTCAATAATTTATTGTAACAGAAACATTTGGAAATCTATTTGCAGCAATTATAAATTGGAAGAGTAAGAATAATAATGTGTAAATAAGTTGGAAAGTTTGATATTCATTTATTAATTCATTATAACATAATTCATTTATATTTGGCATCATGTTCAAAATTATTTTAATCTAAAAAGAAAATCAAAAGACGAAGTGAAATAGGTATAGTGTGATCAAGAAAGAATGGTTGAGAAAGGATAAGACAAAACAGATAAATAAATATTGCATTTATTACAATTTGACGATTCTGAACTCAAGCAAAAAGGACCCTGAGATATTAAATTATTTAACTATTCAACAGCATTATACATTATATTATTCAAAATTCAAAATAAAATTAATCAAATATAGTTGGCACGCCCAACGTGGGACAAGCAGAACATTGGTTGTATTATTCATTATAATATATATATATATATTTGTTTTAAGTTTTCGCGGGCACTAAATGTATTAGATGGTTTCCGGGATGAATAATGGAGCTTTAAACTTCTGGCAATTGATACTTTTTCAGGGCCTATTTAGTTATGATTTAATTTAAGCATTTACTGTAACTTAAGCAGAGGCTAATGAATGAAAACTGCTACCGCCAGTAAGCCAGTAATTAAGAAACTAAAGGGCAAATTTCATCCCCAAGACGCTTCACAAGGTCGCTATGATACAGAACAATGTTATCTATCTCGAACTTGTAAAGCACATATGTTTAGGTTTCCATAATTATTTATACCAAACCCACAAAACTATAGTGTAGTATACCGTTGTTTTGTTTTCTACAAACAGGTCATTCTTTTTTAGTACTGCAGTAAAATCCCAGATGAAAACCATTAACTTCACAAATAAAGGCAATTTTTTTCCAGTGCTGAGCCTTCGTACTATAAATAATACAAATGGGAAAGCGGCAAAAAAACGTGCCAAATCGACATTTTTGTTCGGGAAATTTCAGCTTTATCGGTTGGTGAGTTCGCTCATCATTTATTCCGATAATCTATTGGATTCAATACAGCAAACTCTCTGTGTTATTTGGCCGATAATGATCAAAAGAGAACAATGAATCTAGATCATAAAACATGCTCCATAATAAATTTCATGAATTACTGAACTAAATCTATTAACAGACTTATCAACTGCTGTTCGTTGAAGTATCCACTAAAATGTCTAACATACTATGAAAAGTTAATATACATATTATAAGCATGAGGTAACAAAATGATGTTTCATATAAATCAATGTAAAAATTCAAAATCAAATACGAATGTTTACTACAGAAACAATTCCTAAAATTTAGCGATTCATTAATTTTGTCTTGAATGGTTCAGATCGATTTAATTGACTAATTTTACATTTTAACAAATAAGTTCCGAGTATTACCAATATTAATCATGCAGACATAATATAAGTTTGTTCTGAAAACTCTAGAAATTAAACACTACGTTTTTGCATAGTGTTTTATAAAGAATAAATCGTGAATAGCAGATATGTGAATGTTTTCTAAGAGTGAATGATTACTGACGACATTTTGAACACAGTTGAAGAGTATAAACTATTACGGGTATGCATCATCTTCAAATTAAATTGTCGTTGGTAAGTCAAAACGTTCTTCACATATAGGTTCTATTTACTTTAAATAGACATTTTGGAAGGTAGTACATTATTTGCTTTCTCTTATCTCATATATACAACGCCAAAAACTCGTATTAAAAACTATATACTATACTGAATTCTATCTACTCGAATATTATTGCTCTCGATTATACATGACAGCAATGCTGGCAGCAGCATAGCTACTTGTAGAGACACCCATGCCAGTTGGGTTTCGAAGAGACGAAACTGAAATCCAGAAAGTCCACAACAAGCAGCGTCTAACTCAGAGGTGGCTGTAAGCAGCGTCGGTACCCAAAATGGACGGCTAAACCAAAACTCACCGACAGGTTTGACGACTTGCGTTTTGATGTCCCTACAATAAAAAAAGCAAAGTTCTAAATTTATAAGGGATATAGATAGCCTAGGCGGGTATGATTAGAAAACGAAACGTCCGCACTGACAAAAAGTCAGCATGCCTCAAGGATGCCGGGGGAGGCCAGAAATTGGAGAAACAACCTGCACTTGCGATAATTGCAGATTTCTGAAATGATAATCGACTATATGGCATGAGAGAATTAAACAACCAACATAAAATAGCACACTATCGGCCTCTCAGAAGTCAGGACAACAGGAGAGTGCCTAAAAATATTAAAGTTAGGCAACGCGTATTTTACACCTCAATACACACAAAACATGAAAGGTACCTCAGACAGTGTCAGCTATATAACAACAAAAATCTCAGACAAACGAAGGATTAAACTTATACCGGTGTATGCTCCAACATCTACCTATGACAAAGACAATCGGAGATAGTATATGAAAATATAAGAAAGCAAGACTAGAAAACAAAAAACGTCTCTTGTTCTTTGATTTTCAAGGACAAAAGATCTCGAGACTAAACTATGGACAAATTAATAGTTGACATTGTTGACATGCCGTCCACGAAAGAGCTTCTCTTTCCAATTTACCATTCCTGATCAATTGACTGGTGCACTTGTCGTTCGGTCAGTCGCATTGGTCATCATCATTTATTTGGTTGCCCATCCTCTTACTCCTTCGCATTGTGTCAATGTTGTCCCACTTTTTATTGTAATTGTTCCATTTCTTCTGAGCACTGACCACGTGAATCTGTTAGAGAACGGAAACAAAAAAAATCGTTGTTAAAACTTTTATTATGGAAAAATGGTCATTACGTTGAGCTTCTTTTATTTCAAGGTATTATACCTATATAGTTTTACTAGCAGACCCGTCCCAGCTTCGCGCGGCTAGACAAATCGCCTTATTTGACATATTTATCTTGAATACTTTTTAATTTGGCGATGTTCACATCCCGTACATTTTTAGATTTTTTGTAAAAATCATTTTAACATTATCATTCATGAGCGAAAATTATATGGCAATAAATGGTTCTCATAAATAGATTAGAAAAACAAAAACCGACTTCAAAAAAAGTAACAACTAAAAGGAATGAAATAAATTTTAACTGCAACAATTAAATACTTTTTCTGAAGTCGGTGCCAAGTTGAACAGCGAAGTTGCCGAAGTACAACTTATAAATGTACTTCCCCTATTATTTTCACTTTGGTTTGGCACCGACTTCAAAGCATTTGTATTCCTCATATTGAACCCTTTCATTTGATCTATAGCATGACACGTTAATTTTTTTTTATTTTCCCTTTAATTTTATAATTTGGCCCCCAAAATTATATTAGGGATTTCTTCGTATTGTTTCCGGAAACAAAAATTTTTAGGTCTTATAGTTTGGGGAATAAAGGGGGGAATGAGTAATTTTTTATATTATTGTTAATATATTTTAAAATATTCATTTTAAAAATATGAAAAGAAAAACTATATTAGTATTCGTCATAATGAGCCCTTTGATTTGATATATTACATAAGGCGTTAGAAATTATTTAAATTTTTTGTTTTTCTATGTAATGCTGTAATTTGAACCCTAAAATTAATAGTAAAGTTCAGGTGAGTTCCTATATCCGTAATTTTTTTCCAATTTATATGTCTTATAGTTTCGGAGATAAAGGGGGGGAATGGTTATATTTTTTTATATTATTGTTAATATCTTTTAAATAATTTATTTTAAAAATACGAAAAAAAACATTTTGCATTTAATTCTGTAATTGAAAAAAAACCCTCCCCAAAATTAATATTCGGGGTTTGTCCTTATTTTCTGGTAAAATTCTCTATTTTTTTTTTCAAAAATTTTCGGCTTATAGTTTCGGATATAAGGTAGGGGAATGGGTAAAAAAATTTATATTTTTGTTAATATCTTTAAAATAATTTATTTTAAAAATATGAAAAAAACATATTTGTTTTCGCCATAATAATAAGCCCACAATTTATAGTACAGGTTTCTCCTTATTTTTCCGGTAAAATTCAGGTGATGTCTTATATGTCTATAATTGCTTTTCAAAATTTTACTTCTTTTGGAGATAAGGAGGGAGACGATCGATTTTTTTAGTTTTTCCCCCCAGAAGTACTCCTAAAACCAAAATTTCTTCATTTACAATATATACTTCTGATCGAGCCACAAAACTATACACTGATACCAAATTTCAACATTTTATGTCTAGTAGTTTAGGAGAAAATTGCTGTGGTGTGAAAGAGGAAGTGATATTATAAGGGTATCCATATTGTTATATAGTCCGTGGGTTCAATTTAAAATTAAAATTAATAAAAAGCTGATTCAAATATCACAACAACAATTTTACATATAAGCTCGTCGCTCCACTTACTGACTTGCGATCGTGGGCTGCTTCCTTTTTAAAACCAGCATAGAAAATTCTCGTAAAATCAATCAGCAATCCTACAGCTGCCGAGTCATTTCGAGAACCATTTTTATCTCAAAGCGATCGGTGTCGTACTGAAATGAAACAGGGTCGGCTTTGGTAAATTTCGTAACACTGCCCCCCCTTTAATTCTGATCGTCCCGATCAGAAACATCCTCTCCATGGTAGGGAGCGAGTCGATCTAAATGGACCATCTTCAACTTAGCCTTGGGGTTTCGACGGATCCGGTAGACGACGTCATTAAGCCTCTTGACCACCTCGTATGGACCATCCCAGACGAGTTTAAGCTTTGGGGATTTATCCTTGCTCCGTTGGGGGTTGTACAGCCAGACTTTGTCCCTCTCCTGGAACCCGACTGAATTGGCCTTGAGGTCGTATCGCGTCTTCATCCAGTCACTGGTGGCCAACATCTGCGTTCGGGCTAATTCGTGTATTGCCAGCATGTTGTGTCGGAGCTGGTCGACTTCAATCGTCGATGTCTTGGGGAGGTTCTTCGGGGGAGCCAAATGCCAAATCGCAGGGTAATCGCAGCTCCTTTCCGAATAGGACCCTGGCTGGGGTCATGCCTGTACTGTTATGTACGACAGAGCGGTATGCCAACAGGAATAGGGGAATATGCTCATCCCAATCACGCTTGTTATTGCTGACGACCTTGGATATGTGTTGTTCCAAGGTCCTGTTGAATCTTTCCACCATTCCGTCTGACTGAGGGTGTAATGGTGTTGTTCTCGTTTTCCTGATCCCCAACATCCTGCAGACCTTCTGGAATACATTCGATTCGAAGTTACGCCCCTGGTCTGAATGTAATTCCATCGGGACGCCAAATCTGCTGAATAGTTGTTCTACTAGCACCGTCGCTACCGTGGTTGCCTCTTGGTTGGGTATCGCATATGCCTCAGGCCATTTGCTGAAGTAATCCATTGCGACCAGAATGTATTTGTTCCCCCTCTCAGACTCGGGAGACACGTTGTACTGCTGTATTCTGCCCTTGGTCCGGGTCTTCGGGCCCTTACTGGCTGCACAGGTGGCACATTTGTGGCACCAAGCTCTGACGTCTTCGAAGTAATTCACCCAGTAGTACCGCTGGCGATCTTTGTCTAGGGTTTTATTCATGCCCAGGTGACCTCCGGTAATCCCATCATGTTCTTCGGTCAGGATGACTGGTACCTTTTCTTCGGAACTACCAGTTGGGACTTGGTTTCTCGTCCATCAGCGCTTTCCCAAACTCACTTGAGCATTCCATTGTCTACTCTTAGAGAGTCCTATTGAGCCCATAACGATTTTAGCACGCCGGAGTATCTAGCTACCTCGTCCCATCGTGATCTGGGTGCCCCTCTCGTTTTGAGTGACAAGATTGGTTCGATGTCTGGATCAGCCATTTGGTCCTGGAAGCACTGTTCCGTTGTCCAGTCTTCATTGGCCTGCACTCGGATCTGCCTGATGGAGATACCCTCTCGCTGTTCCGTCTTCAGACAATGTCCGCATTCTGCTCTACAAGGTCTTCTGGATAGGGCATCGGCATTATTGTGCAAAGGGCCGGGACGGTGTTCCACCTTGAAATCATATTGCTGTAGTTTCTCCATCCACCTGGCCAGTTGTCCTTCCGGTGTCTTCATGTCCAGCAGCCATTTGAGGGCGGCATGATCTGTCCGGATTAAGAAATGACGACCATAAAGGTATTTGTAGAAATGGTCTAGAGCCCTTATCATTGTCAGAAGTTCTTTTCTGGTAACGCAATAATTTCTTTCCGGTTTCGAGAATCCACGGCTGTAGTACTCGATCACCCTCTCTTCACCATCTTGCACCTGGGATAGGATGGAATCTGTTAGTGTGGTCAGAGTGTCATCAATTCGTGGTAGTGGATAGCTGTCTTTCTTGGTGACGAAATTCAGCTTTCTGTAATTCTCCCAAAATCGGGTGGTTCCATCCTTCTTTTTAACTAGCACGACGGGAGCGGACCATGGGCTGATGGATGGCTCAATAACTCCATTTTGTAACATGGACTCGATGTTTTCCTTTACTGCCTGTTGTTGCCCCAATGGTAGTCGCCTAGGCGGTATTCTGATGGGTTGAGCCTTTACGGTATCTATTCGGTGCTGGATGATGTTGGTGCGACCGGCTGCCAAAAGTTTGCCAGTGCTTTGTGATAAATTGCTTGGCTTTCTTCTGGTTCTCTGGTGTCAGGTGTGTCAAATGATCAGCAAACTGTTGTAGGAACTCTTTACTGGGACCTGTCTCCTTCACTGACGTCTGGTACTTTTCTTCGCAGTTGATTGACCATTGGCAATTCTGATGTCGTTGTTGGACAAATTCAGGACTCTGATTGGTATATCTCGTCCGGTTTTAACTGTAGCCCGTCCAACTAAGTAGTCATGAGCTGAGTGTACGGGCTCCACCATTCCAACACAGCTCCCAGGATTGCTGTCTAGCTGCCCATGAATAATCTATTCCGTTCGACCGGGAATTCTAGCTGAAGACTTTGCCACAATTTTTATGGAGGTGACTGAACTGTTGACGGCCGTGTCAATACAAATTCCTCATTTAGGAACCGAAGAATATCATATTTCGGGTCGAACATAAATCCATGCTGGCTAATTAGGTCCATTTCCAGTATAAAATCGTCCTCAATATTCGCTACCAGGACACTATGCCGGATCATGTTGTCCCCTATCTGTAGCTCGACATCTGCCTCACCCTGTATTGACATGGACTCGCCGGTGACTGTACTGAGCTGGATGTTGTTGGTAACTGGCCGAATTTCTTACGCTCTCAAAACCCTGGACTTGGCAATGGACACAGCGGCGCCGGTACCGATGGTGATGGTAACTGCTCGCCCATTGATGGTACCTCTGATGACTAGGCTGCCGCTATCTCGGCAAAATCCCCGGATGGGTAACGTTTTGGGGGCTATTGGAGGGTCAGTCAGCATTCGCCCCCTTATGCTGACTGGCTGACGGTCCCTGAACATGTGGCTGTTCTGTTGGTTACCCCTGGTCGGTGATCGTTCAGGTAGCCTCACTCAACAATCACGTTGAAAGTGCCTTGTCCGTCCGCAGCGGTAACATGCCCCTCTGGTGCCCGTTCTTTGTGACCGTTCTAATATTTTCTTCAGACCAGCCAGCAGCGCTTGAAATAGTGACTCTGATTCTTCCTGGTTGAAGGAAACTGCTCGGACCCTCGGCTTGGACATGTTCATGACGGCCTCTACTTCCAAAGCCCGAAGTAGAGCTTCATTACTTTTCTTGACGGCACTTAGTCTTAAATTTCTTTGTACTGCTACATCTCTGATGCCGTTTATGAAACACTATGTGGCCAACTGGTCTTTCGTTTCCTCTGGCAGGTCTGGGTAGGACAAGTGAACTAACCGTCTAATCTCTGCTTCTAATTCTTGGAGGCTTTCACCGGATTTTGCGTTTTCCCACTGAGTTTTACTTGGTATACCTGGCTCAAGGATTGATTGTGGTATCTCTTGTCCAGAATTGCGATGATCTTGTCGAAATTGCCTTGTTCAACGACTGGAATGCTTTGGAGGAGTTCTAGGGCCGGACCTCTTAACGAAATTACCAGAGAAGTAGATTTTTCTTGGTTATCCCACCCAGTAGCTGTAGCCACGGCCTCAAATTGCCGTTTATACATGGGCCAAGATGAGCTACCATCAAATGTGGGTGGTTTGCTAATGGAACCTTTGGTACTCATGGTGTTCTGGTATTTTCCTCACTGTAAGTCCTGTTGCATTTTTTTGATTTCTGTTTCTACCTTGTTTTGGATGGCACTGATTTTATCTTGTACTTCACTTACTTCTCTTTGTACCGTGTTTTTAATGGAACTGATTTCAAATTTCACCTGGCTCTGGATGGAATCGATGTCATCTACTTTGATTTCAAGAGTCTACACATTACTTTTTAGGATTTTTATGTCGTTGTTTATTTCTTTTATGTCGGATTCAACTATTTGCATTCTTTTATTAACTGTTGCAGTAACTTGCGATACAATTTGCATTAACTGTTCAAATTGCAGTTGTCTTTTTTCTTCAGATACTTTAAAATCATTTTGTCGTTTTAATGAAATGTGATCTGTTCAATTAAATTATGTTGTTCACTTTTCATGGTGGAAACTAGATTTTGTTGTTTTTATTCCATCGTAGTGACCAGATTTTCTAATTCTATTTTACGTTTTTTATCAAAAGATGACCTTTGTTGAATTTCTTCTTGATGTTGTTTCTCCTTCTTGTCATGTTTTTCGTCTACTCCCTCCGTAACCTGTTTGACTATTTTTTTGGTAGTTTCGTCCACAAATGTTATATCATATGCCATACAAATTCAGTTCGTGCAGCTGAGGAATACTTTCATAGATATTTTAATCGTCGTCAACCTGCTCTATGTACATTTAAGAGGCTTTATGATAGTTTACGCAGATATGGATCTTTTACTAAACCACCACAGGAACGTAATCAAATTAACGAAGCAGCACGAATAAATGTTTTGGCAATGGTAAATCAAAATCCATCTACATCAACTCGTGAGATTGCGGCGGAAGCTGTCACTCAAACTTTGCATGCTCGTGACGAACATCGACATATTTTGTTTTGTAAATGGTTTAGAGACATGTGCCTTGACAATCCACAGTTTCCATTAAAGGTGTTATGGTCAGATTAAACTAGATTTACTAACTGCGGTATGTTCAATAGACACAATGAGCATATCTGGGCTAAAGAGAACCCTTTCCATGTAGAACAAAGACGACCCCAGATAAAATTTGGTTTTAATGTTTGGTGTGGTATCATAGGGTCTACTATTCTGGGGCCTTTTATCTATGACGAATCACATACTGGGGAGCGCTACTTGTAGTTCTTGCAATAAACTTTTCAAGACATGTTGCATAATTTAAATTTGAGAACTCGTTTAGAAATTGGGTGGTTCCAACATGATGGAGCACCTGCTCATAACTCGTTATTAGTAAGACAGATAATACCTATCCCAACACTTGGATAGGAAGAAATGGCCCACGAGAATGGCCACCCCGGTCTCCCGATTTGCCAGTTATAGACTTCTATTTATGGGGTGCGCTAAAAAACAAAGTATTCAAAAGAAAGTATGAGACAGTTGGTGACCTAAGGGAGGCGGTATTACAAGCAATTGAAGAAACTGATAGGCGATCTGTGAGGAAAGCGGTAATGTCAATCTTAAAAAGATGCAATTTTTGTCTAAATAACAATGGTGAACTTTTCGAACATAAATTGTAACCATTATTATGTACTTTAATTTTTTAAATTTTTAGTAAGTACCTACTTATTTAGTTTTTTCGTTAAATCTGATATATCTAATAAAAAAATCGTTCAATGTTTTTTGGAGTAGTTATTAATAAATCAATCTATTTCATGGCTAACTACGTTAAAAGTGAAAATAAGAGAGAAAAGCATCCATAACTCCGTTATTTTTATGAATAACTATATCGAGTATTATATCGTTGAAAAGCTCTAAAAATGTCTTATTTTCGGAGGTCATAGCCAACTATGGTTTCCATTCAAAAAAATATAAGTTTGTGTCATATCTCGAAAACGAGAGCTGTCACGCAAACGAGGACATGACAGTCATATTCGGGATACAATTCCCTTCAATTTTGATATTTACACTTTTTTTATCAAATCAAAAACAAAGAAGCTAGAGGGATTTGACAAAATCGACAGAATTTAGTTTTTTCAAAATATCTAGTAAGCCATGACTTTTTACAAAAATCCGAAAGTGTTATTAAATTGGGCCAGTAAAACTGCAAATCTTTCATAATTTCCCATACTGATCATCAAAAAAAACTCACCCTGTATATTTATAGAATGACTCTCAAATGTCTAATCACACACGTAGTATTTAACTCATGCAATTTTAATTTTCTCGTTTGGTAAATAATACATAATTGAAATAAGGGATAATAACCTCACATGGTAATACATTTAAATCGGGTGCATATAAAAATTATTTTTGTCAAATTTAGCTTGATAAGCTCCCACCTCTTTAACGGGGCAACCAGTTGTTCGCCCTACTAGCATTTTCTCTAGGCAAGACGATTCATTCCAGCCGAACGCACGAAAATCGATTCTCGGTTACATCAAGCGTTGAAAGATTGACTGTCGACTAATAGATTTTTTTAAGTTACTTTCTCGATGGAAAAAAACATTAACTTCTGTGGGCCAGTTTATTGCAAAAGCTTATCAAAAAAATAAAATCATTAAGGAATTACTGACATTCATTGAATCAAGTAAATAAATTATTATGTTTCCAATTATTTCCAAATCGTGAAGTTGGCGAAACCGTTTCCTGGACTTTCTAGGCAGTTTTTTATCAGTATGTTACCGAATTTTCTGAACCGTAATTATTTAAATTATTCTCCAAGATAAGTAACAATCGTCGTACTTATTTTATTAGCATTCACCAATAACGCCAACAAAGAAATCTGACATTTTAATCATTCCAATAATATCATAACGGAAACCTAACAATAACTTTAAGTACTATCGTAATAGTTCAAAAGGGCATAACGGTTACTAATTTAATCATTGATTATCTTGTAGTAAAAGAACAACATGATTATGTCATGGCCTTGGGTTCATGTCTTCCGCCTGCCTCAAACAACATTTTACGTTGAAAAATGCATTTGAAGAACAAATATATTCACCGTTTAGGAACTCACTCATAAAGACATATAAATTATTAAACGACATCAATAACAATACAGGGCTCTCCAGTTTAATTCTAATCATCCTAAAATGATCAACATACCATTACATCATTATAAGGTAGAGAAATACCAATTGTTCTGATATCCATAATTTTAATGACGGAAAAATATTTATACAAAACATACTTTCTGCTAATAATCTGAAGAAATTATTACAAGTGTTAAACAAAATGACTACGAAGCAATTGACAAAAGTGAACACAAAACTACTCCAACCAATACCACACATACAGTGTCTCTAAGTAAACCTGAGCGGGTAGACAACACATTTACTAGTAAAATTATATTGAAAATAAGAAATACACGAAAATCAGTTATATCGCATATGTTGTCGCAGCGTTTTGCCGATACCTTGTCGAATGTTCCAGTCGACCTTGGGGTGGTCCCTTTTTTATTACGTGAGTCGGCCATGTTTACGTTTTATTTGGGTCGGAATGATTAATTTAGAAGGTTTCTTCATTTTTCCATTGGCGGCGTAAAGATGAATTTTATAACAATACATTCAAACATATTATTAAGGACAACAAAGACTAATTTATATATCTATTTACTAAGGTAATCTTGCGAGAGAATTTTTTCTATAAGACGGCAATTAGTGTTCTGGGAAATTTCCATAAATAGCCCCTATAATATTTTGGATTTCAATTACTTATCTGAATTTCACTTTAAAGTCGATACTCGGGATTGGGACAAAAAAATGCAATAAAACAGCGCTTTTTCTATCGCGGAAGAACAATGTCATAACAACCTTATTCTTGCGCCCTTACTATCAGTTTAAATATTACTTCTAAACTAAAATACAAAACACGCTCACACAGGCACACACTATAATATACAGGGCTTTCATTCCAAAACTAGCCACCCAAAATAACTTTCAAAATATCTTTAACAGAAAAAGACAAAAAACATGCGTGTGCAATAAAATTGTGAAGAAGCGTAGAGTCTGAAGCTGCACATGTTGAGATTTTAAGTCATTTTGCCATGGATCCTCAAACATCAGGAAGCTGCACACGTTGAGATTTTAAGTTATTTTGCCATGGATCCTCAAACATCAATACCAAAAGTCTCCAGGTTAACAAATATTTCCATCAGCTGTGTGCATAAAACGTTACGCGTTAATAAATTCTTTCACTACAAAGTACAGCTTTTACAACAGCTTGCTGAGGATGATTATGACAGAAAGTTAGAATTATGCGTATTAATTACTCAAAGGGCAAAAACATTTTATTAAAAATATTTGTTTTTATGACGAAGCAAATGGATTTGTCAATAAACATAATTGTAGGTACTGGGACAATACCAATCCACAAGTTTTTGTGGAAGAGCACAACCAACATCCTCAGAAAATCACCGTATGGGCCGGAATTCTCGGAAATAAAATTATTGGTCCTTTATTCGAACAATAAAATTTAATGGGGAAATTGTATTGACTTATTAGAAAATGTAATAAATCTCCTTATATCCGAATCTTTATAAATCCAAATAGATCAAGATGGAACTTTGTTTGTTGCTAGACGAAGAAAACCTATTTTTTCAACAGGACAGAGCACATCCACATAATGAATTGCCTGTAAGAAATTGGCTTAATGAGACATTCCCAGATAAATGGATTGGAAAAAGCTATAAAGGGGACAGCAAGATCACACGTAGAATAGTGGACGAGTGTGAGAGGATTACACCAGAGACGCTTCAAAAAGTGCGGGAGGAATTCGACCTGCGACTTACCAACAATGGTGGACATTTTGAACATCTAATTTAAATACCAGGTAATTCTAAGGCTAATGGAATATTAATAGTGTAAATACAATGTAAATAATAATTATTTGTAATTAGAAAGTTTTAAATGGCATTACTCGGTAAAAAATATGATTTAACAAAATGTTGTGTCAAAAGATTGTCAAAAAAGAAACCTTTAAAAAGAGGTATAAACACCTTTGTATTTAAACTTGTAGAGGATTATAGTTACCCCCGCTTAGGGGTTGAAACTGCAGGGTGACTGATACGAATAAAATGTGCACCCTGTAAAGATAAATTAACGTGTTTTTTGTATTTTTCTTTTAAAGATATTTTAAAAGTTATTTTGGGTGGCTAGTTTTGAATTGAAAGCCCTGTTTAAACAAATAGACAGTACGTAGGTATTCCAAATCATACAGGAAAGTATTACACTAAAAACTACAAAAATACAAAAAATTGAGTTACAGGAGAAAACAATTACGAAACGTATGGAAGAATAAAAAAATATTTTTAAATGATTAAGGAAATTTTGTCCTTAACAACTTTCAATTAAATGTCCGTGTAACACCAAATAGACAATTTAAACAATTATTTAACATTCTTTTATTGGCCCTTGAATTTTGGTGACTTCCTATATTAACTGAGCCTAATTATTTAATATAAAAATGAAAATTTCCTGTTGGCCAGAATGCATTCAATCACACATTTTTGTCGAACGTCTCGAAGTTACAAAATTTGGAATATGCCAATGTACCTAACATGTTTTAGTGATGGGCATAATCGAATGAGATTATAAATCTATTATTAAAACTCGAATGATTTTAATAATGGAATAATCACTGGAAAGACCGATCACTCGGATGGTACGTTTATGATTCTAACGATTTCCGTTTGTTTTATTCCCAAATCCTTAACACGTGCTACGTGTGAGCGGCTGCTCTGTGTGTGAACATTTAAATTTAGATAAAATCATACTATTAAATTTCTCCTAAATATTCCTTTAATTTAAAATTTATTTCTAAAGGAACTGTTATTAATAATTTAAAGAACAGTATAATGTTCCCTAATCTACATTAACAGCCAATTCCTCAAAGTCGCAATAATTGCACCGTACCCTGAAAATACAGTATTTGCATATTTCTGCTGCCCAATGAAACAAGTGAACAAGTGACTGCATAAGAGCGAGAACGAACGAAAGTGCCTCTATATAAAATACCGAATGACAGAAAAGGACTCCTCGGTTCGCAAGGAAATCATTAGGATTATAACTCGAATGGAGTGTGAGCTCGTCCTCGTCGCTTATTGTGGTATCACCCGGTCAATGTTTCGAGTTAATTATTCGAATATTATTCATTTTAATGATTTGAATCCATAATCCAAAAACAGAGTGATTTTTGTAATCCAATGATCTATTGATCATAATTCATTCGAATGATCCCATCAGTAACATTTAATTTAACATTAAAAAAAAATCATACTGATATATCAAGCGTAATTTTACAGGGTGTTCCATGTATAGGTAATACAAAAAGCGGAGTAGAATTATGGGGCCATAAATAGCATATAGCAGGTTGTTGAAAATCGGGTGTATTACAATTATATTTATACATGGTGGATAAAAAAATGTTATATTGTTTGGCTCAAAAGTAGTTACATATACATTGTGGTTAAAATAAGGGTAGTATAGAATTATATTTATACAGGGTGGATAAAATAATCTAGAAAAAATGTATTGTTGAATTACAAGATGAAAATCTAGAGTTATATAGGATGGTTGAGATATAGGGTGGAGTAAAAATATAATTATATAGGGTGGGTAAAAAAATGGTAGAAAAAAAATTGTTATATGGTGTAGAACATAAGCAGTTGCATACATAGAGTACCTGAAATATTGGGCGAATTAAAGTTAAGTTACACAGTGTGATTCCAACACGATTAGAAAAAGCTGCATAGGAAAGGTGGTTTTAATGAAGTGTGGATAAAAATAATACTTTATACTGTGCTTCAAAAAATGTTAGGGGAAATTGTGACAGCGTAGCTCATAATCAATTGCACAGATAGGATAGTTGAAATATACACTGAAGTAATTGTACGTATTTGAAAAAGTTTATATTGGGTGAACAATAATCAGCAGTACATACAGGATAGTTGTAATGCAGGTTGAAGTAGAGATGCACATGCAAGGTTATACAAAAAAATATTGCAATAAGCTCCGTGGGTACAAATTTAATTAATTCTAAAAACTGATAATCACTTCACTTTTCTAGAACTTTATTTACACGTAAAAATCAAATATTTACAACAGCTGATTTCAGCTGTTTCAATTCTCAAAAAGATAAACTCAACTAGGTAAGCTGTACTAACTAACTTAGGAATAGTATATTGCTTAATATATCCTACATCGAATTTTTTGGTCGTGCTACAATTGTTCGCACAGCGTCCAGATAAACAATTTTTGCCCCAGTAGAAAATTTAAGTTTTTTTATTATCCCAGCGATGGATGTTTGAACGGAATGAATAATGCTTTACGTTGCTTTAGTCAAGAACGGCCTAGATAAATTTTATAACAGTGCCCCCCTTTTAATTCTAGTCTTTCCGATCAGAAACATCCTCTCCATGGTAGGAGGCGAGTCGATCTAGATGAAGTACCTTCAACTTAGCTCTGGGGTTTCGAAGGATGCGGTAGACAACGTCATTAATCCTCTTGGCCACCACGTATGGACCATCCCAAGCTGGTGTAAGCTTTGGAGATTCACTCTTGCTCCTCTGGGGGTTGTACAGCCAGACCTTGTCCCTCTCTTTGAACCCGACTGAATTGTCCTTGAGGTCACATCGTGTTTTGATTCGGTCACTGGTAGCCAACATCTGTGTTCGGGCTAGTTCGTGTATTGCCAGCATGTTATGCCGGAGCTGGTCGGCATAATCGTTGATTATATTGGCGGGAGTCAGGCCTATACTGTTATATACACCTGCGCGATAGGCCAACAGGACTGCGGGAATATGCTCATCCCAATAACGATGATTATTGCTGACGACCTTGAATAGGTGTTGTTCCAAGGTCCTGTTGAATATTTCCACCATTCCGTCGGACTGTGGATGCAATGGTGTTGTACGTTTGCCTGATCCCCAAAATCGTACAAACCTTTTGGAATACATTCGCCTCGAAGTTACGCCCCTAGTCTGAATGTTGTTCCAACGAGACGCCAAACCTGCTGAATAGTTGTTTTACCAGCACCGTCGCTACCGTGGTTGCCTCTTGATCGGGTATCGCATATGCCTCAGGCCATTTGCTGAACTAATCCATTGCGACCAGAATGTCAATTCTCTCAAATGGGGCGCCCACATTTTACTGTTGCATTCTGCCGTTGGTCCGGGTCTTTGGGCTCTTACTGGCTGCACAGGTGTCACATTTCCGGCACCAAGCTCTGACGTCTTCGAAGTAATTTACCCAGTAATACCGCTGGCGAACTTTATCTAAGGTTTTATTCATACCCAGATGACCTCCGGTAATCCGATCATGTACTTCGGTCAGGATGGCTGGTACTTTCTTCTTTGGGACCACCAGTTGGGACTTGGGTCTCGGCCATCAGTGATTTCCTAAACTTGCTTGAGCATTCCATTCACTACTCTTAGAGAGTCCCATTGTGCTCATAACGATTTCAGGACGTCCGAGTGCCTAGCTACTTCGTCCCATCGTGGCCTGGGTGCCTATCTCTTTTTAAGTGACAGGATTGGTTCGATGTCCGGATCAGCCATTTGGTCCTGGATGCACTGTTCCGTTGTACACTCTTCATTGGCCTACACTCGGATCTGTCTGATGGAGATACCCACTCGCTGTTCCGTCTTCGGACAATGTCTGCATTCTATTCTACAGGTTGAGTCTCAGATTGGTGTTCTCAATTCTGGTAAATACTTCGCCCAAGTTTTTCAGGTGCTCATCGAATGTTTGATCCATGACCAGAATGTCGTCGAGGTAAACTAAGCACGTTCTCCATGTCAACCCCCTCAATACTCCATTAGCCTCTCAAACGTAGCGGGAGCATTATATAATCCAAAGGGCATGACCGTGAATTGAAACAGCGCTTTACTACTGGAGAACTCTGTCTTTTCTCTGTCGTTTTCATGTAGACTAACCTGCCAATATCCACTCTTTAGCTCTAGTGTGGAGAACCAACGGGAGCCTGCTAGTGTGGTCAGAGAGTCATCAATTCAGTGTAATGGATAGCTGTCTTTCTTCGTGACGTCAATCAGCTTTCTGTAATTCACGCTAAATCGGGTGGTTCCATCCTTTTTTTTTAACTAGCACAACGGGGGCAGACCATGGGCTGATGGATCGCTCAATAACTCCATTTTGCAACATGGACTCAATGTTTGTCTCGACTGCCTATTGTTGTCCCAAGGGTAGTCGTCTAGGTGGTATTCTGATGGGTTGAGCCTTTCCGGTATCTATTCGGGGCTGGATGATGTTGGTTCCATCTTGGCTGTTAATAATTTGCCAGTAATTTGCAATAAATTGCTTGGCTTTCTTCAGTTCCTCTGGTGTAAGGTGTTTCAAATGGTAGGTAAACTGTTGTAGAAACTCTTTACTGGGCCCTGTTTCCTTCACCGATGTCTGGTACACTTCTTCGCAATTGATAATTTCGAAATTACCTTGTTCATCGATTGGAAGGCTTTGGAAGAGCTCTAAAGCCGGACCTCTTAAGGAAATTATAAGAGAGGTAGATTTTTCTTGGTTATCCCATCCATTAGCTGTAGCCACGACTTTAAATTGCCGTTTATAAATGGGCCAAGATGAACTGCCATCAAATGTGGGTGGTTTACTAAATGACCTTTGGTGCTCATGGTGTGCTGGTATTTTCCTCTCTGCAAATCTTGTTGTAATTGTTTAATTTCGGTTTCCACTTTGTTTTGGATGGCGCTGATTTCAAAATTCACCTGGCTCTGGATGGAGTTGATGACCATGGTTTCAAGAGCCTCCAGATATTTTTTTAGAATCTTTATGTCGCCGTTTATCTCTTTTATGCCTGATTCCACTATTTGCATTGTTTCATTCAACTGTTTCATTAACTTGCGATACTATTTGCATTGTTCAAATTGCAGTTGTCTTTTTTCTTCTGTAACATCATTTTGTCTTTTTAATTCAATTTGTTCTAGATTTTCTTCAAATTTCGAGAATAATCCTTCCATTAAATTTTGTTGTTCTCTTCCATGGCAGTGACAAGTTTTGTTGTTTTTCTTCCACGGCAGTAACAAGATTTTGTTGGTCGCTTTTCATCGTAAAAACAAAGTATTCTAATTTTATTTTACGTTTTTCATACAAAGATTTCACTAACCTTTGCTGGATTTCTTCTTGCTGTTGTGTCTCCTTCTTCTCGCGTTTTTTCAGGATCTGAGTTATTTATCATCTAGTCCTTCCTCTAACCTGTGTGAATACTTTTTTGGTAGTCTCGTCGATTGCAAATTGCAATAATCTCAAATTTAATTAATTTTAAAAAACTGATAATTACTTCACTTTTTAGAACTTTATTTACATGTAAAAACTAAATGTTTACAACGGCTGATTTCAAATAACAATTCACACAGTATAAACTCAACTAGCTAAGCTCTACTAACTAATTTAGGAATCCTTATATTGCTTAATATATCCTATATCGAATTTTCTGTTCGTTCTACATTTGTTCACAGCGCCCAAACAGTCAGTTTTACCTCAGTCGAAAATTCTTTTTTTTTATAATCCCAACGATTGATTAACTTTAACTTTACGTTGCTTTAGTCAGGGACGGAGTAGTTATTACAATATTAACAAAGTTGTTATATAGGGTGCGCCACAAGCACTTGCAGTTTTGGTGAAATATGTTGGGAATTAATGGATTTATATTTATAAAGAGTGGTAAAAAAAATGTGTGGCTGGTAAGTAGTTGCGTATACAAGATGATTGAAATAGAGGAGGTTGGGGTAGAATTATTGCTAAACAGGGTGCATAAAAAATGGGAGTGAAATTTTGTAGGATAGAACATTTGCTGTTGCATATATACAATATCTGAAACATGAGGCGAAGTAAAATCAAAGTTATTCAGTGTGATTAATACAATGTCAGAAAAAGTTGTAAATAAGTTAAAATAAATATAAGGTGGAGACAAATTATAGTTTCCAGGGTGGTTAAAAAAATATCAGAAAAATGGTTATATAGCTAAGCCCATTAGCAGTTGCTTAAATAAAATAGTTGAAATATAGAGTGGAGCAGAGCTATGGTTAAGTGTTTAAATAAATGATATATTTGGTAGCCCCTAAGCAGATGCATATACATGGTGTTTGAAGCATTTTGTAGAGTAAAATTTTGATTATACAGGATGGTACAACAACTGTTATACAAATAAGTTATAATGGTTAACTTATTGGCAGCATTATGTATAAGATGCTTTAAATACAGATAGAAGTAGAGTTATAGTTATACAAAGCGGTTCAAATTTTTTTAACAAAATTGTTATATAGGGTGGCCAATCAACAGATGCAGTTTGGGTGAAATATGTTGGGAATTAGGGGCTTTATAGTTATAAATACTAAGTAGTTGTATATATAAAGTGGTTGAAATCGACGGAGGAGTAGAATTATAGTTTTATAGGGTGGATCAAGATATGACAAAAAATATTAAATTGGGTAGACCATGATCGCTGCATCCTACTATATGGAATACCTGAAATATGGGGCGAAGCAAAATTATAGTTATACACTGTGTTTAACACAAGTTTAGAAAAAGTTGCAAATAAGTGGTGGTTAAAATATAGGGTGGAGAGAAGTTATACTTTAAAAGGTGGATCAAAAATTATCAAAAATAATTGCTATATATAGTGTAGACCATAAGCAGTTACATTTCTGAGATATAGTGTGGAGTAGAGTCACGTATACGTGTATAAAAAAATGTTATATTGGGTGACAAATAAATAGCAGCATATACATAATGATTGTTGCACTATAAGGTGAATTTGAAATTTGAATAAAATTACAATATATTGAAATATACTCGGGATTGGTGGATTTATCGTTATGTAGGGTGGTTCAACAAAACGTTAGAAAACATTGTTATGTAGGATAGCCTCTATGTTTCTTTTTGCAAATAATTGTAAATTCCATATGTAGGTGAAACTGTGAGTAATTGGTAGTCTACCATAAAATAACAACTAAAATGTTCAGGATTCTTCAAAATCTGAGAAATGGTCATTAACAATTATCTTCATAACACCTGAACAATAGTATACCACCATAAGCAATAATAAGTGACTTACACAGTTCAAATTTGGAATTCATAATGTAAACTAACGATTGGCAGACGTTGTTTGGAAAAGAAAACCTCGAATTTCACTGCTAATACATCAGTTAATAGAGCAAAATAGAATATATGTTTGGACATAAAATTCTACAGCAAACCACTTATATCAACACTTAGCCATGGTTCAGGGGTAACATATAATATAATTATAATTTAACAAAATGAAATCTTTCAAAATATCTTTTATTGCTGTATTTTGTTTATATTGTGAAAAGTCATGAAGGGATCGTAATCCTGTCAAAAGTTAAAGCGAATTAGAAAACGTTCAAAATAAAGTGTGTAAATATCCTGATAGCAGTATTTTCCGGAAAAACCTATAAAAATTGAATTTTTTCAAAAAGAAACAATTTTCGTCAATTAAAAACTAAAATATTAATTTTCCCCAAAATGATAGTTTCATGTTACGATAAATTGTTCTCACAATGAGTAATGTTAAATAAGCAGTTTTTGTAGTATTGCAATTTAACCAATTAACAGAAATATTTTGCAAGATGCACCGTATTAACCATGATCTTTCCATTGGAATGTTCTTTAGACTTTTGTAAGTTCGTATATTGCATTTCAATTAGTGTATCTTAGATTTTCGTTGGAATTCTGGAAAAAGTGATTTAAAACACTTATAAGTGGGAAGTGAAGCAATGTCAGTGCCATAGACTTACATAATCATCGACTCACTTACGGAGTTCACACTTCATTTTCTTTGTACTTTGATTGCACGATCAAGACTGCATTTTCTATACAGTAATGAAAATATCTCATTTTATATTATAATTTGCATGTTTATTTAAAATTTGTCTTTTTATAGTCTACTCATTTAAATATTACTTACTAAAATTTTGAAATGTAAATTAGTATTACGAAATATTATTACACTATTAAATTTTGTGTAGCCTCTTTATTAACAAATAACAGTAGTATGTAGAATCATAATTTTTTTGGGTTAATATATAGTTGTCTCCTGAAGAAAAGGTGTGTCATGTGTTGTCTATGTTTAACGCCATTTTGGGAAATAACACCACAATTCAGGAAATTACTGTATACTTGGAAACGTTTCGGGGTCTACGTCATACCCCCTTGTAAATGTCAAAGAAATTATTACCCTACATTAGCTTGATCCCCCCCCCATGCTTCTGTCACCGTCTGGAGACGCCATTTAAACCTTTGTTACAGCATTTTAACAAAAATAGAAAATACATAAATTTAAATAAATATATGTTGGTATATCTCTATCCGACAACTATAGTTAGTACGGTACGAATTGTAAAATATCTTGCTAAACTTTTCAAATTATAATTCTGCATGAACTACTTATCCGAAATTATCACTAGGCTAAAGGCTAATTTTTTAGTTTTATTACAACACAATTAGGAATTATTTTAAAAAGTTACTTGTTAGTTTTCCCCAATTTTCTAGGCTTCGATTCTTTATCTTTTAACAGTATTTCAATCCCGTCTTAACTTTTCATGATATATGCAAAAAGCATAAAAAGAATCCATATTTGTGTCGCTTTTTGTTGTTTAAATAATTTACTATCTAGGAATGATATGTTAATGTCAGGTCAATTATTGCCTATGAACTACTATTTAAGTGATTGTATAAGCGGCCCCCTGTTGAATTCCCTCTAAAATCTCTGTAATAATATCTATGAGCACAGCAACCATTTGTAAAATTCTGGAGACTGATTAGCAATTATTCTTTTGATACAGGGCTTCTTATTTATTGATTTTTTCATTGTAGTACAAAATATATTCTTCATTAGCATAACGTCTTGTTTATAAGATATCGTTGAATAAAATTCATGTAAATTCAAAGGGAGGAAATCTACACGAACTCGAATCCCAACTCTTCCATATTCATTAAGCCAGTTTTGACAAAGGCCTTGAATTATTATCTCAGGAATCAAATGCGAAACAATCACTCACTTCGTTACTGAAAACTTTATGAAATGAAACTCATACCTGTTGGAATCTGTCCAAAATTATTTGCTTAATTTGGGGTCTGGTGATGTTGAATAAATTTGCGTTTCGGTGGGAAACTGCTTTTGACTTATGAATTTTATTGTGATAAGGAAAATAAAAATATTAAGAGATGAGGGAGGGATTGGTAATTATTTAAGATTTAGTTTTCATATTTAAGCCGCTTAATTATAGGTGTGTTGACTACTTGTAGAGTAAGATACAAACCTTAAAATAATTAACTGGAATTAATGCTCAAATGGGATAAAAAGTCAAATGATACCACAATTTAAAGTTAAAAAAAACTAAGGGAGTCAAGTCATCTGATCTTGCTGGCCGCTCTATTCAGTCAGGATATGTCAGATTTAAATAATAACGAACTACAATTAACTACAATATTTCTTTACACATACAGAATTCCACAGCAGAAATAAAAAATAAACTAAAATAAAATGAAATCATAAAATTAGAACATACTTTAATTTTTTAAGAGGTAAATGTAATGAAAAATGTTGAAAATAATTCCTAATTTTGATGTTTGCTCTGTTGAAATGAGAATTAGAAGACTATTTAAATGAAGGTATTACATAAAGTTTTATCTCTTTAAATTCAAGAATTGAAGTTTATTACTGTCTGTGAATGAACTCACAGTCTACCATTAACCCCCATACAATTGTAAACAAATCAAAAAGAGATAAATCGGTTGATTTCGAGGGCCACTCAATAGAATCCTCCACCCAATCCAGGAACGGCTTTATCTAAAAGCTGCCATACATATAATGCATAAAGAAGGGCAGTCTTCGTTTTGCTGAAATATCAAATATTGTTCACGCTAGCCGCAACCGTTTTCCATTATTTCTATTAGAGCTGAGTTAATGACATTCTGCAGAAAGTCTAGGTATTTATCTCTGTGTCTATTTTTTTTTGGATGTTGAGAATGAACCTTATGGTAGATCCTAGGAGTTTTGTCGGACCTCTAACAATCATTACCTATTCACCTGAGAAGTTAAAAAGGTGGTTCGGATTAATTGTAATAAATTCAGAAAAATAACGAAATATGCCGATCAGCTATTTTGCTGGAACTAATAATTGTCATATGGTTGAAAACCAGTATTTCTCCTCGCAAGCCTAATTTTCGTCAGAGATTCAGTAAAAAGCAAAAGTAAGTTAAAAGTTCGATAACTCTAATTAACATAAACCCAAAAACCATTATAAAAAGATTCGAAACAGTCGTCAAATTCGTTCATCAGTTCATTATTCTTAGACATTAAATTTGTTTCTATGTAGAGAAATCCCGTTGTCAGTTTATATTTTACAATAGTGTTCAGGAATTTTGATAACTTTATGTATGAAAATTTTCTTGAAGAAATTTAGATTTATGATGACACGAAAAGAAAAGTATTTTCAGACCATCCATTCCCTCCAACTTATGTCTAGGTTATTCCAGTGCACTATCCCGTTAAGTTATACAATCAAGGGCAAAAAAAAACGATTTTACTTTAATAGAATCAGAAAAGTGTTAGGACGTACGTTTTTAAATACTAATGAAAATTTGAGACTTGGGCCACATTTTCATTTGTCACTTCGAACAATAGTTCCCATAGGTACCTACAATTTTCGAATAAACAATAATGTGAACTGTAACGTTCTAGGGACCATAATGATTTTAACAACGGTCCCAGAGACTTGTACCTAATGACTAAGCACTCGAACTTTAGTACGAACATAAAGGAAAATTTCATGTTTTTTGTAGAATGGGTCCTACAAAATATGTATAATAATTGTATCTGTATGCGCCATCGCAGTTGTGGAAAACAACAAAATGTTGAAAATAGATATTTGGCAGTTTTTGCTTTATATTTTTGTTCCTATAGCTTGTACAAAAAAGCATTATAAAACTTGTTTAGAATGATTTTTTCGAATAATGAAATTTTTTTAAAACATTTGTGAAATTTTTAAATTTAATATTTGATGCATAAGATATACTTCGGTCTGAGCATTACGACAGCAACAATTAATTTTTTGGTTAAAAAATGAATATTGCAACTCGTGCAAAATCCGGAATAACTAGATTTTTTTATATTTCAGCGTGTTTCCCATTTCACCAATAAAAATCCTGTAAACAAAATTCAGTTACTTGGTGAGTTTTTAGTACATTCTTCAATCCGTAAAATTTTCGCTTTCTAAAATTCTTTTTGTAGAATTAAAAAAATGGTAAAAATGGACCCAGAAAATTAAAGCTGTGTATAGAGATTTTAATTCTGAAATCAAAAAAAACTTCAAAACACTTCAAACATATTAAAAAATGTCGACAATTTTACAATTAAAGGGTCCCCTAACTTTAAACACACAAACATCAAACATTTTAATTCATTCTTTCAGAACTCTCAGTTTTTTTTTAAAGCAAACAAGTAATTACTGTCATGGTAGTGCACTGATACAGACATATTCTCGGGAACATTGACTATAATGTTTCTTTCAGAATTAGGACAAAATTTGAATAAATATTCGGTACCGAATTTTAATTAAAAAAATTCCTTAATTATCTAATAGCATCAAATTTCTAAAAAAATATAAGTTTTGTTAATAATTTTATTTTCTCCAGCCGATAGCAACGAAGTTAGATGAAAAAAAAAACTGAAAAATGTAGACTTTTAAACCTATAATAATTTATAAGTAATTTTCCACAACGCTTTGGCATATCGCATAGATACATTTATTATAGATATATCTAGAATGTATTTGACAAAAAACGCTATGTTCCCGATTTTGAAAAAATCTCCCTTAATTTGATCTATTCCCTTAGGAGCATTTCTTTTTTAATGATATTTAGATATCCCGCCCTGTTCATGCTATCTCGCCATAGCATCCCTTTTCACGGACTCAAACATGTCACCATTAAGTATAATAAATCTATAGAATGTTATTGAACATTCCATGTGTTTTGTGTTATGTTTTGTTAATTAAGTTTAACTTTGCAATTTTATGTAAGAAAATGTAGTATTTTCAACTATTTAGTTCCATTTTGAAGTCGGTTAATTTTTTAAAACTAGTGGTCGCCCAGTGGTCGAAATTCGACTCTATTTCATGAAATTATAAAAAGTATATTTTTATAAGAAACCAGAGTTGTGAAGAAACCGGAGAAGTAGATGTAATGACCAAAATTGTTCACTCATATTGACAAATCTATTGAAATAAAAAATAAAATAAAAATGTAATCAAATATCGGCATTCGATATATTTTTGACAAATGAATGACCCCCCAAATTTTTGGCTGGAACCGCTCCTGGCGAAATATTCGATATAATAATTGGAAGATTGTTCTTTGCAGCTTAAAAGTTGTCGTCATTTGCGGTTTCAATCAAGTTCAGGAAAATTAAAGAAAAGAGAGGACCAACAACCCTATGAGAACTTAAATATTTAATACATTCTCTACTGTCCGCTGTCCGACAATATTTTACACAATACCTTCCGGAATGTTCTGATAATAATAAATTAATCAAATAATTAAATTCACATTAAAAACAGAATATTTAATATGAAAGTTACTGCAACGCGTCCGAAAAATCAATACTGATCCACTACTTTGACTATTTTACTACTAACCAACGCTTGCATTCCAGTTCCAGAAGTACATGCACTAAAAATATAAGAGCATCTAACGATCGCACGATATATAATTACTAAATGTTTTGAGTTTTGACCGTCTGGCGGCAGCGGCACTGTCAGTTGTTTGGCGTTGACAGTATGGACCTAAATAATGATTTTTTATTATATTTTATTTAATGAATGAACCAATATTATAAATAATATTAATATTAGCATTCTGCACTGACGGTCGTCAGTAGCTACTAAACAAAAATGAAGAAAATCGGTTGAGAGACAGAGGAGAAAATGGCACCTAATCGTTTTGTCTTTGTCTATTTATGTATAGATGTTATATTTTCAGCCTTACTGAGAAGCTAACTAACATACTGTAATGTTTTTATTTTTACATTCTTCGGGTTCAGTTCAGTTCTCGGATTTATTTAAAAACACAATTCAACTCACTTTATTTCACTTCCACTACTTCAGCACAATATAGATTCACACAACTATTTACAATTTATCTCAACTATACTCTCCGTATATATATATATATATATATATATATATATATATATATATATATATATATATATATATTTCTTCTCAGAATTCTTCAGAACGTCAAAGAGCCGTCGAGACCAGACTAGGTTCTTCGAGAAATACATCAAACATTTGGGATTCCCAGAAATATCGGAGGAATGCCGCTTCCACGAATTATCACGAATTATCAGAGGAATTCTCGTCACATTGCCGCCTCCTTAAGACCATTTCGTCCCTGAATGTCCCAGAATCCTTCCTGGTATGGCGATAATTGGCGGAAGTAACGACAACGGTCTTCGAATCCGGGCTGCTAATATTGAGACAGGATACAAGGATGCCAGTCCATCCAACCCACAGGCTATCTTTGGGCCAATTTCATCAGGTACTTCACTATCATCACAATCCTCAATTCTACCAGGGTCTTTCAAAGATATATATTAGTTGGCTTGCCATGCGAGAATGTTTTCGTTACCAAATAGAAGAAATCTCTGGTACCCATTGGTTGGTTATCTTCGAGATGAAGGACCTTTCCTACCACTGGATCTTGCTCTCTTAGCTTCTGGAACTGGTCGTACTTCTTTGGCAAACACCTTCGCTATTCTTCTGGACATCTCCAGATCTCGAGCCACACAGTGAGCCAGGGCATATTCTACTGGCACCTCAATAAGGCTCGGGGTTCTTCTCTGGTCAAGTCGTGCTGACTTAATAACATTAACTGTTCAAAGATAATGCCTTCATCATGTGGGTGGATGCTGCGGACTTGGGCTTGCTCAACCTCGCCCTCATGACTTCCGGCAACATCGTTGATTTTTTTTGCAATATGTTAAGGCCCCTCCCAAGATTTCTGTAGCTTGGGCGAATACCCACGACGGCGGTGCGGGTTATACAACCAAACAAGATCATCAACTTGGAATTCCCCGCCTTCGGCTTTGATGTCGTATGAAGTTTGCAGACGTCTTGGAAAAGAGTACACTCGAAATTTCTTCCTTGGTCTGAGTGCAACTCCAAGGGTACACCAAAACAACTGATCCATTAATTGACAAGTACATCAGCTACGGTCAAGGCTTCTTGATCCGGCAAGGCATAAGTTTCTGCCCATTTACTGAAATAGTCCATTACCACAACCAGAGGTGGGCACAGTTAATACAAAAGTTATCTTCCTTAATTCGTTAGTTAAAAAGTTAACTTCTACTGCTTTTGGGATGGGAGAAGTAGATCAAATGAGTAAACAAAAATTAAAAAAAAACAAATAGAAAGAATAATTAAACACATATTTATTTATTTCGATAATAAAGTAGCCAGAGATAAGGCTAATATTAATCACAATTTTGAATTAGGGGCATGTTCCCCTTCATAAAAATTAGCATATTAAAATTAACATACGACAGCGATGATCTTTTAGCCCGTAGAAAAAAGACGTTTTACTGCAGCACTAGCTGGGATAGCAGTGTTATATTTAATAAAAAGGTTTATTAAAATTGTTTCACCTAGAAAGGCAGCATCCTTAAAAGATTTTTTTGACTTCGAGTCTAGCCAAGTTCTTATCAAATTCTGAGCTTTGTTTTTCAAAGATTTGTGGCATACCTATTTTCTTCAGACTGAGTAACAGTTATATGCTGTAAAAATCAGTCCCTTCTTCTTCATTATAGGCGCTTCCGCTAAAACTCACATTATCCTTTTCGTTTGCTTCCCCTTGTTCCTGATTGTTGAGAATTTGCTGCTATCATACTTTTGCAGCCACAGTAGACGAAACTTTGGGTGAAAGGCTGCAGCCAGCTGGCATAGTTCGTCTTTCATAAACCGGTCAAATCTTTTTTTTTATTCCAGATAATAGGGCATTGGCCAAAGGGGCACACCAATGCACTTGGTGGCTAAGGTTTTGCAGTTTGAACATGGTTGTCGCAATGGTTGGTAGTAGAGTGCTTGAGCTTCACTCTGAATTAAGTCTTCACTGGGACTGAGCAGACAGAACACACTTGTTTACACTCACACCATGACTAGCACTGGCATTAAATCCTCCTTCCAAGAGCATAAGTTATATAACATCACACTCACACGCCCACTTCGCATATATCATCGATATGATATAGTTCACCATTCGACTCGCCGAAAATATGCGCCTGGCGTGGCGCGTAATTCAAACAACCAAAATGACAGCATGTCAACAAATGACTAATGAAACGAACTAAAATTAACGGAAGTTCAATTTAACGGAAGTTAACAAGAGCGTTAACATTTTTGGAACTTAACTTAAAGTTAATCCATTCACCAGATTGTTAACTTCGTTAATTAATGATTACCGGATTAACGAGTTAATGCCCATCTATGACCACAACAATGTACTTATTTCCGAGTCAGATTCAAAAAATGGCCTGCCCACATTATCTTGCTTCATGGGAGCTTTTGCTCGCTTCTGAGACCCATTACTTGCTGCACAAACCGTACATTGTTGGCACCACTCCTTAACACCTGCTTGGCAGTTTACCTAATAGAAGCGTTCTCTTAACTTCCCCAGGGTTTTCGTTACTCCCAGATGTCCTCCAGTTGTACCATCATGTAGTTCTCGCAAAACGTCTGGTCTCCTATTTCTGGGAACTACAATCTGCTTTCTGTCCTTGCCCCCTCTGGAGTTTCCTGGATGGGCTTCAAAAGTCCATTCTCTAGAATGAGGGAGGTCCAC
Organism: Octodonta nipae; assembly: GCA_034190945.1. Lineage (NCBI taxonomy): Eukaryota > Metazoa > Arthropoda > Insecta > Coleoptera > Chrysomelidae > Octodonta > Octodonta nipae. The sequence goes on from CM067221.1 coordinate 59,675,970, forward strand.
TGAGCCCAATATGACTTTATGGTTGGTGAGTATCGGGAAATCTCTTGCCACGTAGGTTTGCGGTCTTCTTCCTTCCACCGGATAACCTGTTTTAACTCCGGATTTAATTTCTGATTTTTCTGGATTTCCTCAGATTGCCAATGGTCATCGACGGCAGTAGTTCTACAGAGAAAAGCCCCTTTTTCTTCAGCTCGCTGAAAATGATTGCAATCATCAGGGCATGATCTCCTCGATAAGGCATCAGGATTCTTATGGCTTGTCCCAGCGCGATGTTCAGTCTCGAAGCCGAATTCTTGCAACCGCTCAATCCACCTTGCCATCTGTCCTTCGGGATTTTGAAACTGCAGGAGCCATTTCAGTGCTGCGTGATCAGTCCTCTGGAGGAATCTTTTACCATAGAGGTACTTGTAGAAATGTTCCACCCCCTTGACCTCAGCCAAAAGTGCCCTGGGTGTAACGCAGTAATTCCGTTCTGGCTTGCTCAAGGTCTTGCTGAAATATCCGATGACTTTCTCCTGACCCTCCTGGAATTCCGTCATTGCTTGTGTCGGTCTCCAATAAGAAGTTCCTATCTGGCAAAGAATAACTTAAAATATGGGCACTGGTCAATGCTCTTTTCAATGTCTCGAATGATCGGTGACATTCCTCGTCCCACTGGTACTGCACCTTCCCCTCTGTGAGTCTAGTGTGTGTCTTGGCGATATTGGCAAATCCCGTTACAATAGTACGTGCATAACTCTAGCTGGCGGATGTCTTTAGGTATCGGCCATTCTTGGACGGCTTTGATTTTTTTTTATCAACAGCTACTTCTTCTGCGGATACCACATGTCCAAGGTATTGCACCTCTTCTTGGAATAATTGACACTTCTTCGGGCTTAACTTTAGTCCGGAACCTCTAAGTCGCCGAAATACCATCTCCAGGTTCTTAACGTGGTCTTCAAACGATTTTCTAACCACGATAATGTCGCCAAGATACACCAGACTTTTTTTTCATGAAAGCCCTTCCAACACTCTTTCCATCAATATTTAAAACGTTGCTGATTCATTACACAACCCAAACGGTATCACCGTGAATTGATAAAGTCCTGAGTCGATGGTAAAAGCAATCTGTTCTCGCTCTTCTTTAGCAAGTTCCACCTGCCAATAACAGCTCTTTAAGGTCAGAGTGGAAAATATCTTCGATCCAGTCAAAGTATCTAGGGTATCGCCTATTCTTAGAAAAGGATAGCTGTGTTTCTTTGTAGCGTGGTTTAATTGTCGATAGTCCTCGCAAAATCGGGTCGAACCATCTTTTTTTTAACCAGGACCACTGGAGGAGCCCAAGGGCTATTGGATGGTTCAATAAAACCTTCTTCCTCCATTTCGCGGACTTTCCTGTCGGCTTCTTCTCTTTTAGCTAGGGATAGTCTTCTCGCCGACTATCGAATAGGGTGAGCGTCCCCGGTATTAACTGATCTGGTTAAACATACCAGATCAGTTAGTCCTCTTTTTCCGTTCTCTACATTGAAGATATTCTGGTAGTTTCTAACCATGTGCATTAATTTTGCTGTCTTGTTTGATTTTAACTTTTTGGAAGAATCTGTGATGAGTCTTTCCAGTTCCTTAGATGCTGTGTGCTTCTGAATAGAGAGGAAACTGTTAAATAATGGCCCAAAGTTGTACCTTTCTCTAAGGCAATGGAGTAATGATTCAGGTTCATAACTCTTACTGGCACAATCTCCTTGGCACGAAACGGAGTCTTCCCCAGTGCGACTCCTCTGCCTACATTTCCGTCGTTAAGTTCGGGATCAAACATTAGTACTGTTCCAGCTTTAGTTTTCCCTTCTATGTAAGCATTTACAATGATTTCAGCTCTCTCCGGAACATTTACATCCTCTGCCAAATTTGCTCGAAGCATTGTGTCGTCTTTCCCACGAAGCACCACTTCTTCGTCATTCACCCGTAGAATTCCATCTTTAAAGTTTAAGTGGAATCCCTTGAAGGTCATGACATCCATTCCAATGATGACTTCGCCACTAATGCCCGATGTTGGAATGTTGTATTTTCCAAGACCATTTCAACCTCTATTTCACCATGGACTTTAGCTGCTTCTTCTGTCGCTGTTGGCAACTGCAATTTTGTTGGTTTTTTCGTTGTCTATTCTAAAACGATTTGGGTCTTATAACTGTTTATGTTGCACCTGTACTCAGCAGCATAGCATATTGCCTCTTACTGATATGGCCATCTACAAAGACACTGTTAACGTGGTTGCGTAGCGAAGCGACATATGCGTTCATACTTGGGGCTTGTTGGCTACAGGTCGACGATGGCCCCTTCACATCGACCTTCGTTACTTTTCCGACGAAGAAGTCGGGCCTCCGTTGCTCTTCTAGCAACGACTCCGTTATGTATACTTGACCACACTTCCAACATCTCAACTTTTTCAGGTAAGAACGGTCTCTACTATCTTTCTTACAGAGGCTTCACCATTTCCGCTATCTTCTGAATCTCCGTCAATTATTCGGACTCTGGCCTCGAATTCCAGAGCTCGAGCCAGTGCAGCCACTAACTGAGTGGCTCGAGCTATTGTCAATGCTTGTCTGGCTTCGTGGTCCCGAATTCCATCCAAAACACTTGCAGTGTTAACCTTTCTATATGGAGGTTTGAGTAATAGGAGGAGACACTCTGTGTAAGAAATCAGATTTCTACGAACAAACCTACGTGAATAAAATTAGGTTAATGTGAAGAATTTACACCCAAAAAATGCAAATTTATCCATCTCAGTTCAACAACCAGCAGTTTATTCAGTGATGAAAAAATTTATACCTTTTATCCAGAGAGAGGTGAACAAGGAAGTAGAAACACCAACTTTTCAAAATAAATAAGTAATATGAACACAAGAATGTAACAATAAATAATTTTTATTTACATCTAATTCACCAACATCTATTTGTTAATAAGTATAAAAATATTATAAATATACAAATTTTACCCAATGTTTAACTGTTTCAAAAATTTTTATAACAAAATAACAATTATAAAATGACTCCGTTTTATAAAAAGTAAACTGGGGCACACGCTTGTTAATTTATATCACAATTAACACACTATGAACTCATATCACTTGAAGAGATTACAAAAAACGGAGACAACCATTTACAAAGAGAAGTTCACATAACAGATTTTCTACGTTTTATTTACTATTTTTACTAATAATTTTACATCATTCTCACTTTTTCAGCCGCTTTACTTCTAAATGTTGGATTTGTGTATTTCAATCCGTTGACAATTAACTTCATAACATACCCTGTGGTCACACTTGCGCCATTCTGGTCATTTCTTGAACTTCTTATTTGAAACCGTCCGCTGGACACTTTTTCAGTTTTATTCCCATATAAGTTTTTCCTCCTTTCACTCTACACTCCATACCTTTCTATCACATTTTCCGGTGTGACTGGATGGGCAAGGCGAACCAGAAGGGCAATATCAGCTACAAACTCTTGTAGGGATTCATTCTATTTCTGTTGGCGATTTTTCAGTTGGGAGTGATAAACGTGCTCTAAATGGATTTGGCCATACCTCAGTTCTAAATGTTTGACCAGTTGTTCGTAGTCTTCTTGCTCAGAAGTATTCAACGTTTGCAAGATATCTCTGCCCACCATCCGTTTAGCCTTGCTGCAGCCTCGAATTGGCGCCGATATAATTATCGACTAATGTCCATGAGGATTTTCCATCAAATTGTGGAGATTTCATTATGTGTCTACCTCCCTCGAGGCCGATTTTCGATTCCACTATTTACTGAGTCTTTCTATGTTTGGTCTGCCGTGGAATTTCTCCTCTTTGCATTGCGGCTACCTGTTTTTTTGTTTTGCAGATCTCATCGTCCGTTATCTGCTTTAGCTCTTCTATCCGTGTTTCATTTTTGTCTGTCGTCTGTTTCAGCTCTTCGACCATTGGCTGCTTTAGCTCTTCAATCCTTGTTTCATTTTTGACTGTCGTCTGCTCAGCTTTTTGACCATTGTCCGCTTTAGCTCTTCCATCCGAGCTACATTCTCGACTATTTTATCTTCCAGCATTTCTGAATTTTTCTGTATCATGCTTTTCAGATTTTCTTCTAAGGATTTACAATTTTCTAGCAATTGGGCTACTAGGGTTTTAGAATTTTCTAGTAATTTATCTTCTAAAGCCTCTTTCAAGTTTTTAGAATTTTCTAACAGTTTGTTTTCTAGTGTTTTAGAATTCTCTAGTAATTTGTCTTCAATGGGTTTAGAATTTTCTTGTAATGTTTGTAGTTTACTTTCTAAATTTTCCTCCATTTTTTTTAATAGCATACTCATATCCCCATTACCAGAAACCTCAAACAAATAAATATCGGGTTGTTACCTTCTTTTATTAGGGCACCTCTTAGCCGTTGCATTAATTCACTTTTCTTCCAACTAGTTTCTAAATCCCCTTTCTTTTTTTAAATCCCCCACTTTCAGCTGGTCCAAATTCACAGCTTTAAACACTGTTAGTCTATTTAAGTTTCACAAATACACCTACACCTGTCACCACTGTAATGTTTTTATTTTCACACTCTTCGGGTTCAGTTCAGTTCTCAGATTTATTTAAAAACACAGTTCAACTCACTCTAATTTATTTACACTACTTTACAAAATTTATATTCACAGAACTATTTACAATTTATCATAACTATACGGCAGTCGAATACTGAACGAATGCTTCCTCAGCTCTCCGTATTAATATATTTCTTCTCGGAATTCGCAAGTACCCCAAAGAGCCGCCGAGACTAGACTAGATTCTTGGAGAAATACATCAAAGCAAGATGAACAACATTTCGTATTCAAAGAAATATTGGAGGAATACCACTTCCACGAATTATGGGAGGGGAATTCTCGTCACAATATATTCAATATGAAAATATAAAATTCGTCTTAGTGTTCATATGGAATGTAGCTATAGTATTTCAGCAAAATTAAGAACTACGCAACTCTAAAATGATATATTCAAGAAAATATTTTGAATCGTAATTAATCTGCGGAAGGTATTGGACGAAGCCGTAGAATAAGGAGGGAGCGTGAAATCAAAGAATGAATTAAAAAAGCCTGATATTATAAATAGCATAAAATCTTAAACGCTGCATTTTATAACGTTTCACAAATTGGATACACACCTACTTTTGTGCGTAAATTCAAGGTATAAATATTTACATGATAGATAAACTTAGTTTACATTCGATCAACTTGTTAGAGAAGCAAGGTCGTGAATTTTAAGTAGGGGAAATTTTATTTTGCAACGTTTCATCATCAAAATAAAATTGATTAAAACTTTTTAGTTAGATCACCGGTCAAATTTAAACGAGGAGAGATAAAAAACAGAGTTCACCTGATAAGCGAATTTCCCGGCTGAATATGTGTTTTACCCTTTCCTTTAACACAATTTAAATAAATTTGAATAAATCATCCGACTGTATAAAAGGGTGTTGAAAGCAGATTAAAAAGGTTTTCCTACTCGTGATAAAATCTTTTAAAACGAGAAAACTTTAAATTATTCCTCAATGTTTATATTTTCAAGAGTGTTCGCTGTATAGAGTATTGTATAGTACAGAGAAGAGGTCCTTTTGTGAAAGGCGAATAGCCCCAAAAAGCTGGTTCCGAGCGCCTGCCAGTGTTTGTTCTCCTGTTTACAATAGGTATTACGGAAATTAGCTCTGCTATAAAGGCTTTTATCAAATTGCCATGCTCCCAATTTACCCCGTACCGAGAAACCCTGCCCATCTATCTGAGCAACGTGAAATCAGCCTGATGATGAATTCTGTGGATGAATAATTCCAGATATTTACAGTACAATAATACAATAATAAACTTTGCGCTGGATTATTTATAAAAGAGTTAAAATAATTGTGGTTCAAGTAGTGTGGAAAACAAATAAAGGAAATTGAGATACAAAAAGTAAGAGCAAAAAGTATTATATATATATACAGTGATGGGCAAATGTGTGGAACCAAGCAAATATCTCTGGAATTATTAGAGATATCAAAATGAAATTTGGAAGGTGGATACTGCAGTAGATTGCCTATTTGTTTCCAATTTTTTTTACAATTTTGAACTTCCTGTTTTACCGGAAGTTCAAAATTGTCGATTTTAAAATTTGCAATGAAACACCCTGTATAGTAGTTTGGTTTCTGATGAAACATTTTATTGCGAATACAAAAATATCGGGTTTGATATTGTACTTCAATACCTACCGAGATATTAACAGAAAAGTAATTAAGGAAAGGAAAAATCTAATATCCATTAAAGAAATACATAATCATACTTATTAACTAAATCTAACTGATTTATAAAACTATGAAACTTAACTTAACTAACTTAATGTATTAGATGTTCAACCTGAGCACCGTTTACTTCTTGACAATAAGCAAGTCGGTTTTTAAATTCTCTAGTAACATTAGCTATGACTTCTGGTGTAATTCTCTGGATGTCTTGAGTTATTCTTGCAGCTAATTCTTGCAAATTATTTGGTCTATCAACATAAACATTAGACATTAAGTAACCCCACAGAAAATAGTCTAGTGAATTAAGATCAGGACTTCGTGCAGGCCATTCATAAGTACCCATTCTTCCAATCCATCTATGATGAAAAGTCCTATCTAAATGATCTGGAACAATGCGAGTGTAATGGGGTGGTGCTCCATCCTGCTGAAACCAGATATTATTTGGTAATTGTCCATTTACCTCCGATGCCGGAATAACTTGTGTCTCCAAGAGCTGTAAATACCTATCTCCGTTTAAAGTTTCTTGTAGGAAGAAGGGTCCCACGATTCTGTTGTTACAAATGCCGACCCAAACGTTCAATTTTTGGGGATGTTGTGTATGAGCCTCTTGTACCCAATTAGGATTACTTTGCGACCAGTAGCGGCAGTTATGTCGATTAACCGTACCATTTAAACAAAATGTAGCCTCGTCTGAAAACACCACATTTTATATAAAATTATTATCACGGTTACAAATATCCATCATCGTTTCACAAAATTGCAAACGTCTGTCGAAATCGTCTTCGGAGAGTTCTTGAACGAGGCGAATTTTGTATGGTTGATATTTTTCTCGCCTTAATATCCTTCCTGCTGAACGACGGCTAATTTCATGCATATTGGCGAGGTCGGTAGTGGATAAGTGAGAATTTTCTTCCAAAGATATAGCAACATTTTGAGCTACACCTTCATTACTTGCACCGTCCACTTTTTGGTACATTGCTAACTGTTCCACTTGAGTCGTAGCTTCGCAAAGTTCTCGTCACTACTGAACGGGATACTCGTATTTGTGTATTCGGATGAACAATGTTATAAAGGTCACAAACTACTTGATGCGTCCTTTTCCTCTCCCCATACCCAATCATCATTAATATTTCTATACTATTTCATTCACTTAATTCGGCCATTTTACTATCAAATTAAAACAATACAATCTTTTTACGTTCAAAAAACTAATAACTTATTTTGACAACTACTGTCACTTCTGCAATGAATTTCATGGACTACTAAACTTGATTCAGATTTAATTTGCGCCTGATTTAAACAAACGCACGTGTATTCGACTATGGAACAAGCAGTGCTGTTGGCTGTGACGGTATAATGCCACCGATTGGCCAATAGAAATATCAAATCCTTACCGAGCGGTTTGTTTATATCGGGCGTAAATGAAATCTGAACCGAGTTTAGCTACCATCGAATTTTTCCTTTCCTTAGTTACTTTTCTGTTAATATCTCGGTATGTATTGAAGTAAACAATATCAAACCCGATATTTTTGTATTCGCAATAAAATGTTTCATCAGAAACTAAAATACTATACAGGGTGTTTCATTGCAAATTTTAGAATCGACATTACTTCCGGTAAAACAGGAAGTTCAAAATTGTAAAAAAATTTGGAAACAAATAGGCAATCTACTGCAGTATCCACTTTCCAAATTTCATTTTGATATCTCTAATAATTCCAGAGATATTTACTTCGTTCCACACATTTGCCCATCACTGTATATATATATATATATATATATATATATATATATATATATATATTATACTACAATGTAAGAAAGGTTTCAGGAAGCAGCCTTTTATGAGCAATTTTATAAAGAAGTGAATTACACTTTTACTTTGGGAAAGTTTTCGAAATACTTTAATTTCTTCGTCAGTCTTTTGAGTACAAACAACATTTATCTAATACTATAATACGAGAATACGAGCAATGTTTGTTTGTATATATATATATCCACAAGAGCGACATTAGAAGCAACAACCAAAGATGTGCGTGTTGACAGCCCATGCCCAAGAATATGTACACACAATTAATCTAGAAGAGGTCCACATCCTAGACAGAAGTAACAGATACAACAACAAAAGGCTCATTTTGGAAATGATTCATATCGGAAAGCAAAGGCAACCAATTATCAAAAAAGCGGATACAAAACAACTTAGCGACATCTATGCTTATTTGTTGTTAGATCCTCTGAGGGATTTCTACGACGGACCAACAGACCAGTGAATGATGTTCCATATTTTGTGTTTGTGTTGAAGGTTTTTTTAGTGTTCTATGCGGCCAAATGACATTTCCAAGTAATCTATTAAGAAGCATTTCACAGATTATACAATAAAGATTTTATTTCATACAAGTATATGTAACAACAAAATAGATCACCTCATTAATTTTCATAACCCTGAGGAAGGAAACAATAATTTCCGAAAGCTAAGTAAATGTAAATAAAGAGATACACATAAAAAACGAAAAGTAGTCAATATCCCTTAACCCTAATACTAATATACTATAATAGTGACTATTAAACTTATACAATATATATATATATATATATATATATATATATATATATATATATACAAACAAATATTCTTTCAATACAAATTGTATTCGTATGTTCCAAACATGTAACTATTTTATGTCTCCGTCATATTTTCTAAGCATTATATTTTATAGCTAGACATTTGAAGTTTTCAAGGTGAAAAAATTGGAACTGTAGGCAGTTTTTGGATGAGTAAGATCTCATGATTTCGCATGTTAATTTGGTGCATATAATATGAATTGGTGGTGTATAATTATACAGGGTATTTCAAAATATGTTTAATGGTGAATATGAGTTGCTATACAGGATGGTTAAAATATAGTGTCAAATGGAATTAGAGTATAGTTATAAAAAAGCGAGAAAATATAATTTTATAGGGTACCATATAATCAGTTGGAAATTAATGATAGCTGACATAAAGGGCGGAGTAAAATTATTGTTATGCAGGGTCGCTAAAAAATTGTTAATAGAATGTTATACCTATTGGGTAGCTTATTAGCATTTGCATTTAGAGGGTGGTTGCAATATAGTATGTACTGGAATTATAATTATACACGGTGGTTCAAAAAAAATTACAATAGGTGGCCATAAACAAATGCATATACAGGGTAGTTGAAACATATGGTGGTGTGAAATTATAGTTATACAGTGTGATTTAACATATGTTATATTTGGCAGCCTATAAAAAGTTCCATATATAGGGTGGAGCGGAATTATAGTTATACAAAGTGTTTACAAAAATCTTAGAATATAAATGTATTGTAGCGTAGCTTGCAACGACTGGCATTTATATAAATATATAACGGTTGAAATATATGGCGAAGTAGAATTATAGTTTGAATGGGTTTTTCATAAGAAGTTGCATCTATAGGGTGGTTGAAATATAGGAGGGAGTAGATTTGTTGTAACACCCTGTAAATACAAAATGTAAGAAAAAAAATATTATGTTAGGCAGTTTAAATTAGTTTACATAGCTCATGTCCGATTATTTAGATATATGTAGGTTTATGATAAAACCTTGAATTTACAAGTGAAGCTCGGTCACCCAAGTACTAATTATAATATGTGAGATAAATTTTTAAATACTTACAGTAAATCGTGTTTCATTTAAGATAATGAAATTATATTGGTTCTTAAGATTTTGGTTAAAGGTTTATTAATATGTACTTATGTTTTGTAGTTATTTGGAATATAATAGTAGGTATAACGTATGACACTCTAATACTAACTTTTGAGTTGGTAGTTGGTTGATTTCATGTTATGCTTACGAGCTGAACTCGTTAATTGTAAAATGCCAGTCTTATCTCTTACTTTAAGACTATTGAAATTTTTCGGGCTCAAATCAAAAAACATTTAAAAAAAATGTAGGTAGGTATTAACTAATGTTAATATATATATATATATATATATATATATATATATATATATAGAACTAAGCTAGGTTCCGGGTGAGAACCGCGTCTGAATTTATTGAATACTCGACGTGTCGACTCCTGCTTTGAAGCCATTATCAAGAGACAAAAGTGAAAAAGAGTTTCAGAGTCTAGATCGAACGTTTCTTGACATTGCTAAAGAGATACAACATCGAAGCTAACTATATATTCTGAAATTCTGTAACCACTTATATCTAAAGGAAGAGAGTTTTTTACCTATCCTAAGTGGTTACAGAATTTCAGAAAATGATATCCTAGTTAGCTTCGATGTTGTATCTCTTGTTCAATGTCCCCATTTTTTATTCTATATACATCACAAACTTGTACAACACTGTCTATTATTACATGGTTCAAGGCATTCTGTTCAAACAAATGGGTTCACCTCTTTCTCCAGTGCTTGCTATTTTTACAAATCGAAACCTTTCAGGCCCTAAAATTTAAACATCCTGTTGGCTTAGATATGTTGACTTTTGTTTTCATGGCAGAGGTGTACAACACCTTGGTATACATTCTAATATACAATTTACAATGGAAATCGAATGATGTTTACAATGATTCTTGTCTATAGTAAATACATATCGATACTTAAATGCACCACCACAATTGAGTTCTGTAATGAAATCTTTGACTCTTAGATCTATTCGTTTAACAGATATTGACAATAAACGAAATCCTTCGACAAAACGGTTATCATCCGGACCACAGTATAATTCATCAATCTCAACAACAATCACACCAATCAGAAACAGAACAACAACATCAAAAAGCCGTACTTCCATACATTCGAGGAGTCACTGACAAAATAACGGATTTTAGTATCAAATGCAAAGCACTATAGGCAACTTAACCGGTAAAGGTACTAACGAGGATCGAGGAGTTTACATCTCATGTCGCGATTGCAAAGCTACACGTCGTTTCGAGTATATGAACATCTGTCAGTTCAAAAGATGAGCTCTCGCGCATCACCATATAAAGGACACTCTATTAACTTCGAGGACAGTAGGACTATCATATCTCTCAATTCTCTTGTATTCGCGAAACCATCGAAATAGAGAAAAGTGTCTAAATAGACGCGATGACAGCATCCCACAGCTTGGACCTCCGTAATTGCCAGATTAAACAAAGCAGACACGCCCACCAATACCCAACCAATCACAAACAGCCTCATCATGTGACATCTTCTTCTACCCCAGCGCTAACCAGAGCAGACTCAAATTCAGTTCAGTTACCTAGTGAATAGGCAGATTCGAGTTATCTAGATGAAAACTTGATAATGGCTCCAAAGCAGGAGTCGAAACGTCGAGTATTCAATAAATTCAGATGAACCTAGCTTAGTTCATAATAATGACCGCGGAAGCCTCTCAGAACATATATATATATATATATATATATATATATATATATATATATATTGTCCTTTTTCAAACATGTCAAACTCAATAATAGACATTTATGGGCAAGACACTAATTTGTACAGATACAAATTAGTGTCTTGCCCATAAATGTCATCTGTTTACCTTTACCTTGTTCTATTGCTTTGCATTGTACTAATCTTGAGACATAAGCATTGCATTTGTTTTGGATGGTTGATGTAGGATCTCTTGTAATTTCTTTAAAATCCTCTGTGTTTATAATGTTGTGCATTTTATCTATGTAATCCTCTTTTTCCATTATAACTGTGACCTGTCACTATTTAGTACTATTAGATTTTTATTTGTTTTTAAAAATTGTCTTGCCTGATTGAAAGTTTTGTTTATCTTGTATGTGGTATTCTGGTATTTGTGAATGTAATTGGTGATTACGCTAGTTGCTAGTCCTCTGTATATGTCTCTATTTTCTTCAGGTAACTTTTGTATTATATCTTCAACATCTGTAACTACTTTATTCATTGGCATATTTTTGGCCGTCACTGGTGTACTAAACCTGAAGAAAATAAAGACATATACAGAGGAGTTGTTATTGGACGGGTCAAGGCCGGTACGGTGTTTAATACAATTTTCCAACAATTCGATAAGTTCTGAATTTCATTGCGTGCGTTTAGACTGTGAGGAATCTTCGCTATTTCAATTGCCTCATCGTGGTGGCCTGTTCCGCAATAGATGTTGTTTTTTCCTGCTTTCTTACAGCGTTCTGGTGTTAATCACGTCTAGCTTGAATTCTTCTATTAGTTTGCCCCACATAGGTTTTATGACATGGAATCTCGTACACTCCCTGTTGTTCTAAAGGGATCCTCGTCTTCGGAGTCTTCAACACCGTGCTTATTTTTCTGTCTGTATTGAAAATAGCATCGATATTGTGTCTCCGTAGAATTCTTGCAATACTGTCCGTGGTCCCCTTGACATACGGTAAATAACGGCTCATCGTCTGTTTGTCTCGGTTTTGACTTTAGGGCTCTTTGTATATTTCGGCCTGTAAATCCGTTTTGTCTCAGAGCTGTTTTCAAACTGTCCATTTCCTGTTTGGTGTTATCCTGGTCAGCTAGTCTAAATCTCTAAATAAAATTTACCATGGAGGTTGAAGCCAACAATCAACTGCCATTCCTTGATGTTCTCATAAGTAGGAAGGAAGATGGAACCCTTGGCCATACAGTATATAGGAAAGCAACTCACACCAACAGATACCTTCATGCTAATTCTCATCACCACCCAGCCCAACTACAAGCCGTCGTCAAGACTTTAGTAACCAGATCACAAAGACTAGCTGACCAGGATAACATCAAACAGGAAATGGACAGTTTAAAAACAGCTCTGAGACAAAACGGATTTATAGACCGAAATATACAAAGGGCCCTAAAGTCAAAACCGAGACAAACAGACGAGGAGCATGAGACACCAATAACCAAGGCTTATTTACTGTATGTCAAGGGGACCACGGACAGTATTGCAAGAATTCTACGGCGACACAATATCAATAAGCACGGTATTGAGGACTCCGAAGACGAGGATCCCTTTAGAACAACAGGAAGTGTACGAGATTCCATGTGCAGACTGTCATAAAACCTATGTGGGGCAAACTAATAGAAGAATTCAAGCTAGAAGTGATGAACACCAGAACGCTGTAAGAAAGGAAAAAACAACATCCATTGCGGAACACGCCACAACGATGTCACACCGAATAGACTTTGAGAACACCAGAGTACTGGCAAATATAGAACACCCGAAATAAAGACTAGTAAGAGAGGCAATTGAAATAGCGAAGAGGCCTCACAGTCTAAACGCACGCAATGAAATTCATAACTTATCGAATTGTTGGAAAATTGTATTAAACACCGTACCGGCCGCCCTGACCCGTCCAATAACAACTCAACCGGAAATAACAAATCAGCAGGCGTGAGGCGTGCCCACTGAGCGCCAAGGGCCAATCACACGCAGCTGTTCACGGTGCCAACAAATAGGCGCCGAGCCGCGACTATATAACAGCGCGAGCGCTTCTGAAAATCTTAGTATTTGAGTAACTAGAAGCGAAAGCAGAAGGCTACGAGAATTATGCGAACCGACCTGAAAAGGGCAGATGTGACTCTGCCGAAACGTCGTTATTTTACGATCGATCCCGGCAGGGATCAGCTATCAACTACGAGGATGAATTCCTGGAAAGCACCTAAAACATATATATATATATATATATATATATATATATATATATATATGAAGAAATATTTATCTGGGAATACATCCGTTCACCGTAACTACGCATTGAGAATGCCAAGTGAGACCTTGGCGAAACGTCTGCAGGATTCAAAGATGAATCAATGTAACGAACGGATGTATTCCCGTATAAATATTTCTTCACATTGTTCCATCCATGAAAGCCTATATATATATACTTTTGTATGTATATGACCGCACTTACTCTCATCATGGTCTGAGTTATCTCTTTCTAGCTGGTATTTATTTCTGTGTCATTTTAATTTTCACAATGGGACAACTGAAAAATTTATAAAAAATTTGTTTACCATAGCCGGATGGTAAATAAAATTTCAATATTCAAAATTCAATTCCTTTCTTAATATTGCTTTCCTTAACAATAGTGTAACAATACTTGCAACTAGGTAATGCAACTCAGTCGGAGTTAATAGGCGTGTGCATATACCTACATGTAAATAAATTGGTGATATATTGTTCTTCAGTTTACTTGTCAAGACATTTTAACGCTATCTAGATAAGTATCCCAAAATAATCCAATTCTTACATAAAATTGATTTTATTTCCTAATCCTTACTATTTAGGTATAGGGATATTATATACCATTTGAATGGGATTCTGATTGCCTTTCAGGTTAGTTGATAATATACAGGATGTTCCATTAGAAAGAATCTCTTTTTAAAATTTTTGTATCTAGGAATAATTTCATGAAGTTTAAGACACACTGTATAACTCATAACAAACTTCTCTCTTCCAGACTAAGAATAGGACCGTGGTAAGCTACGTCCAAAATTTTAAGTTTCTATGAAATCAAATACTGCCGTAACAAACATTTAATTGGAGCGATGTTTTGAACAAAAAAATAAAGAAAACAATTACTAACTAGAAAGCCCTTAGGGATAGGGATAGGTAAGTATTAAGACAAAATAATCAGAAAGTAATTACGAATCCAAAAAGGCTCATATATCATATATAGGGTATCCCATTTGAAATATCAAAAATGTTACCACCTTTTGTTATAAGCGGCAATATTACATCCTTGAAAATATTTTACGTCGTTAGATCTGGAGCAATTACTTAGGTAACCAAATTTTCAGAAACATCCCATGTTCCGCTTTCCGTAAACTTCTAAGGTACCATGGACCGTGGGACACCCTGTATATTTGAATACATATCGTTAAATATGTAGACGCGACATCTAAGGATCGACACCTTGGATTTTCGGGGAAACTAGCGCACAAATTTGGAATCTATGTGTGCTAATTTCCTCGAAAATCTTATATGTCGATCCTTAGATCTGTCGTCTATATATTTAACAATACTAGCGGTCGCGCAGTGGTCAAAATTCGACCAAAATCATTTTAAAAATTTCAAGATAATATACCTATATGCATTTGCATATTTACACTTTTTTGTGTACCTATGCTAGATAGTTCACTACGATTATAATTAAGTAAAAAATTATTTCGCCAAGGATAATAATGTACACGTAGGGCGCTGATGCATATTCAATAGGCAAAATAAAATAACGTCAATAAAAATCAAGAATTTATAAAAAGCTTTGATTTGAATTATTAGAAAATATATGAATTAATTTTGTCCTCTAGCGGTGGAAGGTTTAATGGTGCTAATTCAGCTATTATAGAATAGATGGGACAATAACTGTTATTAACGTAAAATGTTGGCCGTTTGATCCATTTTTTTATTAATAACACTAAAGCCCGTCAATTAGCAATTAAAAAATTTAAAAAAATCTTCACAAACAGAATTAAATAGTACTGAACTCATTTAGATTTGTGTATTTACATATAGTTTTTAATAAAATACACATATTTAAAATGAAAACATCTTCATTTTGGGCAAGTCTCCTAATACAGGGTGAATCTGTATTAGGAGGCAGGATTTTGCAGGCATGGTAAATCAAATAATAAATTAATATTAAAGATAAGTAATATTTTTAATCTTTAGTTTTCCAAAATGTTTTACGGTTATTCAGATATTTCACAAATAAGATTTCAATTTCTAAGAAGAAAATGCAGGAAACAACCTCATAAGTAACAATGAAGATGCAGTATAAATAAAAAGATACATGAGTACTTTCATATTAGTACACCTTAATTAAACTATACTGTATGTATAATCTCAATAACTTCAATTTAATACACAAAGTTAGCGATAACTCTGTATTATATCAAAAATATAAAGAAATACAATGCACTTGCTGATAATTAATGTTGAATAATACTTTTTATGTTGACAATTTTTATAAGTGCATTGAAATTAAAATTTTTCAAATGATAATTTTCACATTGAATTGAAAAGGTACATTAACCTAACGGCTAACAATGTTGCGAGTACCAAATAAATAATTATTATCTTATAATATAAATTTTTAGGCGTGAAATCTGAATAGCGTGATAATGTGGAATAACTTTGGGAACCGATAAAAATATGTAACTTTTTTGTTTAACTTAGTTTGTTTTTCGAGTCAATTCATTTTACGATTTTCTCTCCAAGCAATCTGGCGGCACTGTTTGGCATTGACAGTGTGGTACTTAAATTATGAATTTTTTATTTTATTTTATTTATTGAATGAAGCAATATTATAAAAAAACGTAAGCATTCTGCACTGAAGCTCGTCAATAGCTACTAAACAAAACAAAAATAAAGTAAATCGGTTGAGGGACAGAGGAGAAAATGGTACCTAACCGTTTTGTCATTGCCTATTTACATATTGAATAATTGGTACTGGCCTTGTTTAATATATTTTATAATAGGTTATGCGTCGCCAACTGTGTAAAAGTGATGTAGTTAGAGCTCTTTTGTTGGTTCACTGAAGTAATGTAGGTGTTAGTAACTTCTGAGTACTTTGTATCCTATTGGGTAAACGAAGTTTATATTCTTATCTCTAAAAGGTATTCAAATTAAAACTTAAATAGTTCAATATTCCGTACCTTAACATTTTTAATATATCATTCTATTTAACTAGATGATTAAGTATTCTGAAATTGTAATGACTGAGAATATGGATTCAGCGGTTCAGCGTATTCAATATACTTTTACTTTACTTACTTACTTTTTAGACATTAATAATTAAAATGCTGGCAATTGCTTTGATTTCATATAAAACCACGTTGACAATATCCACACGAGGTCTTACTGCTCTCTACCCTGGAACAAATATAGTGAATATTCACGTATTTTCTTTAACCCCTTCAAATTATAACTTTACAGTATTATGGAATTACGCATAGAGTTACTATGTCCCATTGATCTTCTTTCCTGTTAATTAATTTATTGACGTTTCGGTATACTCAATAGCTAATTCTGTTTCCTTTTTCCTGTATATGTGACTGTTAATCTACAGGGGCCTTATAGGTATATTGGTAATGACTTATAATTGCTTGAAATAGATCCCGAAAACGTTCAGAATTTGTATATCTCGCATGATATAATTTATATACAGCACTCGCGTTGCATCTAAATTCCCCATATGATGACTGTTTGTTAACATTATAGTTATACCCAAGTACAAGTATACAAAAGCGAAGTCGTTAGTAGCTAAAGCAACACTAATACAAACCCAAAGTTAAAAAAGGGAGCATTTAAGTGAATTAGCCATATAAACCTATCTCACTTTTACCCATGAGTTCACTATACTTCTGGAAGTAATCGCACTCATGTATGATAGTGACCATTTTTACAGGTTTTTGAGCAGAGAATGTATTATAATCTTATAAAGAAGTTAATTTGGAATTAGCTAATTTGACGTGTATACATACTCCTGGTAAAAATGTTTTTAAGATAAATATAACGAAATCTTGATTAAATGGGCAAGCTATTAAAAAATTGGCTAGGTTAGAGTAATTAGTTAGAATAGGGTATAAAATTCATGAAAAACTTTTGTTAAGGTTTGCCTCATATAAGAAATATATATTATATTAATAGCAGGGTTATTTTCGGATTATGCTGCAAAACTAAAAGGCACAAATTTGGTGTACTCGCAGCACCTAAAATTGTAAAAATATAGTTTCGGTTGTAAATTTTCAATATTTCCATAAAAATTAAGGGATCCTGATCCTTTTAAAGTTGAATATTGAGACACGCGATAAATAAGTATGTTAACAGTACACATTAACTGAATCACTATTCTATACACCCCTAATTGTTCCTGCCCCCCCCCCCAGCACCAAAAATTTTAAATTAATACAAGGATACTATTTTTACTCTATCTCAAGTATCTACATGTGAAACTATATCCATTTTTTAGGGTTCCGTATATACAATATACGGATACCCTTATAATATCACTCCGGATTTCTGCTTCTGTCACAGCAATTTTCTCCTAAACTACTGGACGGAAGAGGTTGAAATTTGGCATCAATGTATAGTTTGGGGACCCGATTAGGAGTACATATCGTAAAAGAAGAAATTTTGATTTTAGGGGTACTTCTGGGGGGAAAAACTAAAAAAATCGACCGTCCCCCCCTGATCTCCGAAACTACTGAGCCTAAAATTTTGAACAAAATAGGAAATATAGAACGTTGCCCGAACTTTAAAGAAAAAATAAGGAGAAACAATTAATACTAATTTTGGGGGGAAATTATAGAATTAAATGAAAATTTAAAAATAAAAAAATTTCAAACGAATCACGTAATACATCAAATGAATGGTCCCATTCTGAGGAACACAAATATAATTTTTTCATATTTAAAAAAAAATCAGTTAAAAAGATATTAACGAAATTATACCAAAATTCATACCCATTCCCCCACTTATCTCAGAAACTATAAAACGTAAAGTTTTGAAAAAAATTAGAGGTATAAGGTCTGACATGAAATTTACTAGAAAAATAAGGAGAAACCTCCACTTTTAATTTTGGGGGGCAAATTACAGAATTAAATGGAAAATATAAAATTAAAATTGTTTCTAACCCATCATGTTATATATCAAATGAAAGGGCTTATCATGACGAAAACAAATATTTTTTTTTTCATATTTTTAAAATAAATTAATTAAAAGATATTAACAAAAATAAAAAAAAATTACCCATTCCCCCTCCCCCTTATCTCCAAAACCATAAGCTGGAAAATTTTGAAAAAAAAGGAGGAATGGCCGCTTACCTGAACTTTACTGGAAAAATAAGGAGAAACCCTTAATATTAATTTTGGGGAGGCAAATTATAGATTTAAATAGAAAATAAAAAATTATTATTGTTCCTAACGGATCATGTAATATATCAAATCACAGGGCTCATTAGGACGAATACAAATATATTTTTTTAAAATGAATAGTTTAAAATATATTAAAAAATATTTCCCAAACTATAAGACTTATTTTTTTTGTTTACAGGCAAAATATGAAGAAATTTCTAATATTAGTATTGGGGGCCAAATTATAGAATTAAACGGAAAATAAAAAAAATATTTTTTAACGCATCATGCAATACATCAAATGAAAGGGCTCATTATGAGGAATACAAATATATATTTTTCTGATTTTTAAAATTAATTGTTTACAAGATATTAACATAAAGATATAAAAATTTTCATTTCTCGCTTTATTTCCGAAACCAGACTACCTAAAATTTTTGAAAATCATTAGGGGTACTGGGGCTGACTTGAAATTTATAAGGAACATTATTAGAAAACCCTCATCGTAATTTTAGGGACAAATTATACAATTAAATGGAAAAATAAAAATTCAATTTTCAAACACATCATGTAATATATGAGATAAAAACTCATTATGTGAATTACAAATATATCATATTTTAAAATCATTTGTTTAAAAGATAATAACAAAAATATTAAACATCGACTTATTTCCCACTTTAGAAATTACACTATTTAAATTTTGAAAAATATATTATATTTGTATTTTTAAATAATTTTAATAACAGATTTAATCATTTATTATTTAAAACTTGACCTATTTTGCCCTTTATCTTCCAATCTACAGAGCCTCAAAACTCAGACAGTAGATTATAAAAGGCTTCTCTGAAAGTTTATTAGTAAAATAAAATTCTAATGTTAATTTTTGGGGGCCAAATTGGAAAATCAAGCGAATCCTGAAGCAGATAAAATTAAAAGTATATGTGTGGAAAATCAAAGTGTATATTTTATAAATTTAAAACGCTTTCTTTAAAAGTTTTAGAGTAAATATAAGAATATGCACTTATTCCCTGCTTGTCTGAAACTGGAATATTAGAATCTTGAGGGTGGTACGGAACCCTTAGTATGCGAGTCCAACTCGCACTTGACCAAATTATTTTTGTTATATTTATTGTAATTGTGTGATGTGATGATGTGAGCCATTCTCCGTACAAACGAACAATCAAAAATTTTAGCTTGAAATGAATTTCGAGATCTAATAGTTTCCGAGAAAGCTAGCTCACAGAGAGGTTCGTGAGTCGTCCTGTGTGGAACGATGTTTCCCTGTAATTCCTAAGATAGAAACCACACGAAAAAAAATCGTAGGTTAATAGAACCTTTAGACGAAATGAAGATACTGTTGTAGAGATTTTTCAATCCAATGAACGGAGAACTTTCATCTGTTGCGATCCCCCCTCCTAGTAGCAAACCGGAAATTGTTATTTTAGTCTGTGAACTAGGTCGGTAATATCCTTTTAATTGAAGTATTTCAATCTTTGATTCAATCCTACGGACCAGAAAGTCTTTTCGAAAAATGTTCATGCATCTGTTTTTAAGCAAGAAAACAGATGTTATTGAAGCTTAAAAGAACTAGAGACTTTACTGCCATACAGGGAAAGTCCATAATTCAAACAAACGAGTTCACAAGTTTCTTTGTGTGAAGCAAACTTTTGAAATTTTTGAGTATGGAGGGCACAACTTACAGTTTGAGTAATTGACGCTATATTGGTTGCTAGATAATGAAATTACGTTGAGTTGCCGTTGGTTCAAGCCTACTGAATATCTAATAGCATTTGGCAAATTACGCTTCGGATTATGCATACATATGCCCGAGCTCCTACCATTATTTACTAAGAGGTAAGGAGTCATCAGAGAACGGATGCATTAATGTCACATGCTGTTAGCACAGGAGAATGTGTTACCGAAAGTGGTTAATTTATTTATATGTTGGATATTATGAATCGCTCTTATACAAAGATATGACTAAGATAAATATTTTTCAACATTGGAAATGAAAACTAGTATTTATTATCCGATTTTCTAAAGTATGTTTACAAATGTCGCAAAGGCTTGAATACTGTTGTAGTATTTTCTTACGTGCACTACCATGCTTGTAAAGATTGTTTGCTCAAACGTTATTTACCTTTAATGCTGGCAGATTGTTGAATTTGTCGGGCGATGTAGGTTATTTGAGCTAAAGAGCAAGGAGGAAGTTATCCTGAGGGGTTGTTTAGGTTATAATACTCGCTAACATAAAATATGCATCTAGCTTACTTCGCTAAAATACACGGAAATGGTTTCTATTAGATAAAGGAAGTGCTGAAATAAGTTTCGTGCTTCCGGCTAACAAAAATATTTATTAAAAACAAAATAGTACTAATACATGTCTACAGCAGTCGCAGTTGATGAAATTATTTAATCTCGCCTTGGAATAATTACAGCCACTTAAAAATTGTTATAACGTTAAAGCTTCATAAAAATTTATCTTTGTTTCTATATTCATATTAATACAGTATACACAGATTTATTGAAAAAATAAAAACCGACTGAAAAAAAATATAATAGTAACAACTAAAAATCAAGATTTTTGTTCAGCAACAATAAAATACTTATTTTGAATGGGTGACAAGTTAAATACAAATTAAATGAGATTTAAACAATTAAATAGATAAATTTATTATTATTGTTACTAATAATGATAAACTTTGCATCGATTTCAAATTAGGAATGTAATCCTTGCTGAAATAAATGTTTCTTGTTTTTATTTAACATTGTTTGTTTTTTTATAATCCGTTTTAGTTTTTTTTTTAAATTTGATTATTTTACATTTTTCTTGATACAATATCATAACTGAACTCAGTTTTCAATTCTTATTAAGTTCGTTTCATAACAATTTTTAATACTGCCAAGTGTGAAGGTACTTTACTTTAAACAAAATACATATTTTTTGAGAAACCTCGTATAAAATTGAAAAACGTTAGATATGATGTTTTTTTGGGTTTCAGACCATGCAGATCTCTTAGTGAAGACTAACTTTTTCTATAAATAGTAACATTTAATAGGAAAATTTTCCATAAACTTCCAACTATTTTAATTTAATACGAATACAAATGTTCAATTAATGTCATCCTAGCTTTCGAATAATCATAATGACATTTCTTTAAAACATTTCTCCAACCTATTTTATTGCTAAAGAAGTTATTTACTTTACAAATTTTAGTGATATCATGGCATAATTAAAAGCAGGTTTCAGTTCTAATTAAATTATTTCATAAAAATTTCGATATTAAAAAAAACAAATATACTCCACTTTTAAGCAAGAATTATATTTTTTGAGAAACCTGGTAAACAGACAAAAATAGTAGAATACAGTTTAAACTTGTTCAATTTAATTGAGCCGTGTTCCACACCTTCTTCGACGTCGCGCAACTTTTAAAAATACGCATTATGTTACACCTTTCAATTAAATTAGTTATCACATTTTCGTAAATAAATGTTCCAAAACGCTAACGTATTCATTAAGAATTTTTGTGAGGACCGTTAAAATAGATAGTTAGGTATTGGGCCCTAATGGTTAACCGAAGTCATGTGTACTTATGATTATGATGGAATTTGAAGTCTTTCTGGAACAAACTACAGCTGAACCCTGTTTGTAAAACAGCAAAAGAACAACTTAACCTTAATTTCTATTTATATGTATACCAGACCTGTCACGACTCCGCACGGGAAGACAAATCTAATTTGCATTAGAAACAGCAGAAAACTGAAGCTAATGACAAACAAGTGTTAATATTAAAAAAGATTTTGGCTAGGAAGACTATAAGTGCAGATACCAAGGCTTTCCTGTATAGGTTGTTGAACGCTCTGTGACAAATAGTCATTTTAGCTGAGCATACATACGAATTTTTACAATTGTATCACGGGTTTTCGACAGATTGAATAACCCTAAATTAGCCTAAATACAGTTACAACCAGGCTTATAATAATTGGCAAAACAACTAAATATTAGGTATCAAGTATTAACCCAAGTTTATATATATATCTGCAAAGAAATATAAGTTTAGATATTGAGTAAGTAATAGTTTTGTTCATCTATGATGTCAAAAAAATCGTTTTGTTCTTAGCTAATATCATTGCAAACCCATAACATTTACGTTCAACGGTAGCAACAATAAAAAATCTTTAAGTTCTTATTCTATGTAATATTTAAATGAGTTTTATTCATCTAATGTTAATTGAAAATAGTACATAAGTATAATTGTTCTGGGTTTAGACTCTTGACTACTTGTCGATTATTAAATGTTGGTCTTTAGAGGATATAAAATTTCGGATGTAACATCAGTGCCTCTAGTGAGTGATAAACGTACTTTGATTATTACGATAACAAAATGATGTAAACAAATGATATGTTTTGCTTAATGTGTATCCTTCTATGAGTCTAAATTCGTTGATAAACATTTAATGCCAAGTTGCCTTTTTGTGAGGTATTCTTTTTAATTTTTGACGTATGTCAAGTCTCCAATTTAATATATCACAAAGAGAGAATTTAGTGTTTATTAGAACGAAAAGCAAATTTTGAGCAGGTATTCTATATTACTTGGATGTTATATGGGTTTATTTCCTATTTATTATTGATTCTCTATAAGAGAAGAGACCCTTAATATATAAACTGGTTACTGATCATTACAGAGAGAACTGAATTGGATGATCATTTCAAGATCGAGGCAGTAAGCAGTGAGTAGTGACGGTCGATCGGTCGGGTCGATACAAACGAAATTTAAAGTTATGCATTTCATTCCCTTGCTCATCTACTTTAATATGTGTAAGTGTGGGCCTCCGTTAAGAAGCTTTTGCTTCAAAAAACCTTCTGGGTAACATAGGTATATTAAAGTTTTTATTTTTTTGGACTTAACGGTTTAATTTGGATGAGAGCTTTCCTATCGTCCAATTCGACGCTGTAATTTTATATATGCTTAAATGCACCAGCTATTCGCTATTAGTGTATCTACCAATGAGCCATCCCGACCACGGTAATGTATAGAGCTTAGACTAACAGGCACACATATATAAAAGATTAGTTACTCTACCATTGCACCACATAACGAGTTTAGATGTGGTTATTTTATTTCTTTGCCCTTAAACTATCATCACATACCTGCTGTTAATATGAACTATATAGGTTGAACTAATATAAAATTTGTTAATGACTTGACTTCGGTGACATTTAATACTCGCTAACTCATGAACACCACAACGAAACATAGATAATATAAAATATAACTAGTACACACCATTGACCCTAAACCAGCAATGATTAAAACTGACATCAATAATTCTGTTAAATTAACATCATTAAACCTTTCAAGTGTCATATTCACAAAACAGGCTACTTAAAATAACTAAAAGCTAAAATACACGCTTCTTTCAAGTCACTTTATGGTAAAACATCAATACCAGTTTCTGTCAATGATAGTCGAGCATCTGTTGTGACTATCTAGTATTCAAAAATTCCTCATTACATTCGGTGTAGAATTTTTTCTTTCATTTCAAATGGGGCCACCTTCAAAGTACAACAGATTGAACTGAAAAAGGTTGTATTAAAATCGGTTGACGAGGAGCTAAGACATAACACACAATTAATTTCTCATAACTTCCATATCAAGAATAACAACCCTTAAAATTAATACTACCTTTTTTATATTTGTAATATATTTCACATTGTCAGTGCACTCACAAGGCATTTGAGATATAGTCTAATTATAGTTAAATAGTGTATAGCGTCTAAGTCAGGTGTTTGAATAGGATAGTTAAGTACTAAGCTACATTCGTTGTCTGTTTTTGCATTTTTCAGTGCGGAACGTTGATTTATACTGGAATATTACCATAAAGTGAAATAAAACATGTAGTTTGGTGCCGTTCTTGTGTTGAAAAAAATAACTGTGGAGTTTATTATTTATGAATCTAACATAAATATAAGAAATTAATAATTGAGCGGTTATTTCTAACTAATATGTATGTGGTAATTAGCTCTCTACATTTTTGTCCCTTAACAATTTCGGGAATCTTTCTTCCAAATGTTAATTCCTAGGTATCTAAAAACGAAATTGATTTACTTCATAAATATTTATTATACAATAAAATGCACAGCTGTTAGATTTTTCATTCTTACTTTTTATCTGGCACTATAGTCTTTGGTTAAGAATTTACTTCAAATGATTTTAGTGTATATTGGCTCTAAATGCATGTAGACTATAGTTGAGTTTTATGTCTGATTTGGTGTTACTAAATCCTCCTAAAATTATTTACACTCTGTATATAAAAACACGTTTTGACAGCTCTGCTGAAACACCCTGTTTTGGTACATTTATAAATATAAATATATATAAATTTATATATGTGGTAGTGGTAGTAGAATAATCCCCGTTGTTAGTGGATGTCTATGCTGGAACAGGAATATGTAGTTAGATTGTTACATTCAGATCTACGCTACTAGAATACAGTTTAAATTGTGTAAATGATTCAGTGGTTTAGAAGAAAAAAGTAATTTTATCTTAATGGTTTTTAAAACATAATCTTGCTCTAAAAATTTAGTAGACATAAATAAAAAAACATATGAGGTGGTCAGAAATTGAACAGTGATTGTCAAAGATATACAGACATATATGCCTATATATCCCGTTACATAGGTTGATCTGAAAACATAGTAGGGTTCCTAGAAAGTCGGAATGAAAATTTGAAGAATCCTAAGCGTTGGCAGCAATTAGGCCTCATGCAACTAACAATATGGCGCAATACAAGAAAAGTTTGACAAATAAACCATATATGATCATCTGTTTTCTTCAAAATTCCATTAAAACTTAAAGTAATCATAATAATTCAAATAAAAAGTTCAGCAATGGTGTGGGATAGTATTTATGTTGCTCATGTTTCTCCAAGGATATTTACAAAGGATTGCTTGATGAATGTTAAAAATTTTCGAAAAAAAACCTGCCACCTTGTGACGTATCAGCGTGTGTAGGGCCCGCTCTCGAGTTGTTGTGGCGCTTTGTTTGTTGACAGTTTGATAGTTTTTCTGAATTTGTTTCAACTGTTTAATTTGATATTGATTATAACTTTGCAGCCACTTTGTGACGTATGCTTTCGTAAAAATTTACATCTATCGATGGAAATTTTTCCGAGCAATCCTTTGTAAATTATCCTGGGTGTTTTTCTCTGAAAACACTAGATACTTTAACTGTCAAACTTAAACTCTGCTGTATAAAAAAAATCAATAAACCTTCTCAACAATGCCACCTACTTGTATTAGTAAACCTACACTCGTATATCTTTGTCATGTATTGCATTTCATAGAAAACCCTTCCAGCGAAATACTCAGCGGCGGTAAATTAGCAACATATTACAGGACATTATAACTTTTGGTCTGTTGATATTGATTTTAAACATGAGCTCAACACTTAATGAAACTGATATAGCTCCAGGCTATTTGCAAATGGTTCATATGCATGTCAACAACAGTTTAATGTTAAAATAGTATTCATATATAGTAATAAAAGATTTGTGTAAATTTCGGCATTATACGTTTCAACTAGGATGTGGTGTTTTCACTGTACAATGGACAGAAAATGAAACATTATTTAAAAGGGATTGCAAGAAAATAGTGAAAATCTGTTAGCAATTTGATTAAGTCGGTTATTATGAAATGCACCAGGAACCTGCTTTGTAATTAAGTAGAAAGTAGCTAGTAGCGATAATGTAGGCTGAAATATTTTCCTTGAGTTTTCGTTTTTACAATATTTGGAAAGGGATTTCTTGACAAGAACATATATAAAACATTGTTTTATTTGTAGTGAATGAGGGAAGTTTATTTACGGAAATGTGTCAGAAATTGAACAGTGATTTTCAAAGATATACAGACATATATGCCTATATATCCCGTTGCATAGGTTGATCTGAAAACATAGTAGGGTTCCTAGAAAGTCGGAATGAAAATTTGAAGAATCCGCGTTGGCAGCAATTAGGACTCATGCAAATAACAATATGGCGCAATACAAGAAAAGTTTGGCAAGTAAACCATATATGATCATTCAGCCATCACAAGATTTAAAGTTACGTAATCGAATAGAGTTTTGCAGAAGCATATAGACGGTAGTAAATTGTGTGCAAATAATCTTTTTAATAATTTTGAGTGATTAAACGTCTATGAATTGCACGAAAATCACCTATGTTTTAAGATGTAATAGTTTGGTGTGGTCTCCTTGCAATTGGCCCATGCTATAGCCCTATAGAGGGCCGACTACCAGCAGGTAATCAATTCGTCGGGACTTTCTTTTATGTATGCTCAGCGATTACTCAACAGCGACTCAAGTAGTTTTGATAATTTAAGGTGCCTTGTATTAGGGAACATTCGAAAAATACTGTTATTAACTTTAATGAATCTTCACTGATTTCTTTAAAACCGTTCAATCAATTTCAGTATTTTATACTGTATTCTACAAAGCTATATTCCGAGTTTATTCTGTTTATTTTTTATAACGTTTTTTGCGAAAATTTGAAAAATATTTGTAAAATACGCTAAACATAAAAGTAATTATCAAATAAATTTTCTACATAAATCCCGAAAATTAAATATTAAGGAATGGCATACAAGAAAATTGATCGTAGAGGGTGTATAAAACTGTTTTAATTTTGATTTATTTTAAATCAGTTCTTTTTTTAACAAATATCTAATAGTAAATTGTAATATATTAAGGTGGATTCAGAACTGATTTCATATCAGGTTTAACCCAAATATTAAACTTCATTTCATGTCGGTTTTTATACCACTTCTCTTGTCATTCAAGTGATAGAGCGTTCACATTGTCTCAGAACCGGAGAACTGATCGTAATTTAACGATAGAGGCAAAAAGTAAAAACATTAGATGATTATTTGTTAAATATTATATGATTATATGATTTTAATATATGTTAAAGTGATTCAACATTAATGACAAATAGTCATCACCTAAGATGATCTTAGAGAAATAAAAGCCCATCTATGTTTCTGTTTATTATCATATATATTGCAATGATGTAATAATTGTAAGTAGTAAAATATTTCAAATTGTTCAGTAATCAAATTAATCTAAATACGGATAAAAAAGAGGTTGAAGTTGTCTAAACATATATGTACAGGTTTTTTGATATCTGTAAAGATTATCACAGATAGTTGTAAAAGCACGTTTCTGTAAGCTTATTTGTATAGGCTTCTTGCAAAACGATTAATCAAAATTTTTCAATTTGCATTTTAACTTAGATCCTATACTTCTGGACATAGCATGCAAAGCGCAAATATGGTGATAACTTGGCAAGAGAGAGCAATAAAGGGAGCAACTTGCACACTCACTGAATTGTGCAATCCGTGGAAAAATAGTTGAGATTTCATCTTCATAGTACTTGGTAAGTAAAATAATTCCAAGTTATTATATATTTAATTTGCATATATTACAAAAATTTCAGAATACTGAAACATATATGATCTAGGAATTAAGATAAATTTAAGCTGCAAATAATTAATAAAGCAAATAATTTTTAAAGCAAATGTGAAAAAACGCAGTCAAGAATTTAAAAAAATGGTATTGATGATAAAATGGTCGTTTCGGAGGATATGAATGACCCGTATTTAAAAATAGTTGATAAACATGTATTAGTTGTTTTCTGAATGATAATTGTGGCATCTCTAGTTTTTATTTTTTCTGAGTTCTTTGGGAATAATACCACATAAACTTGAAAGTCTCTATATTTCAAAAGAAATAGAACCTTTAATCTGGCATTTCACAGTTAACGATTTCAGCTCGTAAGCAGGAAATGAAATCACCTAACTCAAAAATTAGTATCAAGGTTTTATTTATATCTACTATTACATTCCAAATAACTACAAAACATAACTACATATTAATAAAACTTTAACCAAAATCTTACGATTCAGTATAATTTCATTAAATTAAATGAAACACATAGTAAGCAATGACTATTTCTGTTTTATACGGAAAATATAAAGAAATACAAGCACCTGCTGTTAACTAATGTAAAATAAGTAATAATTACATTTGATGAAAACTTTTCGCAGTGAACGAAGCTGAAATCTTGAACTTTACACATTAAATTTACAACTTATCTTTACCCTCGTGCTATAATAATCTTACACCAAAGAATATTCTGAAATGTCAAAATTCAATTTAAGGCGCTAGATCAAAGACAGCCATGAGCAGGGCTGCCAGATCTAACTTTTTGTCTTGAATGTTACAATCAGAGCATTGATTCACATTTTTTGTAATCTTATTCAAATTATATGACCTTTATACGGTAAAGATTAAAATAATTTTTAATTGAAAGTATAACATTAAAATTATTAAATTATTATGAGAAATAAATTCATCAGTTGCAACATATTCATATTTTAGTTGGCAAAACAAATTTACTAAGCAATGAAAGTTGCAATATTGCGAGAACCTATAATGAAGGGCCATAATTATGTAATACAAATTTTCCTGGGTTCTATTTCAATAGCATGATGATGTAGAATAACTTTAGGAACGGGTCAAAATTTCTGATTTTTAGTTTAATTTAATTCGTCTTTCACATTCTATTACGATTTTCTCTCCAAGCAATCTGGCGACACTGTTACTGTTTGGCATTGCCAGTATGGACGTAAATAATGTTTTTTTATTATACTTTATTTAATGAATGAACCAATATTACAAATAAATTTTAGCATTCTGCACTGAAGGTCGTCAGTTGCTACTAAACAAAACAAAAATAAATAAAAACGGTTGAGAGACAGGGGAGAAAATGGTACCTAACCGTTTTGTCTTTGCCTATTTATATATAGATTATTACAATTGATTATCACAGATTTCAGATTAAGCATGTAATCCCGGAATAAAAAATTATTTATTGCATTTTGGTTAAGTTAATTTTTTTTGAAGTGAGTTTTTTTATAATATAGATTATTTTAATTTTTTTAGTGATATTATATTATAATTGGATGCAGTTTTCTGTCCTAATTTAGTCTGTATCATAAGAATTTTAAGTCAAAATAATAATTTATAAATTTATAGTTTTACCCTATAAATAAACAACAAAATGTATGCCCTAGATTATTTGTTTTCTACTTTTTCATTATTTTCGTTTATGTGAAATAATAACTCGTTTATCGTTCTCAAACAGTAAACTGAAAAATTAATGATACAATGTCAAATGGTCTTTCGTTCAATGTGCGGAAGCGATGTGGATGGGGTTGATATGTGTGTATGTGTGGACGACGATACTTTGAATGAGAAGTGTACCAATGAGATAAACTTAATCATGTTTACATCATTAGGATTCCACTTCGTGAATTTCCAAGCACAAATTGGATTTATGGCTGAAGTGCCCAACGTAATCGCGTTCTACGTTATGGACGCTATTTTTCATTGCGCTCGATTGTTGGGATCAAGATTACTTTGCGTTATATTGAGCCTAAGTTTTGTCGATAACGGATAAATCTATGAATAAAATAGGATATATTTAAAGCATATTTAAACTTTGGCGGTTTAAAGTCTAAATTTATTCTATAAAGTTTAGGATGTTACTTTATTCGTTATCAGGATTAAATCTGTTTAATATTATAATCTTCTTAGGTCTTTAATAAAAACTCAATCCGAAAATTAGTACGTTCTTTTCTTTATGTTTTATACTTTTTATGTTATTTTATTAATTACTACAGATCATCTTACAGGTTTTCACATCGACAAATCCTTATTAAAGATAACACACATTGACAAAAATGAAATTTACATATTAGTATAGTAGTATGCAGTACAACAGGTTTAGAATAGAAAAAAATATACATTTTTATACAATTTTCGCTACAGATTTATAAAATTTTAACAACTTTACTAAAAAATAGTATGTAGTCCAAATCGATATTTCCGATTATTTTCGAGTAAATTGAGTTTGAAAAATACTCTGCTCTTTAAGGGCCAAAAACCCCTTTCACCAAACTAAATAGGACGCTTATGATTTGCATGTCGAAAAACGGAGTGGCACATGTTTCACCCATGCATTTTTCTGTACTTATTTTACTGTTTTGCCAATAACAGAAAAAAAACAAGTTTTAAGGGCATATAACTTCCTAAGGGTGCGTTTTAGAGCAAATCTTAATAGATGCTTTTAGGTATATTTTCTTGAGTTCTATACCTAGCAGAAGTATGGAACTCTATTTTATTTTAGAAACACCCTGTATATTTGTTATATTAAATTAAATTTTCAGAACTTCTTTGCATAGAGTAAGAGTGTCTTAAATGAGAAATAAATTGCCTTGTTCCAAGCCCAATCAGGTGTTGTATGAAAATTAATAATAATTACAGGGGTATCCAGAATATCGTGAAATAAACAACAAATTTGGTTTTCGAGAAATTTCACTATATTCGCCATCTTTTAGACAAATTTGATAAAATTTGGTAGTTTTGTGTTAGCGACTACGAACAATCGAAATATTTGAGTTATACCTCATACATAAAAAGAGCTTTTCAACCATGTATAACATGCCTATCTTAAGATGACAGAAAATATATATTATTACAAAAACACAGTTTTTCACTTAGTTGGCTGTGAAACAGAATGCGGTAATTGTGTTTTCTTAAAATTTCCCTAAAATAAACCAATAAGAGTAGGTACTCTTTTATTTATGATGTTAAAAGAAACAACTAAAACATTACATATTTGTGATTTAACTCAAAACGGAAAAGACATACAAATCAATGACATAGCCTTGAATTAATTCAAATAAAATATACGAAGTGTGCTCCATGAAGTGTGTTAACTGTTGCCCAGTTCATAAACAGACCAGCGTTAATAAACACAGCACAGTATATTGGCCTTCATTCCTATTCTCCCAAAAATAAAGGCAGAAATGACCTGTAACAGTAATAATATTAACGACCGTTTCATTAGAGCTAGATATTTTATTGGTTCAAGAACCAGCGACTTGAGAACCCTATTTGACGGTCATTGCGTAAAATAGTTCCTTAGACGTTTCAAATAGTCACAAAATCCTTGCTCTACATCTAAACAAGATAGTTTGCCTAACATTGTTGCCACTGCGTTTGTTGAAAAAGTCCCCTTGCTTTTTCTTCTAGACAAACCGAAAGTTAATAAACAATTATCAATAAATTAGTCTCTGAAATTAACAATCTATTTAATTATTCTAGTCTGAGATGTAAGATGGAGAATTTAGATACCTCCTTAATGGGTCATCCTACAGTTATGGTCACACTTCGCTAGCGCGGTATATGCACAGACGTCGCATAAAGGTTAAGAAGACTTTTGTTTATAATATCTATATATAAATAGGCAAAGACAAAACGATTAGGTACCATTTTCTCCTCTGTCTCTCAACCGATTTTCTTCATTTTTGTTTTGTTTAGTAGCTACTGACGTCCTTCAGTGCAGAATGCTAATATTAATTTATAATATTGGTACATTCATGAAATAAAATATAATAAAAATTCATTATTTACGTTCATACTGTCAACGCCAAACAACTGACAGTGCCGCCGCCGCCAGACGGTGAAAACCATAACTCAAAATATTGAGTAATTATATATGGAGCGTAGGTTAGATATACTCTTAGAGCATGTACCTCTGGAAGTGGCATACAAGCGTGATAAAATAGTCAATGTAGTAGATCAGTATTGATTTTTCGGGCGCGTTGCAGTAACTTTCATATTAACTATTCTGTTTTTAATTTGAATTTAATTATTTGATAAATATGTTATTATCACAACGTTCCCGAAGGTGTTGTGCAAATAATTTTCAGACAATAGAGAATGTATTAAATATTTAAGTTCTCCTAGGGTTGTTGGTCCTCTCTTTTCTTTAATATTCCTGAGCTTGATTGAAACCGCAAAGACGAAACCTTTTAGGTTGCAAAGAACAATATTCCAATTATTATATCGAATATTTTTCCAGGAGCGGTTCCAGCCAAAAATTTGGGGGTCATTCATTTGTCAAAAATATTTCGAATACCGATATTTGATTACATTTTTATTTCAATAGATTTTTCAATATGAGTGAACAATTTTGGTCATAACATCTACTTCTCTGATTTCTCCACAACTCTGTTTCTTATAAAAATATACTTTTTACAATTTCATGAAATAGGGCCGAATTTCGACCACTGGGCGACCACTAGTATATATAAATACTTATACGTCGTTCAGTTTTGACGTAGTAATAAATTGATAACATCCAAAAATATCATTAAAACTAGCAAAACTATTTAAAGTCATATTGTAAACCTCATTACTGACGCAAAATTAATTTCGGGTAGTGTAAACCGACCGACCAAAGATGAATATATGGGTCGTCTTCTCGCTATCTTACACCTGCCTAGATTATGTAGGATAATATGGGACCCGAATAACACATTTTCTCTAAATTACAAAATAAAAGAAGGGCAAATAAAACGAAAAGGATATGTTGAACGGAAGATACAAAACTACCTAAAGAAGTAATAAAATATAGCCTACAAGGTGATGAGACTTTGGTAGACTAAGGAAAAGAAGAAAAGGCAGAAAAGGCTGAAAGTCAATACCTTGAAGAAGAATTAGAATTATCTCTGACATGGTTTGTTAGTAACAACCTGAAGCATTAATAGGTCGTTATTCAACACTGTTAGAAACCGTTGCGATTGTACCACAATTGTCCACCAGCAATGACAAACAGAACATATTCGCCAAAGACAATATTTTGGAAACCAATATAACAACTATTGGAAAAAGGATTATTTCATCAATCATTGTATGTTAAGACTTGAAATAGGAGCAAATCAACAGACTGTTTAATTCCTCTGATCTGACATTTGATTGTTACCTTCAAAATGACAAGTTTCAATAAAATTAAAAAAATTAAAAGTAATAGACTCCAGACTAGAACCATAAATTTGAAAATAATTAGCAAAAACACAACAATACGTAGTTGTTTAGGTAAGAAATTAGTAACTATTTATCCACAAAATAACTTCAAAAACAGTTAAAGTAACAAATACAGACAATACGAGGTGAAAATTATATTCAAATTAATTATTTATCAGACTAGTATATTTGTGAAGTCGGATTTAAGTAAACCTAAAATTCAGCAATCAAGACGTATAAGGTTCTTGAACTGATAGTTGCTGATTTCAAAAATATACTAGGCAAGTTCAAGTATATTTTAAAAATCAAAGGATAACAGCACTACACTTAGAACTACTCATGATTTGGTCTGTGATGACTCCTTTCTCTAATACATTTAAAAGCAGAATTAAATTCGAATTTACATATTTAACTTCTCTTGTGTGATTTCTACCTTGGAATTACAGGCATAAGCATGGCCTAACTTCCGATTTGGACTCCTGTCTCTCGAACTTCTAGATATCCCTGATGGACATGTGTCTAAATAAAATTCTAGAGTTTCTGAGCCTCCATAGTTTGATGGATCACATATAACGTGAAATTTTAAATAATTTGAAATAGTCTAGGGATACCACTTTTCTAAGTTTATTTATAGTCTCCATAGTTTAGGACAGTTTTTTTCTGGAAATTAGCTCGTCTGCATACGGCTAAATGTTTGCCCCCTATTAAACACAAATCTGCCATCGAGACACTCCAATCTTGAATATCAAATTAAATAACTTGAGTTTTTCTTAATTGACAGTTTAGAGGGGAAAAACGGTTTTTACTATTGTGACATGCCGACCGGAAAGAATTCAGCTCGTGATTAAATTCGCCATTGATCCGCCAATTTGAACCTATCAAATAAAATTGGAAAAAGTTCTTCTACATCAAAAGATACTCCTCAACCTCTGAAAGGATAATTAAATATTTGAGGAGAACTCTTTTTACCGTGACACGAAGATTCGACAAAAAGGAATACGAAAATTAAATTAAAAATGGTACGATAGACTGGATATCCGCAAATGAACGTGTATCTACGGCGAGCAAACAAAAGAAAAAAATTATTACGCCAAAAACAAAAAATCACTGAATTGAAAGTTGCAGTAATAATGAAAAAATCTATAATGAGAATGCAATGACAGTTAATGAATCAGACAGTGAAATATTCAATAAATCAATAACTGATTTAAACTCGAATGAAAGGGAAATCACACAGACGTGCTACTAAGCTAAATTTAAAAAAAATCTGTGCTTTACAGAAGTATAAAATGGAAAAACATAGTAATACTTATAGGCAAGAATCCTCCAACGAAATACTATAATACGGAAAGTTACAAAATTTATAACTGCTTTTGTTGAAAAGAAACGAAGATAAAGAAGCGCTTGGGTTAGGAGTATTATATTATTACAATAGAAGATTGTTTTCTGAACGATAATTGTGGCATCTCTGGTTTTTATGTTTTCTGAGTTCTTTGGGAATAACACCACATAAACTTGAAAGTCTGTCCAAACGTTTTAAGGCCTAAATCAGACCCCGTTTTCAATGGTATTAACACAAATGAACAAGAAATTAAAAAATTAGTAAGTAAGTAGTAAGTATTGAAAGGATTCGTAATGACAAATTTCGTAAATCACAATTTGACATTAATGTTTGACAATCAAACTGATGTAACTAAGGGAATTTACTGCAAATTTCATATATACATGGTAGCATTAAAAATTCAAAAGATCATGTGAAAAAACAAAGCTTCTTTCGAATTGTAAGAATTTGAAAGAGTTATCTTTAGAATTTCATGTGGTGTTACTAGGTACGACTTTGTTATAAGATAGTGCATTCGCCAAAAATGTGACCAAAGAAACTGATGTACCAGAGATTTCATAAAAATCATAAGGGAAAACCTAGGAAAAACTTATGAACTATCCCGATATAGGGTTGTTTAAAAGGACATTAAATTAAAGCAGATTCTTTCAGCCTTCGTTTTGTGTTGTTCTTCTTTGTGTAATATGGTTGAATTAAGAAATTGTATGTTATGATAAGGTTCCAGGAATGTTCACAAATTTTTGACTTTTCGAATTGCCGTTTCTTTTTATAATTTTTGTGTTCATTTATTCGAACATTTATAGGTCTAGAAGTTTCTCCAATATAAAAAGTGTTACATTCGCAAGGAATCCTATAAATGCAATTTTTTGGGTTTTGTTACGTCGTTTAGTTTAGTTTTTGATAAAATTGATTTCAGTGTATTTCTTGTTTTGAAAGTTGTTTTAATATTAATTCTGTGTCCCACTCTTTTCAATTTTTCTGAAAGACCCTGTATGTATGTAGTGCAACAACTATACCATAAATCTCAAACTGTGATTTACGAAATTTGTCTTTACATATCCTCTTAATTGTTAAATTTTTTTCTTAATTTCTTGTTCATTTGTGTTAATACCATTGAAAACGGGGGGATTTAGTCCTTGAAATGTTTGGACTTTTTGAAATATACAGATTTTCAAGTTTATGTGGTGTTATTCCTGAAGAACTCAAAAATATAATAGAAGAGTTTTACGAACATCCCAAGAAATGTAAAGCGATAATGATTAATAAGACTGAATTTTCTACGGCTCAATTTTTTTTTAATTACCTAATAGAAAATTAAAACCCAATGACACATGTATGACTAATGCCATTGCAGTAAGATTGAAGTTAGATATAATCCTGACTTTTAGGATAGTCGGAATGTTATTTAAAACGCTGTCAGTAATGTTCAGGATTCAATAGTACCCACTGCAAAAGTGATTTTCTTCGAGGTGCGCTGTATGCCACGTTTTTAGAAATTCATGTATTCTGAAATTTGCAGTTACAGTTAATTTATAAAAATTGCATTTAAATAGAATTAAGTACAAATCTGCTAGATAACGGTTTGCTTAATTAAAATGAAAAAATGGGAATTGGGCACAAATTATAGAGATATAACTAATAAGGTTACCCAATACGTCAAGTAGTATCTTTTTGTTGAATTCCTAATCTGTTCCAGATATATTATATGTACAGTAACTCATTCAATTATTATAACGTAACGAAATTTTTAATGTTTAACTGCACTTTATTTTAAAACTAAACCTCGCTCAACATACAATACATTAAAATACGCATAAAATAACCGTCTTTACTTGAACACCAAATAGACGATATTCGAATACAATCATACAAAATTAAACCTACCTGGAAGGAGCGCAAACGTTTCACGAAACCAGCAAAATTTTTGGTTTCATCTTTTTTAGATTCAGCGACTCGTCAACCGTTTTCTGTCGATCAGTGGTATTCCTTGGTCCACACCCGTAATTTATCTAGCGGGTAGTTAGTCTTTTAATGAATGTTCTATCAGCAAAGGATTCATTGTAGATGATCGCCTAGGTCATGGTCGTCGATAGTCTGACTATGACCTAGACTTCTTAGTGCTTGAGCCAGTAGGTGCAGGAACACCCAATATTGCGGCCGTAGACACTGATTTAGTGACGGATGTATGTTAAATACGTTTGATAAGTTGAGCTAGTCTCAACGTTTATATTATTTAGTTTTCAAACTGTTTTTTTTAAGATTTTTATGTCCATTCATTTTTGGAAGAGTCGAATCTTCCAAGACCGAAACCTCAGTTATATGCTGTATAACATCGATTTCTAAAATCGCAATTCTCAACCTTCTTTTATATAAAGACCCATACCTCTGCTTGGCCGATCTCTATTCTCTAACATGTTGTCGTTTTCTTTACCTATTCATCCTTAAATCTCAGTAGGTGTTACCTGGGATCGGTACTTATCATGTATTGAAACAGTTAAAGTTAATAGGAATTTATAATTAGTA
This sequence comes from Octodonta nipae, assembly GCA_034190945.1. Lineage (NCBI taxonomy): Eukaryota > Metazoa > Arthropoda > Insecta > Coleoptera > Chrysomelidae > Octodonta > Octodonta nipae. The sequence goes on from CM067221.1 coordinate 59,713,831, forward strand.
TTAGTATTACAGTTAAATTAAATATGATTTAAATGAGAGAAATGAAAGAAATAATGAGATAAATGAGAGATGTGTCACATTTGCTCAGAAAGAAGTAATTTACGATGTCAACCACCTTATACCTAACCGCCCATCCATTTCTGTCTGTCACTGTGCTAACATCTACTTGGCGTATATATTTCCCAGTTGGATGTCTTCGGCAATTAGATGAATTTGAGATATTAAAAATTAGGGGCTTTAGAATGGATATAATTGTACTAGTATTAATTGTGGCATGGTTTTGCCAATGATTATATCCTGGACGACAAAACTACAACTGTCTTCGCAGAATCTTTGTATGGTTACTATGTGGAGTGTAGCAGCACCTTCTAAAATATCCTGTCTTTAGAGGGAAATGTTCTACTTTGGTGGACATGAACTCACTAAACTGCTCTCACCTTTGGAATGAGGAAATTCGTTGAAGCTTGAAGAAGGGCGTCGCTGCTGTTCTGGGGCCCGATTCTCGAAACCATTCGACCGCTCTACCACTCAAATATGTCGTCAGTCGAATGAAATTTGTCATAAATGAAGTTTATTTGGTATTCTCGAAGGTCGTGTTCACGACAAGAGGTTCTAACGCTCAAAGGTATAAGAAATTTTGACAATTCTACTAATCAAATTTGTAGGTCAGTTTTGTTTTGTATTGTTGTGTTGGGCAACCGAAATTAATTTATTTGCGCTATAAATTTTAAAATTTCTACGTACATACAAGATATCGAAGAAGTCCTGGCTATTCATCATATTTTAATTTTATATGTCAAAAGTCAGTATTGTCTCGTCTACAAATTCGAGAACACCAATTTGGCCCGCAATAGAACAAATTTCGTGTACGACTGCAAGGACGTATACGACCATTTTCGTCGCATAGCATGGTTTCAAGAATCGGGCCCCTGTATCTCACTAGTCATTTTATGCCTGTGATGATAATACTTGATTTTCTCTCTATAGTCATTGGCTGTGCCTGGATAGAATAAATGTATAATAAACTACAAAAACTCCAACTCTACAATCAAGTGTTCAGGGGAGAAAGAATACACGACACCAATTCGTAGCCACTATTCTCAAGAAAAGTTTTGAGAAATTCAAAGATAATAATTCCCATAGAGTAATTACTATATGTATTGTTTGCGAATACAAGAACTGCTATAAAATTTGTCTGTGTCTGTGTGTGTGTGTGTGTGTTGTAACTAATAGAAAACCTAATGTAAGACGAGATGAGAACGATAATGTTGTAAGGCTGAAAATAAATCAATCGCATAATACGCGACCAAGGTGGCACACCGAATAAATTTTGACAAGTATAAAATATCCGAAGTTAGAAATGATCAAAGAAACAACTGAAATTAAGGCCTGTTCCCGTTTTGTTGAATTTGGTTCTACTCGAAGGGTATGTCACGGATATGCGACCAACCAAAAGACAGCTGAAGAAAGGTTCCCATTATATAATAAATCTGAAAAGTGCGTGTATTCAATCAATTCAATATGGTATAAGTCAAAGGATTGTACTTAGCATGTAAACTTCTGGCAGATAAGTATAAGAACACTTACTCATCTTTCATATTTCTCCTGCTCATATAGAGAATTACGATATTTAATAAGTAATTAAAACATCCGATGGCTCTTTCACGTAATATTAATGATTTGAATGCCTACAGCATTAAAATTTCTTTGACATCTAGAGGAATCTAATACACAAGTAAAACATATTTACATCTGAAAAGTGGAGTTTGCACCTCGGAATCCCATTTAAAACTTTTTTAATTTCTCCCTCTCACAGAAAGGCAAATTTCTCAAAAGAAGTCATTCGTTCCACATCTGAGTTTTATATTAAAAACTTGAATAAATTTTGTGCGACTGTCACCCTTAAATAATAAGTTATATTGGACTTTTCTCTATTGCAGCGTCTTGTACAAATTTGCTAAGTGGGAATAGCGGAAAAGAGAAAAATTTGATAAAATGAAAGTTAGAATACTTTCAGAGAAACGAGGACTTTTTGTTTATGTTGATTTTTTTAAGAGTGCTCATTTATAATAAAATTTAGGTTATTTGTAAAACGTACAAATATCTGTTCTGTGTGTGTGTTTGTACGTTTGTGCGTTTATAGTCTACTTTACTTGGTGAACTATTTGGAATTTTATCCGTAACAGTTAGCTATTATTACATTGTTTATCTGAAACTGTTTTTATATAGGTTATTCCCAAATTTGGTAAGCAATTTAATCGAGAAATATTCTAGATATATCATACCTACAGGTTGAGAATATATACAACAAATCTATATTATAATATGGAAAAGCTATATTGAGATTTTAAGCTCATAGTGAAATAAGAAAATATTAATTTGGAGGAGGCAATATTCAAAAGAAATTAGCAAATTTAACTTAAAATTTATCAACTGACCAAAAACAGAAACAGGTAAAGATTGAGTTGGATTATCACCCATATTGGACGACATATAGGATTTGTTGACCGACGCTTGTTAGAATTTGTGTCAAAATGTTCGAAAGAATACCACAAAGAAACGAGTTGTGAGGTGTTTGAAGTATACCGTAGGCAATTGATAAAAGTATTACCGACCAATGATGTAATAACCCTAACAATGGGCAACACATATTAATCGAACTGTTGCAAAACAATAAATCAAAGAAGTAAGACTTTTTTTGAATAGCTTAATAAACTAAGAAATACGGGTCGAAGAGTGCCTACTCAAAAAACAGCATCTGCAGTTATATAATTGCACTCTTTAAGATTTAAATAGAATATATGGATGAAATAGCTGCGGAACGTAGAATTACGGTGGTGTGAACTGCACCTATCTTGTCATTGTGTATTTCATCCCTTTAAACAAACCTGGGCTAAAATGCAGAGATATGTCGCGAGAAACAGTAAACATTTAACAACTCACACTTTTAAAATTCTGGCACCACTCCCTGTGTTTAAAAAACTGTAATATTTATTATGGAATTGAAGTAAAGTGCATTATTTTACGGTGCACTGTTTGGTACAAGATAACAGTGCATGAACCCTGAGTTTAAGTTACCCGAGTTTGTCAAAAATAATAATAGTTTTGTAACAGGAAAGTTCATCTCGTCACCACATAGTGAATGGTTTCTACATTACTCCAAACACAGAGAGCAGAATCAAAAATCGGTACGAAGTAATGCGTGAACTGCAAAGCCGCCCTCGTTATGGCCGACTCCGAGATACCATGTGAAGATAGGTATATTAACTAATCAGCCCGTCTAAGTAAGTCAGTCACTGTTCCGGCTTAAGATTGAAGTTATAGATCACTTATCATAGGCTACTTTGGTAGGAAAAAGTTCGAGTAGCTTTGGCCTGAGGTGGCGATCCAGGAGACCTTTAGGGGTCCCCTCACTCAATACTCATATTAGAACTGCATGTCATCAGTGAACCAGAACTCACCTAAATGGCGTATATTTGACTAAGGATGACTACCCGTTTGGATTAGTGAGTAAGAGTTTGGATAAAACCAGGAAACACAGATTGACTAGAAACACCGTGTGGTGTAGCACCTTAACTTGGTGGTACAGAAATGTTCAAGAGAAGTACTCTATTGATTCATATGCCAGGTGCTATTTTCTTACAGTTGTCCAACCAACCATGCTATTGTTTTAAAAATTATTTGATGAAACGAATTTGGGAGATCGATAAGAAGGAACGTAACAAAATGAAACATAGGATTAAACGGATAATTCACATAAATTATGTATACATTTTTGTTTTACCTTGCTTGCCCTTTTCAAAGACAGCTATTAATTTCCTAAGTGATTATTTGAGGACACTATTTAACCTGTCATTAAAACCAATTGCTCCTCTAGTTCATTAGGGGACCAGCTGGTTTTAATAGACGACAATTCCAGGCTCCTTCGCTCTAGAGCGGTCCAAACGGAGTCGCGAAATCTAGAAATTATGAGATTAGAATAGCCGCTGTTGTCATCATTTTTGATAGCAGCTGCTACAGGAGAATAGAAAAACTTTTTCGCATAGATGATCAATAACGTGATTAATGGAATTAATGGTATGAACATTATTATAAGAAACAGAAGTTTCAATAACCAATTTTATTGAAAAAGAAAGTTTGAGTTTTCTACAACCATTCCCTAAAACTTATTTAGTCGTTGATACTGCATAATTTTTATAGGGCCCATACAACTTCAAACAAATTGTGCAATAACTAATGCAATTGTTTGACAAGTGTCAGAAAATCATTGCGCATCGCTTTGTCGTTTGTTTGAGAATAATGGGCCCTATTACTAGAAAATCCAGGTCACAACTAATATCTTGAAGTTTCCTGGATAAAAGATATTTTCGTTTTTGCACCTATCCATATGACATGACAACATTAAAATAAAAAAGTTGACTACAACGTTACTAGCATACTTAAACAAAAGTGGTCATGCAGTCAAGTATAATTATTATTAGACTCATAGAATGAGTTGAGAAAGCGTAGCTGTTCACATACTGCACTGTACGATAGTTGAGTATCCAAGAAAGGAACATTGAGTGAACATTGGCTTCAAACAGTCTTTCATTTATCAACCGTACTTCTCAAAATGTAAGCTACAACCAATTTCAAGCAAAAGCATTTGAATATTGGTGGTCTTGCATAAGAGCAGTAAGTGTCGACCACCTTCATCTTTTGGTAACAGAAGTTATTTTTCGTTGCGTTTTTTATTGTTAAACATCTCAATATTTCCTTAGTCTCGATTTTTCAGTTATTTTGGTATAACCATGACTGATTGTAACCTATGGCGTTTAGTTAGCACTTTAGTGAGACAAATTACATTATACTTAAATCCACTGTTTAGAAAGATATAACTATAAATAATGCTTTTCAAATAATGTAAAATCGAATTCAAATGCAAAATTCTCTGCTTACTTAAAAAATATGTATTTACGATGATATAATTATAATAAGGAGTGTAACAAAATATGACAACAATTATAAAAATTATTCACAATTAATAAAAATATAATAAAATTCAAACCACTGTTAAATTATGTAGGTACTGAATATTTGTCTATTTAAAAAATATAATGCATCAATAATTTCCTTTTAATTATTTGAATATAAAATGCTATTTTCCGCAAAATATCATATTTAAACCCAACTTCTCTGTTAATGGTATTATTTATTGACAATTTCTAAGAGACTGTGTGGTTAGCAAATTTTGTACGTATAATATTCTAACAGTTAATCGGTTTTCCATGGAGTTGAGTAAGATTTCCCTCTTCACTGTTTTATGTTGAAAAATTTTAAGTTCAAACTGTAAATATCTAATATTTTGTGTGTTCAACAGCCTTTCTTTCATACTGTCCCTTTCCACGGAGTTGTGCGTCCTTATAGGACGCCGCTAGAATTCAGTTTTTCCAGAATGACTTTTAGAGTACTTCATAAAACTAACACATAAGTGTTATTGAAACTCACAAGGGCCCCTTAATATAGTATCTTTAGCCATAATTAGCTAACCAATGCCGGGATAAGGTAATTTTTAACGGACTGTGTGATAAAGGGTTTATTGTCGTTAAAATCAATTGTTAACGTAGAAAAGTTCGACCTGTGCTTGCAACAAGTGTTTAATTTATACAGGGTTTAACATATTGTAGTGCAGATAGTTTGGCAAGTGATAGTACTGGTTAGTATGAACTAAAAACAAAGACATATCTATCTTGTTTAATTAAGGACCTATTTCATTATTAAATTTTTGGAAACTTCTGTACATCTGGCAACCTTACCGAGCGAGATTAAGAATTTGCCGAAAGGGAAGATTAAACTAATAAATATTTAAATGTATTTAAGTTTTAAATTTCTATGATGGTTTTTAGAAATATGTAATTTTTGTCTTGATTGTGTTCATTTATAACACAATATTAGTGGTTATTTTCAACACATTCGTAATAAATTCCTTCAAAAGAAGAGATTCAACGAAAACACAATTCATTGTGATATGTGTATTAACTGAATCATTATACGGAAATTGTTTTCAACTTAGCGTTGTTTTTTTTTTTCATGTCGGAGTAAGTATTTATTAATAATACCTTACTCATGTACATTGAAATTTCCAGAAAAAAAAACAAAAAATCAGAGCATATATACCTAAAACGTATCTTGAATTTACCAACAAAGAATTAAGAAATTTTATAAGTAACAAGAATTTGCAATATCATTAAAAAAACTCAACAATACTCCATAGTTTTTTATTCCACGCTTAAGATCTCCACATTCATATTGCGTAAACATAAATAAAAATTTCACAGTTGTTTTCTGAATCTAGTTGTGGCATCTTTATTTAATGTTTAAGCACTTATTGGGAGAAATAAATTCTTTTTTATGGTCTCCGATTTCTGTATTATTAACTTTGTTGGAATTTTAAATTATTATTTTTTAAATATGCCTTCATCTGATAGAAATGGTAGAATATTTTGTTTATTATACTGTTCAGTTAATAAATTTGTTGCTGTTTTGCATATAAATAGGAAAATACACTTGCTTTACTCTGATTGTCAACTTTGAACAATTTTCTCTCCTAAACCATAAACTTTTTGACATATGTTATATAATACTTTATGTTTTATACTGATAAGTTCTATCATCTACCAGAACATCTGCACTGCATCATGTTTCACCCAGTACATGGGTCATTCTCAGATAAGAGGTAATATGTACAGCAATCATTATAAAATAACTTTTTTATTCAATATGTTGCGATTTAATGCAATAAATCACAGCAAGTCAATGTATTTTATAAATAGCATTATGATTTCAATCTCCAATTAAAGTAGGTACATTTTCCTGTAATTCTATATTTAAGTCTGAAAAAGTCTCTATCCTGGCATGTCCCTTTCACTTTTTTAATTAAACCCGCAGACAGTACTTACCTTCTTTAGCACAGTTGCCAACTAAAGTATATTTAGCAGGAATTTAAACAAGTAGACTTAAGTATTATTAAGGTGAAATACAAAAATATTTGTTTTTTGTTCAATAATTTTCAAACTTGATTTTTGTCCCGCTTTTTTTGCGTATTTCCCCTGGCGAATTTTTGACCCTTAATACTAACAGAAATATTGGAGGGCCATATTTTAAATAGTGCTCAAAGACGTGCATCAACGTGAAGTTCTAATACTAAACATAAGAGCCGTTTGATTGCTGTCATTTGTTAGTTGATGGGATGCAACTGTGGGATGCACTGGTTTCGCAAGGTCATTCATTATGTCTCCACTGGTAATTCGTAAAAATTATAAAATTCAGTTAATTTATTTGCATTTACTATCTAACCTTAATAATACTGTGTTGGTTGAGGTGTCAGATATTATTAACCCAAAACTAACTTAAATCAGTTAAAAATTATGAATTTGTCATAAAAACGTCTCTCCCCGGCTATATTTCTCCTGGCAAGAGGAATACTCACTGACCAGGGGAGATAATGTGGATTTATAAGATATGTGTGCGAACTAATTCAGATATAGCTAACTTCTGCTAACGTTCTCAAAAAACATTCTAAATCAATATGATATTCCTCGAAGTTTCCTTGGACTTACATCGTCTTGAAATGGTTGATCTCACATCCTTTCAATACCTTTATATCTGTTATCGTCATCAGGGAAATGACGATATGATCAATATGATATATTTTGTAATTTTTAAGATTAGTTACTTTAAATTTCCGGAGTAATCTTAAGGCCGAAGAAGAGCCAACTGTTCCAAAAAGTGGTGCAATTTGTTATCTTGGACATGTAGTTTCCGTAGGCGAAGTAACTGTGGATGAACAGAAAATCAAAGCCGTCCAAGAATGACCCACACCTAGAGATATCCACCAGCTAAGAAGTTTCCTAGGGTTATGCACATACTATCGCTATGTAGCAGGATTTGCAAATACCGCCAAGCTACTCAATAGACTCACAGAGGGGAAGGTGTGGTACCTGTATTGAGACGAGGAATGTCAGCACTTAAAATTATCCTGAAAAATATGAACTGCAAAAACAAAAAGAAAGAGAAGAAGTGATAAAAACGAGCGACCAAATGACCCCTAGATAGCAAAAAATACACGAAAGGTATGAAAAAAGATAGCAAGAGGACGTAGGCAACGACTTGCCCTTCGAAATGTTACCAATGTCCTGGTGACGCCGACCTATTTCGGATAAAGATCTTCAAATGCCGAAAGGGAATTTTGATAGAACAGTTATAGCTGTTAAAATTAAATCAGATCGAGATAGAAGATATTTAGTTAATAAAAAAAGATGAAAGAATAAATCTAATCACTAAATTAGCGCGTTACAAAAAAATATTACAAAGATTACAAAAGCTTCAAAAACTTACACCTAACAGCAAAGTAGAGCAAGTGATGAATTATCCAAGTGCTAGAGACATAATAAAGAAAAAACTAATGTTTTTAAAAGATTTATAAGAGGGAAATTGGTTAATAAGTATGGCATTTTACATAAGGAAAAATATATCAAATCTTTGAGAAAATTTGGAAAAGTACAATTGACGGAAACTAAGCGTAAAGTCAAAGGAAGCTATGAAATAACTAAGATGAATGTTGTCCATTTTCTTGAAGATGATGCTAATATGAGATTATGTTCCAGTAAAATAGACTATATAACGAAGAAAAGAGAGCACAACTAAAGAGAGTTCTTCTGAAGCTGGTAGACAATGAAACTCTTTCCTCGAAGTTTCCTTGGAGTTCCATCGTCTTGAAATGAGTGATCTCACAACGTTTCAATAGCTTTGGATCTGCTATCGTCGTCAGATGGTCAAAGAGAGTTACTTATCAGAAGAAACCAAACAACGTTTCCCGGTAGCAATTAAGCGATTATACTGACCATGGTTGGTTTCAGTAATGAACAGTGTAACAGAAATTTTGGTTAAAAATACGTCGAACACATGGAAACAATGTAAGATGAATCCAATTCCAAATGATAAAAGTCCGTGACAACTCCGACCTTCAAATCATCATTTAAAAATTGTAATTAAATTCTCTATAATTATCTGTTTTAAATTGACTTTAATTTAATTATAGTATTATAGTGCAATGTTCCTCAATAGTATTGTTGATGTTAGATAAAAGAGTTTGCCTATTAAGGCGAAAATTTTTGATATCCCCATAATTTCAAAGATTTTTTACATTATGACCGTACCCTATATTTGCATTTTTTTATTGCTGGCAACCTGCTATTTTTAGGACTAATGAATGACCGCCAATATATTTCTGAATTATATTAGGCCATACAACACGGGTATGTGGAGCTTTGTATAAATAAACTAAAATAATAATTAAACTGAGTACTTTTCCAAAGAAATGAATGAATGATAATTTCAGTAGCAAGGGAGTTTTTCCGACTGCAAAAATATAAAAAGCTTCCGCTTTATTAGATTCGTCAGAATATTTCTGATATTCAAGAACAACCGGGGAGCAATTCAACATAGAGGTCGTAAACTTCCCATATTTGCGTTTGTAGTAACCACTACAAAAGAGGCACAAAAATAGTTTTTTTTTAATATTATATATAATCTGAATTTAACTGAAATCATTCACCTGATGACGATAGCAGATACAAAGCTATCGAAAAATTATGAGATCGAAAATTTTAAGACGATGGAAGTCCAAGGAAACATCAAGGAACGAGTTACAATGGCTATCAGCTTCAGCTCAATAGTTTTATTTTAATTATATTCAGTGTAGCCACTTTTACTTAGTAACAAATAACACCTAATGTACTAGTCTTATTTTCATTTTGGAACATTGATAGCGTTATTTACATGATTTCTGCTATACATAATATTAAACAAAGTCGCTTCCCGCCATCTGTCCTTCTTTACTCTTAGATCTAGTAACCCACTCAACGGTTTTTAGTGCAGTATTCGTCTATAGAGTGATTCAAGAACATGGTTTGTAGTTTTGTATTATTTTTTTTTTAAATAAGACAAAATTGTTCAATCAACGCATCGCTGCTATACTTACTCGGCGCCTGTTACAAGAGAGACCATGACGTCTCAGTAGCATTCAGTGTCAACATAAACACGGTATGCGCCCTACCAATACGTTTTATTATTTAATATTACTTGGCAAGTTACACGTTTCTTAAGGTTTGTTGTAAAGAGGCACGATCGTTCATTGTTTGAGATAAAGAACTAGTGGCGAAAATGTAAAAATTGTTTACCGCTTTTTACCAACTAACTTCTGCAACATTCAGAGTTGCTCGTACAAAAATTAACAAGAACGCATTAAAAAGATTAAATAGGTTGGAGGGTGTAAAATATTACTAGCTTAAGTATGTTTTCCAGCTCGAATTCCGTAATAAATTCAATAATGACAACACATTGGATCGATTCAAACCAAATCTGAACTTCAATGAAGTCGAGTTTAACCAGTTTGATGATCTGCTTCAATAATTAAACATTTTACTGGTTTCCCAATAATTATGAATGAAAAATCAAAATAATAAATATTGTAATACCAAAAGAGTTGCGAGAAGAGTGTAACATAAAATATCAGAGTAGTCTTTAGTAGGATGTTTGAAGAAACAAATGTTAAGCAATGGTAAATCTTGTATATCAAGGGCAGTAACCACTTCCTACACATATGTGATTCCTAGTAATACATTAGTAAGATAAAGTGAATTTAATGATCAATATTTATTATGAGGAAATGAAAAATTTTAAAAAAATCCTGCTCTGTTTTTCGGGTAAGTACAAAACAATTTTGGGCCGAAGTAAAAATTTTTGAGGATCATTGATATTTAATTCAATTTGTTAATAAACAGAAATAATTGCAAAATATTTTGACAGAAATCGTAAATGGTCTATGGTTACCTAGTTCTTCCAACTTTCATATTGTCGCTTAATTTATAATACATCTTTTTTTACTTACCCTGTCATTAAATTCTGATACAATGATAACAAATGCTTCTTGTATACTGTTACTTTTGTTAAAGGTGCTATCGTTTCATCTACATTGTACGCCTCTTTCCAATCCATATTACTGCTTTTTGATATAGCTACAATATTCCAACTTCAGATTGGGCACACTCATTATTACTTCTATTATATTCATTACAATAATATCAGCGGAGCTATAGGTTATATTTTTTCACTTCTATTCTATTTACCAAAATAATATCAAGTTATGGTTTTGCAATATAATTAATACTAACAATTTGATTACATTGTAATATTTTCCTCAGCGACTATCATGCGTTTTTCTACTGTTCTCTTACAAATCTACTCTTGGCCCCCCTTTTTTACCATATATACTTCCCAGTTGGCAACTGTGCCGAAAAACTCCTCTGTTCATATGTATGCAGATGACACGCAAATTTATATGTCGTTTTTACCAGAAGCTATAGATGAAGCAAACGAAAAGTTAAATTATGATATAAACACTCTTTTTAGAGCTTCTATGAATCACTGCCTCGAGCTGAATCCAAGAAAATGTCAGGCTCTATTATTTGGACGTAGCCAATGTAGAGGTCAGCTGGAAGGCTCTCTAAATATAATTTTAAACAATGAGAGACTTCAATGCGTCAATAATGCGAGAAATTTGGGACTGCTTCTAGATGTTAATCTGCGGTTTTCAGCTCATATAAATATGTGCATAAGCAGAGCTTTTGCTAATCTAAAACTAATCTATAGCCATAGACGAATTTTAAGTGAAAGTATTAGAAAGTCTTTGTGTGACTCTTTAGGGCTTTCACACTTTAATTTTTGTGATACTTTATATCATCCGTGTCTTCTAAATACTGATATAAGGCGTATTCAATTAATTGAAAATTGTTGTGGGCGTCTAATTGGACGAATACGAAAGTATGAAGGAGATCTGAGTGAGAAGCTAAAAAAAATTGGATGGCAGAGTATGAAAGAAAGGAGAATATTTCATTCTCTCGTATTATTTAATAAAATAATATGTAGTAAAAAAAACCCTAGCTATCTCTATCAAAAAATTCGATTCAGACATGATGCTCATGCAATAGACTTACGGCATAAGTATACAATAACGCCACCTGTCCACCAAACTACCCTCTATGAGCGATCTTTTACTTACCAAGTTTCTCTACTCTACAACAAAGTTCCGGAACGCTTAAAGCATCTCCATCAAAAAAGTTCAGGTGCTCTATTCGTCCACTAATATCATCTATTTTTTGAGCATGTAATATATGTACCGCTTGTATTTTTGCAATTTGATAATTTTTAGATTTTTTCTTTAATGTATATAACCATTAATATTTTACTTCCAAGGAATCTAAACTATATAAGATAATTGAAATGATCCTTAAATGTGATCGTAGTATATGTACAATAATTTGTTACTATTTACTCTATGTTATGTGTTGTTATTATTTAGTCTAGTGATTACTCAAACTTTTATATGAGTTAAGATAGAAAGCTTATGCTTTAACTTCGCCTTTTGTAACCCTTCTATGTTACAATAAAGACATATATTAATAGTGAAAGGCAAAATATCATTATTATTATTATTATTATTATTAAATATGAGTTTTAATTCGATCTATACTTAAAACATGTACTACAATATAATATAAATGTTAAATGTAGAAAATAAAGCACATACTCATTTTGAGTTCAGTGTAAGCGATAATGTCTCCCTATTATTCATGCTTGTGAAATTTTACTCTAGAATTTTTCTTGTAAATTACTAATTTATCACTGTGAAATAAATATTTCAATCAAGATAAATTTCTTGCGTGTGGCATAGAGTATAGCAGTATAAATATGGAAAACGTATGTGATTAATAAAGTTTTTTATAAGTAACAAAAATTGTTTGCTGCAAAAAGACTGTTATTATATAAATCATTAATAAAATAGATCATTATGCTGGGATCTAGGTAAAGTATAGTTACAAGGCGACAAACTACAAAAAAGCAAAATTTAAGGAACTTAAATAAAGCAAAGAAATTTGCAACAGTATATCACATGCAATATTGACTTAATTTAAATTCAAAATTGATATTGGTATAATAATCTGTCAAATATCATGTAAGAATATAAAGACTTATTCATTCAATACGAGCCGTATATATTTTTTTAGATTTTCACTTCTCAACTTATAAATGCAGAAATGCAGTAAATTAATGAGAGCGTAGAAAAATACTTCAGTAAAACTACCGAAGTAAAACGCAGAAATACTAGAAAAAACAAAATACATTAAAAATTCTAATAACGACAAAAAATCGGGATAAGATTAAAAACATTAGAAGCTTCCCTTAGTTTATATGTGATAATAACTGTTCGTAGTTGCTTCTTTTAATGAAGTACCCTTATTTCTGTTTGTAATCTATAACGTGATTTTGAGTAACACCAGGTTTTCATAAGTGGTTAGTTTAAATGCCAAGGTTTCTCATTATAATTTTAACTAAAACCGCATTTGTAACTTACGCTTTTTTTTTTGTAAACTAGGAGATATTAAAATTTAACACTAAGGTCGAAACGATCGAACTAGGGCGACCAAAAAATCTGTGTACGGATTTCAGATAAATGAGGAATTTGCTATAGCATTTTAAAAATTGTTAACCAGGCTGGCACTGGAATAAAAGGGTCGTTAGACTTAAGGACATTTCCCAAATATTCTTATTTTTGTCAGAGTTTTATTATGTTCCTTGTATTTTTTGCAGAGTAATAGGGATGGTGAATTGGTTTGATATAACTGTGAAGAAAATGGTTGAGAGTTGTTTTCAAATTTATAATATATATGTTTACATTATCATATGGAGTTGGATGTGTAAGTACACATGTAATAAGCAGTTGATTACGTAAGCAGTTTGTTGTATATTATAAATATGCTAGGACAATTCTTCAGTATTCTTTATCCTGAAATTTTCGTTACGTTTCCATCTTTAAACATACGTTCCACATCCTAACTGAATCATGAACTCTTACACTGTTTCTTGTTTTGTATTGGTTGATCTATTCTATTGTTATGTTTGTATACTAAACAAATATGTTTCTGGACTTTACAATTTGTTGTTGAATAGTTGTAATCACTCTTAGTTCTATTTTTACTACCAGTAAATATATTATGAATCTTCAGTTTCTCGACAACTTTACGTGCATCATGGCAATTATATATTTGGATGACTGTATATATTTCAGTCTTTTGACGGCAGTGCAAATACTGAGGGGTATCCCTAGAAATGATATAATATCGTCTTATGATAAACTGTCTGTAATGTCGATGACTAGCAATATATGTAATAGCTTTATTTACAACTTGGACATATAAACCACGTCGATTACAATACTGTGGCGAGGAAAAATAACTGAAAAAATCAGGGCAGTTGCAACTTTCATGTAGGACAGGGATACCACCGAGTTTTAAACAACTTCCACGAATAACCTTGAGTTCATGGAAGAAAATCCGGACAAACCATAGAATCTGAAGTGAGTGGCTTTCTATTCAGAAGAAGGAAAAACCAATTTACACAGTGTGAAACCTTATGGAATAGTATACTATATTAATTAATAACTAGATTGGATGATTTATACAAGTTGCTTGTTGTTTTTTTTTTCTTATTTCTGTAAAGTATCTATGGTAAATAGATAAATAAGTAAATTTGAAAAGTTTATTTAACCCTCGAATTTGTATTTTGATTTTTGGCCTAGAAATCACAGGATGAAAAGTTTAACACTTGGATAAATTGGATCCCTATAGTGACTCGTTTTTTCTGAAAGTATCATATAGTGCTATACAGGTTTATCATAGCGCAACTGATGAGGGTTTCGTCAAGAAATGATACATTGTCTTGAGTTGAAAGGCCAAATCACCCGGTATCACTCGTTTCCCTGAAACTTCTAGATGCCGGTATACAGTTTACCTTTAAATGTCTAACCATTTTTTGAGTATGCTGTTCTGTATAAGGTGCATATCGTGACATTTTTCTCAATTAACAAATCCAAATGTTTTTTGCACTGAGTTTTGTTTTATATTATTTTAATGACTGAATCCCGAGAGCTACCCTATTCGAGATCACTTGTGACTATGGAATAAAGTTCTGAATTTTTGTAGTCTGAGCGTAAGCAATCCGGTCAACATTTGTGGGTAATCATAATTCTACAGTTGGTTACATAAACTGCGTTTTCGAAGTTTCAAATGTTCATTGTATTCAATAATTATATCATTGTTGTTCAAATACTAATTCCGATTGATCCAATATTAATATCAGGCTTCCATTAACCGCATCTTTTTTATATTTCGATCTGACAGAATGTCAACTTGAATTACGAATTAACCTGGGTCTATACTTATTACAATGTTAGACTTATTGGAGGACATTATCCTTCTCCTAATAACAGACAGTCAGTTTGCATTCAACATGACTTTTAGTTTTCGCGGTTTGTGTTTAAAGTGTTTTACAATGACCGATTAAGACTGTGATAAAATTTATGTGCTACTAAAAATTATATGCAGTAGCATACATAGAAAAGCATTTTTCTTAAATTCCTAATAAAGAAAACGAAAAGTTATGGAGCTTATTTTATAACTCTATATTTTAAATTTTCTTTTTATTCAGTTACAAGAGTTACAATTTTATCTCTATCTCTAATCTCAGAGTTCATATAAACCTGAAAATCATTTAAAGAGAGGGTAACTATATTACAATATAATTTTTATTGGGAATATAACACAGATTTTTTTTTTTTTAAAGCGGCATAGTTCTTTGTCACGAATTCTTAAAGTTTCCTATTTTTCCGATCCACAGTTTCATGAGCTCCTACTATAGCCAGCTGGGGTAAATTTGTTTTACACCAACAGAGGTTGGAGCGAAGGCCACATATTTCGTTTTGTTCATTTTAAGATATACATTATTTATGTCCAACCACCTTTTCACTCTATTAAGCATTTTCGGCTTTGGAACAAGTTATTTTCCATGTTTGACCTTCACAAATTAATACAATGTCATCACCGTATAGTAAAATCTCACAATCGGGGTAGAATAATAATTGATTCATAAATACCAAAAACAGTTTAAGTCCTACTACAGTATCTTGTGTAATCATCAGTGTATCAGTTTTTATTATTTCGACATCACTCCTTTAATTATTGAATTTTTCTTGATGCGTACCATTAGAAAGACCTACACATTCTAACTTCTCAATAAGTTTTATATGCGACTGTGTCAAAGACTTTTCTCAAGTCAAGAAAGACTGAGACGTTTTTTTTGTTTTATTGTTCAAATTTAATAAGATTTTATTAGTAAGTGTTTGGATTGGTTTTTCTGTACCTATATCTTTTCGGAAGCCAAATTGATTTTGTCAGATTATATTATGTTTATTTAGGAAACTCCACAACCTTTTATTGAAACATATTCGAATATTTTTCCAAAATTGTATATGAGGGAAATTGGTCTATATTGTTCAATTGGATATTTTTATAAAAAATACAATTAAACGTTAAATATTAAATTATTTACTCGAAAAGTTCTCAATTAAATATATATGTTTATTACATGCTTGAGTTTTAAATTTACATCGACTGTTATGTACGAAGTTGTACCAATCAATAAAAGTAACAATACATTTCCTGAATCTATGCAATAACATGAAAACTATGTAACTGTTTTCAGAATTCAAACTTTCAATAAAACGGACAGCCGTAAAATTTGATAATAAAATTCTCGATTTTATGGTCACAACATTGGTTACTCGTTAAGAAAATCTATTTTCTGTAACTGAAATTTGAACAGTTTGATTTATGACGTTTTTTCCCAAAAGTCAGCTACAGATATAAATTTGATAGAGTTTAACTTGTAAACAAATCTAATCATATTCTTTATTTTTTATTTTAATTATTCTGACGTGTAGTTTTGATTTGGTTGTAGAAATAGGTAGAAATAATTTAAATATAATTTTGTTATTATTCACTAAAAATTACTTACTATTTTCATAATTATTTTTTCTGGATATACCAAATATGTGCAATGTGCATACACACAAGGCTAAAAAAGGAATATAATAAAGTTTGTTACAAAAGAAATATAATAATAATAACCCTGTGTGGTGGCCGGGTTAGAATAGCACCATGGTATCAACCACCTCTCGTATTAGAGGACTAAAGGAGCAGCTGCCCCCTGACCTACTATCTAGCCTTCCTTCCTTCCTTCCCCACAATCCGCACGGGATGGTCATTTCATTTGGGAAGTGACAACCCCACGGGCTCGAGTTACCTGGGTCAATTGGTGACACTATCCATGAAAATGGAGCTACGGAGTAGATGCATCCGCTGCCTGGGGATCGCCAGGGTTTGCGTGGAGCCGGCGCTGGACATGACAGCATACGGAACGTCGGTGGCAGGGTGCTGAGAAGGCGGGCCCCTGTCGTCCAAAGAGCTACAGCCTAAGAACCAGAAGAACCACAACAACACTCACCAATACAGTCACAGCAACAACGTGGCCATCGCCAACGGAGTCAAACGACAACTAGAACTCCAACCGCAGAAAGTGTTGCGTAGTATCAACAGCCAGCGCTCACTCAAGCGGGACTGAACCGTCAGTGAATGAAATGGACTAGTGCCATGAATGAATTTATAATGCCCACATTTTACATAGTTACGAATCTTGGCCAGGACAAGACTGGATATCGCAGAACACTTCATCAAGAGTTCTGTCATGTGTACTCAGATTCAGGTTACTGAACAGAGAATCGCAGATCAATATTGTGTCATCTTGAGAAATGGCCTTATTTCTGCTGAGCAACTAGACACAATAAAGAGCGAAGTTAAGCGCCAAATATTTGGTCGAAATACAATAGATCCAGGACCTGAAACACCTTTGGCACAATGACCTTATGAAACTCAAGAACTTCAACAAGAACAGCCAACCAACGCTGACCTGCTTGAGAAGATCCACGCAGAAATGGAAGGAGCTCTTATAGAGTACAGTGGAAACGATCCACTGCCTAGATTCACTCTGCCCAAAAAAGATCTTCAAAGAAATTGGGTATCGTATTGCAGGCAATAAACAAATTTATCTTGCCAAACTATGTTTTAGGTGCTAATACGTTAGAGTCGATACACACAATCATGTACTGTGCTGCAATAGCCATCTGCAGAACAATTGGAGTCGTTATAAGATCAAAGCAAGATCAACACCAATTGAGACCAACGTCCCGAACACCACATTGGCAAAGAAGGCTTCAAGGGAAATTCAATTCTCTTCGGAAAGACATTGGAAGATTGACCGAGTACCAACGAGGGGTCAGGAATAACAGAAGATAAAGATTTGTCAGGATTATCATGGACAATAACCGAATTCACTCTCAGAGACAAAAGCTCTCCATATACACAAGTCGATTGAGAAGGTACAAAACAAGTAACCAACGGAAACTAGACAACATACTATTCCGGCAATCAGAAAAACGGTTTTATAGAAAAGTTAACAAAATCGATAATAATGAAGCCACTAGATACGCCAGTAAAACGGACCGAGAAATTCTGAAAAACACAGCTTTCCACAACAATTTCCTATAACTCCAGAGCCAGCTGGTTTAATGAAGGCTGCATTTCCGAACTGTGATAGGATGCAACACCAACTATTTACAACAGAAAACTAAACCAACATAATGAAGCACCTCCATAACTGGAAAGCACCAGGACCAGAGGGTGTGCAAAATTACTGGATAAAGAAACTGTACGCAACTCACGAAATACTTAACAGCCCTTATAAATGACATAATTAGCCATCCACATAACATGCCTAGTTTCCTTACGCATGGTGCTACATACCTGTTAACAAAGGACAACCTATATACACACAACCTAGCAAAGTACCGACCAACTGTATACAAACTTATAAAATCGTGTATTACCTATCGCATTTTCAATGGTGAGCTGAACAACATAATTACTAAATAACAAAAGGGATGCGCGAAAAATTCGATGGGGTGAAAAGAACAACTGATGCCGTTGTCTGCAAAGAATCCCAGGCCAAACGGCGAAATATCTACATACCATATGTGCACTACAAGAAGGCCGTTGATTCAGTTCCACATGATTGGCTCATTAAGGCACTGAAACTCTATAAAGTGAATAATTGTATTATTAACTCTTTAGAATATGCCATGTCCAGCTGGCAAATCAAAATCTCACTGAGTGAAGCCGGATGTTCGATACAAACTGACCTAATTCCAATCAGAAGAGGTATATTCCGGGGAGACTCTCTTATCCCACAGTGGCTCTGCCTTGCCATGAACCCTCTCTCAAAAAAACTGAACTCGAATAACTTTGAGTTCAGTCTCAAACACAATAACGTACAACCATTTAAGATAAACCCTTTGTTATGGACAACTTAAAGTTGATGGCAGATACGTAACAACAGCTGCATGATATGCTTGAAATAGTAGAAGGGCTCTCTATTGACATCCTTATGCAATTTGGCTAGACAAATGCCGAATTATTAATATACTGAAAGGCAAAATACAGCAGGGGCACTACGAAATGGGAGATGGCCCCTCAATTGAATCTATGGGGGAAGGTCATACATATAAATACCTTAGAACAAAGCAGGCTCAATGTATTGATTACTGCACGATGTAAAGGACCTAACAACAGAGTTCTATAGAAGGGTAAGACGACTGTTGAAACCAAACTAAACAGTACAAATGCGTTTCAGGCTATCAACACCTAGGCGTGTTCAGTGCTCAATTACTCTTTCGCTATAGTTAATTGGTGCAAGACTGACATTGAATAATTACAACGAAAAGTTCCACTTTTACTATCAAAAGCCCAAAATTTACCAACCAAAGAGCTCTGTTGAACGTACAACTTTGCCCCGGTATGAAGGAGGAAGAGGATTGGCAGATATAAGCAAACTAGTAGATCAACACATTTCTATTTTGTATAGTAATTTTCCAGAAACACTCAGAATTTTCTGATCTACACAGACTCATATGCCAGGTTGATGACTCAAAACCACTGCAACTAACAGAAGAGCATGTCCAATTACACCACCAGACCATTGATCAGAAACTGCTGAAATGGAAAGAGAAGTCCCTTCATGGAAGACATATAAATGACATCAACCAAGATTATGTCGACAGTGCAACGTCGAACTACTAGTTGATCTCTGGTTTCCTGAAAGTAAGAACTATCTAACGTACATCTATGAACAACGACATCTGAATCTATCTGATGTTGTCAAGCGTTCGCTGCAACTGAATACAAAGAACGACACGATTCTGTACCAAACATAATACACCAGGAACTAGCACTGAAACTTGAACTACCACAGTCAGTGAGATTACCATACTATAAATACAAACTAGAATCTGTTTTAGAAAATAACAACTGCAAGCTGTACTGGAACCTCAAGATACTGACTAATCGGACTGGTGCTCATAATAGAATATATATAGTTTTGATAGTCTCTCGGAAAATAACTTTAATTGGTATAGCAACTCCTAATAACAATAATATAAATATCAAGCAATCTGAGAACATAACCAAATATAGGGATTTCGCATTTCAAATAAAGACCCAGTGAGACATAAACAACACACGACAGGAGTAGTGCCAAAACATTTATTAAACAATTTAAAATACCTCGGTCCGGACGAACATCTTTACCAACTAATGCAAAAAGCCGTCCAGGTAGGAACAGCGCGGACGGTCAGGAAATTCATGGGAAACTGCCGCCACGGCTCCAACCACGTGCCTGAAACCTGGCAAGGGCTCCTACAGAGCTAAACTCTCTTGATATCTAGGATATCTGGGGTTTGGTGAATCTTCCCCTAAAGGCACTCGATGCGTTCCTTAGAGGGAGTATGTTGCCATACATTGTATGGTCAAGTCGGGTAATAATGTAATATTGTCCAATAAGCCACAGGCTTAAAATCGCCTACGCTTTATAAAATATTAACCAGACATTCCAATTAAAAGTTTTTTAATAATGGCTCATAAAAAATACCCAGAGATCTAATTTAAAGGAGGAAGATATGTCTAATTAATAATAATGACGACTTTCACATTGAATAAAATGAAGCTTAACCTAAAAAACTTAACATTTTTTTATAAATGATGGGCTCACACTGAAAGAAAAATTGTATGCAAAATAATGCCAAGAATCTGCATTTCGGTGTCACAGCAATTTTTTTTGCGTCGAAGATGAACAAGAAAACAAATTGCTTTTTCTAAGACATTGCAACAATCCAGGCACATAGATAAATTAACAACCGGATTCAAATTCTACGAAAATGTTGCTCATTTTAAATATCGAAAAGCAGTTTATTTACGTCGATATTATATACATGTATTGATATTAACAATTGTGCAAATATCCATAGTTATAAAACAAACAATCAAATAAAAAAAAGCCCATCCCTGTGCAAGTATAGCAAATAGGAATAATGCCTGAGTTTAAGGAAAACCCACATAATATAAGGAATCCACTAGCAGCCGAATCTTTTGAAAAAAAAAGGTGATGAAATATTGGATAACAATCTGTTCCAGTTAGAACATGTTATGTTTTCTGAAGTGTGCACTTTTACTGGTCAAAAGATAAGCCCCACTGGTTGCTAGAAGAATATACGCAACATCTTAAAAATATTAATGTTTTGAGCTGAGATTTCATTGCCGTCAATTTGAATGACCATAGTTATTAAGCACTACTACCCAACAATGTCATGAAAAACTTTGGAAAATTTGTATCCAGATCCAGCTAAAACCCAAATTGTGTTCATTACGATATGATTTTACCAAAATGGAGCACGGCCACATTATGAACTTAATGCCTTGTAGTACTTTGACCTAATATTTCCAAAACGAAATTTAGGGAGGCGAGTATCGATAGAATATAATTAATAAATTATATAAAAAACTGAACTCCTTGAGGTAGCTGACTTAATAAAAAGAGCAAGACTTACGAATAGATCGGTCAGGCTTGCGACATTGAATAACGTTCGAAGAAAATTTTAAGATTAAAATATTGCCTAAACGTTCCCGTTGAGCATTTTGAAAATATTTATCATTGTCATTCATCTTTTTTTTGTTTCTTACTATTACGTTTTAGTTTTTCGGGGGTTGTAGCGGATTTCGGCAACTAGAAGATTTATTTTTGCAATAAATTTGGAAACAATAACCTTTTTGAATATTGAAAGCAGAGACCTTTCTTACAATATATCATGAACCCCTACTACCAGTTTTAAAATTTGTGGTTGTAACTGGAACTCGTAGGATTGAAAAAACTTCTGTTAGTGGGACTTGGGGAGTAGGCAGATTAAGATCTCAAATTACTAGTAATACCATTTTCTTTTTTTATTTTGTCTCGTGATAATAGGATACTTTGAACATTTCGTTATTCTAAAAAAAAACAGCTACCGTTAGTTATATTACATATATGGCAGTAAGCGCCTTTTAGTATAGGAATATATTTTTGTGTTCTAAATTATAATTGTATAGAAAAATTATAAGTACATGAGGATCTAAATTTTTCATCTAATTTTATTTGTCTATGTGCGCTGTATATGAGAGAAACCGAAAAAAAAATGTTTTTTTTTCTTTGATTGAGTATGTACATTAATAATATAATTTTATAAATGGTTAAGATACAAGGAGATTTGACTCTCTGTTCTCTCGCCTGAATTGTTTTTCAGTTAAGACTAAGGTTGTAACTAGTTTTAATTAAAAAGCAGTACATTAAAATACTCACTCCCTCTATTCGGTTCCAATTTCCATTTAGAACAGGTCCTGTTTCTGTAGCAAGTTAATCAACAGTTAATTCATTCCCCACGGTTCTCAGAAAAGAAAGATTGTAAGAGACCCTTGTTGGCAATTCCACAAATCCTCGTTACAATTTCAATTAATATTAATTATTCCAGCGGCGTCATTATGTCGCCAACTATACGGTGATTAATAAATGTAAATTACTGATCCCACAACGTTTTATCTTCTTTATTTCAATAGACCAGCTAATATATATATATATATATATATATATATATATATATATATATATATATGTATCCTCCACCTATATACCGTTGGTTATTATCATGATATTGATTTTTTTTATAAAAACTGTGATATCATGTGTTGACGCGAAATGTAATGATTGACATTTGGGAAGATAATGTGGAAGCTGAACCACTATTGCATACAAGGATATAATGGCCGCCACATATAGAATCTTATGCATCGCTGCATGATTTAAAAGTGGATCTTACGATCTCACCATATCTGTAAATAATTTCAAGATTTTTGTAACCTAAGTTCAATTATTTTTATGTTTTCTTGGGAAATAACACCACAATGGAAATAAAAAGCTGCATATTGAAAGAAAGACCAAACGTTTCAAAGTCGATTCTGACTTCGTTCCCAAGAAAACATAAAAATAATCAAGAATATGCCACAAGTAACATTTAAAAGACAACTAAGTTCAATTTTATCAGACGAAGTTTGTAAAAATATAAAAGAACATAATTTTAAACTGTCAAAAGTAATACATCAGAAAGAAATTGGCTAACTGCTAATTTTAGTTGACAGACTACATTACAATCCAGAATTGCAAACTTGCAACTTCCAGGGAATGATAAAAGCTTGAGAAAAAATGGTAAATATTACGTAATATGGATTGCTACACGTTCGTTCTCAATAAATCTATATTATTAAATTAATCACCAAATATATAATATGTACAATAATACAACTGCCTTATATGTATTGGTGCCACCATGCGGTTTACCTTCCACTGAATCTTATTCAAAAACAGTCGAAAGTATTTCTGAAAAGCTCTCTTGCTATACAGTGAGACAACCAAAAGTACTCTGACTGCATGGTAGAAATAATTTATATCTAAAAAAGAACTGACTTCAACTGGCTTAAAATAAAAACCGTGTAGAAACTGTGTGCAATCAATAACTACTTTCTGACATATTTTTATATCTGATTTAAGGTACAATTCTATTGATTATTTTAGCGTATTCTTATCTCTCCCTTTCTCTCTAGTTTGTATTTTTTTATATTACCCACATATTTTTAAACTTATTTATTTGTTTTATTATTTGGCCCATTCTCTATACGTGTAACTCTAATTCACCCTATATTGCAACCACCCTGTATATGTTTCTGAGTATTGGTATCTCAATTATTTGTATATCATTTTCTGAATCACCCTGTACAACTATAACTCAACTCTACACGATGTAGCAACCGCCCTGTATAAGTATTAATCCTCTCCACCCTATTGACTGTTTCTATTTTTCAATTGTTTAAATCACCTATAATTACCTATAATTTGACTTCGCCCAATATGCCAAGTATAAGCAACTACTTATGTTCCATACGATATAACATTTTTTCAACCACCCTGTATAACTGTAATTCCACTCCACCTTCTATTTCAGACATTCTGTATATGCAACTGTTTCTAACATTTTTTGAACCCTCCGCCCAATGACTCGAATATCCTTACTGCATATGCGTATTTAACCTTTTTGTATTACTATAGTTTTACTTCACTCTTATTTCAACAACGTTGCATACGCAACTACTTATGTGAAAATTATATGGTACCTTTCTGTAATATTCCTTAATACAATGCCCTTTAAATCATCAAATTTGCCTAAGCCGTTTCTGAATGATCACTGAGCATACAAAAAAAAACGGGCCGATGAATTTTAAGTGGGTTAATAAAAAGTTTATATTTCTCCATCCATCATCAATTTTTTAATTTTAATATTAATCAAATAAGTCAAAAATTATTCAATTTTTATTTTTTCTATCAATAAACACTCTTTTATTATTATGAGATTAGATATTATTTAATGCTTTTTTACCCCCTCTTTGGGGGTTGAGACAAAAATATTCATAGATTTCTTACAAATACTTCGAGGCGAAATAACATCAAAAATTAAGTACTTTCTCCAAAATTTAGAATGAAACGTCTAAAGTTCATAATTCTTGAATCTTATTGTTTAAGGGATATCGCCTTTGCGCTTCAGTTTTGACTTGTTCAGTAGCAGAGAATTATTGTATTGCTCAATTTGAAAAGTATATCTGGCAGAGTTTCAAGTACAATTTAGTTGCTTAAAATATTAATGATATTAATTAAGGAAATAATCAAATGAAATTCGAGTCTCGTAAACTGTTTACATACTAGGAACATTGACAGAAATTAAATAATATATGTTATGACACGTAAAGATCTGTGGTTTGTTTTATCCTACTGCAATCCCTACAAGAGTTCAAAGTCAGAGTAGCTTTTATCTTATAGAAAGGTTAAAATCGAAGGATTCAAAGCTTTGGTAAAGTACATAAAAGCTTGATGGTCGCTTTATGCTTTTTCAAACATATTATCCTCTGAAGGATGGATTTTCGACAATTCTTTTTATATGTTTCCTGGATATATTGTGCATCTCGCATTTCGATATCCTATATTTTGCCGTAAATTAAATTTCAATTCTATATTAAAAGGAGTTTCATATGACTTAAAATATATTATGCAAACCTTAACATGAAGTGGTGATTAATATGGTTTTCTTCAAATTTAGAAACTAATACATAGAGATCGCTTATTTTGTTTACTTGTTTAATCGATCATTATGTCAGCTATAATCAATGATACTGATTGTATCGTAAAAATTTCTCTACTATCTATGTTTGACCATATATTACTACGTTCTACAGTACTATTTTCTCAGCCTATATTCCAGGCAATTAAAAAAAAACTGCACAATATAGCAACAAACCAATGAAAATATCAACCTAATTGGCCCGCTATTTTATAAAATAGAAGTTCACATCAACTCAATATAAGAAACATAAATTCACAAAGATTCAGTTGAGAACAACGTAGAAAATTGAAACAATTACCCCATTCACTTGGAAAACAAAATAACCCATATTAGAGTATAGTAATGCAGCACTATTGACAGAGGTGCGCAATCATGAGTTGGAACAATTGGACATTACTATTGTTCATGTTTTAATAAGGTTAAAAGTTAAAAATAAAAAGTGTTCGAGGCGTCGATTTGCTTTTTGTAATGTCTTTGTTTTCTTTCTTTTTTAATGGACTATAAACACTTGCAGATAGGACACGTAAATGAGAAAAGATGATTTAAAAATTATTATTTACTTAACAATAACTTTAATTTATATAGACGATTCTATGTAAAAATTTAATTTATGTGTTAAACCATCGGATTAAAATATATATGCTCTCTCATTGGGGAATATTTTAGTTTATTAAATAGATATGAAAAATAATTTCAGTAATAAATATTTATTCTCTCTGATCAAAATATTTTGCCAATTTTTAATAGTTGTTACCGAAAGCAACATTTGAGCCATAGTGTCTTTTCTAGTTTTTTGTACAGATAAACTTAAATGTATGCCTCATTGTTATCTATATATAAATAGGCAAAGAAAAAACGGTTAGGTACCATTTTCTCCTCTGTCTGTCAACCGATTTTCGTTATTTTTGTTTTGTTTAGTAGCTACAGACGATCTTCAGTACAAAATGGTAAAATTAGTTATAATATTAGTTCAATAATTAAATAATAAAATAATAAAAAAATCATTATTTACATCCATACTGTCAATGCCAAACAGTGCCGCCAGACTGCTTAGAAAGAAAATCATAAGATAGGTTCACTCCAATGTGAAAGACAAACTGAATTAAATGTAAAACAAAAAGTTATCCTACATAGTCATGCTATTGAAATAGGACCAACGAAAATTATAATACATAATAATCGCCCGCAAGTTTGCAGTTTGCAACATTCATTGCATTGTAAATATGGTTGGTCAACTAAACTCAGAATTATTTTGCACCTCATCAATTTATTTCTGATAATATTTATACTTTTAATTTAGAGTCCTTTAATTTTTGTCAGATAACTTTCATATGATTTAACTAAGATTACAATAAATTGTGATATTATGCACAAATTCACGATAAATAGGTAGATAAGACAAAACTGAATGCTTGGCTATCTGCCGGAAATTTGATTTAAATTTTGACATTTCATTACTTTTGTAGCGATTAGGTAAAAGTTTTCAATTCAGTCAGAAAAGATTTCAAAGTATTTTCAAGGTTTCAATTTCAATTCCCAGAAAAAAATAGGTATATTTAACTACTATTAATTAACAGTATGTGATTAGCATTTCTTTATATTTTCCACATATATTGAAAATCATACTGAAAATTAATGTTTTCTGACAATCCTATAGTTAATTAAGTTTACATTACATGGTCCCATTCTTGCAAAGTTTTATCTGTTAAAAACATGTTAAAGATTTGTTTGAATATAAAAAATGTACCTACCCATTTATTACGTTAAGTTAGGTACATTTATTCTAGAGTAAAATATATTTTTAATTACAACCTAAATGTTCAAAAAATATAAAATTCAAAACGCTCTACACGACAACAGAAACCACTGCGTAATTATATATGCTAGGTCGGTTTTCAAATGAATAAACAAGGCAGTGACTGGGTAAAGCTCTTTCAGACCGTTTGATGAACATCTTTTACTATCTTTGGACTACTTTGAAGTTGCCTATAGTTCAATAGGATAATATTTAGTGTTGTAAATTATAGATCAGTATTGATTTTTCGGACAAGTAGTACTAACTTTCGTAGAAAATAATATTTGTAATTTTTTGTTGTGAGTATAATTCTATCATTAATATAACATAATTATCACAATGGTTCCGAAGGTGTTATTCAACAAATCGTCATCAGCAGATAATGAAAATTACATTAAATATTGGAGATTTCATTGGGTTGTTTGCCATCTCTATTTTTAAAATCGTTTGTGTGTAAATGACGGAAACTTTTAGGTTACAAAGAAAACTCCGCCGATAAATAGATCGAACATGTTATGCCTGCAGTACACGTTGGCCGACTTAGGCCAACGCGAGCGTAGTCAAATAAATACAAGGCAAGTGGTACTGCCTCGACGTTTGGCAAGTTTGTCGACATTTACGTGTACCTACGACGGACGTCAACAATAATACGTGGACAAACATGTGAACACTACATGAAAAAACGACAACGGTCCGAAGTGCGGCAGGTGGTCGCGAGTGAGCGCAAGTTGTAACAAGCTACGCCAAATGAGTTCTATACACGTTGGATGTTGACTTACATCGGCCAACTAGGCGAGCGATATCAAGACAATGCAAATATACTGTCTACACCTTGGTAGTGGCGTTTACTCGGCGACGCTCAGCCAACGAGAATTGCAGGCTTTACCATAGACATATTTATGTAAAAATATTCCTACAATTATATATATAAATAAAAAAATATATTTCCTGAATTATTTTTATAATCGTAATCCAAATAAAATAATAGGAATAGCAAAGGTCTGGCACACTTTTCTAAATTCGCCTCAATTCTGTCTTATACAGACAAAATAACGTCAATAATTGTTTTCTGAAGGATACTTGTGGCATCTTTTTCAATGTCTAAGTGTTTATTGGGAAATAACACCACACTTTAAAGGAAATTGCTGTATATTCCAAACGTTTCGGGGTCTAGATCAGACCCCGTTGTCAATGGCTAAGAAACTACGGATTAAAAAGGTACAATTCCAAGATGTAAATTTACCTTTTTAATCCCTAGTTTCTTAGCCATTGACAACGGGGTCTGATCTAGACCCCGAAACGTTTGGAATATACAGCAATTTCCTTTAAAGTGTGGTGTTATTTCCCAATAAACACTTAGACAACGTCAATAATGTTCAACTCATCATTCTAATGAATTAGTGTTCAATTTCGACCACTGGGCGACCGCTAGTTGTGATAATTTTTCGAACCTTTCCTAGGGCTCAAAAACAATCAGTTATAGCGAATGTATATTTGAGTCCAAAGCAGTTATTGTAAGTTTTCTAACTTGCTTGGTCATATATGTATAGATTATTAACTAGTTTCAATGTTCAGTCATTGTTTTTTTCACATAATTTAGTACTTATTAATTATACCATCGTTGCATTTTAATCAACTAGTTATATATCTGGGCCATGTTATTTATTTGTTCAAGTTTATGTTACATGTATAAACTGTCTAGTATTTTAGTTTACAGGCAATTTCTTTCCATTTTTAACCAGGTGCATGGTTGCTTCATTCAATAAAATAAAATTATAAGTAATAATCTAAGTATTTGTATCTTGTAAAATGCCAATAGTAAACTCATATTTATCTTCACAATTGTACTTATTTCACTTTATTTCACTCATGCACTTGTGTAATTAGTAAGATATAATTTCGGCTCACTCATATATTTAGGAACTACTTAAGATCAGATCATTCAGAAAAAACATTATTTAATATTGTAATCTTATTATTACTTGAACTATGGTTTACCGATTATCCTATAATATATAAAATATTTACCTGACTTTTAAATCAGCACAAAGGAACACCGACACACCACACAATATATTACATGAAAAATTATCTTTTTATGACGACGAATATAGCCGGTCCAAAGCCAGTTGAGAAAAAGAAAAGGGCTGGTAAGGTCGTAGTGGGATGTTGATGTCGATAAACATACTTTAAAAATACTACACAATGCCATCCGACTGATCAACCATCTGTCAACTCTACCAAAAATCTCATTCCAAAAGTGAACAGGATGAGAGCGAGACTCCGGCGCCTCCTAACTGGACCTTTCAGTCCCTACAGAAATCTTCCTGGCCCTCCTAGACTGGGGGTTGGAGCTATGAGTTTGCTCCTCATTCTCCGAAAAAACAAGATAAATTGCAAAAATTCGAACAAGCCTCGGACATCGACTGAAACAAATTCACGACGAACATGGCAGCGGAATAGGTACTTGAATTTAAGATGTTGGAACGTACACGGAATTAGAATATGGAAGTCTGAAAAGAATTATCAACAAATAACATTGATATTGCAGTCCTTAGTAAGACAAAGAAGAAAGGAAAAGGAAAGGAAATAAAAGGAGATTATGTACATTTTTAGAGCGGAGTTTTGGAAGAAAAACGCGCAAAAGCTGGAGTCTTCATAGCTATCATTTAAAAGATATTAAAAACTGGTCTGCCGTAAACGAAAGGATAATCACAATAGAATTAAAAATACGAGGACAAGAGCTGGTAACAGTGGGTACATACGCTCCAACTGATGACGCAACTATAGACATAAGGGAGAATTTTTTTGAAGACGTAGGTGAAGTAATAAACACTTGGGAGTCGGAGGGATTTTAGTGAACGATAATACGATAACATGGAGAAGATACCCAAAATGACAACGGCACACGTCTTATAGAGTTATGTCGGCAATATTCCTTAAAAATACTAAATGGGTGATTTCAACACAAAGCAATCCACAAATTCACATGGGAACAGAGCACAAAGGGTTTGAAATCTATTACTGATTACTGTTTAACCAGACAGATATCACAAACAACAATAATTGATGTCAATACAAACATTTTAAACAAAAAGAGGAAAAAACAAGAGCTGATTCAAAAGCAAGGCTGCCTCTATACAACCTAGACAGTTTTTATGGCGATTCCACAGTTTTCTTAAACAAAATAACACTAGCCGAAAAGATGAAAAATGAACCTACAGGATCACCAGAAGAAATGTATTAAAATGTACCTACATGAAGCGGCAGAAGTTACTGTAGGAAGAAAATCATCACCAGGGAAAAGAAATAACTACTGATGGAATGAGGAGTTAGAAAATATTATGAAAGAACTGTATAATAGATGGTTAGGTACTAAAGACGCAGACGATAGACAAATGTACAGAAGATACTGTTATCTGGTCGAAAAATAAGTCGGAAAAACCAAAAACAAATACTGGGAAAGGAAATGTCATGAAATCAACAGCCAATTAGGGAGCTCAAATCTAGAGCAGCTTGAAAGAATATAAGAACATTGAAAAATGAAAAAGTAATAATAGATTATTGGACAAGAAACATGGAAAAATATTATAAAACTTTTTTTTTAATTTGAAAATGTTAACTACGACTTTCAGATATGTCAGACAAAATGTGATCCATTTACAACAGAAGAAATAAAAAAGATATTAACGAGAATGAAAAATGACAAATCACCAGGCCCAGGACGTATACCTATGGAATTATTTAAAATTTCCCCTGATGTAGTATTGGAAAATCTAACGGTAATACTTAACAAATGCTTGTATGGAGAAGAGATACCATCCGAATGGAAAACTGCTTATATCAGTTCTGTATCCAAAAAGGGAATGAGCATGACTGTACAAATTACAGATCAATGTAGCTTTGTGAGCAATCGCGACATGGAATTTCGTAAACTCCTCGATATTCGTTAGGAACTTTATCTTTAGGGTTCCCGGTTAGTTGGCTATAGTTTGACTGGTGTTGAAGACTATCTTTATTTGATGTCGGAATTTCAGGAAATGATATCCTATCTCTGTTCACCAAAGTCACCCATTTCAGAAATGTTAAATATCCTAAACACAAAACACAACATCTCTTCTGACATCATCAAACTTGTAAAGCACTGTTCTTCTAACACATATTTTTCATTTCAAGACACTCTGTTCAAACAAGT
The DNA here is from genome assembly GCA_034190945.1 of Octodonta nipae. NCBI lineage: Eukaryota > Metazoa > Arthropoda > Insecta > Coleoptera > Chrysomelidae > Octodonta > Octodonta nipae. Next base: position 59,745,397 of record CM067221.1, read on the forward strand.
ACGTGGGGCCCCGATGGGTTCACCTCTTTCTCCAGTGCTTGCTAATATTTTCATGGAACAAATCAAAACCAGGGCCCTAAACTCGTATAATTTAAAACCTGCTGGCTTAGATTTGTTGATGATACTTTTGTCATTTGGCCTCATGGCAGAGAATCGTTTGACTTTTTTCTACAACACCTAACAACAGTCTAACATTCAATTTACAATGAAAATCGAGTCCGATTCTTCACTTCCGTTTCTTGATGTCCTCATAAAAAAAACCACCAATGGCAGATTCTCACATACCTTCTACAGGAAACCAACCCATACCAATCGATACTTAAATGCCCAATCACACCATCACCCTGCCCAATTGAGTTCTGTAATGAAATCTTTGGTTCTTAGATCTATTCGTTTAACAGATATATACAATGGACAAAATGAACTTCAACAAATCCTTCGACAAAACGGTTATCATCCATTGTGCGCAGAATTAGTCAATCGCAACAACCTCCGAATACAGCAACCTCATCAGAAACAGACCAACAACATATTCGAGGTGTCACTGACAAAATAGCACGGTTTTTAGACCGACATCAAAGTCTTCAACACCAGTCAAACTAGAGCCAACTTAACTGGGAACCCTAAATATAAAGTACCTAACGAGGATCGAGGAGTTTACGAAATTCTATGTCGCGATTGCCCACAAAGCTACATCGGTCGTACTAACAGGCGCATCTACCATCGAGTATATGAACATTCTTTGTCAGTTCGCAAAAAAGATCCGACTTCAGCTCTCGCGCATTATCATATCCAAACAGAACACTCTATCAACTTCGAGGACAGTAGGACTATCATCTCGAGTTCTATCTAGACTCTGAAACCCTTTTTCACTTTTATCTCTTGAGAATGGCTCCAAAGCAGGAGTCGAAACGTCGAGCATTTAATAAATTCAGACGCGGTTCCACCAGGAATTTGTATATACCATATATATATATATATATGGTATATACAAGTTGTGCCGTATGCATTTAAAATACGTGATCCCTTTTAAATGAATCATTATATTAACTAACTAAAAAAACTCGTCCTTTAGGCACTTATGAAAAACCTATTATTTTCATTACTCCTGAAATAATTTCTACAAATTTAATTAAGCACGAACCACCACTTCCGTTGAAGATCTATTATGTTTACTACACTCAGTAATTATCCACCAGAACATATAACAAACATTCATAACATTTATCTTTCCAAACGTATCATGTAGAAATCTTTAAGTGCGGCCTCCTCTAAAATTGGACACACATCAAGCAGTTGACCATCACGCTTCGTTAATTAATTTCCATATACTTGGTTTGGCACGAATCTTGATAACCGTGAGCACGAAAATCTTTAATTTGAAAACCAGCACGCGACCTAGTTTGTGTGCATGGGGTTTGTAAAATTAATGGAAGAGCTTGACACTCTGCAACAGGAGAAAATAGATTTTATCGCTAAATAGATTCAATAGGAGTTTTTTCGAAAAAAAAAATAGCTGTTACCAGTTATATTATATATTTAACGTATATATTCATAAACTAAAAAAGGAGTTGCGTCAAATTCGACAACAAATTGTATAAGGTATTTATTTGATGCCTTCTAGTTTATTTTTTAGGAGCAAACAACATTTTAAAATGCCGAGCTTACAATCGAAAACAAAAATAAAATAGTTCTGAGAATTGGCCAGTGGGTAAATAAATGACATGATTAGAGAGAAAGAAGATCCATAATTAACAATATTAGTTAAATTAACTCTATTGAAAAATAGTGTTTCTTCCATGTGACATTTCATTACGATTTTAGGTTCTGGACCTTTTCCTTCTCTTATAATAAATTTGCTCTTAAGTATAGCAAACGCTGCCTGTTTTAAAATATTTCATAAAGCCGCATATTATCTCCATATAAGTGGGTTTATATATATATATATATATATATATATATATATATATATATATATATATATGTATACATATATGTCTAGTCGTAGGCTTTCACGAATGGAAGAATATGAAGAGATATTTATCCGGGAATACATCCGTTCGTTATATTGATTCTTGTTTGAATCCTGCAGACGTTTCGCCAAGGTCTCACTTGGCATTCTCAATGCACTGTTACCGTAAAAACGCAAATTTTATAATAGTATAGATACATTATAAGAATAAACTAGTTTGTTTTCATTTATCGAGGTGAAGCACGATTGTCAAGCCGCATATTTGGCAAAGATCTTATATATAAATGTGCATAGACTGGTGTTTGTTTTTTGTTCCAAAACGAAATAAATACTGCAGCGATTTATACGCGGTTATTTGATCAGTGCAGTCGGGGCAAAAATTTATCATTGCCAATATTGGAACATTACTATCTGGAAGAGTATGCTGATATAGAACAGTGATATATATCATTTGACTCATTCGGGTCACCTTCTCAAGCCTATCCAAAGACGAGAGAGACTATTTAGATGAGTTCTGAGTGGTTTCAACACATATAGCACACAAAGAAATACAGCTGCCGAATAATTAAGGTGTTTTGACATTATGCAATATAAAATTTCGAAGATTAAATATATTCTTACTTTATATTAGAATATAACAGTATCTGATAATATTATAGATCGCCACAATCGTTAACCATGTGCAGATGTAAACAACAACTATGAAACTTTCTTATGTGTATGGGAGTTTTTTTTGTGCAGAACAAACTGAAAGAGGGGGTAAAAATTGGTATATATTCTCTACTTCCTAAATAAATTAAAACGAGTTGAGGGTACGTGGAAAATTGGTTTTTGAAACATTCACTATTTCTCTTTTAAGAAAAAGTAATGCAAGCATTAGAATGTATCGATCGATTCTCTCTTTTAAATAAACAAATACCTGAGTAGATATTTTCAAAAACTGATTTATTGGATGATTACTATTGCGTTAACAGAAATTCTATATCTTGAAAACAGGTATATATAATCTTTTCTAAAAATGTTTGGAAATGTTTTTTCATTATTTTATGAAAACTCTGGAATTCGATGGAGGGACGTAAAGTATTTGTCTTGAAAAGCACAAAGTTTTAAAATACACTCACTGATAAAGAAATCGCAACTCCCAGAAGGAGCTGTTTAAATTTAATATTGCAATAGTAAGGAGTAAATGATTAAAATTTGAAAAAAATACAGAGGAGTTTTTATTAAGTTTATTAATAATATGTTTGTCCACCACGGTTATCTATACACTCCACAACACGCCTTGGCATTGATTCAATAAGGTGGTCGGTCTATTTCTTCTCGATAATACTATCCCAAGCTCCCTGTATTTCACGTCTTTTACCCATCATATTCCAAACATAGGCGAAAGATGGGGAAATGTGGGCGCACATGGCACCAGATTCACATGGATCTCTTCAAACAAGCAACATGGGGCCATGCACTATCTTGTTGACATATGGGATCCATGAGCCGATGAGGCAAAAGGAGTACATACCGCTCCACTACTTCCTGAAATTAACTTTGCGCTGTCATGTTGACTCCAACAAAGACTAAAGATGATATAACTGCATGTAGTCATGTATAACACTGGCACTTTCGTGCCGACAACTTCATGTGTGTTATTGGTACTGAAACTGCGTTCATGAATGTGATGACACCGACACAATCGTCATCGTTGTATGAAGCGGTATCAAGTTTTGTCGGTTGGGCTGGTGTGTTATGATTGTATTCATCAATACATTCATTCGGTTTTCAAAAATAAAACTTTACTTGTGGCCAGTACTATAACAAGTTCAGTTGTTCAATATTATATGTTGTTCCTGAAACTAACTTAAACGATTACCGACAATCTAGTCTTGATTTTCATTTGTTCGTACAATACCCAATAATATAATAGTAATAATTATATACATTTCGTTTAGCAATCGACCAAAAATAAATCTGAATGGCTAATACAAATTTTAAAATTGCATTGGCACATGAACTCACAATCGTTAAGTATTTCCAAACGAAAAGTGCTTGCCTGCAGCACAGAGTGGCACGGACTAAGACACAACGCTGACCGCTGGCAGCGAACCCGGTGTATTTCAAACAATTTGGCTATTGTGTCATGAGGCAATTGTACTGACACACTGTGTTGATATGGAAAGCAGTGTCGGTGTTACTGTATCAACAAAGAAAATTCACAGTGCTACCCATGTGCAATACCATAAGGCCTATTGTTCGGTGTACATGTCACTGAACATCACATTCTTCATTCTTCGGCCATAATGTCCATCCAAGCAGAATCAAGATTCATCAGAGAAAACGACCTGATGCCATTCCACATTCCAATGTTGTCGTTCTCTGCAGCATAAGTCTTGGATGTCGATCATGAACTACATTAATTGGTATATTCCCAATAAATTGTATTTATCGTATTCTGCGATAACGACTAAAGTAAATTATTTCCTGATGTTAAGTTTATATTTTCAAATAATTAGTGACATTGGGCAACTGAAATTGAATGAATGCTGAAAACTTCAATTACAGTTAACTTTAAAAAATTCAAGGTGTAAACCATCACATTCAACCAAATTATCAGAATCAAATGTGAAAATTAATAGTGGTAGATAAATATCAATGTTACTAGCCTAGCATCTTCATAAATGGAATGAGTCTTGTAGGCAATAGAGAAACTGTACTGATGTATTGCCAGTAAATAAAAACAAATTAAAAATATTTATTACTGAGATGGATGTATAGTTTTGTTTATTCCGTAATATCTGTTATTTTAAGAGACTATCTCATTACAAAATTTTTTTATCAATTTGGATAAATCAAGGGTGTACATTTCCAATGAAAGTCAAGCATCCATCAAATAAAAGTAGGTATTGTTAGTGGATGTGTTTTGGGAAATACCAGTTTCTGGTAGTCCGGCCGAGCAAAATTCAAGACATGAATGCTATAAAAGTTTAGCTCAAAACAAAATGTGTGTGTGAGAGAGAAATCGTTTTTACGAACCCAACCTAGTTAGTAAACGGCCACTCAGATACCCACCTCTTTCTAGAGGCAATCTCCCTCCAAGACGGAACTGATGTCAATAACATCATAGCTCCCCTAACAACATGCGTTAGATAAATTCTATTCAATTCCCATTATTTTGTGGATCAGTATTTCAGGTGATGAAGTACTGAATATTGTAACAGCACAGACTGAATTAATGGTCCTGGTCCGTGAAGCTAACTTCAGCTTTGGTCATTCTCCAGCCTGGATAAGTCGCTGCTGAGTCGAGTTCATCACAATTCGTAGAAGTTCCCACTTCCAGAAACACTTCGCTCGTCGCTACGACGCCGACTATAAAAATTGTATAATAGCCTTGTTCATATTTACCACATGCAACCCCTTTATTGGTCTGAGACATATATAAGCTAGGTCTGTTTTCGCTATCCCTATTTGTAAATTCTTGACCAAGTATTTCACTGTCCCTTCTAAAGCGAAGCGTTGTAGATGGTATGGCTGAAATCTCACAAGATAATTTGGGTTCCTGCATAAGTCGCAGTGTTGTGGCTTGAATTAAAAATGACATTCTATTATATAATGAGGTACATGTCCACTACAAAACCAATCACGATATCTACAATTCTAGTTCTTCCTCACCATGTCCTAGCGATTTTTCGCCGATGATGATTCATAGCTTGATGCCGTGGACAATTGACTGGATCGTGGATAGCCTCACAACCCTGGACTTGACAACAGACTGAGCAGCACCAGTGTCGAACAAGGTATGGCTATTTTTACCATCGATGGCACCGTGAATGACTAAACTGACATTGTCTTCGGTAATTTCTGATCAGTTTACTGTACTGAGAGCTGATAGATGATAAACATGAAATTAGCTGCCTGTAGATGGCGTTGTGACAGTCCAACTCTACAGTCTTTCTGAGAATATCCTAAGTGTTATTGGATTGGCCTTTCCTGATTGGTGGTTGTTGCAGCTGTCAAAGTCCCTCTTGATGTCGCCTGTACGGCCGCTTCGGAAACATTCTAAGCGGATGGATTTGATGACGTTAAACTTAGTCGACTTCTCTACTAGTTTTCTATCTTAGACAAAAACACATGGAGCATGCATTTCATCGGCTTGTTTACCTCTCGGTCTTCACATCCTAACAGTGTCTGAAGCTGATATACCTCGAGGAAAATAGGTGAGAGGTACAGGTTGGACGCTCATCACTCAGGCTATGTTTTAAGTACAACTTCCCCAGTAAGCTCTACTAAGAGACCATCACCGAGAAGACAACCGCTTAAACATGGCGAAGACAGCCTCGTGCTAAGGAAGAAGGTTGTCTATCAACTTCTACTGAGCCAAAAACATAACGAAGATCGATAGGGCAAAGTGGTAGAGTCACAAACCACAAAAAAAAACGAAAGTGCAATTACCAGGAACCTGTAAACAAGCCTAAGGGACTAAGGTTTTTATAATGCCAGCATACAGGTCCACAAAATATACTGGATCTTTTCCGTGGGCCAACTGTGTCAAGATATTTGTTGGAACCATCAATTGAATCTGTCACATTCACATTTGATGTTTTAAATACCATCCAATTTCAGAAGTATATTTTAGGCAAACATTAGTTTATACAATGAAGCAGGTTTCCCGACGTCTGCTAATTAATTATGAATTTCCAATCACAACTGCCATTTCTGAACAATTTTTATCTTAAAACCATTACCACAAATATACTCTAACATGTATCAGTATCAAATAATTTATAATAAATATATAAAGCTAATTGATTTCATTAAAATTACGAGGCATAACTAAAATAAGTTTTAATTGGAATATTTTCTGTCGTTCTTACGCCGTCTGTCATGTTTTTAACTGAATTGTGTTTGCAAAAAACACAGTTATGTTTATTGCAGAGATTGTCAACTTAACGTACGAAAGGCATAGCACGGATTTATGGGTGTGCTGAATATCAAACAGGTAAACGAGCTGTAAAAGGTAACTCTGATGAGTTTTCTTGTTGCTTTTTTAATCACGATAGCAATAATCAATTTTGATTGGTAGACGTATCACAGAATATAAATGAATATCGAGCGGATACGAATAAAAGAACATGCATTTAACTATTAGGTACTGCACATAATAGCAAATATTTTTAATAACAGGGCAATTTCAGTCAGCTGTTCAAGGATATATAATGTTGATTGGAATATGAAATTTTGAACAATAATCGATGCACGAAATCGATGACTACACCTAATCTAAGTAGTAAGTGTAAGAACACTATCTATTTTTGGAAAATTGAAGTTCAAATAGCTTGACTAACGAAATTTATTATAAGGCAGGCACATAATGTAATCAGTACCTAGCAGCGATCAAGAAAATTATTGAAAACAATTTAAAAATATATAAAAAACAAGATTGCGAGTAAAGGATCATCTAAATCGTAAGAAACAAGCATTATAATCAAAGAGCTTAATACGTAGAGTGAATTAGGTATGGGCGTTACTGTAAGTGGCAGTGTAATAACAATAGAAAGAGAAAGAAAATATCAGGGAGCGCTTGCTATGTCTCTACCCTACCAATAGTAGGCGTCACCACTGACACTGACCAATCAGGTACGACACGCTTATTCTCTCTCTCTTTCTATTGATATTACATGAATTTCGCTACTTCACGTGCTCTACAGTATTAACCTCTTTGATTATAATATATCGAATGCATATGCATCACGAAATATTACTTTCTATGGATATCTTCTTAATAATACATACTAATATAATACTGCGATAAATATATAACGTGAATTTTATAAAAATTCCAAACATTATACATTGTCAAATATTTAAAATTTACATCTTGGAATTGTACCTTTTTAATCCGTATTTTCTTAGCCATTGACAACGGGGTCTGATCTAGACCCCGAAACGTTTGGAATATACAGGCAATTTCCTTTAAAGTGTGGTGTTATTTCCCAACAAACACTTAGACATTATATATTGAAATTGATTTTCAAATATTTCAATCACCAATCAAGTTTTATTATTTGCTTAAGTAGGTACCAAAAGAAAAAACATTTCATGGTGCAATACATATTTTTGGGAGTTCTAACGATTAAAGTTCTTGTATTTGACTTTTTAAGTTAATTAACTTGCTAGGGTCGAAGTTACGTTTTGCTATATATTTATATAACTTAAGGTAATAACAAAACTTATTATAGTTATTATACTGTAACTAGATTTTGTGTGGAAATTCAAATAATCGGAAAATTAAATAAACTCTAATTTGCCAAAAACGTGGAAGGCACTTGTAGAAAAATCCCATCATAAAAATCTTAGTAATAAATCTAATCTTAATGAAAAACAATCACAAGGGACAATAAACAGCGCGACGGTAGTCACAACCCAAGAGGATTAGCAGGTAAAGCAATAAAGACCACTAACGGCACCGCACCTGAACAGTCATCATACAGTTTACGACCTCGAACGAAGGTATAAATAGAAAGCCAGTCTCTAAATTTCTTCATTCTGTTTTCAGATTTCAACTTTTGAAAATGCCAAATGAGATTTTGGTGAAACATCAGGTAAATGTTCTTTTCAGATCACAAACCGAGAAACGGATGTACACCGGATATATTTACCGGAAAATACATTTAATATACTTTTATATATATACATATATATATATATATATATATATATATATATATATATATATATATATATATATATATATATATATATATATCAGCATATGTCGAGAAGTCAACGGAATTTAAAGCGTACGTGACTTCTCAGGGATATCAAATGTACATCTTGAATTACCGAAACAACTTCCCGGAAACCTACACGAGTCCGTTTAACCAAAAAGTTCAGGTATATGTGGAAACTGAATATCAATGTAATATGTAACTATTTTTTCCCGGCAATATTGTGTTTCTTACCTTCATATTTTACGAAAAGTTGGAATGCAAATAAATTAAAAAGTCAGTAGGTTGTTTGCAGTAATTTATAAATCATGTGGACAAAACCTACTTTACCAAGTACTAAATAAACTAATAAGTCCGATGCAACGTAAGGCTTTAATAACGTTCTTTCATTTATATAATATTTTATTTCATAACCTTAAAATAATGTATTTCCAATGACACAACAAAACATTTAGTTTTCTTTGCATATTATATAATATGTCGTAGGTTATGATTCCAATATATCATATAATTCACAATTTTCAGTCTTAGTTTTTCAGGATCAATACAATGGGAATCAAACAAATCATTGAATAATAACATACTTTTGTTTATTAGAACAAGTTACACATTTTATATCACTATGAAAGAAAGGGATACATAATATTCCGATCAAAGACTTAAGTGCGTGTAAATAATAAGAAATGAAAGTTTTATTTATTCTGAATGCAAGAACTGTGGGATTGTGGGCACTAGCGAATTACAACTATATTGACTCTTCAATCCAGCAGTTCAAGCCGAATCTGGTAAACAAACCGATGTTCTAGAAACCTTTAACAGTGCCGTTCAAGTGTGCGACGCAGTGCCAGTGAACTTCAGCTGAAGCTGAACACGCTTAACTAGAAGAATTAGACTAGCAAATCACGAACTACCTCGATGGTCTCATAAACCAGACGTTTGTGGTTTACCTATACAACCATAGCTGCTCTAATGATCATAGCAGTCCAAGCTGTCGTAAAACCTACTGCAATCCTGACCAGACTTGAGTGCAGTCAAGACTCAAATTCTTTTAGGCCTGTTTTGAAAACAGAACAAAGCTTACAAGTTTAGGTATACCCTTTATGTGACTTATATCATTAACCTTTTTATTTTTCTACACATTATTTATTCACATTTCCTTTTACAGGTTAAGTACTCGTTGTGTATCAATTTGTATTCCCTTATTCTGAAAGTTTGTATCAACTTTTGTTAGTTGCAAAATAATGCACATTACCCGGAATTTAAAGCGTACGTGAGGATATCATTACATCTTGAATTATATGTGCACAGTCCGTTTAACCAGTAAAAACGCTGAAAATGTGTACATGTTGCCGCAGTTATCAAGTACTAACTTTTCACCGAATCAAAGTATATATATATATATATATATATTACTGATATTTTTTATTATAAAATATTTAATTTTGTTTCACTACTTATCGTCACGTTGCGCTAAGCTATTTGTAATGGTATATTTATTTTGTAATTATTTAATTTTAATTTGATATTATATAATTTTACTAAAATTTTTGGACTAGGTTTTATTTAGTTTGTTTTTAATTAAATTTTTTATTAAATGTTTGTTGAATCATAAATTGTATGTAAACTCATGCATAACAACTCTCTATTTCATGTTGAGTTCCAGGCATTAGAAATACATAAAACTTTGATATTTTCACTTGGCTTTATTCTTTTAATTTTGCTCTTTGGACTCATTGTGATTTTTTTTTATATATTTTTTAATATCAAATTATTATTTCTTACTGTTTGTATTTTCATAGTAATCTAATGTTTTCTAATTTATCAGTATTTATATTCCTTCATATGAATTTGTTTTAATTTTGCAATGTAAATTTATTTATTTTAATGAAAATAAATTGTGAAAATAAAGTTTACAATTCATTTATTTATACTTGCAAATGAAACATTTATGAACAATTAACATCAACTCTTTCAAATGATTATAACATATTAAAAATTACCTACATTAATGGTTATTCTGTTTTTACGGTGTGGAGTTAGGTTATTTACTCAATGCATAAAAATAAACAATATTTAACAATACTAATTCTAATCAATAATACACATATTCTTTATTTAGCAAACAGATTTTTTTTATCTTTATAAATACCTTATCTATCACGCAAGTCCCTTCAACCCCACTCTCTCTACACCATTTTTTTGTCATCCATGTAACTTTTCCGCTCCATTCAAATATTCTATTAAATTCTTCTTGTAATCACCGCTCCTAATATTGATTTCCATTCCTGTTATTTACGGTACTCCATATACTATTAGTTTCAGCTCTCTGACCACTAAACTTTATTATTTCTGTGACTGCTTGGTTGACACTTTATGGTTTTGTAATCTTAAACGTTCCCTTTTTAAGGAATTGTCTTATTTTCTTGATTTATGAATATTTGTATTTAAGATGTCGGAACTGGTTTGGTTATCCAAAGTTTGTTGAAAACAAACTTCACACAGGCGTCTAAATGTCTACTACCACGCACAATCGAAGATCTACAATTTATTACTATTGAAATTATACTGATCCTTTTGACAGGTTTGGCATTACATTTATTAACTTATCAAAACAGCTGAATGTCGCCTTAGAGCCTTTACGTAAAATTTTGAAAATATTTTTAATAAATACAAACGCTATCGCTAATTCTATAAATCTATATCTACTAAACATTTCTGTCCAATTGACTTTTATTACCTTGCGGTATTAACAATGTAATTACACTTCAAGATTCCACTGACATATTAACCTTTACATTTTTTAAATTTTTTTCAACATTTATTATTTTCAGCCTTTCTATCTCATAAATTATGTTTATTGACTTATTTTCTTTCTATTACTCTTCTATTATTATTATGAAACCTGATATATCTCAATTTTTACTACTTTCCTCTTCAAATGCTACGTTTTCTACTTCCCAATTAATTCATTGTCATTTATAGCTCTACTAAGAAATGTATGTTATATTTTATAACTGAAAGTTTGTGTCTGCAAAATCTGATTTCTTTCTTTAACTCACAATCCCTAAATTTTGACAGCTCTCCTTGTTGTTCCTTTTCTGTCTTTATCCTATCTTCAAAATATTTATCCTGCTTACTCTCTGTTAAGTTAGTTATTTGTAACTAATTCCTTTTTCATTTTAGTGAATGATTTTTACCAAAATTTTGACTATTTTAGATCACAGACAGTGTCAGATTTATATATAATATACGATTTCAATAGTATTCCAATCAGTAACAAGGTATGTTTCTTTTTATTATATTTTAATTTCAACAATACTTATTATCACATAAAATCAAATTTCTGTCTTTAAATTGCTTAATGGTGTTGTCTTCATATAGGCAACCAACATCAACATATCTTTATATAATATCTTACTGTCTATAACATTTATTACTTAATTAACTAACTAACTAACTAACTAACTCCACCTCCACAGATGTATTGACTAAATAACATTCCATCTTCTTTATTTACAACTCTATATACACCAAAATAAAAAGTCAAATATCAAAAACTCAAACATAAATCAGAATCAAATATAAATCAACAAATATAAATATCAACAATACCTATCAAATTAATCTTTTTTTCTTTTCCGAAAGATCCTATTACTGTGAAACAATGAAATTTTAAGGTTAATGATTCATCAAATGCAATTTTATTTAATGTACGAAAAATTTTATCCCATTTCTAAAATGATTAGTTTTCAAAAATAAACTCTTTCAATTGCTATTTTTATATTATTAATGAATATCAAAATACATTGTGGAATTTAACTTCAAATGTAAATAGCTTGTTCAATTTAAAATTATTTTTAAAGTGTTCTCACTTTATACTTTTGTATATACTTCTGTTACTGAATGCTGTCTCAACCTCTGCTACCAATCTGCTAAATCTCTGCTACCAATCTGCAAATCCTCTGGTATCTATCTCTGTCCCCAATCTGCAAAACCTCTGGTACCTGACAAGTATTTTTCTGCACCTCTTAATCTCAGCTTCTCTTCTGGATTATTATTCTCTGGTTGTAAAATTGCTGCTCAACCTTTCACTGTTTTGCTCGACTGCTATCTACTTGCTTGTTGTATATTTTTAATGCTTCCAACTTATTTATGCACTTTTAACTTCAACAATTCTTCGGATATGCTTTTTTCAGTTTAAATTTACAATCACACTTTGAAAATTTTGAATTTTGATTTTGACAACTAACTGTCACTTTAAAACTACCAACGAAGTTCACTGCTGCACTGCTAAATTTGGACTCTTGCTTTCATAGTTTTTAACTTTGACATAGAACTAATTTAGAACTAATTTTTTATAACTTTTTAAATCCGCATATTTCAAATTCCATTTTTCTATATAATAATTCCTTTTTCCAATATTTTATTCCCTTTTTGATATTCTGCACCATTATGGTTTCAGCATAGTATCTTGCTATGTTCAACACTATTTCTTCTATAATCAATCACATTTCCCCTTTTTCATCGTACTTTCCAAAATATATTTTTTCCTAAATTTCGATTGTTGAGTTTCTCCCCAATAATAATTTAAAAATTTTTCCTCGATTTCTTCTAACGATGTTTCCTCTTCTATAGACGCAAACCATAACACTGTACTATCTACCAAACCTTGTCTCATTCTGATCTTAATCTCTTCTATATTTCTTATGCCCTTTAATTGAGTTTTCAACGTCCTGATAAATATACATGGATGCATCTTCCCAAACTTTCCATTAAATTTCATAATATTGTAACGAAATTTCCCTAAGCCGGCCCTGGTTTCATTCCAGTACGACATCGATCGCTTTTAGGACAAAAAAAGATCTCGTAATGGCTCGGCAGCTGTAAATTGATAATGGATTGTACCGGAGTTTTCGATGCTGATTTTAAAAGGGGCAGTCCATCATCGCAGCAGTCAGTGAGTGCGACGAAGAGCTTATCTTGTATTATATTTGTGATATTCGAATTAGCTGTTCTGTATATTCGATGTAAATAAAATTTCTAGAAAGTGAGAGTGAAAATTAGTTTTTAAATTTTAATTGAACCCACGGAATATATAACAATATTATCAATTACTATTGATCTCGCTACCATCATCGGTATCCTTGTTTGTTCTATGCAATTGATCTTTTGTTGGCATTGTTGTTGAAAATCTCTATCATTTTGTGAAATCCTCGCTTCTAAGTCTTGGATCTGCTTCTCATTGTTTTGCACTTTTTCTTGAACTTGATCTATTTTCCCGTTCATATTTTCTATTTGGCACTGACGTTCTGTTCTTTCCATTGCTAAATCATTGTTAGCCTTTTCTTGTCCCTGGTGCATTTCTTCTCGAATCTCCTGCATCTGTTGTCATAAAGTTCTTTCCAAATTTTGTATTTTGCTATCTATTTGGTGTTCAATTCTTGCTTTGTTTCTTCTATTTTTCCCATTATGTTGTCATTAACTTCCATTAATTCTTTTCTTAAATCAGCTGTTGATTCTGCTAATTCTTTCCTTAAATTTCTTATATTTCCATTGCTTTCTTCTCTGAAGTTATTTATTGCATTCAAAAAATCATGCTGAGATCCACTGCCGTTTCTGGTGTTCTTCTCTTCGGTGTGTGCACTTGTGCTATCGTCTCCACTACTCTTCCAACACCATCTTCATCATCCTCCACTTCCTGGTTTCAGACTCTTTCCTCATCTACATGGTCCATCTCCGCCATAATCTCTTCTTGTACCATCTGATAATCTTCTTGACCTTTCTGGTTTGTATTTTTCTTATTTGCTTTCCTTATTATTGCCATATTTTATTTTATATTTTTAAATTGTACTTTTGTAATTATATTTATAAATTGATAATAATTGTGTTTTAAATTTTTGTTTTAAATTTGTTTGTTATGTCGCCAAAAATTCACAGAAAATATATCAAACCAATTCAAATTAAATAAATCAAATCAAATCAATCAATATTGTACCAATATTAAATACTCAATAGAAACCTTGTTTTAAATCTTGTTTACAACTAAATATTTTGGGAAATATCTTTTCAGTAATTTTATCTTTTTAAATTAATTTTTCAAATTTCAAACCTTTTTTTATTCCTGGCCTGTCGTCACCTTTCCCGCTGTTCAAATATTGGGCGACAGATTGTTGCACAATTTTCTTCACACTGCTCCGGCTATTGAGACTATTTCTGTTGGGTTCTTGAAATACCAATTGACTTTTGACAAAATAAAACACAATATACTATATATTTTCTATTATAAATATTTTTTCGTCACAACAAACACCACATAAATTTTAAATTGTTATATCAATTAATAATGAATCAAAAATCAAATATGAATGAACAAATTATGAATATTAAACAATACCTTTACTATCAAATGATGTGATTAATCTAAAAAGATTTGTTTTATGCGAATGGTTGTTTTATAAAATACAATGAAATTTAAAACACAATGAATACTTGTATGGAATTTCGAATTTATTCTTTTTTTTTAATAAACCCGTTACTAAAATAATATTTCTCAGTAAATAAACTTTTGAATTAAATTAGACATTGTTAGGCGCCAAAATGCAAGGTTCTTAAAAGAATTGTAAATTGAAATACCTTGTTTCACTTTAAATTGTTAAGTTTAAGTTGTTAAATTCGAACTGGTTCCAATTTCTGCAACCGCTGCTCATTGTAGATATCTTTCTGCACCTTTTAATATGAACTGCTGCTCTGGAGGTGATACTCAGTTGAAGTTAACGCTGATTTATCTCCACTGTTTGCTCTACTGCTTTCAGCTTACTGTTTGTTTACTTTAGTGCAATACCATATAGCTTTTGCACCTGAACTTCTTTACTTCTTCGGGATCTGATTGTTTTGATTTGTTTCACAACCACTTTTGAAATTTTGAACTTTTTGAAACTTTTTAACTTTTGACAAGTTCTTTGACATTAAACCTCAAACAAAGTTTATTGCTGCACTGCTAAATTTTGAATCCTCTTCTTGTCATCTACTCCCTCGCTTTTATAGTTTTTTGTTTTGATATGGAGCTCCGATTTATCACTTTTTTATTCCGCATTCCTGAATTACCATACTTCAATATTTTGTTCCTCTTGTCCATTTTTCATTACCCATATATTCAATTTTGCTCAAGATCTTGTTCATTTTTTATAAAACTGCAATTTTTGTTTTTCTGTTCTGTGATCACATTGCCACCCGCAAAAATAATTATCTTTGATTGTCAAATTTAATAAAACTTTTCATTGTTGCCGACTAATAAAGCTTTCTGTCGATTCTGTGCTCCATCTTGGTCTAACTTACTGAATTTCAAACCGATTCCTTCGTAGGTTACTTTACAATTTGATCTGAATATTTTTGACAGATGCAAATATTCATTTACTAATTTTGTGTGGAAATACTAAATTTTTACAAATTATTTATCCTAAAATGTGTTTATAAGAACCTATAGTTGTGATGTGTTACCACTATTGTGCCTAAAATATAAAATTGTGGAAAGTTCTGGATTATTTAAATTTTGACATTTCGCTTCCCTGTTTGTGTATAAACTTTAAGGTAAAGTTTTATATTTTTTATCTATTAAACGTTTTCAGTATGTTATATCAAATGAATTGAATCTTTTTATGTATCTATTTAAATTCCTACATGCTTTTTCATAAAATTTTCCATAAATGTTAAATGTGTTTGATTTCAAAATATTATATATGGCTATTAAAATTGTTTACTCATTCCCTTATAAATCATCAGTTCATTGTCTGGCTTTATTATTGAATCAGTTCTATACGATTATTGTATCTGTATTTGTTAGAACCATCGTTACAAAATTTCTATTGCATTCTTTAATATTGGTTTTGTTTAACTATATTGAGCTTATGAATTTATTTTGCCACAGGTATTATTGATTTTTGATACATTTATTTGTGCATGTTTATTTAATTTCAATATATATATATGTTTGAAAACAAGTTGGCACGGACGGAACTATGTGTAGCTCTCTTGATGGTCCGGGTGTTCGTCCGTTGAAATTTTTGTCCCTGTAAAGGAACGGTCGCCTGACGTTTCGCCAAAATCTCACTTGGCATTTTCATAAGGCTTTTCCTCTTCTTCCAACACGAAGGGTGGCTGCAGGTTCGGACCTTTACGGGCTACTTCGTATCCGAGATCGTCGGTTAGGTCGTTCTCCGCTTGGTCTGCTCTCGGCGGCGTCTGAAGTGGAAGTGAGCTCCGATATGTGCGCGCCGGGAGATAGCATAAGTAGCGGCGGAAGAAGAGGAAAAGCTTATGAAAATGCCAAGTGAATTTTGGCGAAAGCAGGGACCGTTCCTTTACAGGGACAAAAATTTCAACGGACGAACACCCGGACCATCAAGAGAGCTATATATATGTATATATATATATATATATATATATATATATATATATATATATATATATATAATACTTTCTTCGAGCCCTAGAAATTTCTTACCTGGTACAGATTCTTACCATCAACATAGACTCCGTAAGCTTATTCAGATAATATTTAAGTTTGTGACTGCATTTTTGATAGCTAGGAAAATTCATTTACAGAAAAGTTAGAGGACATAGATAATGGTAAAGAATGTAGAGTGTAGCTGTAGTTGAGGAAAACACAACAGATCTACCATCAATAAATTACCAAATACTTGCACTGCACCTTTTTTAAAAATATTTCACATATTTTAATAGTTTTAAAAAATTAACGAGAACATATATTATAGAATTCTCTATAGCGGCTAGTATAAATTAAGTTATAGTTTATAGTCTGTTATAAAAGCGAGATATTATTCTTTTTGTTTACAAAATTTTTGTTTAGTTGTTATTCGATTCACCTGACATTTATAAATTTAAAAAAAACTTTCAATACGGCATCTGTGAACAAAATGTGACTAACCATATAATGTAAAAGAGACGAATAAGTTAGTGAAGTGTGAGAGTGTTCTAATATAGTATATTATAGTATATTTTTATTACGTATGCGGAGATAATTAGAGTACAAAGAAGGGGTGCTGGGGCGAAGCCCTGAATTAAAAAATTCCAATTAAGGTTGATCCGTAGATTACATTTAAGTATTTAATTAATTTAATAACCTTTGTAGCCAAGAATTCGCGATCAGGAGCTTCACGTAGAAATTGATCAATTTGTTCAGCACTCAATGTCTGGGCTTTCTTACTCTTAAAACCTTTACCATTCTGCTTTAAAAAACTGATTAATCTTGAATAATTATGAATATTGAAATTATGCTTTATGTCCACCATGCTTCGCAACATTGAATATTTCGCCCATAAAGTTGACGGCAAAAGAGTTTCGGAAAGCTCACTAAAATAAGTCAAAAATACCTCTTCAGAGAGACTTGTAATTCGTTGTGCTGCTCGCCAGTGCATAAAGTGTTTGTATGCTGATTCATATTTAATTCGTGATGTTGCAGGAGTCAGATTATTAATCACTTCATTTGCTTTTTTAAGAATTTGAGGCGGTATAGACTCATCATTTGGTGTTTCAAAAATGTCTGGCGATATAGATTCATCATTATCACTTTCATCAGTTTCCGGAATCCAGTCAGGATTATTATTCATGTTTGTTTTTCTTTTAATTTTTATTTAAACTTATTAAATTGCGGGTACAAAATAATTTATTTAAATGCCAACCTCACTTTTTTAATATTGACACTTCGAGACTGTCTTTTTTTTCGTGCTGTTTATTTTAATTTTATAAGCTTGCTTGTGAATTTGCGTGTGCAGATAAAAAATTGGGTGCGAGAAGTTTACTTGTCGCACTCAAATCGACATTAAATTTGCTCAAAACTCGTGTGGTAATTGTGAAGTGGGAAATTAGCGTCTTTTCGACTCCAAAAGAAAGCAAAAAGATACTACTTTCCCCGCATGAGTAATAAAAAGTCTATAACACCACTGATTACTAACATCACTAACACTGAAATTACAATGAAATAACACTCGGAAACCTTTGTTATAAGACGAGTATTCGGTAAGGGCGGAGTACTAACCTTCATATTAGTCAATCTCCTCTGGGTCGAAATAAGAAAAGAATGTAAAACGTACATCAAGGAAGTGAAATGCAATATTAAAATATGAAGCGACTCGTATATTAGAAGGAGGTTTTGCAAAAGGTATAGTAATAATAACAGAAAAGCCGAAAAGACTTCTAGATGATGGTGTATTAGAAGAAGACCGACAGAAGTTGATAACATACAACGTTTGCATGCGAAACGGGGCAAGTACCAAAGAAAGGTTAAGTTATTTAAAGACAATGGAGATAAAGGACAAGTGAGAAGTGAACGAAGAACCAATATACGTATAAATATATGTAGAGATAATAAAATAATTGGGGAGTAACCTAAAGTGAAACATTGATGAATACAGCTAGAATAAGTTCACACAGAAATGTGTAAAATGCAAAACATGTATAACAAACGTGAAAAGTTTTGAAAAAACGTGGAAAGCATGTTACATATAATTGAAATTCATAAGCTATCGTGCTAGCATTTCATATAGAATTTCATAATTATGTATAATTTCCAGGAATAGAGCAACTTAATATCGGTATGGATTAATGTTGACGTTTTTGCTGATCGGCACTCATAATAATACAAGTCTACATACTCCATTAAGTATATTGTGTATTTATTGAGACTATAAAATTTACTTTAAAATATTATTAACAACACTCCAACGTTAATTACGTTAGCAGTGCGCATGATTTACCATTTGGCGTACTTGAAATATGCCAAACTATAATAATATTCTTTACTTTTATTGAAGCAACACCAGAACAATTATCGAACAGAGAAAAGCATTTGGCTAACATTAGCGTTTAAATTAGATTTTCCACTCTTAACAGTTTAAATTACCATTTAGTTATCAAACACATTGTTGGAAAAGACAAATTCTCTACAAAATTTTAGTTGGAAACTAATCAAAGTTGTCATAACCATGTGCAAAGAAGCCTTATATCTTCCTTTTCATAGACAAACTTTCTACATTCACTATTATTATGGCGTGAAATGTAATTTTCATTTATGTGTCAAAAACAAAAGTTAATTAAAGAAGTTAGAGCCGGGGAGAGTGCATTCTTGTGTTACAAGTGGAAATAGCAACTTGCCCAGTTCTAAAGTGTCACATTTAGTAGCAGATTAAGATTAGGGAAATGGAAAAGATTTTAAAGGAAAATTGTTTGTCTTTTCCTTTATAGAAAAGGAGTATCATCCTATTAGTTTGTGCTTGGAATAGACATTAAGTTGGATCCGTTCCGTAATTGAATATCATTGTCATAAATTAAGAAGTTAACAATGAAAACTGGAAATGGGATTCAAATTGGAGGATTAGTGAAATCGATGTCAACAATGGCTTAGAAATATGAAATTTTATAGAAGGTGGCATTTAAAGTTATCGTACTTTACTTGCTATATAATTGAGAAAAGATTTTGAAAACTTTTAATTTAGTAACATTATACCTTGAATAATTATACATTTATGGACTTTTTGAAAATGCCAAATGTGATTTTGGCGAAACGTCAGGTTAAGTGTTCTTTTCAGAGCGCAAACCAAGAAACGGATGTACACCGGATACAACATAGGAAAGCGTATATATATATATATATATATATATATATATATATATATATATATATATATATATATTCTGAGAGGCTTGCGCGGTCATTATTATGAACTAAACTAGGCTCCGGGTAAAGAACCGCATCTGAATTTATTAAATGCTCGACGTTTCGAGTCCTGCTTTGGAGCCATTATCAAGAGACAAAAGTGAAAAAGAGTTTTAGAGTCTAGATCGAATTCGGGGCCTCAATCTGCCTACTCGCAGGTCCAAGGCTGTAGCAAGGATTTTTTCGGGGGGGTGGACAATTTTTTTGATTGGTGATGGGCTAATTAGGACTGCACAATGTATATTTTTGTTCATGTGTTTCCAGGATATATAAATTCGTATAAATATAAAATTTATTCTTATGAAAAACATGATTAATTGGTTAAAATTGAATCTCGAAACCAAAAATTCCAAAATTTCGGGGGGGGGTGGACTCCCAGACCCCCCCCCCGCTGGCTACGGGCTTGCGGAGGTCCATGCTGTAGGAAGGCGAGAGCTGTCATTGATTTAGACAGAGGGGTCTTTTCTCTATTTCTGTGGTTTCGCGAATAGTGGATGCCCTAAAGGAATTAAGAGATATGATAGTCCTACTGTCTTCGAAGTTGATAGAGTGTCCGGTTTGGATATGATGATGCGCGAGAGCTGAAGTCGGATTTTTAGTTTTATGTAGCTTTAGGCCTCTTTAGGGATCCCGCTTAAGTTGGCTATAGTTTGACTGGTGTTGAAGATTGTCTTTATTTGATGTCAGTGTAGAATCCGTGCTATTTGTCAGTGACTTCCTCAAATGTACGAAAGGAAGGCTTTCCGGTGTTGCTGGTCTGTTTCTGATGGGGTTGGTGTATTCGGGTCTTGTTGCGATTGACTAATTATGCGCTCAATGTGGTCTGGATGATAACCGTTTTGTCGAAGGATTTGTTGAAGATTATCAAGTTCGTTTTGTCTGTTGTCAATATCTGTTAAGCGAATAGATCTAAGAGCCAAAGATTTCATTACAGAACTCAATTGGGAAGGGTGATGGTGTGATTGGGCATTTAAGTATAGATTGGTATTTGTTGGTTTCCTATATTCGGTATTTGAGAATCTGCCATTTCTGGTTTTTGTTATTAGGACATCAAGAAACGGGAGCGAAGAATCGGACTCGATTTCCATTGTAAACTGAATGTTAAAATGTATACCATTGAGATGCTGTAGAAAGAAGTCTAACGAATCTCTGCCATGAGGCTAAATGACAAAAGTATCATCAACATATCTAAGCCAGCAGAAAGGTTTTAAATTAGACGAGTTTAGGGCCTGGGTTTCGATTTGTTCCATGAAAATATTAGCACGCACTGGAGAAAGAGGTGAACCCATTGGGGCCCCACGTACTTGTTTGAACAGAGCGTCTTCAAATGAAAAATATGTGTTACAAGAACAGTGCTGTACAAGTTTGATGATGTCAGAAGAAAGTGTCTTGTTTTTAGAATATCTAACGTTTCTGAAATGTTGACATTTCTGAAAAGAGATGCAACATCGAAGATAAATAGGATATCATTTTCCGGAATTCTATAAGCGCCTAACATATCCAGTAAGGAAGAAGAGTTCTTTACCTACGAGGATGCTTGTTCGGCTAGAAGTTGAAGGGTTTTGACTAAGTACCTGGCGAATGCTTGGATTAGGGAGTGTACCGAACTGACAATGGGCCTAAGAGGAATGTCCGCCTTATGAATCTTGGGTAGTCCGTATATTTTGGAAATTTTAGAAGCTGTTCACGAGGAATGATGGCATTTTTGGCGTCAAGAGGAAGATGTGTTCCGTTGATGATTTCCTTGACCTTTTTCTCTAAGTAAGTAGTAGGATTATTGTTAATTATTTCGTAGTCTGGAATGTGGAGTAGAAACTTCATCTTGTAAACATAATCCTTAGTGTTGAGAAGAACAGTCGCATTACCTTTGTCGGCAGGTAGAATAGTTATGTCATCGTTGTCACGTAGTTGTTTTAATAGTCTTTCGTTGGAAGTTAGGTTTGATTTTGGTGGCTTTGATGTGCGGAGTACTCTAGCAAAGTCTGTTAGTTCAACCAAAGCACTTCAGAAATGATTCTTTCAGATGGGTTAGTTTCTGGCGTCACTGCGAAATTGAAACTTTTGGATAGGACGTGTAAACTGGTAGAGTCTAAGGAGAAGTCAGAAAAGTTGTGGATGGTCGTCTGAGGGAGTGAAGTGACAGCAGGTTTTTGTTTTGTAATAAGTCCTGTTAGTTTATGTTTTTGAGTCATTGTTTTCTTTTGAGCCAAGTGTGCAGCATTATCGCTCGAAATGCGATCAAAATTGTCCAACAGAATTGGATGAGGGTTGAAGGTATGTAATGACAAGTAGCAATGATACAAATTTCGGTTGGTTTGGTCAAGTTGATATCTAATTGAATGGATGGAATTTTGTAACAGTTTGAAACTTGCTTTGTGAAGAATCCTGGAAACTGAAAGTGAAGAGGTCTGATGTTTGAGTTTGAAAGTGTTCGGAATGATGTTATGGGTTCTGCAAGACTTAACGAAAGCAAGATCATAAAAAAGCAGAGATTTTCGAATGAGAAGTTTGCTGTATGTTTTAGTCAGTTGAAAGAAATCCTCCCCGTAGAGCCGAATGAAATGTTCTGACAGGCTTCCGTGGTCATTCTCTATATACTATTATAAACTTGTAGTTGTTTGTTTGTTTGTTTATTTGTTTGTTTGTTACCTCATCACGTAGGAACTACTAAACTGATTTTGCTGAATCTTTTTTTGTTGCAAAGCTTATAGTTTGACTTAAAATCTAGTATACATTTTATCTCCCTACATTGACAAATCTACTATTATGTTCGGTAATACATAGGTACACAATTAGCCAAGCAAATCTAAAATCCTGCATTGCGTACTTATCTACTAGTTCATCAAACTTAATTGCTGCTTGGCACTGATTTCAAAAATATAATAGATTGGTAGGTAACTAATTTGTAAGAATGAGCATCTTTTAATGTTTACATTTTTTACTTTCTGGGTAGATTTTTATTCCTTTTTTTTTATTTTGTATGTATAACATTAATAGACATCGAAAGGTAACATCGAAAGCCCCAACAATACACAATGATAAATTTTGATTTAAATTGACAGGTAAATGTTTACGAACAAAATGTACTAGTACGCGTTGACTTAATAAGCCCAAAATATATTTATGCCTGATGGACGACGCCACGTAACCTTTTTTCAACTTTTTTTAAACAACCCTGTATAACTATAGATAATTCCACTCCACCCTATCTACCAGCCATCCTGTACATATGACTGCCTGCGGACAAGCATAAATTTGTTACCTTCTGTAAATTATAGGACGGAGTAGCATCCATCTCATATTTACGGAGTCAAAACCGTCCTATATTTCAACCATCGTATATAACTCCTTGTGGGCTACCCCATACATTATTTCATTTTTAACATTTTATATTATCGCATTGTATAACATAAATTCCTCTCCACACTTTAGCAACTTCTTATGGGCTATGAAATAAATAATTTTTTAATCACACTGTATAAATATAATTCAACTCCAGCATATATTTCAACCATCCTGTATATGAGTTTTTTATTCACCCTATATAATTTTAATTTCACATATTTTCCAGTAAATTTATACCACCAAACGTCCACTTCACCCTATATTCCAATTATTCTCTATATACGGCTGCCTATGGACCACTATCATTCTACTCCGTCCTATATTTCATTCATCATATAAATGCAACTCCTTCTATCACTTTCACTTTATAGTTTAGAGTTTGACATGTGAATTTTCTATTAGGCCGGGAGATTGTGACACCAAAAGCACCGTCTTCGTAAAATGGAAAAAAAAATCATTTACATAGGTATTTGCCTGGTATAAAAACAAAACGAGCTTGGTACTCATTGATTTAAGAAGCTGAAAATACTATATTTTACAACCTATATGTTTGAGATGTAAATATAAAATTTTCAAATTCGCAATTAAAACTTTCAGTGCCAACAATTCCCGCACTATTACGCTGGAATTAAAATATTTATGTGGAAATGTCCATTAAGTTACCTCCTTAAAATTTTTGATAATAATATTGGAATTTTCAGCGATTTTCTGCAGAATTGCAAGTTGTACGTCGCAGAAAAGTATATGAGATCGCCTAGGGATCTTCCTTAATAGATTAAACGTTAAAAAACTATACACATAAATAAGGAATTTTTGAAAAATCGACCAATATGTTAGGGAAATTGGTCGATTTCTATGCACGCATATGTTCTATCACAAATTTCATCACTTTATCAATACAATTCTTTTCCCAAATTTGAAGTTTCACCAATCCGGGTATACGAGTATATTCTATTAAACAAGACCATATTCATTCAAAACGGTTCACCACAGGAAAATAAATTAAGTAACATGCATACAAAAAAAAATACACGACGAATTGATAACCTCCTCCTTTTTGGAAGTCGGTTAAAAAATAAGAGCATATGGCCTCGAATGACGAACCGGTCTGATTGTCGCTAACATGGGATGTGTGCCCTATCGTAGATCCAAACAGTAGATGTTTAATTATTCTATGAAATTTTTACTTCAATTCATTTTTATCAATATATGTTTATATGTGTAAGGGTAGAGATTACGTATTATCAAGGGTAAGTTAGACAGCGACAATTCTTAAGAACGAAACAATATTGAACTTATCTATGAGAATTTTTGAATTACACATCATAAACAACATCACATTATAGATTCAGCTAATTTGACTGAAAGCCATTTTCCATAAGGATATGGCGGGTTCTCTATAATCAAAATTTAGCTCAGCTTGGTGCTTTTGGAAAATCCAGATAAAGCATTGAAGCAGAATGTAAGAAAGTACTATACATAAAGTTTTGACAGAGGTAAAACTAAATTCTTATATTTTTAACAAGAGTGACATTTTCTTTTATGGTTTTTATATCAATGCAAACCCTTCACAATAATTATATTCAATTTCGTCAGATATGGATTTGTCACAGACTAGGTTGTGGAGCGAGTTCAAGGATAGTGGTTTAAAATGTTATAAAATACGAATTTTGTTCCTGATAGAAGGGAGTTTTGCAATTGGCACTCAAATTAGGATGATTCTCGAGATTTTTCGAAATACAACATATTGGGAAATATAGTACATATAACACGATAGAAGAACTGGATATAATTTAAAATGTATTTGAGTTGTTCTCGTCTGTTTCTAACGTAATGAACTCTTAATATATTTCGATTCTCTTCATTTGTGAAACTCATTGTGTTTGAAACTATGTGTACTTTCGTATTTCGTTGACAACTACTGTGGAGTCAATGGCACTTAAGATGATATTTCGTTTTATCTAAATATTTGTGCTTTTAAAAAAGCAAATTATAAAAAATATTATATCGATAAAATCAGAATGAAGTGCACTTTTTTGTAGAAAAATCTGATGTGGAATCGATAAGAAAAAAAGTTATTGATGGGAGACGAAATGTAAACGTTGGGTGACAAATCTGGAAAGTTCATCAGATATCTGGAAAAAGTGACAACTAAAATGAGTTTTTGGTTTTGCGTTTCCTCATTAGATATGTTACAAAAAATAAAAACGAAATTTAAAATTTTCTATTTTTATCGAATATCTTCGGAAGTATTTGGAAAATTTTGGTTTTATCCCCATTTAAACTTCTGTACCTCCTGTTTTCGAGATCCCAATGGTGAGAGTCGAAATCGAATTACTCATTAAATCAAGAGAGATTGTTTAATAAGATTTAAGTAATTCATATTTAACATGATGACAATAAAAACTTGCACCATCAGTATTTAATTACAATTCCATATGAAGTTTGGTTAAATTTCGTTTGAGCTGGAAACAATAGGACAGCGAAAATGGAAGAGATAAAGTGGAACAATATATCAACCGACAAATATTACGAAGGAAGTTTAATGTTTGGAAGACGTTAAGTAGGACAACTACAATAATAAATTGTTACAAATTTTGTAAATTCATTTGGATTTCAGGTATGAATCCTGTATTTAAAGTTTCAGGGCGATATTACAATTTCGAAACTTTGTGTAATATTTCACAAACAGATTTGTGTATGTTGAAACTAGTTAGGAACATATTGTATTCTGAAAATTTAAAATAAATCTTCTTCGGGCTGCTATTTTAAATAATTCGCTAGAAACTGTATATTTGAACGACACACAACAAAAAGGAAATTTGGTCAGACTAGTTCTCTATGAGACTACTACTGCAAAAAAAGATCGATAGTAACAAGTAAGTTAAAAGACTGGGTTCAATAAAATTGTGAACCATAATTTAATACCATTCAAAGTAATTACTATGCGGACTGCGAGAGAAGTGATATTGTTGGGACATGGGTAGACATGCCAATACTAAACGTTTTGGGAACGATCTGTATTAATTCCGGTGTTTAATATTAGCATTCATGACATATTACAAAAATGTATTTGGAATTTCCTCAATTTCCACTAGTGTAGAAAATGATTATTTATTGTCAACTCCATTAACTTCTACCGAACTTTTTCCTGTTAAGACGCTTTTTCTGTAATTAATGCAATTACAAATAAGCGTAATCCGGAACTGCCTATTACTAGATTACAGTTATTTGATTTTTGTATCAGAATAAAAGACCGCTTGTGGTATTCATACATGACTAGCATAACGTGAACTGACTAAAGCATGTTGCTGGCAATGGAAGTTTCTGTGTCAAGAAATTAAAAGTATCAAAATTATGCACGTTTCAAAATTGGTACTCTTCGTTAGAAATAATTAAAATAGAAGTTAATAATTTTGTAAAAGTTCTTTTATATGATGGACAGGGAGGAAATTGTTTCTAGATAAATTCCCTAAATTTAGGCGTTAAGACTAGTATATATACTCTTAATCTCAAATGTTTAGATCTGAGCTTAATTATTTTGAGAAAATACATTTATGTAATAAAGTTTGATATTAAAAAATACTGAAACCAATTCAGGAATAATAATGAGAAGGGGAATGGGGAGATTTATCGCTACCTAGGACTAGGAACAACATTTATTAAAAATTACAATGCATTACCACTGAATTCACCAAAATCTCACAATCAATTTGAATATGTTTAAATTTATTCAGCTATGTTAGATTCGGACGTCATTCTGTACATTTTTCTAAAACGTAAGTCAAACTGTATTTCAGAAATAGAATCCTAAAATTCGTAAAAATCTAGAAATATGAGACACAATTTTTTTAAGAAATGATTTTTGATCACACAGTGTATTTATAACTATTTCCGAGTTATCTGAGTTCGGCTCGAATGAGGAGTATCTCCATCAGAGGGATCAGGGTTGATATCGTTTGCTATTTGTTAGGAATGTAGGGATTCTCAATTACTAAATCTGGTCGTTTATTCTAATAATCGCCGAAATAGCAACATATAAGTATACCGAGTAACTCAGAAATAATTATTAAGGACCTACTTGATTGTCCTTTCTGTTCATTGGGGTTTTCCTTCCTCATTTACCTGTTACCCAAACGAAGGTGGGTTTTTTGCTGGTCTATATTAATAATTTCATGGGGATACGGAAACGTGTAAATTATTGTTTTCCGGTCGACTACTTATTTCCGCAAAATTTCGGATTACACTTGCCCTTGATGCTCAGTTAATCGATTAAACTGCTGCTGTCTGTAAAGTAGTCATCTGGATACTGCCTTAGAGGATAGAGAATGGTTAGTCTTATTATGTTGGGTGTTTTTGAATGATAATCTTTGAAGGAATCTTAATATAAAATATCTTTTTTCCGCAGCCGGAACATTTATCCGTGGCATTTGCTCATGAGTTTACTGATCTTGGACAAAAAGCTGTTGAACATACTGGTTGATTGCATTTGTGTTACCATGGAGTAATAAAACCCTTCAGGAAAAATGCTTCACACCGTCTACATTTAAAGCACGAAGATTGGGGCGTTGTTAAACCACTGAATCACATATTTTATATTAAAATAAACACACTTATGTAATTTTTACCTAAAATTCTACTTTGTATTCTGAAGAAGCTCCTAACCCGGTGAAACAATTGTCAATAGCAAATAAATTTAAGTGAAAATTACATAAGTGTGTTTATTTTAATATAAAATTAAAATGCATTTTCACCAAGTAAAGACAGAAACTATCATTAGAATCACATATTCTTATAAATTTCAATGTCACTACAGTTTTGAATAAAATTCTGTTCGTCAAAATTTCTCTGAGAACTCTATGCATCAAACGTTGAATTTCAACTATGATTATTGGATTCTTGCCAGGAATTGCTCTTGTAAACTTGGGTTAAAGATTTATTACCATAGACTCTTTCCAGGTTTGAGATTAATTTATTAAAATCCCCGAAGTTTTCTACTAGGATTCATTGAAGTTATTATAGGAAAAACTTCTTAGTGATATCACAAGTGATGGTTGTAGCAACTCCTTCGAATTATCATTTATACATGAATCAGAAAGAACTGCGATCGAAAGTAATGGATTCACAAAAACACTTTTTATAACTACTGTTCTCTTACCATTTCATCTCATTAAGTCTTTTCAGATTATTTATTCTTTTTATATGGGGTTCGACAAGGATGCGGATTTTGATTGAATTTCAATATTTACTTTTTCCATGTCTTATTACCGGTCAGATATTCTGTTCTGGTTTCCAGGTTTTGCAATTCAGTATTTATTCCCGCCCTTCAGGTATGATTACAGGTCAGTTACTCATTATTAATTATTTCATTAAGTTGTTTAATTAACTGAAATATTTCCTAAAGATGTACTCTTTACTCGTTGTTGTTGTTCTTGTCCCTTTTTTTATACTTAAAGTAACACAATTTTGATCTTTTGAATCTATTGTATTATTAGATTGTCTTTTTGGGTTTTATCTACTAGATTTTCGATAATTTTCATCGTTCTGTTTTTAATATTTCTTTCGTCAGATCATCATCATCAAATTTCCTCAGTGGTGTTCTCCGAAATTCTTAGCTTATGTTTGTTTATTTGTACTTAACCTTGACTTTAAATACCAAAACTATTACGTTTATTTGACTATTTATTTTAGACTTTACTATTTAGATTTTATAATTGAATGGCAACATAATGTGTTGACAATACGTTACTTACTCGTTATTTTCAGATTACACACTTATTATTCAAAATTTAATTTAGATTCACCAAACATTTGTCTGTTACCAATTTAGAGACAAACTGCATTCTTGCTAGTATCCAGCCCTTTTACAACAGAATTTTAATATTACCAATAAGAGCAACATATTCAGTGCAGGTCCACGATCACATTTTTGGGGCAGTGCAGGTCCACGATGACATTTTTGGGGCAGAGCAGATCTTAATAGCTCATTCCTAGTTCTACTGTAAGGAGGGACAGCTTTAATACATTGAATAAATAATATGTATACGCGTGGCGCAAAATTCCCAATTCGTTTGAAACTTTTTAAAAAAATAACTTGCAATTTAATAGGAATTTACTTCTAATGACGAACCCCTTAAATTTGAAGACTAACTAAAATTAACGTTCATTTAAAACTTCGTAATTATGAAATCTTTTATTCATAACCTCACACAGAAAATACTAAACCACACCTATGGAATTAACAATTGTACAAAGCAAATTACAGTTTAAATTTGCATTGCCAAAGGGTGATAATCCTCCTTTAAATACAAAATGTTGGAACTGTATGTGGTTTGAAGCCGTAGGATTAAAAAATATATACACACGGACTTTATACGATTCCTCTATAAACGTATAATTTGGTATAGTGAGATCAGTTTTCAAACCATACAACATTCAAACTGCTTTTATTTTTTATTCCTGTTCGTTTTGGATTGGTCGCTCGTCTGTTAGTACATTAGTTCTTACGGCATTATGATATTAAAACAACAATTTCCAATCAAAAAAATATGAAACATTTTGACAAAAGCAGGTATTTAAATTTGTTGTCAACGTTCCTAACTATAGTGAAAACTGGTGTTATGAAATCATTTGATAGAATGAAGATCAACGGTTTCTACGTAAAATATTTAATAATGACAGTAAAATTTCTATAGTTTACATAAAATAACATAATTTTATATAATATTATAGAGAAGAGAACATAAAAAAAGCTAAAAGTTACTAGTCTATTAATGAAACCCATAACTATCTTATTGTTATAGGGCGGTACACTCCTTACAGAAAGACGTATCGAAGTAGGCAGCAGGCTTAGTGTTAAGATTTTGTTAAAAGCAAAAAAAATATTACAACAATATGGGACTTAAATACCAAATATCTCCTAAAGTCTCATATTTATTTTGTTTTTTCTGCTTTTCCCTAAATATAAAGAACTAGCATTAACAAATAAAAGTCAATTTTAAAATCTAGTACAGACGATAAGAAATTAAATAATACTAAAGGAGGCTTATTCACTAACTTGGATGGATTATTAATAGTTACTCGACTTTGACGAGATAAGATTCGTCTGTTTTGAAATACTGAGAAACGTCTCCGCAGAAATGTACAAATAAATTGTCATATCAAACAACACATGAGTAAAATGAAAAGCTGCAGGTTTGACAAAAAACACACAAATACGCTGATTGTATCAGAACTCCAACTTTTTGTGTGTTAGTTATAGAAATAATGACTGTTTGACGGCTGAACTAAAGAGACATTTTTGTACAATAGAGAATTCTTGTCGAATAGAATAAATATAACAATTTGCTATGTTGGTATGTGAATTATTAAGTCAACAAATTAAAAACAAAATATGGGATAAGATATAACACTAACACGCAAGAATGATACTAATTAATAAATTAAAATAAACAGTATGAGAAACCAACAACCAAACAAATCGTATCAATACTATTATAAAATTGTAAGTTTGTCTGTTTGTTTGTTTGTTTGTTCGGGCATCACGTAAGAACTTACTGAACTGATTTTGCTGAATATTTCTTTGTTGGAAAGCCTAGAGTTTGACTTAAAATCTTGTAGACATTGTATCCCTCTAAATTGACAGAAACGACAGATATAGCGAAAAAACTTCTACCATGTTGGGTAGTAAAATTACTCTGCACGCACAAAATATTAGATACTGGCACCAGCTAAGCTTTTATTCAAAATTCGAACCGTGCCAATACAACATGTTTCAATTTAACAAAAATCAACTGTTATAACGAGTTCAATTTTACAGGGTGTTCTGTATATAGGAAACATAGAGCCGAGTAGAATTAAATGGATTTAAAAAAATTAAAAAATATATATATTTGGAGTCCTATAACAGATGCATATATATAATGTGGTTGAAATAAGGGAGAGTGGAATTATTTGTACGGGGTGGTCTAAAAAAGTTATATTGAGTGGGCTATAAACAGTTCCATATACCAAGTGGTTGAAAAAGGGTACAATTTTTATACAGTTTGGATAAAAAAATCTTATAAAAAAATGTGTTATGTAAACAGTTAGGATCTTTGAAGTATTTTCGTAAGATATTATAGTTATGAAATGGGTTGAAGAAATGTTAGAAGCAGTTGTTTATACAGGGTTTTTGAAATATAAGATGGAGTGGAATTATAGTTTATGTTGTGGTTAAAAACTTGTTTTATATCCACAAGTAGTTGCATATATAGGAGGGAAAAATATGTCGCGGAGTATAATTACAGCTATACAGGTGGGTTTTAAAAAATAAGTAATGTAATGATCTAGCAGCTGTTTCATTTACCGGATGGTTGAAATCTAGAGTGGGGTAGGATTCTAAGGATACAGGGTGGCAAATAAGTAGTTGCATGTAAAAGGTTGCTGAAATATAGGGTGGTATAGAGTTATAATTATACAGGGTGGGTAAAAAGATCTAGAAAAATTTTGTTATATAGCAGTTGCATATATGGAGTACCAGAAACATGGGGCGCAGTAAGATTATAGTGATACAGTGTGATTGAAACAAGGTTAGAAAAAGTTGTAAATGAAGGTTGGTTTAAATGAAGTGTGGAAAGAAATTATACTTTATAATGTCATTGAAAAAATATGAGGAAAAATAAGTTGCAAAGATAGGATAGTTGAAATATAGGGTGAACAAGTGTTATGGTAAATTAGTTAAAAAATGTTATATTGGTTAACCAATAAGCAGTAGCGTATACAGGGTAGTTGTAATACATACAAGTTGCGGTTTTGGTGAAATATATTGGGCATTGTTGGATTTATAGTTATACAGGGTGGTACAAAAACTGTTATACTGGGTGGCCGATAAGTAGTTGCATATACAAGGTGGTTGAAATAGCGGGTGGAGTAGAATTATAGTTAAACAGGTTGGATATTTTTTTTAGGACAGAACATTAGCTGTTGCATATATGTAATATCTGAAACATGGATCGAAGTAAAATTATCGTTCATACAGTGTGATTAAAACAATGGTAGAAAAAGCTGCACATAAGGGGTGGTTGAAATACAGGGTGGAGACAAATTATACTTTCAAGGGTGGTTCAAAAATATAACTATACCATAGTCCATAAGCAGTTGCATATATAAGATAGTGAGTGGACCAGAGTTATAGTTAAGTGTTTAAAACATGTTATATTAGGTAGCTCCTAAGCTGGTGGTTGAAATATTTTGTAGAGTAAAATTATGGTTATACAGGGTGGTCCAAAAATAAGTTTTAATGTTTGACAAATCGGCAGCAGTGTTTACAGGATGGTTTTAATGTAGATGGAAGTAGATTTAGTTATACAAAATGTTGAATAAAATTGTTATATAGGATAACCAATAAGCAGTTGCAGTTTGGGTGAGTGTCTAAATAAAAGTTTGGTGTTAGGGTGCCAAAGTGTGTTTTTAAATTTGTGACACACCAAGAGTTCCACCGGTATTTCCATCAGGGTAGATCTAAAAAAATTAAAAAATAATTGTTATATCGGGTAGACTATGAAAGTTGCCTTCTACTATATGGAATATTTGAAATATGGGGATAATCAAGATTATAGTATTAGATTGTGTTTAATACAATGATAGAAAAAGTTGGTTTTAAAGGATGATTAAAATATATGGTAAAGAGAAATTGTACTTTAAAAGCAGTTGCATAGCTGAAATACAGAGTAGAGAAGGGTTACATTCACGTGTTCAAATAGTTATATTGGTTGACAAATAAACAGCAGCATATACAGGATGGTTGCAATATAGGAAGAAGTAGGATTACAGTTATTCAGGTTGATTTTAAAAAATGTTGAATAAAATTGTTATATAGGGTCGCCCATAAATACTTGCAGTTTGGGTGAAATATATTCGGGTGAATTTATAGTTAAGTTGGGTAGTTTAAACAAGTTAAAACATTTTTTAGTTAGGATAATCCATATGTTTCATAAGTTATTTCTTCATAATTCCAGAATTTTATTATTCTAAATAAGAGAACACAAAATTTTCTGCTATAAAAGTTCATATGGTTATATAGGGATACACTACTCGAATTCTGACTAAATACTTCTTCTTATATTATGCTACTCTGACAGTTGATTTAATTTTTGTTCTAAACACAAAAGGACAAAAGGACTGATTTATATTTATACTTCAAAGTACTAACCCGTCCGACTTAGGAGGGCCCTTTCAAGGGGGTACCTGCGGTGAGGTACGAAACCCTAGATAGCTCAGTTTTGAAGTGAAATATGTAGTGATGTAAATCAAGTATTATGAGGAACCTCACTGTTTAACAAAATAATTTATAAATTAGTTATGTGTGCTTTGCTAGAGTAAATAATTATCTGATTTATTATGTTGTTATTCGGCGCATAAGTTCAGTATTATCTGTTAAATATTTCAGCTTTCATAATATTATTATAAAGACACTTTGACACTTTACTATGGACAATATTTACTGTGTTCTAACTTGAGTATTTTACTTGTTCTCAAATGATATTTTGGTTACTATTAATGGTAATTTCAGAAGATAAATAGAACTCTTTTCCTTAAAACACTGAATTACTGGACGTCATTTATAACATATACTTTTTAACTGCTGTTTTCTAATTACCAAACCCAAAATATTTTTCGCTCATACACCTCGCCGCTCCCGCGCGCTGTTTAGTTTGGAGGGTTTAGTCAATAATAAGGGTAATTAATAGTAGAACAAAACCAACTGACATAAAATTCAATATTTTTTATGGATGAGTTTTTGTTTTTTACAAATAATTCTCAAAAATCGTTAGTAATTTAGTACTTTACATTTTACACAAAATCTTCTCGCTACTATGGGCAATGATGTAAAGACATAAAAAACCTACAAAATACGCTTGTATACGCTTAACTTCATTAAATGGGTTCCTTAGAATCATTTACTCGAAATTATTAATAATTATTAATAAAATTTACTGAGAGGTAGATTTATTTTTAAAATGAATTGAAAATTCTGAAACTATTAATAATCTTTTTTTTAAAACAGCCATATTACCTCACTGGATGATCCTATCACTATGAATAAACCAGCGTTGAAAGTAAGAGTTGATCTCAAAGACACCTTCGTGTCTTAGTTTTCCAAAATTTGAAGAATAAATACTTATAACTATTGAAAATATTTGGCCACTCTGAACGGGGCCAGGTGGACAAGTTCTTTCGAGATATTTATAAGGACTTGTACTTTACCACTATAATAAATAATTTTATTGCAAATTTTAGTTTTATACAGATGCATATTTATATTACTAGCATAATATGGATTTCTGTAATAAATTTAGCAAAACAAAATACCGAAACTCAATGTTGACACTGGTGATAACGATGGAGCAATCATTTTTAATATGCAAAAGGCGTAGGCTGTTTTAAAAGATATTAGTTTTAATTAGATGTTTAATTTGATAAAGTTAAGGAAGTGATTTGCGAAAACTCCATTAAATCAAGTAACATAAGATAACATTTTAAATTTAAATAAAAAAAGAAAAAATTGCCACTGCAGTCAGTGACATTTTAATACACAAATAAATAAATAAAATTTTATTATTATATAAAAAGAGGCATAATACATATTGATAATAGTTAATAATGGAAAAAAATTTGATCTTTAACTTCAATTAGCCAACAACGTAATTTTTATATTGATCAATTCAGATTCCTGTTAAGGAGTTTTCTATTAATAAATACCAATTAATGGCAAGGCAATGCAATATAGGTATCTTTAATGTTTTATTGAATTATTTACAAATAGAAAACTCTTTTACAACAGCCTAGGCATTTTACTTATCAAAAATAATAGCTCCATCATTTGTCATTTGTATTCAAATTTGCTAAATTTATTCCGCGAATCCATATTATGTTTGAAATATAAATATGTGTCTACACAAAATAAAAATTTGCAATAAGATTATTTATTATAAGGATAACGTTTCAGAAGTGCAAACCCTTAGCAATTTCTCGTATGGATTGGTCTACCTGGACCCATTCACAATGGCCAAATATTTTCAATACTTATATGTTTTTATACTATTTTGGAAAACTGAGATTAGGGGTCTCTACATCAACTTTATTACTTCCCAACGCTAGTTTATTCATAATCATAGAATCATCCGGTGTGTTAATATGGCCCTTTAAAAAAGCCTTTCCATAGGTTTGCCTGAAATTTTGAACTGGGGCTACATAATTTAATTTTATGACATAAATTGGGTCTGACAAGATCTATCCTTTCAGTTAATAAAAATGGTTAATTAAATTAAAATAAAAACATATAAACAATATTGTTTTGGAATTTCTAGTTTAGGTTCAGTTAACTACGGAACAAATTAACTTCACTGAGCGTACTGTAGCCCAATTTGTGTTCATCATTGCTCATAGTACCAAACACGGTTTCACGCGTAGAATTTGTGTAAATAGCAAGAAACTAAATTTTTAGCGACATTTTTAGGATATTTGTAATGTCAAAACGTTGATAAAGCCAATTGTAATGGCAAACCTACCACCTTACTAAGGCCCACGTGGTAAACGTTGACACGAGGGTGCACGGCAGCTTCATTGGAGCTTCAGTGGAGACGGGAGTGGGTTAACAAACAAGGGCAAAGCCAACTGTAAGTTAACTTTATAATATAAAGATGTTCTGGGCGCCAGGTAGATTCTATGCCTAATTACCACAGCTAACCGCCTAAGATAACCTACCAATCCTCCGCGGCTACAAGAAATTCATAGAGAAGGGCTTTATGGTTAATAAAACCTCAGTATATTGTAAGTTACGGCACAACAATCATACTTCAATAAAACACTTAGTAAAACAATATACCATTTATTGAACTTGTAAATTTCTCAGTACAATATAACTTCATATACATACATACACATATCTATAGTTCAACGAAGAATCAACATTACATACCCAATACACTAAGTTCAAATTATTATCAAGACCAACAAATGTAATAATCAATTAATGATCAAATTAACCTAGATAAAATAATTGTTATCAAAAGCATTAATCAAAATATTCAAATGTTGTGTTCTGTAAACATGTACAATATATCTAAAATCAGAAATGAGATACTTAAATGAGCAATATGCAAAATATTATTAAAGTCAATAATGATATCTAAACTATGAATAATTCAAAATTATATCAAATTCAATAACCGTACTGTTATTCTGAAATCTGAAGCCAAAAATTCAGTTACTGACAAAAATGTTAAATTACATTTAAACTTCAAGAAAAATCAGTTATGATTTCATAGATCTAGAAACAAATTTTATCTTCCAAAATGAATTAATTAATAAGTCGACGTTTCGAGCTCTCACGACGCTTTCACAAAATACCAAATATTATCAATATCTAATAAATCAATACTCATTAAATGATGTTCAAAATTAAGACTACAAGAAATGTATATATATCAAATTTATTTGTCTTCTAAACGTTCTTTGTGGCATATTCTTGATAACTATTATGTTTTTTTTTGGCAATTACACCACAATAGAAATAAAACGACCTATATTGACGGAAAACCAAACGTTTCAAAGTCAGAATAGACTTGTGGTGTTATTGCCCAAAAAAAAAACATAAAGGGAATCAAATTTATATGAGCAAATTAACAGTCAAATATTTGAATAAATATTCAGGTTCTTTATTAGATTTAATAAATTCAGAATGTTGTTTAGATAAATCAATGCTCTTTAATGTGAAAAGCAAATTATGAGCAAAACGTAGATACACTGAGGCAAATTACAAAGATACCTTGTTACACATGCGATGCTACAACACTCAGCTGTCCTCTGCAGAATCGAAGCAAAAATACGCCGTCGTTGCTACGGCAACCAGCGAAGGTTTCCGGTTCCCAATGAACTTGCCAAACCTTCGGCAAACTAAGTGAAGTTGATAGCTCAATATACTGAAGATGAACAAGGCCTTGGGTGGGCTACAGGTCTTACATACGATGTTCAATTGGTGGTTGAATAGTTAGTCGTCCAGGAAGGTCAACGAGAGTACATGCTAATATTCAGCAATCAAATCCTCACAAATGAGAATGTGTTTCCACTAATTTCCAAAAATATCACCAAACTGCCAATGGAAACATCACTTAATCGTTGCTGAAAGCGGTGATCATCGAGAGAATGAGTGATGAACTTGTCTTAAATCCTCACAAGAGGTGGCTTTCGTTAAAATCCAAAAATATCTCAAAACCAACAACGGAACCAACGATTAAAGTGTATCCAACTAAATCCCAATCAATGGATGGCACAAAATTGCCAGTATAAATTCAGATTACACTTGTAGACATCTATCGATCTATCACCACACTTTACACCATAACCTGTCTCCCCAGGTACTACTCAAACCCATCTTTCACTAGGACGGCCAACGGGCAACTCCCTCTTTCGACAACTGACGTCTAAAATCCTCCCCATAGAGGTATTATACGTATAGCACGTGAAGTAGCGTAATTCATGTAATAGCAATAGAAAGAGAGAGATAATAAGCGGCTCGTTCCTGATTGGTCAGGGTCAGTGGTGACGCCTACTATTGGTAGGGTAGAGACATAGCAAGCGCACCCTGATATTGTCTTTCTCTTTCTATTGGTATTACACTACCACTTAGAGTAACGCTCATACCTAATTCACACTACGTATAATACCTCTATGATCCTACCACCCTATTTAAATTCTAATACCAACATCGTCTAATTCCCTACTTATAATCTTATTCTTCCTCGATAATCCACAATATCAATGGTCGAAATGTACAGAGCTCGAATCTAATTTTCTACATCTTCTTCCCATAAATAGACATCAAAACAAATCAAAACCAAATACAAAGCGAGAATTTTTCCAATGCGAAAAACCCAATAAGCCTATCGCAATAACAAAAATGCTACAGAATAAAAGAATGGTACGTGTTTACGTTTGATGATGATTGTATCCTATCCGTTGGTGTTAATATTGAAATCAATACTCGTGTTTTAGTTACAAGAAAACAATTGTTGTAGATAAATGACACATCTAAAGTCCAGTTTAGGCTATTTAAAGTACGTTTTGGATAATTCAAGCCTCAGATATTTCTTCGTTTACTTGTTCTTCAACGGGTTTATGGAATATACTGCTCGTTATACTTTGCGACAAAAATGTAATGTTACATATTCTGTTAAAAAACGAAAACGAATCGATAAAAATTGTTGAATTTTGTGTAAATTAGTCATGTTTTTTCTTTAGAACACGTTATGATCATTTTTTTGTCCAAAAACATAAATGAAAACTGCATACACCATTACTACTCCAGCTGAACATTACATTACACCATGGAAAGTATATAATAGATCGCGTTCTTTCAATTGACAATTTATGAGAAATAAAAATCAAAACCTAAAAAAAATAGTTTTAACTCAGCAATTGTACAACTAACTATTCACACACAAAAATTGAACAAGGATTCAAATGTTTTTTTTTCATATTATTAGTTTTGTATATTTGCAATATATAAAATTTGAATTTTTCGAAATGATTATAAAAGTAGAAGTGTGAACTGTAATTTGTTTAACACAAATCTCGTACATTTAATATGCTACAAATGAACATAACGCAACGAGCATGATTGCACGTACGATATCATTAATTCTTTTTTTTTACCACTAGAGTAGCAATTCCAAGCATTTTAACATACTTTAACAAACTTATACGAAAATCTGAAATAGGCAGATAATAATTTGGTAAATTTATATTGGGAAACAGAGAATAATAATGTGACATTAGAAAATTGCAGTCTAATTCATTTATACGTACTGTAATTAGGCCAAACTATGCATGCAAATTTATCATTTTTCTTATATTCAAACCATACATAATAAACACAGAATATCACTTTCAGGCATTTTGTTGCTTAATCTTAATAATAACAACCAAAAATATGGTATTAATATAAAAATATCAAACTTTTTTACTATACTGTAAGAAATCGGCGATTTAACAAAACCTGGATATCTTAAATAAAACTATAATGATATTTGTTATAACCAATAAATCTCACTTTCCACAACTTACATTTCGACAAAAAAGTTTTTAGCAGGCGTTTCAACTATGCCATAAAGCTTAAAGTACAATAAACACGAAACCAACTTGCATGCAACCCCAGAGGGAAGTAAAACCTCAATATCTGCTATAGAAATAGTTCATTCTAGCTATAACTTTATTAAACTGTGAGTATAATATAAAAGCCCTTTGTAAGAATTTCCGCTAGTTAACTGGTAATTGAGCGTTGTGAAATATAAACGTTTTTTCATATTTATTCAAGGGTTTCAACAGTAAATAGGAAGGTTGACTAACAAATTTTACAAAAATTAAATAAATGAAGGCACCTTCTTGGTTGCAGGATACTTACATCAATAAGCCTTTATTATTTAAGTTTATTAATTTAACTCATAATCATAATCGAATACGATTGCATACTTTTTTATAAGGACAAACTTTCTATGAAGCTAGTGGTAGTGTAATTTTTCACAAAGAAACATCTGTCATAATGAAGACATTGAGCAATTTTTTTAATGTATTTGTAATAATATTTTGAAAATAGTTGTTTGTTTCCTAAACATTTTTGACGAGTGGCCAATGGCAAATAAACTTTGAAATATCCAAATTCCACTCCTAGTGTTACTGTATCTTGTTCAAGGCTGTCAAATTTTCGCAATTTCAGACCTCAGTAACTCTCTAGAAACAGCCAAATAGTGTGACAAAAAACGATTTCGGGTGATCAAAAATCGGGAAATCGAGTTCTGTTAAATCAAACAAACTATATAGTAGATAGTATTTATGATACATGATATAGCTATTACAACTTCATATCGAGAAAGTTACAATGGGTTACAGTAGTAACGTTGTCAGTTGACGGTGCTAAGTATTGTAGTAATAATTTATATTTAAAAAAGAACTCACGTCAGCTGACGTAAAATAAAAACAGTTTAGAAACCTTGTGCAATCAATCATTATTTGCAGATATATTTTTTTATCTGATTTAATTAAGGTACAATTCAATTTTAGCGTATAACGTATAACTTTTTTAAACCGTAAACTAGTATTCCAGTATAATATGTTGTGTATTTTGTGTTGTACTTATCTGTTGACAAATCTGTAGACCTACTTTCTCACAGTTAATCCTGCGGGAGAGTTTTTTCGATAAGAGGGCAACTAGTGTTCCGGGCAGTTTCCACAAACTGCCCTTAGATACTACACCTTGATATTCAAGTACTTAACTTATCTGTATTTTTCAGAAACCATTGCGAGGAGAGAAAATCCCAGATAAACATTGAAAATAATCATTTAGCTCCTCAATCATTTAGAAACTACTTAAGAATGCGGTATGGGCCTACTTCAATCAACAATTTTAGAGAACTCGAAGGACTACACCAGAAATTAGCACATTCACTAAACAGATTAATTGATTTTGAAGTTTCCTTTTTGATGTTCATTTGTCAGAAGTTGTTGCCATGCAACCGGTATCTCTACAGAGGGTGTCCCGTTTTCTCCATTATTCAACAACATGCAGACACTTTCTTTGATTTTTCGTTTTTTGGTATGTTCTTCTTTAAGTAGTATTTTTGTCTTATTCCAGTCCATTTTGTGTGTACCATTATCCTTGAGTACATGATTTGCCAATCTTGATCTGTCTATATGTTTTCTTGTGACTTTGTATTGGTGCTCTTTTGTTCTAATTTGGAGAGGTCTAGATGTCTCACCGGTATATGTTTTTCCGCAGGCACAAGATACACTGTACGCACAATTTTTGGAACTTTGACTACCGTTTTCCGGTTTTGTTTTTGTCAAATTTAATCTTAAGGTATTATTTGTTTTAAAATCAGTTTGTGTGTTGTTATTTAAATTGGAAGTATTGTGTGTTGTTTGTGTCGTTTGTTGGTTTCTTTGTTTTTTCTCGATTTGGTAAATTGTTTTGTTTATGAAATTTCTTGGGTATTCGTTTTGTTCTAAAACTTCCTTTATCAAACATAACTCTTTCTCAAAAAATTCCTTTGTTGCTGAAACTGCTTTGGCTCTGTCATATAAGGATTTAATGACTCCTTTTTTTACATTTAAAGAATGATTTGAATAAAAATTCGAATATCTATTAGTATGCGTTGGTTTCCTATAAATGCTTGTAGTTAAATTGTTGTTTGATCGCTCAACGAACACGTCTAAAAATTGAAGTTTATTTCCATTTTCTATTTCAATAGTAAACTTAATTGTAGATTCTTTGTTATTGATCGTGTCTAAAAAGCAGTATAAGTCGTCTATGCTATGTTCCCATATTGCAAAAATATCATCAACGTAGCGCTACCATACTTTAGGTTTTTTTGAAAAAATTAAAGATAAAAACTTCCTCAAAGTATTTCATAAATATATTACTTACTATGGGTGCCAAAGAAGAACCCATAGCCATTCCAAAATCTTGTCTGTAGAAACTTTCTTCATTTTGAAAATATGTTGTTTTTAAACAAAGTTCCATAAGCTTTACTATTGTTTGAACTGATAATTTTGTTCTTTCTTGAAGTGAATTATCAAGTTCTAATTTATCTTTAATAACTTGTATAGATTTATCTACTGGTACATTGCTGAATAAACTGACAACATCAAAACTTACCAAAATTTCATGGCTATTTATTTGTGTATTTTTCAATTTTGATAAGAAGTCTGCTCTGTTTTTTAGTGTGTTGTGGTTGAATTCGTATGGTTTGATGATTTTGAGTAAAAATTTTGAAATATTCTGCAATGCTGAGTTTATCGAGCTTACAATGGGTCGTAAAGGAATTCCAGTTTTGTGTATCTTGGGGACTCCATATATGTGTGGTGGTTTACTGTACTGGGGTGTAAGTTGTTTTCTTTCTGAAAAAGTAAATTCGTCTTTGTATTGTGAAATAATGTCTTTTGCTGTTTTTTCTATGTTTGATGTAGGATCTTTGTTGAGTTTTTTATAGTTGCCTGTGTTAATGAGGTCTGTCATTTTAGTTTTGTATTCTTGTGAATCTAAAATTACAGTTGCATTGCCTTTATCAGCTGGTAGAATTTTAATAGTATCATGTTTAGTAAGTATTTTGATAGCTTGTCTTTC
This sequence comes from Octodonta nipae, assembly GCA_034190945.1. Classification (NCBI taxonomy): domain Eukaryota; kingdom Metazoa; phylum Arthropoda; class Insecta; order Coleoptera; family Chrysomelidae; genus Octodonta; species Octodonta nipae. The sequence continues at coordinate 59,788,323 of CM067221.1, forward strand.
AATTGGAGTTACATTTTGTGAGATCTTTTGTTCTTTTTGTAGAAGTAAGTTGTTTCTAATGCGATACTCGCTTGATACTTCTGGTGGTAATTTTTGAGCAGTATCCTCAATGGCAACTATCATGTCTAATTTAGGAATGTTATGAGAAGTGACCGCATAATTCAATCCTTTTGAACGGACGTATTGTTCTGTTGCCGTTATTTGTCTTTTAGATAGGTTTATCACAGTTTTGTTGAAAAAGTTGTTATTTGTTTTTGTTAAGTGGGTTGCATGTTTGTTATTTAGGAGATTATTGAATTTGTTTATATTTCTATTTTTACAGTTTCGAAATTCGAATTGATATGAATATTGGACAGAATTGAAAATTCGAGTGTAGTCTGATTGACTGTGAGTTTCCTTGAATATATATTCTAACTTAAAAATTTCGGTATTTAAGCTTACCTTTTGTCTTCTATGATATTGAATTCTACTAGTGCGTTGCCTGTTCTGATTTGAATTTTCTTACTACCTCTGTTAGAGAATGGCATTTTTGGCAAAATACCTTTTGGAATTATTTTTTTCATTTCTGCATTTGATAAGGAATGTCAAGCTGTTTTCTGAATGTGCTAATTTCTGGTGTAGTCCTTCAATCAACAATTTTAGAGAACTCGAATTCCTTTACGACCCATTGTAAGCTCGATAAACTCAGCATTGCAGAATATTTCAAAATTTTTACTCAAAATCATCAAACCATACGAATTCAACCACAACACACTAAAAAACAGAGCAGACTTCTTATCAAAATTGAAAAATACACAAATAAATAGCCATGAAATTTTGGTAAGTTTTGATGTTGTCAGTTTATTCAGCAATGTACCAGTAGATAAATCTATACAAATTATTAAAGATAAATTAGAACTTGATAATTCACTTCAAGAAAGAACAAAATTATCAGTTCAAACAATAGTAAAGCTTATGGAACTTTGTTTAAAAACAACATATTTTCAAAATGAAGAAAGTTTCTACAGACAAGATTTTGGAATGGCTATGGGTTCTTCTTTGTCACCAATAGTAAGTAATATATTTATGAAATACTTTGAGGAAATTGAGGAATTGAGGAATATGGGAACATAGCATAGACGACTTATACTGCTTTTTAGATACGATCAATAACAAAGAATCTACAATTAAATTTACTATTGAAATAGAAAATGGAAATAAACTTCCATTTTTAGACGTGTTGGTTGACCGATCAAACAACAATTTCACTACAAGCATTTAGAGGAAACCAACGTATACTAATAGAAATTCGAATTTTTATTCAAATCATTCTTTAAATGTAAAAAAAAGGAGTTATTAAATCCTTATATGACATAGCCAAAGCAGTTTCAGCAACAAAGGAAATTTTTGAGAAAGAGTTATGTTTGATAAAGGAAGTTTTAGAACAAAACGAATACCCAAGAAATTTCATAAACAAAACAATTTACCAAATCGAGAAAAAACAAAGAAACCAAAAAACGACACAAACAACACAGAATACTTCCAATTTAAATAACAACACACAAACTGATTTTAAAACAAATAATACCTTAAGATTAAATTTGACAAAAACAAAACCGGAAAACGGTACTTAAAGTTCCAAAAATTGTGTGTACAGTGTACTTTGTGCCTGCGGAAAAACATATACCGGTGAGACATCAAGACCTCTCCAAATTAGAACAAAAGAGCACCAATACAACGTCTCAAGAAAACATATAGACAGATCAAGATTGGCAAATCATGTACTTAAGGATAATGGTACACACAAAATGGACTGGAATAAGACAAAAATACTACTTAAAGAAGAACATACCAAAAAACGAAAAATCAAAGAAAGAGTCTGCATGCTGTTGAATAATGGAGAAAACTGGACACCCTCTGTAGAGATACCGGTTGCATGGCAACAACTTCTGACAAATGAACATCAAAAAGGAAACTTCAAAATCAATTAATCAGTCAATTGACATTACCAAAAAAAGTCAAGCGAATATAGTGCAAAACATTCAAACAAACATTGTTCGACAATTCCTTATCAGGAATCGAAACGTCACCATTCAAAAAAAAAACAGATAAGTACAACACAAAATACACAACATATTATACTGGAATACTAGTTGACAAATCTGTAGACCTACTTTCTCACAGTTAATCCTGCGGGAGAGTTTTTTCTATAAGAGGGCAACTAGTGTTCCGGGCAGTTTCCACAAACTGCCCTTAGATACTACACCTTGATATTAAAGTACTTAACTTATCTTTATTTTTCAGAAACAATTGCGAGGAGAGAAAATCCCAGATGAACATTCAAAATAATCATTTACCTCGTCAATCATATAGAAACTACGGAATAAGCTAATGGAATATTTTCTGCAATTTCACGCGACTGGTAGTTAACTTCGCTTATAAAATAAACTGACTTCAAATGCATCAAAATGAAAATCATTACAGACACACTGTACGACATACTTTCATGACAAATCTTAACATTTAAACTAGATATTTATTATAAAAAGTTGACATTTACCATGATGTATACAGTTTTTTTGCATATATTTGTCCGATATTCAGAAAAATGGTAAGTTTTAAGTTATACAAAAATATACGTAATTAAGCTGGAACATATCTTTGTAGAATACAATTTGTAATATTCAAATTTATTGAACAGTTTTAGAGAAAAAAGTGAAACTGTCTAATTTTGTCGAATACCAAAGATTTGCATGAGACTTGTATGGTAGGTTCTGCATACCCCCTACTTCATAGCTGACCCTGTTCCGGAAGTTGCTTCTGCCATCCCATCTTGGGGATGGCAATTTTTCATCCAATATAAGTCGCGAAACCGATAGATTGAGAAATGTTTTCTTCTTTATTTTTTTTGTAAAGTCGTTACTTATTTGTTATTAAAAATGTCAATTTTTCAATACAAAATCCCTTTTCCAACTGTTTTTCGGAATTAACTTAAAAACTAAGCATTTTATCAAAAAAATACAAAAAATACAAATGAAGTTGATGCTTATTGAATGTTAATTCTTATTCGTCAAAAGCCAACTTTTCAAGTTTCAATGTGATATAAACAAAAACAATGCAGTTTTAGGGAAAGATAATATAAACTTTTACTGAGTGCTTAAAAATTCTTTATTTTCGTTTGTTATGAAAGTCTGTAGCCTTAAAACTTAGCAAGTTATTACCAAAATAATATTAGTCTCTATTTTCTTGTCACAAAAAAATGTGAAAATAACCCCCTAATTAGCATTTCAATTGAAAACAATTGTTGCTACTTTATAATGCCCTTTATTTAGTTAGTTGCTATATGCTCAAGAAATTTCCACGGATTAAAGTGCTTAGAGTTTGGAAAAAAATACCTTAAAATTGAAAGATGATTTTGGTAATTTTGTAAAAAGTTGCCGTGTTTCAAAATAACTTAAAAACAACTGATAGTATGCAAAATAGAATTTTCAGAAAAAAATACTACCAGTTTGTTCTCTACAAAATTTTACGTATCATCACTAGTTATTAAGTAATTTTGAAAAGAGTCAATTTTTCACACGCTGTCTTCAGGAAGTAGTGGAGCCGTATGTAGTCCCCTACCTTAATCGGCTCATGGATGCCATAAACAAGATAATGCTCGGAATCTTGTTGCTCGAGTTAGTTTAAATTTTTTTGAGGAGTTCCTTATGAATCTGTGGCCATGGCCGCTCAGTTCCCCCGATCTTCCGCCCACAGAACATGTTCGGGATATGATGGGTAGAAGGCTCGGAAATTTATCCCAGGCCCACAGACTTTGGAGGTTCTACGACATGAAATACAGGTAGCTTGGGACAGTATTCCTCAAGAAGAAATAGAGTACCTTATTGAATCAATGGCAAGTCGTGTTGGGGAGTGGACAAACACATTGTCAACAAATGTTATTAAAAAAGTTAAACTCCTTTGTATTTTTTATTAAAATTTTAATCATTTACTACTTAATCTATGTTTTACCAAAACAATATTAAATTTCATTTGGTTGTTGCGATATCTTTGTCAAATAAAAAGCGACTCAAGGTGCATCTGTGGGTTCTGCTCAAATTCTACATAACTTTTGTTAACACTTCCCCATACATATCTTTAACAGTTTTTGTTAAAAAATATATTTCACAGCTTCAAGGAAGTCATTTAAAATAAGTACCGTAAAAATAGTTTTTATTATAAAAATTCTCGTATGAAAATATATTTCAGGAAATGAAAATAAAATCTTTACATTAAAACAAGCTTTTATTAAGTTGCATTAGTTCATAAATCTTGGGCTCATGTCGGACAGTCAATGTAAAACGACACCGGTTCAGGATAGTCGATCAATAAGTTCACAGTGAAGAACGCTGTAACTAATTCCTGTTGCCAAGCAACCGAAAACCGAAATTGCAAATGTCAACAATTTCCTTTGACTGAAGTGTCAATAATAAAGATCTGGCACCAAAAGGTTAAACTGAAATTAAAATTATAAGTAATATAGAATTTTGCCGAAAATGGAATGGTAAAACAAATAATTCCATAAGCCCATTACGAAGTCAAGATTGAAAGTTGTATGCATAATACAAGGCAAAAGGACTCAACTTTCGTCGGTATTCACAAATTTTAAATAACAAACGAAAAACACTAAAGACCCAAATCAAAAAGCAGTAAAGGGCTAAACTAAATAGTAGTTTTTACAAATTTTAATAAAGCAATGTATACCTACTTGGGTCCAGAAAATTAATAGCCAATTAGCTTAGTCTTAGACCTAACCGAAATTTCAAAAGTAAATAAAAATTTCAAAGTTCACTAAAAATCAAATTGTGTCACTTAACGTTGAACAAAACAATTTGAATTGAAAATTAAATTTCAAATTAAAATATCAATATACCGGTTTTTCAACACCACCAGTACACCCCCAATAAGATGTCCTCAACCCAGCTTTTTAAAAAACTGACGACGCGACGTATCCTTAGGTAAAAGGGGTATGCTCTATTGATAGAATGCAAAATAAATATGCGGTTAAAATGGGAAGTGGCTTAAACAAACCGGAAGTTAATTTTTTCAGATGAAAACTGCATAATCGCGGATTCGGATTCATCGTTGCAAAATAGACATACATCTTTTGTTGGAATTTTTTTTGACAAAATGCATTTTTTAATCTTCTCAATTGACTTAGAAAAATAGATCCGAATAAAACAGCTTTATATGCAAATCAAACAAAACACGACTTTAACCAAGAGTATGAACTCTTCGTCCGAGGGTACTGAAAATAAAGCTATAAATTCCGGTTCCATCCGGAAGTGGGGAAATTGTAACCGGAAGTACGTTTTTCTTGAGCGAGAAATGCACATTCCTAGCTTTGATTCGGATTCTATGTTGAAGTAAGCGCATTAAGGCAGAATACTTTGTCTAGGAATATCATATGATTTCGGTGTTTGAACAAACGAACTCTGGAGACCAATTTTCCACTGCCGGTTAGAGCCGGAACTGAGTATTCTGCTCTGCTACGGTTACTTCTACATAGAGGCTGAATCCAAGTTTGGAATGTAGCTACCTTGCTCAAGAAAAATGTACTTCCGGTTAGAATTTCCAATTCGGAAGTAACCGGAATTGATTATTGCTTTATTTTATGTATTCTCGAACGAAGAGTTCGTACTCTTGAATAAAGTCTTTTTTTGTTTGTTTTGCAGATAAAGCTGTTTTATTCGGATCTTCATTTCTAAGGCACTTCAGAGGATTAAAAATGCATTTTTTCAAAAAAAAGATCTAACAAAATATATTTATTTTTCAACGTACATTCTGAATCTGCGATAAAAATATGCATATCTCATATGAAAAAATTAACTTCAGGTCTGTTTAAGTCAGTTTCCGGTTAAACAGAAAGATTATTTTGCATTCAATCGATATAGCATACTCCTTTTACCTACGGATACGTCGTCAATTTTAAGACATAGTTTGGGGGCATCTTATTGGGGGTTTGGTGGTTTTGAACACCCTATATGACAATAATCAGACTTCGCCGGATAATCAAGGAAATCATCAGCAACCATTTCGACAAAATTCCATTGCCCGACAAGATTTAAAAATTGAGAATCCCCCACAAATGTAGCGTCCTTTATTTCAGTACTATAAGTATTTATTTTGTGTCTGGAGGGTAACATGTGATAAGGAACTCTAAAAAATACAATACCTAATAAAACTTGTAATAATTTATATTGTATTCTACCAAGGTATATTTGGATTTGATTCTGTAAATTTTTCGATAACGTAAAACATACCGTTTTTCAGAAAATTGAATAAATATGTGTAATAAATGATAAACGTCAAAGTATATGTCAAATAAATTTTGTACACAAATCTCTAAAGTTATATGTCAAGATATGTCATTAAAGGATATTGATCGTACACAGTCTTCATTTGGTTTCATTTGACGTCAATTCTTTTTTAAAAATACATTATAAATTGTAATATACCTATTTAGCTGTATTCAGAGGTGATTCTAAAAATTTTTCTATAATTAAAGCTATTTTTCAGGAAATTGGATGAATAAAGTCAAAGTTGATTGCTTCCCTTTGAATCATTTGAAGTCTGTTCTATTTAAAATTTAAATTGTTTACATTTTATAATTCGGGATAAATTTTGCTACCATACCCGCTAACGAAAATATTAATAGAGGAAGATTTAAGGTTAAGAACTCTCCAGGGGAACTTTGTCACCAATGCCAAATCTACTCCCAGTCTAGACCTTGAAAACATACTTCACCTGAATAATTTATACTAATATAATAAAGCTGAAGAGTTTGCCAATACAAATTGAAAAATTTAAATCAGTGTGTAACTTCTAAACGACAGATTGAGATCATATTAGACAAAACATTTGTTTTGTCTAGACGATGCTTTATGGCTATCCTAGGATCAGATAACTGTATATCGACCATTGTGATAATGTAATTTTGGGATGCCGCGTTTGCTAGTAAAACTTAAAAGGGAATTAATAAGACATCATATTTAATTTCTCAAGAGAACAATTGATGTGAAAAGACGTACTCTCGTTGGCTGATGGCGGCTCTTCGGTTTCTCTTGCATCTCAACCGCAAAGAAGAGAAGTCTATTAAACTTTCTAGAGATTATACACTGTCCATATACAGATGAGAGGACTCGCAAGCTAGATCAAGTCAACAACGAAGTGACAGAAGCTACTCACTACTTCCACAGCTGATACCCAGAAACAAAAAGGGCAGTTTTCTGAAGCTAGGATTCCGATGAAGGCAGAGAATGGAAGAAGATATCAGATATCAATTTTACAAGGGAAAGGAATCTGCCTACACAAGTAGCATGATTGAAATTTGTAAATCCAAATGCACTAAGGATTAATGCCTAAGTAGAAGCATCGTATAATGACCTCTTGTGTCGAATTAATGTTGAATTGCTGCCCTTTCTTAACAAATAAAAGGCTATCGTCAAGTATTACGAGAATATATTCTAAAAGAATTAAAAGAAACATAATTATTGTCACATATTATTCACAAAAAAAAGAATACTCTATAGTATCAAAAACATTCCGTAGGTAGGTATTTCAATATTTCTAAATTAGAGTTGGATGTAAATCTATAAACTAATATCCGTTTGAATAATTCGGTTGTAGGATACTAAAACGTTCTATTTCCTAGTAAACTTTGTTTTGCAAATTATTCTGATGGAAACCCGAAACTATGATACACGTATACGTTTCGATCAAATGTTTAACTCAGGTATCGTGTTGAAATTTGTCCGTACACTTTTTGTTTCATTGCTGGAATTATTCAGTTGAAGACTCTTATAGAGCAACTAATGTTCAGAAATTTCATATCATGGTCGAACTAATATTAATGAGACCAGTGAAGTTTGAATTTAAGCTATTGATTCAGTATGTTGCTGAGTTATAACTGCAGTCGCAACATCAATAGGGATATTCGCAGTAATTTTATACACCGGCAATGATTAACCATCAAATGGTTTTTAATAAAAAAATTAGCCAACGTTTTTTCATTTTGTGCTAAATATTTCTAAAATATTGTAATGTTTTTATTTATCCAGCCAGCTCTCGGTATTTATATATTTCTTCTCGGAATTCTCTGGAAGGTGTCTGAATCATTTCATGACTTCGATGAGTTTCCATAGAGCCAGCCGCCACGAAATATCGGTTGAATGCCGATTCCACAAAATATCGAATGAATTCCAGTCACAATGTAATATTTGGTTTAGGTTGATATCATTCTAATAAAATATGTTGTATATGTAAGTACTATCTAAAAATTCAAATGCAATAAAATTGACAATAAAATAACCGAAATAAAATTAGAAATTGATGAGGTAACTTAGGAAATTCAGATAGAAAAAAATTCTTTTCATAATGTTGAGTCGAAAGTAAACTATATTGAAGACAAAGTACAGAACGAAATACACAAAGCACCAAGATTCGTTGAGAATGCAGTACAAAATGAATCTCACAAAGTACTTAATTAATTAGGGACGTTTAAGACAGTAACAAAGAAAGGCAGATAACAAGATGCAGTAGATACCAAAGACAAAATCAAGAGAAAGAAACAGCATTTGTAATTTTATGAAACAGTCTGCACTAGAAGTCCTCCAAAGCATTCGAGAAGAGAAGCAGAAATTAGTTTCAGTTCTTGACTGGAGATACGACAAATAAAGTCGTTGTCAAGTATATGAAGTTGAACTTTAGTCACGATAACAGAAGTTTGGTGAAAACTTACAAGCATTTGAAGCCGACATTAGACGTTTGGTAAACTTAGCTTATCCAGCCTGAAGAGCTGAACTAACACTAACTAATCGTATTGTGAAGTAATCTATTTCAAATTTTAAACATTTAGAAAAAACCTAATCTTTATGACCAATTCTCTGTTACCTCTGTTCTAAGATGTTAAATTGTGTTTATTACATTTTCCATTAAACATTCAATTTCAAATATACCATATGTGATATCTTATTAATTTTCCCAATTTTTCTGCTATAGGCTTTTTATTATTATCAAATATAGGTTTTCAATAATAATAATATCACGTAATAAGCTTAAGTTATACAAGCTGTTTTGTCGAACTATTGTGTTTATAGTTTCAGAATCACTCAATTGTAAAGCTTTGAATATATTTCGTATTATTGGCTTATGAATGACTGTTTCGGATGGTCATTATCATAAGCCATAAACCTACATGAATAGGTTCTCACATTAATCTGGTTCTGTGGATTATACGAACTATTGCACAAACACGACAATTAAGTGCTAATTGTCCCTTTATAGCTGCCGTTACCCTTTAATTTATCGGTTTCAATATTCTGCATGATTTATACCATTTGAAATTTTTAGATATTGGTTTGGAAATGGACTTAAATAAATAACATATGTTTTGGTGCAAAGCATCTAAGCAATTTAAAAAATTAAATAAACCGTCCCTGAATAATGTCCTATAAAATAATTTTAGTTATGTAAAGAAATTGTGATTTAAGTGTCAGCAGTCTTGCTAAGTTAAGTTTTCGTTTCTGTATTGCTTTACATGAAAAAACAATAGGCAACAATTTTCCCGTGCTGTTTTCCTAGAACTTATTGCCGAAGAAATGTATTATAAAGACATTAGGTACCCTTTGAACCATGAGATGGTTTCCAACCAAATTTCTCTATGGTGAGAAAGATTAAAGCATTACTATAGCGAATGTTGCTTCTTTATGTTGCAATTCAAGTGCCAGCTATCTTGCTAACTTATGTTAATTTTTTAGGTACTGAAATGGTCGTTTTATTGCAGTGTTGTGAAAAAACATTTGTGAGGTGTAAACACAATTTTACTTAATAAAATATTATTATATTTTTGTTTACTTACTTCATATTGATTTTTACTCATTTTTCAAATATCGCTGTGTAATTGATTAAATTTTTCATGCCATAAACTAGTTTTGAAATGTTTTTATATTACTTAGTTATGCAGCTTGGGACAAATGACTTTAATTTTTTTGCATTGTTTGACATTGACATTCTAAGTAAAGTGCGAGTAGAATCTTAGACCATATACCTTCTGGAGGTAGCCTACAAAGCCAAAATTTCGTGCCAATGATAAAAAAGAGGGAGCAGTACAGAGAGCAGGAGACTATTTCACTTGATTGGAATGTGCAGCCAATGAGCTCATTGGATACAGTTCCAAGTCGAGTGAATTTGCTTCTTACCATCTCTACTGCCATCTCTTTCTAGCCTTGGCACAATCTTTATGCACTGCAGGCTATCTCTAGGAAGTAGATGCTCTCAGAGTAGAATAGCAATTGTTCTAGTGACAGACTAAGTTATTACGGTAAACAAAAATATGATATTTATTCTTGTGTTTTTAATAGGATTGCATATGTCTTTGCCAAATTGGCCACTCTGCAGAGAAGGAGGAAGCTTATTTATTAAAATATATTGCAGTTAATACTAATAGATTTTAGAATCATTTTGGTCCATCAAAATATTACTATTCCAGCATTTACAGGTGACCCGTGATCGTACAATATAGTACAGTATAGTACGGATAGGTTTCTAAATGTAAGGTTAAATACTGAAAAATAGAAAATATACAGGGTTCAATCTTAGAGATACTATTAAAATAGTAGAAAAATTTTGGTGTACAATGAATAGGTACTCTCTTAATTTCACTGGCATTTCAAAATTTAGAACTAGAATACATTAATTCCTAAAAATTTTGCGAACAAACGCTAATGAATGCAACCTTTATGTTAAAAAAAATAAATATTATAGATGGGTTATATGAGTGAAGGAAAGGATATACATGGATAAGGAAATTGACCGCCTATGTTTATGTATTTTGATGCGCTGAATCTGATTCCGAGGCCCATTTGACCCGTACACGTATAAAATTTAAGTAAATTGCAAAAAACAACACTAAAAATTGACAAAAATTGTAAGAAATTGCAGTGCAATGTATTTCGCTATATGTTTGTAATTTTGAAAATAAATTGCCAATAACCGCTGAAAATCGCTAAAAAATTATAAAAAAATCCATTACGCAAAAGAAATTTTTAAAATTAAATCAGTTATATTTTTTTATATATCTTAATGCGCTGAATCTAAATCTGAAGTTGGTTTGTCTAGTACATCCACTAAGTTTGAGTAAATTGTAGAAAAACGCTAACAAAAGTAAAGAACCCTAGAAAATAGTCATGCGGTTGTAGACCACATCAAAAATTTTGGAGGGTTATCGAGCTAAAACATTCGCATTCGGATTGAGTACATCGAAATATCAAGAAAAAAATTATATTTGGCATAACTGTAATTTTTTACGATATTTGCCAATTTTAGTGGTTTTTCGAAATTTACTCAAATTATGGACGTGTACGGGTCATACAGACCTCGGAATCGGATTCCGTGCATCAAATACATAACTTTGACCCACCTAGTCTGCTCAAATGCACAGACCACTATTTTTGGTGAGCAGGTGAATAAAAAATGTGTCCATGTACGATATTTGTTGTTATTATTTATTTAATTCTCACATTCTTTCAAGATATTTTGATATTAAAGCAGACAAAGGTATATTTATACAAACTGTAATTATGTTTAAGCTAGCACGAAAAACACTTGTTAACACTAACTTCTACAAAGCAATATTAAAATCATATTTATAAACCATAAAAGTGACCGATAAAACAAACGTAAAGGCTAAATCCCAGTAGCTGAACCAAGAGTTTAAAACCCTATCTTAATCTCGAGGGAAATATAAAATCCACCATGCATAATCTCGAAACCCTTTCCAGGTATATCCATATCTTATTCAAACTGCAGGCTTATCTCTTCACACCGTGCACTCGCGACATTCACGACCTATAAAGATATTTAGCCCTCGTAAATCCAAAACCACCCAAGGACTAACTCACAACGGGGAGGATATAAACAAGTCCTGCCGGAATTCTCGAACTACAGGCGATACAGGATATGTCTATTTGAGGATGGAGGAGTTACAAGCAAGAAGTTACAAGTAAGGAGCTACGGGTACGTAGTAATGCGCTGTACAATATACATGCCATTCTGTAATTGCTGCTACTCGTTCAGTATTCCACTGGGACTTGTTAGAGCGCTAACGCGAAGGCACCAATCATCTGGATTTTCGTGCAAAACATTTTGACTGAGATTTTAGGTGGTTTCATATTCTCTGAGAAGTTTTCATTTACAAAGATGTTTGAAATTATAATATTCCAAGAAAACTGACGGTTTTCTTGGGAAAATTATTCAGAAAATATTTCTAGATTTTGCGTCAGTTTTTTAATAAAAGAACATCGGAATACAAAAAAGTATTTGGTGGAATTTATATAGAAATTTTGATCTATTACGCAATTATTGGGCTTGTTTCAACTTTTGAGAACATCCAGGCTAGAGCGTTATTAAAATAAGTTAATACAACTGTCTTTATTTGAATAAGGAAATAGTTTTACAACTGTTTAGTTAGAATGTTTTAAGAATGCATATTAAGGTTTTTAAACATTTCACCTATTCATTGTAACTTTCATAAAAAATATATTGGAATAATATAAGCAGTTTCTGTTTATAAGATTTTCAAAGTTATGACATGGTCCTCAAAAAAAACTTTTAAATTTGATAACCCTAGTAACACACATATCTTCATAGTAATATTGTTCAACTGCTGTATCTAACAACTATCTTATCTTGGTTGTTCTGTAGAAGCATCCGGTATTGTGTCTAAAGTGAAAGTAGAGATTTTGAAACTTATTTTCAACATCTTTAATAAATTCTGAGTAATAAGCACTCCTGCTACGAAACTATAACAAAATGGTTATTTGATTTTGTTATATTAATGTTTGTTCTATCAATATAAAAGGGGCTCTAAAATACTCCGTGGGTGAATTATGGCCTTGAAATCTAAATAGTCCAAAAACGAAGGACTGGCAACAAAGCCCTTGTGAAAATATATTTTTTCACGGCATATTATAGCGACATAGAAACTTAAAAAAAACGTTTTTAGTTCGGTAGAACTTGGCACACCCTCCAACATCAAGTACAATTAATATTAGAAACTGCATATATATATATATATATATATATATATATATATATATATGTTGCTGTCAACAGGAAAGAAAGTAATACGGCTTTTTCTTCAAAATGTTTAGAGTTCTGCTATGAATAATACGACTGGTGAAGTGAGAAACTTCTCTGTTTGAAATAATGTTACTTATTTTTAATCTTTCAATATTACCTTTTATTAAATCTTTTATTTATATCGAAAATATTATGCCACAGGTTATTTTAATAACAATATTAATTCAGTGAATCGATACATTCTGGGTTAGCATAAAAATATAAACTGCATGTTTAAAATAAATAATTTCTCAAACTGCTTTCAGTGTTCAAAAAGTTTACTATATCAACTTAAATTATAAGAGGAACAACGAATTCAAATCCAGATTTTAAATTAAAATCATATATGCATACTGGAAAACAGGAAGTAATTATTACTGGAATTATTGAGAAAAAAAGTATTTTGAAAACAAAAATCCTCGATGAAGCATGTATAATTATTTTATCAAAAGAAAACAGTGAACGGTTTCTGCTTTCTGCCTTAACTACACATATGCATTGCCTTCGGAGAGGAAACCCAGCATTTAAATACTATTTTTCTTCCGACAAATTGGTCTTGTTATACAAGGTCTCACTGATTCTGACATTCTATTTAGCCCGGGAAAAGCAAGTTTCGGGAAAGCAATTAAATCTAGTTAAGATGAAAAGATTCAATTATCTTTCGTTTGAAATGAATGAAATGATTAAATATTCTTTATTAGAAAAATAAATGATTATAAATATTACTGTCGATGACATGTATTTACTTATGTGTAAATGTTTCTACAGAAAAATCTCAAATGGCAAAGTCAAAATTGTCATAAATTCCAAATATTTCACACCTGACATAAACTTCAAGAAAAAATGCAAAAATGTTATTATCTTGGTTTATACTAGTACAATACTTTTGTCAATAACACTAAAAAGCGTTGCTTTCTGAATTGACAAATGCATTAAAACCGGGCATATACGCTAGTAAAGTATCTTTGACAATGGGCAATTGCGACATCTCGTGTTTTATTTTTGAAAATCTGGTTGTGTCAAAGCCGCGATTTAAGTTTGCTGTGTTATATTATATATTAAAAATTTGTTATTCCATAAAATGGAAAGAGAAACATCTAACCGAAAGTGCGCTGTAGTTGATTATAAAAATACATCAAGGAGAAATCCAGAATTACAATTCGACTCTTTTCCTGGACTTCCATATGTATCACAGAGGGAAAAAAGGGACTACAGCAGTTTGTCGTCAAGGGCAATTAAATTTCCACGTTTTTCATTACTAAATACATAAAATTAATCACAATTGTTGTTCTCTTAACAAAAATAAGATTCAATAACTCTTGTAATCAGAAAAGTTAATTATGTAACAACTTTTCTTTCCAAATAAGTTGAAATTGAAGGTTAACATAATTCTAAATTTTTTAATTAATATTTTCTTTAAAGAATAAAGAAAAAAGCAACATTTTAATTACATTAGGGATGAAAAGCCATGGCAACCAGGAACAAATTCAATGATTTCTGGTGCTCATTTTGTTGGAGGAGAAAAATCAAACAATGTAGATACATAACAATGTTTACAAACCAATTATATTTTCTGCAATATATTAATTTTATACTCTCTTAAATGAATATCACTTTTTATTCTCATTTTAATCTCATTTGAATTTGTTTAAGAGCGGTTCTTTATTATTAGCTAATACAAAAGGTTATTATATCATCACTATTCATTTCCTTGTGAATTAACATGAATATTTGCATTTGTTGATGCTTCATTATCAGTGTTCCAACTTCAGCAGTTTTATCTTGATACATTCAAATTTCATCCTCAGTGAAATCTGCGTTATTTTGTTTTGTTTTTTATATTCACTTACTACTGTTAACCTCAATTGGAGCTTCATTGACTCCTGAAGATGCAATTTTTTCTTGTCGAATGTAATCGCAATCATTCAGTTCACAAACCAGCATGCAGATTTTACTTTTTTATATATATATTGCAGGGAATATAGCTGGATTGCAACTTTAGCTATGTGCATTGTTTACTTTTTCTCTCCAACAATATCACCAATGCAAATCATTTAATTTGTTTCTGGTTGAGAAGGATTGATCTACTACTGAAATTAAAAAAAATAAGTGATAAATAAAATCCAGGAAAGTGGTATAATCATAATTTTGGCTTTTTTCTTCATGTGTTTTCACAATCAACTTCACCGCACTTTCGGTTTGATGTTTATCTTTCCATTTCTAGGAATCACTAATCTTTATTCTAATACACGACAAACGTAAATTACCACTTTGGGACAACCAAAGTTACAAAAATAAAACACTAGAAGGCGCAAACGTCTCGTGTCAAAGATAGCGTATTGGAAATCAAAGCACTAACCGAATCACATGTTTGCAAAGATGTGATTCGGTGAATCAATAGTTTTCACGTTAAGTAATAAGCAGTAACGATGCTGTAACTAAAAAACCTAAAACATACTTAAGAAGCTAAATATATGAATAATGAAATAGAAAATATATTACTAATGTTTAAGAGACTTAATTAAATAATACAACAACAAAATTTTTGGTAATTTTCTAGAATTTGAAAAGCTTTGTAGCACGAGTAATCATTTAATATTCCGTGTTTTAATCTTGTTTTGTTGGACTGGACTATTAAGCTTACCGTATTAAAAATCTTGAATTTTTCAAGTTATTGGATATCATTAAACTTGTTTTTTCAATTAGATGCCAAGGAACGCAAATTGTTTGTACAAGTTCTGCGATCAATTGATTTACAGCCGTAAATTGCATATCTTGTAGTCTGCCATTATAGTTGGAAAATAGAGTTTCTGAATATAATTAAAATGAATTATTGAATAGACACTAATTGCATCGTTCTCATACAAAGTAATCTTTTAAAGCTACAAATATATTATTTGTTCCCGAAAAATTATTTCAGCTTCACAAAATAAATACGGCTTTGCAACAGCGACATCAAATGATGTTATCAAATGATTTGTGTAGGGCTGAAAATTTGTCGGTAATTCTACGTTGTTAGAACCGAATCCATTTAAAAAAGGAAAAAAAAATGAGAGCAGACATTATCATATCTGAAAAAATATAATTCTTTTATATCTAGCAAATAAATTGCTGTTAATTAATTTGTCGTCAAAGAATAAAAAAATGATTCTTTGTGTTCATATAAATTTGAATCACACTGAAGATTTTTAATTAGTAATTTTAAAACAATAATTAGACATTGCTTACGGTTAGTTATTTAATCCCTATGGCAGCTTTATTGATATTAATAAGTTAGTAAAACGTGTAGTACATTGAAATTTTGCCTGAATCTGAAAAATGAGGTGGCAGATAATTACCACGGAACATATGTTTTCGAGGACACAGATTATGAATCTGCAATTATTTATTACCACAAGCTTGCAGTAAGGGAGAAATGCCCCAAAACAGGTTTTTCTGCACTATTCCCGAAAACTACAAAGAATATGAAAAAAATAACTGAACCATCATATAAAATCAACGAATTGTTGTGCAATTATTTAAGTTGTCAATTTATTTTTTGGAATGCACCCACAGTGTACACAGACAGATTGACTGTCTATTTATGTAATATTTACGGATTGTTTTTTATATTTGGAAAAAAATCGGACTTTAGAAGGGTAACTTATAGTAGGTGTTTGAAGTACTTCTGGATTGTCAGAGTTGACAATTGTGAAATTAATATTAATTTCACATTCAGTAATAGTCACGTTTATTTTTAAGATTTGCACGATTATCTGAATTAAAGTCAAAAGTTTCGCAGATATTTATCTTTTATATTTTATTAAATATAGCACAAAGAAAGGGAGTTATTAAACTGATTTTTATCAGAAAACTTTATTGAACATAGTTCAGTTAATATATATATTTTTTCTAATATGTTCTTGTTTCGTTGTATTTGCAGTACATTTAAATCCTTTGATATAGAGATTCACCATAAATAATATTTTTTTTTTTTTTTGTTTTTTTTTTTAACTGAATCCATCTGGACAAGTAACTTACAAAATACACTGTTAAAAACGGTTAACGAGGTTTTATTATAAATACCTAATACAAATTTTGTTCAGAGATACATTCACAATAATTTCCATCAAATAATGAAAAATTTTTGTTCCAGGAAAAAATAATCAAACACCACTACTGATAATTTTTTTCTATGGCTATTTGAATATTTGATAGTTCATTTAAATAAAATACTTTCTATTGCCACGTAAAGTTAGAATTTCTTAACAATTTCGTCGTTTCAATAACAAATGAATGTGAAAAAATTATCGTTGGTAAAATATTAAAATAATAATTTCATAATCCACCACCACACTTCAAACACGTTATTACAATATAAGCCATCCCTTAGATTTCTGAATATAGAATTCCGATTGACAAATCTTTATGATTTATTGGAGTGTCTACGCGCATAAGATGTGTATTACGGAAGTAATGAAGGGAACTGAAAATTTAAATAATTACACAACAATTAGTTGATTTTATATAACTTACCTACTACATGTTTTCGATATGAAATTTTACAAGGAACACGATGGTAGTTATTTTTTTATGTTCATTGTATTTTTCTGTAATAATGCAAAAAAGTCTGTTTTGGAGGTGTTTTTCCCCCTTACTGCAAGCTTGTGGTAAAAAGTAATTATAGATTTGTAATCTGCGCCCTCGAAAACATAAATGTTGTGTGTTAATTATCTTCTATATCATTTTGCAGATTCAGGCAAAATTTCAATGGACTACTGAGTTTGTTAAGTATCAGAAAGAATATAGCTAAGACTTATGAACAAAACCTATATAAATATAATCTACAACTACAACGTTGAAAAACTACTTTACGTCTTTTGTTTTACGATGAGATACTAGAATTGTTGTTCTTAATTCATTTAAAGAAATATCTTAATAGGTTAAAGCATTTTAAGATTGTTCTGGTTTGGTATGTATTATTATAGAATATGTATACAGAAAATTTAAGCATTGACAAATTAAAACATTATATTAGTGTTTGGTGCAAAAACATCCAGGACAGCAATTCATTTTAGCTGACAAATGGCTAAACAAAAACATTGAACCTGAGCGTTGTTCTTTTCTTTCAGTTATTGAGTCCCTTATAATCTAGCTCTGTTGTTCGGCCCTCTCTGGTCAACTTCTTATTGGTTTACGTTCTACATTAAATTCCAGTAGAGTGTTAGGTAATTTTGCAGATGTCAAAGTAATAATACCTATTATTGCTGTACTGCTATGACAATGTTCTATCTAAATTTGTAGAAATATATTCGGCGTTAATGTTTTATACATGTATCTGTTTTGAATCACCGTGTGGAATGTACGCGAATGGAAAATTGTAGCACATGATAATGTTTTTCTTGTTTGTCACATTTTGGGCATCCTTTCGGATAAAATATTTGCTCATCAAGTAATTCAATGTCATTTGCTAGTATTTCGCAGATTTACGTTCTGGAAAATCCTGCATTAAGTACTCGGCGCTTGCAAGCAGCTACTAGTGTAAGTAAATCGAGCCTTCTGCTTTCACTTCGAGTTATTCGAATACTAGTATTCGAGTAATTCGAAGCGAAAGCAGAAGGCTACGCGAATTATGGGAACCGACCTGAAGAGGGCAGATGTGACTCTGCCGAAACCTCGTCATTTTACTATCGATCCCGACAGGGAAC
Organism: Octodonta nipae; assembly: GCA_034190945.1. NCBI lineage: Eukaryota > Metazoa > Arthropoda > Insecta > Coleoptera > Chrysomelidae > Octodonta > Octodonta nipae. Next base: position 59,807,147 of record CM067221.1, read on the forward strand.
AGTTATCAACTACGCGGGTGAATTCCCGGAAACCACCTAAAACCTAAAACATATATATGTATATATATATATATATATATATATATATATATATATATATATATATATGCAGCGATAATCTAAATAGCGAAGGATATTTTTTTCAATGTGGTTGGCGTAATAAAAATTTTAGTAATTGAACTGTCAATTCAAACTGAAAATATATTTCACCCTTACTCATGTGTTATCCCTATTTATAAGCAGTAAAATCTAGCCTGTCTCGCCTTACGAAACACCATAAATATCCTCTAGTGCCATAAATAATCTATCGAACTGCGGAAAAAGAGAGAATAAAGAAGAATAACTTACGGTTGATATCGAGCGTAACGGAGCTGGAAATGGGAGCCACCAGATTGTTATTGGATGCCTGGCAAGTGAACACCGTGTGAAGATGCTTCCTTTCGAGTTTCTCCAGGTGCAGAACATTGCGGACCCTTCTCTCCGATAAGTACTCGTAAGTGTCATCGAGCAAAGCATTCTCCTGCCACCACGTCACTTTCGGCGGAGGTCGACCTGCAAAAGAATAAAGAAAATAAATATCAGATATTATTGGATTTTCGTAAGAGGAATAGCTGCTGTCCCTGGGTTATCTGTATAATCTGGAATGTCCGTTATTTGATATTTAAGCTTAAAGGAATCCTTGTAGGAACAGCTCACCATGTTGAATGAAGCTTAAATAAAATACACAGAAATTCCTCAAATACTGTCATATATCCGCACAAACTCGTTGGATATTGAGCGTATGCTAAATTGAGGACGACTCAGTATTAGTCGGGTGGCCTCAGATACTACTGTAAAACCTTTGCGGTTAATAAGTTCAACGTGTTTTGACTATTTTATTTTAAAGTCAGTGCCGAATTAAATAAAAGTATTTTATTGTGTCAGAAAAATATAATAAGTTGCTTTTTATTTAACTCACATTTGTGTTGTGTAAAAATAAGTTATAAACCGACACTGTCATATCCAGGGGGTGGGCTATGGGGCTGAAGCTTCAAAATCATCTGAGAGGTATGCTTTTTTAGTATTTATTGTGCTAAAATCAACCTTCAGTGGCATCAAGCCCACCTCCCCCCACGCCAACAAGATCAAGCCCCCCAAATGACAATCCTAGATCCGCCCCTGTTAACCGACTTCCAAGGAGGTTATCAATTCGTCGGCATGTTTTTGTCATGTATGCTCAGTGATTATTCAAAAACAAAATTTTGATGATTTAAATGGCATTGTATTAAGAAATATCACAGAAAGGTACCATATATTTTCCAATAACGTGATATTTACAGTTGTCCAGAAAATCAGAAAATACAGTAATTAAATGACTGCACTTCAGTGAATTTCAATGAATCTACACTGTTTTCTCTAAAACGACTCAGTCAATTTGAATATTTTAAATTATAATCTTGAAAGAGATGTTCCAACTTGATACCGTATACATTATTATCTATAACGTAAAACATATCGTTTTCGGAAAATCGAAACAATATGTGCAACAAACGGTAATCATCAGTGTGTCAAATTTTCATCATAAATATCTAGCTCAAATGTCTAGATATGCCATGAAAGTATCTCGTACAGCAGTGGCGGATTCAGGATTGTCATTTGGGGGGCTTGATCTCTTTTTTTGGGGGGGGGCCTTGATCTCGTATGGAGGTGCTTGACGTCATTGAAGGTTGCTTGTAGTACAATAAACACTTAAAACCATACCACTCAGATGGGTTGGGGGCTTTATCCCTTTAGCCCCCTGGACTATACCTATATAAAATTATAAGTATACAGGGTGATTTAAACAATAGAAAAATAAAAACAGACTTGAATTATAGTTGTACAGGGTGGTTAACAAAATGATAGACCAATAATTTATATTGGGTGACCAATACACAAAAACATACATGGTGGTTACAATATAGGGTGAATTAGAGTTACACTTATAGAAAGTGGTCTTAATAAAAAAGTTAAAAAATATGTGGAAAATATGGAAAAAAATACTAATTAGAGAGAGGGGGAAGAGAGAGATAAGAATAGGCTAAAATAAACAATAGAATTGTACCTTAAATCAGTTAAAAAATAAATTATGTCAGAAAATTGTGATTAATTGCACACTGTTTTTATTTTAACCCAGATGAAGTCGGTACTTTTTTAAATATAAGTTATTTATTTAAATATAGTTCTTATAATTTTTAGTGTTTTACCCGTTGGTTGCTAGTTTGCCACACCAAAATGTTACGTGACAACAAATTTCTACCCTACCTAGTTATGCTAACGGCAGAAGAAGGTATGTCCGGTAGTCTCAGTGAAGACGGGGGGGTTCGTTTTATTTGAACGTATATGCCAGATTTTGCTTGGCGATATAAATAAAGAGAGAAAATAAGGGCGCCAGGTAGATTCCCCTATACCTTCTAAATACACATAATCAGGACACCTACCCGTCCTAAAATATCTGCTGTAGCAAATTTTGTTAATTTGGGGCGCTAGATTTCTAAATATAAATAAATAAATGTTGTAATCAAAAGGAATAATAAGCATACAACAGTTCCAAAATATAAGTTTAATTTGCGCGAACAATCTAGTACAAGGCGCTAAAAATATGCCATAGGGCTCTCTATTAATGCAAAACAGTTTTAGAATGTTTAAGTTAAATATACCTAAAGAAAAAATGAAATGAAACAAATATACACTTATGGACAGAGATTCAAACTGTACATATAATCATGTGAGATCCTGAATAACCCGGTTACAAATATTTAAACATTCCTCTAATACAATAATTCTAATCAATAGAATATTTAAATAAATCGTCAATATCAAATACTACATTAATGGGAACCGATAATAATTACCTGATATTTATCATTCAATAAAGTTCAGAATTCCGACGTTGGTGTCATCTATACTACACTCGAGCTCGAGGGTAAGTGCAATCGATCAAAATAATAATAATAAACCCGATAGCAGGCTAATGCTCTTTACTTTCGGTTAACAAATTCTATTTTATTAATTTCAAATCGAATACTAAGGTTTATATTATTATTGTAAAAATAACTGATAATGAAACAGTAATCAGATATACAAATTGTCACTTATCTGAAACCACAGCTGAAGCTGAAGTTATTGTCCCTTGCGCTCACTCCACCACTGGAACTCTGATGATAGAAATACCAGAAATACAGTGTTCGTGTATGCACCATCAACTAGTTCATCTGCATGCTAAGTCCATGATCGGCATGATACCATAATGCCAAACCAGGTCTGTGTTCTAGTGTCGTAATAGAACAGCAAAATATAACCCCAATCTCACTGGATGGAGAACAAAAACAGGAACGCCGCACGTAGAAACAAAAAAAAACAAATGGAAGAAATACGAAAACAGTAGAAAAAGAACAGAAGAAAGAGGAACAAGAGAAAAAAAACCCTACAAAAATAAAATATCTATCAATAGTCTGACAATACGAGAAATCGGCTAGTGAACAAACAAAAATCACTTACCCTTTCAAGGGGTTCTTATACCAAAGGTTCCATAGTGAGGGTGGCCCCAAATACCATGACCACTCTGAAGAATTACGCAACAACAGAAGTTTTCAAATCCTCCATGAGAGAAGTATCCCAGCAACTAATCAACAGTACTACAATATGCTGGAACACAATGTAGGGATTTCCATATAACTCCCGAACTCGGATGCCTTATCAAAAGCCAGTATACTATTGGAAAATCCCTTAAAAACAACTGCACGACTTCTCCAGTTAACCTCACACAATTTTCCTACACGCACATCCCGCCTTGTCGACGACAATGACAACTGTCAAGCAACACACAATGCCAAACACGAAATATTCGATAAATCACTTCGTCTCCACAGGTCGAATTCAAACATCCTTCAAAAATAAATCAGAACGAAACACAATAAATACGAAAAAATTAGCGCGCGAACGGTAGGTTATCGATCCCTATCGGAACGGACGAATAAAAGCAATATTTTAACCGGTCTTAAACGCGTCCAATTATACTGAGTAGCTAAGGCAAAAATATAACGTAACAATCCCCCCTTGCTTGAAGAAATTTTCCCAAAATTTCACAAACAAGTAGACAAGCTAATCGTCACCAGGATCCTGCTTAAGATCTTTGGCATGCCAAATGCCCCTAGCGAAGCTCGTATGTCCAAGCAGAAAGCTTCCTTTTAATGTAAAATGGTCCAATATACCGAGGAGCCAGTTTCTGAGTAAAGTGTTTAGCTGCATCGGATAACACAAAGTTCCGCCTCCATACTGGTTGGTTAGGATAGTATTCTATCTGCCTACATCCCAAGTTATAACGGTTACAGGTCTTCTTAGATGCTTCCTCTAATCTCTTCTGCACCTCGAAAAACATCTTTCTCAAGGCTAAGTTACGACTACTCTCGCCAGTTTTTTTACCATCTTCTGTTCCAACAAGCTCAGCTGCGACATAGTCAGAACCTGACAACATCATGTTTCTACCAAAATTCACGAAAAACGGAGTTACTGTAGTGACCTCATGTTTGGATGTGCGTACTGCATAAGCTAATTTGTCAAGATTTTCATCCCAACGCTGGTGATTGTCGGAAGAGTAAATAGATAACATAGTCTTTAGAGTTCGGTTTATTCTCTCAGTAGGATTGGCTCGGGGGTGATATGAGGCACAAAATTTAATTTTACACTCATAGTCTCTTGCAAGTTTTAGAAATTGTCGGCTTCTATATTGTGGTCCATTGTCACAAATAATGACGCGAGGTACACCAAACTTAAGAAACACTTCCGACTCTATTTTCTTAATTATTGTGTCCCCAGTGGCTTTTCTCAAAGGAAACATGAGAGGAAACTTACTCAGATAATCAGTGACCACCAACATGTATGTATTTCCATGTTTTGATTTTGGCAAAGGACATACAAGATCAGTAGATATTGTTTCCCACGGCCTGGAGGGTTTTGGATGCGAAGCTAACTTATCAGTGCGCATCTCTTGTGAAACTTTATGGGCCACGCAAGTACGACAACGTTGAACAAAGCGAGCGCCGTCAAAGCGCATCTTTGGCCAATAATATTTTTCAGCTACACGAGCGAACGTTTTATACACCCCGCAGTGTCCTGAAGTTGGGGGTTCATGAGCAGAAACAATTACCCGAAGTCGGTCGGTATTAGGTAAGACAAGTTTCCATGAATCAGCAGGAACCGATAGTTCAGAAAACTCAGTAGGAACATGCTTCCAAAGTTGTCCATCCTGCTCTCTATAAGAAGAATACTTGAGCGGTTTCTTCCTAACGAGTTCTAACATGGCTACATACCATTTATCAGTAATCGGCTTCGACAACAAGAAATCCATATTGCAGGGATCAACGCAGTCAATTACGGGAACACTACGAGAAAGAGTGTCTGGTAGAACGAGATCTTTGCCCTTACGATGTATAATCTTAAAACAAAACTGCTGAAGTCTTACAGCCCAACGAGCAAGTCTACCTGATAAATCCTTCAAATTATGCAACCAAAATAAACTATAATGGTCGGTAATCACCGTAACCTCTACACCCTCAATATAAGGTCTCAGCTTTTCAAGGGCCCATATCACGGCAAGACATTCCCTCTCGGTAGTTGAATAAACACGTTCTTGCCTGGTGAGGGACCTACTAAGGTAACAAGTCACAAGGTCACCGTCTTCATATGGTTGTAATAACACGGCACCTATCCCATAACCAGAAGCATCTGTCTGGATAACAAACGGTCTAGAGTAATATGGACAGATAAGAATAGGGGCGGAGACTAAATACTCCTTAATAACCCTGAAAGAATTTGCACATTCTTCCGTCCACACAAATCTACTATTTTTCTTAAGCAAAGCTGCAATTGGTGCAATAATAGTTGAAAAATCTGGCACAAATCTCCTATACCATGAAAATGTCCCAACAATCCTACGTACCTCCCTGACATTGGTTGGCGGTGGAATCTCTAACATCGCCTTCACTTTGTCTGAGTCGACATTCAGTCCATTCCTGTCAACAACGTATCCTAAATATTTCATCTCGGGTTTACAGAATTGACATTTCTCCGGACTAACGGTAACGTTGGCTTCCCTAAGACGACGGAAGACTTCATCCAAGAGAATTAAGTGTTGTTCAGATGTCTGACTTACCACCACTACATCATCTAAATAAACAAAAACGTAAGGTTCGAGATCATTCCCTAAAACTTGATCTATCAGCCTTTGCTAACGAGCTGGAGCGTTATGCAACCCAAAAGGCATACGACAAAACTGAAATAATCCTCTATTAGGCACTGAGAAAGCTGTATAGGCTTTAGAATTATCGGCCATTTTGATTTGCCAAAAGGCAGACCTAACATCTAGGGAAGATAGATACTTAGCATCCCTAAGCTTATCTAATATGTCCGAGACCCTTGGAAGTGGATAACTATCGCGGACCGTGACAGAATTTAACTTCCTAAAATCAACGCAAAAGCGATATGACCCGTCCTTCTTCCTAACTAAGAGAGTGGGAGAAGACCAAGGACTAGTTGACGGCTCTACTACACCAAGTCGCAACATTTCCTCTAATTGCTTGTCAATTTCCTTTCGAATAACTGGGTTCACCCTGTAGAAACGCTGCTTAATCGGTTCGCTATTGGTCACAATAACATGTTCCGTCCTGTCTGTACAACCTAATTGATTACCCATTAATGCCACGTTACGATCCACTACTGCCTGAAGTTTGGACCGCTCCAGAGGACTAAGTACAGTCTGATCAGAAACATGACTTATCGCATTAACTCCAACAGGTTCACAAGAAAAATGCCATTCATTACATTACATGGGGAAGTTCAGGAACGACCAATGCTTCTATTACTCTAAACTTGTCCCTTAAAGACACAGGTAACTGTACACTACCCACACTACTGCATTTATTGCCATTTGCCACAGTACAACTAACTACTCTGTTGTAATTAACAGACAATCCAAGGTCCTTAACAATACCTAAACCCTGATTACCAATGATTGTCCTTGATGCCCCAGAATCCAAAAGTCCTAGAACAACTTTACCTAAAATGTTCACCGACAAGTAAGGCCTCTGATCGTCAACGGCATTCTCTAAGATGTAGTCCAAAACAACTTGAAATTTGTTGATTGGAGTCTGCTCAACAACACGACTACACCAATCACCTAGTCGCGTGTCAATCCGTTTCCCTGAGAATTACGATTACAGCCATTACATGTTTTCAGAGTAATACCCTCTTTTTTACATTTAAAACATAATTTACCCCGAACCACAGCACATCCAACAGCGCGATGTCCTGCTTGGTTACACCTAAAACAAACAATATCCCTAGAACGATCTCGATTACTACTCCGAGACGACGACGATCCACTAACACTAGCCACGTCTACCTCAATATATGCCAAATCCGGTTCCAGAACACTTGTCTTCCTAGAAGGTGCGGAATAACTCTCCACAAATTCCTTCCGCGCTTCCAGACGCTTGCCTAACTCCTTCAGCTGAGAAATTGAATTAATGTCTACCAAAGCCAACTGATTTTGATAAAATGGAGCAATATTCCTCATCAGAATTTTTAGTTTGGTCTCCTCAGAAACTGAGCAAGTCAATCTATTGAAATACCCCAACATGATAGCAGCAAGATAGGTTCCCATCGACTCATCATGTCCTTGAGTTCTCTTGCGAATCTCCTCGAAAAGCTTTTCATTGTAGGTGGAAGAAAGGTATTTTTCCCTCAACAAATCCGTGAATTCATCCCAAGTAATAACCTCATCACGATATTCCAAGTAGAACTGATAAGCCCTGCCATCAAATAAATCAATACCAGACTGTAAAAGATCATTCTTGGTTACATGCCTTGCAACCCTTAACTCTTCTACTCTTTCCAGAAAAGCACTTAACGAAAGACCTCTCCGGTCACCAGAAAATTTAAGGTTATATTTACTAGGGGGAACAGGTTTAAATGAAAGGGAACTACCCTGATTAGCATTTGGGGACACACTCGATGACCTACGAGACGGGGGAATGGTTTGTGCGAATTGTGCAAAATTTGCCGCACCAGGTAGCGGTGGAAGAAAACTAACTTGAGGCGGTTCAACTTGATTTTGATCAGAAGCGCCCTTTACGCTGTTCGCATACAATCGATCCAACAGTAACAACACAACAGGTCTACGGGTGGCCTCGACAGGCAAGTTATCTATTCTACCCAATAAGTGAGAGATTTTACTTTGGAGCTTGCTAAAAGGATTACTCGTGGTGGATTCCTTGAATGACTGCACCTTGGGCCTAAGATCGTCCAACTTCCTCTCCACAGCAGCCAAATCTTCTTCAGGAGAAAATGGATATGACGGGTAACTGACGGAGTCTCCGCATTTCTCTAAACGCAACGCCATAGTCAGAGCATGACGTATCTAATCTACAGTGCCTGTAGCAATACCTCTTCTCACTACTTCATAACTTAACTCTTCCTGATTCAACCACTTCACCTGCATCTTCCTCAAAGCCATAATAACGAAATTTCTAAAAGACCAAACTAAACTCTTTTCATCAAATTGCAAGTGATGCACCCTAAATAACGCTTGGCCGAATCAAATTTGTTGTTGTCTTGCACAATATAAAATAAATGAAATGATAAAACAAATATAATATCAACAATACTAATAATATATAGCACAAAATGTTCAATTAATGTCAATATCTAGATAAATATCAATAAATCAGAGCAATAAAAATTATTAATCTTAAACGTACCAGTCAATGGTTTGAAAATGCTAATATGAACCAAATAAATAAATAGAAACCTACAGTACGTGAATTTAAAACTGTGAATGCACAAAAAAAAAATCGGTTCCCCACACGTTGAGTGTCAAAAACTCTACTTGGTCAAAATTGCTATTGGGCCCCACGTTGGGCGCCAAATCTGCCACGTTACCCGTTGGTTGCTAGTTTGCCACACCAAAATGTTACGTGACGACAAATTTCTACCCTACCTAGTTATGCTAAGGGCAGAAGAAGGTATGTCCGGTAGTCTCAGTGAAGACGGGGGGGGGGTTCGTTTTATTTGAACGTATATGCCAGATTTTGCTTGGCGATATAAATAAAGAGAGAAAATAAGGGCGCCAGGTAGATTCCCCTATACCTTCTAAATACACATAATCAAGACACCTACCCGTCCTAAAATATCTGCTGTAGCAAATTTTGCTAATTTGGGGCGCTAGATTTCTAAATATAAATAAATAAATGTTGTAATCAAAAGGAATAATAAGCATACAACAGTTCCAAAATATAAGTTTAATTTGCGCGAACAATCTAGTACAAGGCGCTAAAAATATGCCATAGGGCTCTCTATTAATGCAAAACAGTTTTAGAATGTTTAAGTTAAATATACCTAAAGAAAAAATGAAATGAAACAAATATACACTTATGGACAGAGATTCAAACTGTACATATAAACATGTGAGATCCTGAATAACCCGGTTACAAATATTTAAACATTCCTCTAATACAATAATTCTAATCAATAGAATATTTAAATAAATCGTCAATATCAAATACTACATTAATGGGAACCGATAATAATTACCTGATATTTATCATTCAATAAAGTTCAGAATTCCGACGTTGGTGTCATCTATACTTCACTCGAGCTCGAGGGTAAGTGCAATCGATCAAAATAATAATAATAAACCCGATAGCAGGCTAATGCTCTTTACTTTCGGTTAACAAATTCTATTTTATTAATTTCAAATCGAATACTAAGGTTTATATTATTATTGTAAAAATAACTGATAATGAAACATAATCAGATATACAAATTGTCACTTATCTGAAACCACAGCTGAAGCTGAAGTTATTGTTTCTTGCGCTCACTCCACCACTGTAACTCTGATGATAGAAATACCAGAAATACAGTGTTCGTGTATGCACCATCAACTAGTTCATCTGCATGCTAAGTCCATGATCGGCATGATACCATAATGCCAAACCAGGTCTGTGTAGTAATAGTAATAGAACAGCAAAATATAACCCCAATATCACTGGATGGAGAACAAAACGCCGCACGTAGAAACGAAAAAACAAATGGAAGAAATACGACAACAGTAGAAAAAGAACGAAGGAGAAGAAAGAAGAACAAGAGAAAAAAACCCTAAAAAAAGAAAATATCTATCAATAGTCTGACAATACGAGAAATCAGCTAGTGAACAAAAAAAAATCACTTACCCTATCAAGGGGTTCTTATACCAAAGGTTCCATAGTGAGGGTGGCCCCAAATACCATGACCACTCTGAAGAATTACGCAACAAGAGAAGTTTTCAAATCCTCCATGAGAGAAGTATCCCAGCAACTAATTAACAGTACTACAATATGCTGGAACACAATGTAGGGATTTCCATATAACTCCCGAACTCGGATGCCTTATCAAAAGCCAGTATACTAGTGGAAAATCCCTTAAAAACAACTGCACGACTTCTCCAGTTAACCTCACACAATTTTCCTACACGCACATCCGGCCTTGTCGACGACAATGACAACTGTCAAGCAACACACAATGCCAAACACGAAATATTCGATAAATCACTTTGTCTCCACAGGTCGAATTCAAACATCCTTCAAAAATAAATCAGAACGAAACACAATAAATACGGAAAAATTAGCGCGCGAACGGTAGGTTATCGATCCCTATCGGAACGGACGAATAAAAGCAATATTTTGACCGGTCTTAAACGCGTCCAATTATACTGAGTAGCTAAGGTAAAAATATAACGTAACAAGTGGTAGAGCTTTGTTAATGAGAAATCGAAAGCTAGCTAAAAATCGAAACGCTTAGAAAAAGTAGTTTTATGTATGTATAAGAGTACATACGGGTTAAACAAATTTCTTTATCGATAAGAAGTTCCGTTATGTGGTTTCCGAGGTCTAATATGAATTTAATAACCTATAACCACCTGGGATACTGAATCCAACGAAAACTATCAGACAAATCGGTTCATAAACACTCTGCATTCTAATTTATCAAATGTACCTCAAATTGACTTCCATGTTCTATACTTGTTTTTTAGGAGTGAAGTCGTGCGTGAATTAATAACTTCCTTTCTTTTTTGAAATCGATTAAAAATTTCAGGACCTATAAAAAGGTAACATTATGAGCCGTTTCTCTTAACCTTTATCGTAAATTTAACTTGGATCAAGTTATAAAAGTATAGATAAGCACGTGGAGCAAATTAGATACATAACTATGTGCCGTTCTATTGATCTTTGGTATCAAGTGACTCCTCAAATGTCTATCGGCATACTGTTGGACGTGCAGGCAGATAGCTATTTATAGTCCGGGAGCCAGTGACAGATTTGAAACATCAATTTCCTCTCGTTCAATACTTCGTGGAATGCTTTCTTTAGCTATCCCCTGAGCACCGTGGACGTCAGCTTGAATGCTTGGGTGGGTTGGGGCATGGGAGTGCTTACCACAGCGGACGACCCCGACATACAGCCAGCTGACGCTTTTTTTGTTTATATAATAACATAAACAATCACCAAGAAATTTTCAAGTGAGAGGAAATGACCTTTTTTTTTATTTTATCACTTTCGTATCAGCAATTGACGTGGAATCCACCATGTTGCAGCCAGCTGGCCCATGGACCAGCTAACGTTCCTGGCGCTTCATGGGATAACTAAATAAAGCTTTTCATTAAGTATTGGCAGAGAGGAAATAATTGACCTCAAAATGTCACTGGCTTCCGGACTATTAGACACATGTTCAAATCAGGCCTATAGATATATGTGATCTCCTATAGATGGATATTACGTTACTGCGTTTGAATATAGATATTTCACAAAAAAAACTAAATAAGTAAAACATAAATGTTAGACACTTTTCTTACAATAATGCTATCTTATTTGCAGTATTTATATAAGTTTGTGTAAGCTATTTGATACATAATATATGAATTTTATGATTTTTTTAAATTCTTCTATTTTATAATTTTGATAAAGTGCGATTCTTGATAAAATCTTTACAACTGTAACTACTTTTGATAAATTGGAATCCCCAGTGAACAATTAAGCATTCAAATGTCAATAGAAAGGTGAAAATAACCTGAAAATTTTATCCTGGCATTCTAACCTAGGAGTTACGGCATAATAACAAAGTGGAACATGGAAAGGCTCCAGATTGGGAACCTCTATGTGCTAGTTTTCCCGAAAGTCCTAGATTTCGTCTTTACATCTCGGGTTTACAAATTTATGTATCAAATACATAAATGACTGTTCGTGAGGACATTCTCTTGTGTGAAGCGCAACTGATGAAGATTACCTGCGCAGAAACAATATATTATATATATAGTCTCGTGTACAATATAATGACACCTTGAAGAGAGTATACAAACAGTCGTAACAATATACATAAAGACTGTAAGTTAATGCAGCGTTAATTTTTCCTAAAGTTGTAAGATATAACAGGTTTTATGTACTGAGGCAGTAGACTAAGATGTTTTGACAAATAGCTTGAGGGTGATATTATATTATAACTTTTTTACATAATCTGTAACGCTGAATAATTCAAACATACGGCTGATTAAATTTGATTATTGTAAAATACCCTAAATATTCAAAATAGGCGTATGTTGAATGTAGGCAACAATATTGATTAAGGTGAATCCATTTCATTATCTTGAAAATTTGATCTTTATACAGGCAATAAGCCGATTTCGACTTAGTGCCTACGGGTCAATAATTACTGTAACAGCAATTCACATTACCATTCGTCCGTTGAGTAGTTTTTTCTGGGACTTTTGATTTCTTTGCATGGATCCCTAGGTGCTTTCACACAACAGAAAAAAGATGCTATAGACAATAGTACTAATTTTTATGGGTATATTTTTTAATACTTCTCCAGTATTTTTTACTGAATAGTAGAGAAAACAATAATAAATCGTTCCTCTCTTAGAGGTGCCATTCTTCTGTACGCAAGGCTATATATATATATATATGTTTTAGGTGGTTTCCGGGAATTCATCCGCGTAGTTGATAACTGATCCCTGCCGGGATCGATGGTAAAATGACGACGTTTCGGCAGAGTCACATTTGCCCTCTTCAGGTCGGTTCTGCTTTCGCTTCTAGTTACTCGAATACTGATATATATATATATATATATATATATATATATATATATATATATATATATATATGTTAGGCGTAAATATCATGCACGTGTAAGATACAAAGTAATCATATTTCGCTGACCAGTTTCCTGCTTCACTATGTAAACGTGGGAACGCATCGACTTGACCGTTCTTTTAATTAGTCAGCTTTTTAATGTTATAAATCAGAGCGACGCGGTCCCACGGTCGTCATTTATCTTTAGTATACTTGTACCATTTAGTCATTTCATTTAATTTTCAATTTACTGTTTTATTTAAAGTTTTAATTTTTTGTATTTCAATAAATAATTAAAAAAAAAACTCAAAAGTGATTTACAAGACATAAAATTGGCGCAGTCAGTAGGATTGTCCAACACAGCTAGAACACGTGTACACTTACTAGTTGTGTCGATTTCCAAATCCTTGTGGACAAGAACTTCCAGACCGAGACAACAACTGTGGCAGCGAGAACCCGGAACACGCAACATTACAGCTAACCAGTCCTCAGCTTTTCCAGAACAGTCTCATGCCTAGAGTATTAATAACGTATGTAGAAACATCTCGTTTTTGATTCAATTATTTATCAATTGAAACGATTTTTATATTTATTTTTACATTATTATTATCAGTTCTCTCATTTAAAATTTCCATATACTACTTATTCCTTTTAAGCTATTGAATAATTTTTGAAACCAATTTATTATTATTATTTTACCTCGCTTAATTTTATTTTATATTCGCAATTTATTACATTACATAATTTTGAATTTTGATAAATTTTTGTGTGACTTTACTTACTTCCAATTTTTCGCTTTATTTAATTTTTATTTTCATAACACTTGAATATTTGAAATGGCAACTACAAGACAAGGTGCTGCAAATCCTACTGTAGAGCCATACAAAATATCCCAAATTTTCGCAATAATTCCGGAATATGACGGAAACCCTATATTCTTAAACACTTTCATTTCTTCATGCCAAACTGCACATAGTATGGCAACCGACAATCAACAAGTGCTTTTAATATTGCACATCAAAAACAAACTTCGCGGCAGAGCAGCCGAACTAATAAATTCTCGCAACCCGACTCAACTAACAGAAATTCAGACACTCTTAGAGAACCACTTTGGAGATCCTAGAGATCTCTCAGCCTTGATTCAAGATCTTCAAAGAATGAGGCAATTAAATACCGAATCACCCATTACATTTTTAGCCAGACTACAAACCCACCAAGCAAAAATGCTTGCTGCGGTTAACAAACAAAACTTGACGCAAAAAGAAAAACAGGCACAAATCGATTTGATCGAATCCATGGCACTAAATAGCCTACTAACAGGTTTAGAGCCAAAGATGGGACAACTAGTTCGTGCTAGCGATCCTAAAGACATTCTCACCGCCGTTTCACGCATAAAACGTGAACTCCAACTCCATCACTTAGAATCTCAAAAGTTTTCGAATTTTAGAAACCAGGGTCCACCTCCTCGTAAACCCAACCAGTTTCCAGTACAAAAACAATGTTCATTCTGTAAAAGAATGGGGCATACTGTTAACGAATGTCTCACCAAATCGAGACAAATGCAACAAAACCAAAATTACGGACAAAACTTTTTGAACATACGTCGTAACCCATTTTCTCAACAACCGGGCCAATTCCAGAATAGGCCACAATTCCAACCCAATACTCAACATTTCTAACAAAACAGTTGTTGAAAGTTTCAACAACCTCGTCCTTCGACAAGTGCACAACCCCAAAGTTCAGGTCAATATAAACCTAATCAAAACTTCTTCCGGCAACAACGAACACATCACTTGAACAACTCTTATAATTATGAGTACGACCAACCCAATACTAACTTATACGATAGTCGATACCAAAATACTGATTTCGGAAGTTACGACCAAGACTATTCCGATTCGACATAAACCGATTACGACTATTACTCAAAAACAGATAACGCAGAATGTGACAATTATGTTGAAAATGAACACGAATTTTCCTCCGTAAATTTTCAGAACCTCCCTTTCCAAACGGAACCCCCGGAAATGACAGGACTTCAGACCCAAATTCAAACGCTAAATCTAGACAGTTTCGACCCGAATTTGAATTTCCCCGAACAGAGCTTTCTATAAGACCGCTTCTGACCGTAAATTCTAAAAATTTATACTACATCACAGATTCTTCTAACACATATAAACTCCTAATAGACACCGGTGCTGGTCTTTCTATTTTCAAACCAGACACCTGCACCCGTTTCAGAGATAGATTTCAGGAAAATGTGGTAATTCAGGGAATTACCAACCAGAAAATTCTTATAAATGAATCGACCCCCGTCCCTTTTAATATAAAAGACCCTCACAAGGTTTACATCTGCAACCTTGATATCGAATTCGACGGTTTGTTAGGCTCTGACTTTCTAGAGCACTACAACTGCATTATTGACTTCGACAAAAAACAATTAATAACCAACTTTAAGACACTTCCGCTGTATAAAGTGACAGACGATACAATCAATGCCACTGAATCTATACAATGTCCCTCTTCTTATACGTCCATTAATACAATTTCGATTGAACCCCGTACCGAACAAATTTTTAAACTTCGTTGTGAACTAAGAAACACCGAAGCCCTTCTAACAGGTATGGAAATTGAAAAAGTTCACCTCCCTAATGCTGTTGTTACAGTAGACAGCAAAGGTCAATTTCTCACATCCATTCTAACTGCGAATGCCATCCCTAAAATAGTAAATTTTTCAAATCTAAAACTCGAACCTCTACAAAACTTTTCTGTGAATTCACTCTCACAAAATACTCCTTTAAACTATAATGAATCCGACAGACAAGAAGAAATCGTTAAACAACTCCGACTAGAACATTTAAGCGACGAAGAGTCAGACTTAATCTTACAATTATGCCTTGACTTTTCAGACATATTTTACCTCGAAGGCGATCACATCATTCACAAACTAAATTAAACATAGTATTGATACCAACAACGCGAAACCCGTTTATACAAAATCATACCGTTATCCCCAAGTACACAAACAAGAAGTTAAGTCCCAGGTAGCAAAAATGCTCGATGAAGGCATTATACGACCCTCTAATTCGCCTTGGTCCTCTCCCGTATGGGTGGTACCAAAGAAATTAGACGCCTCTGGAAAACAGAAGTGGCGTGTTGTAGTAGACTACCGCAAACTTAACGTACTTACAATCAATGACAAGTAACCCCCTACCTAACATCTCAGACTTACTAGACCAACTTGGCAAATGTCAGTACTTTACGACTCTTGACCTCGCCTCTGGTCTCCACCAGATAGAAATAGACTAAAAAGACATCGCGAAAACTGCATTCACTCTCGAGAACGGACATTTTGAGTTCGTCCGGATGCCCTTTGGATTGAAGAATGCTCCTTCTACCTTCCAAAGTGTGATGGATAACATTCTTATAGGAATCCAGAATGAAAGATGTCTGGTTTACATGGATGGCATAATCATTTACTTGCCTACAATACATGACCCTCTATTACGACTGACAGACGTATTTAAAAGACTCAGAAAGGCTAACCTTAAAATACAGCCTGACAAATGCGAATTTCTCCGCAAGGAGGTCGCTTACTTAGGACATCTTATAACTAAAGACGGTGTAAAACCCAATCCATCAAAAGTAGACTGTATTTTAAACTTTCCACAACCAAAGAACCCGAAAGACATAAAATCTTTCTTAGGGCTTGCTGGTTACTACCGTAGGTTCATTTCTAACTTTGCAAAAATCTCCAAACCACTAACGAAACTATTACAAAAAGACCAACCGTTCAATTTTAACGAAGAGTGCGTAAAATCCTTCAATGAACTAAAACGAACATTGACTTCCACTCCTATACTCATTTACCCAAATTTTGACGAACCGTTTATACTGACTACAGACGCCAGCGCTTTTGCTATCGGCGCCGTATTATCTCGAGGGCCAATAGGTAAGGATTTACCGATTGGATATGCTTCTAGGACCCTTTGTAAAGCCGAAACCCGGTACTCCACCATTGAGCGAGAGCTCTTAGCCATTGTCTGGGCGGTTAAGCATTTTCGTCCGATAATCTATGGCCGTAAGTTCCTACTACTGACCGATCATCGCCCGTTAACCTGGCTATTTTCTATAAAAGATCCCGGTAGTAGACTTGCCCGATGGAGACTCAAACTAGAAGAATACGACTATGAAATTATTTACAAGCCTGGTAAAGGTAATAAGAACGCTGATGCTTTATCACGGATTAAAATCAACCATCTTGACGAATGTTCATCATTTCAGTCAAAATCAAAACTAACGCCCTTCAAAGTCCTACCCCTAAACGATGAATACGAAGACGACAGTCCTGAACCCGAACAAAATGAAATATCTCTTGAAACTATGTCCGAAGAATTTAAAACCTTTATAGAACGTTATAAAACTACTTCTTTAATTGACTACAGCAAAATTGAATTCTCCAACTGTCAACTACTAGACAAAACAAATAAAAACATTTTAATTTTCCCCCAATCATCCAATCTTCAGGAATTCCATCACGACATTTTCGAAGACATTTTCGAAGAAGTCGCTGACTTCGAAACCTTTAAAATTAATGTATTCGCCAGCAAAACCGTAAGCAGAAGGCAATATTTCATAATCCCACTTCCAAATGATGCTGACATTGTAAATGAAGTTCTTTTTGCATCGTTTTACAAACACCAAGATACTTTATCTCCATCTAAAACATACTGTGTCGAAAACAATCTCGATCTTCCAATTTTAGAGATGCTCTCTTTCATTTTCGCTGAAAAAGAAATCAAATGGAAAATTTGCCAAAACGTTACAAAAACCCCCGAAAAAGACGAAATACCGCTGATCCTTGAACGATATCATAACGGGAAAAATAACTTGCACCGCGGGATTAAGGAAACCGTCCGCCGTATTAAAGAAATGTACACCTGGCCAAGATTCACAAAAGACATTGAAAATTTCGTTAAGAACTGCGAAATTTGTCAAAAAACTAAAGCATGTCGCAAAAACCTAGACAATCCCCTCGTCATTACGGAAACGCCTAAAACACCATTTGAGCGAATTAATATTAACATACTAGAAATACCTAACAGGAACTATATCTTATCTGTAAGAGACGAACTGACAAAATACTCGCAAGCTTATGCTTTGGCAGCCAAATCCATTGTCAATACTATGATGTTATACTTCCAACATTTTGGTACGCCATTGCGTATCCATTTTGACTATGGTAGGGAATTTGACAACGGCATATTCAAAGACTTGTCTAAACTGTACGACATCAAACTAACTTATTCAAGCGTAGGACATCCGCAAACAAATGGCTCTGTAGAACGATTTCATTCTACTTTGTTAGAAATGATTCGAATCCATAAAGCCGAAAATCCAGATGAACATCCCCTAAATGTACTACCGTATGCGGTTATTGCTTACAATAACTCGACAAACAAAACCCATGGCTTTTCGCCTTACGAACTAGTTTTTGGACATACGTCCAGCAGACCACCTGAAACCACTTACAACCATAAGGAACTGATTAGTAAATATATACGAGACTTGAACAATCGGATTTCCTATTACTACAAAGTAGACCGCACAAAAACTGACTTACAAAAACAAAAGGCTAAAGAACGTTTTGATAAACACGTTTCGGACAAACTTCCAGAATTTAAAATTGGTGACAAAATTTACGTCAAGGAATCCCAAATTAAAGACAAACTTCATAATAAATTCAACGGTCCATTCCAAATTTTAGACACACAATAATTCAGCCACACTTTTAAATCTCAAAACAAACCAACGAACGAAAGTTAACTTCGACAGAATGAAACTCTATTCTGAAAACTAACTCTCTTTTCAGGTTACTACTGCTGTTCGGATCAGCAGTCTCACAATTCAACATCAAACCAATAAACAACACTCTTGGTATTTGCTATCACGACGAAACTAGAATAGTCATCTCCAACTATAAATGGACATTACTAGTTCATCGTAACTTGACGATACTTAAAGAAATCTTTGAAAACAACAACAGAAACCTCAAAACATTAGAAAACACTGTCGATCCCATTCCAGGTTTCAAATTTCATGACACAAGTGCATTCCGAATTGATGTACAAACTCACATCAGTCTCTTATCCCAAATTTGAGATTCAATTAAAAATAAATTTTCAGAAATATTCATGGACACTAAAAGATCCAAACGAGGACTAATTAACGGTGTAGGAACTATCTTTAAAGCCATCACTGGAAACCTTGATGCAACCGATGGCGCATTCTTCACAGATAGTATCAATAAACTTAACCAGGGACAATTACAAGTAGAGAATCTCCTAAAAAATTAAATAAGCGTAACTACTTCTATTATCAAAACTTTTAATGAAACCATTCAAAAACTCCAAATTGACGAAGCAACCTTTAACGAAAACATTGACGCAATTAATTTGGCAATACATTCTCTAAACGACAAAGTAGCCCTTATCCAAGCAAAACAGTCATTTTTGGGAATATGCGAAAAACTAATGGCAAGCTATTTATTTCTTGAGGATAAATTCAATGATATTTTAAATTCCATAACATTTGCTCGCTTAAAAATAATTCATTCTTCAATAATCACACCTGATCATTTGATAAAGTCACTACAGGAAATTTCGCAAAATCTTGTCAAAAACAATCTACCGTTACCTGTCAGATATTCAAGAGTCGCCCAATATTTGGAAGTAATCGAATTAGAAGCGTTTCAAACTAATTCAGATTTAGTCTTTATTTTGAAAAATCCTCTTGTAGGGCAACAACTCTACACCGCCTACCACTTATATCCTATCCCAATTTTAGATGATAGAACTGGTTTTCATCATGTTCTTTCATTCACACAAAAATATATTGCGCGAAATGATGATTCTCTTATGTACATACCGATAAAGGACTTGAGTGCGTGCAAACAGCTGACTCCACTCCGAAAACTGTGCTCCGATTTATACGCGTATCCCATAGACTCAAATGCACCCTGTGAGGCGCAGCTCCTGAAAAACATTCGTAGTGTCCCAGAAACTTGTAAAAGTGCCATCGTTTTCAGTGAAGGGTACAATGTTCAAAAACTTGAAACAAATGTGTGGATTGTGATCATATCGGAACCCTTACATGTGACGGTTAATTGTCCAAGAATTGACGCCAAAACTTTAGTGCTAACGAACAATTCTATCATTCGGTTATAAACGGAATGTACTGCTTTTGTTGGGATTACAAAAATCCAATCCGAACCGAAAAAATTCATGAAGCTTTCAGACAATGCTCATCCAGTTTTAATTCCATTCAATTGCTGCAATTCTCATCCTGAGAAACTTAAAATCCCGAATCTTAAACCCGTTAAACTGGAAGATGTAAACATGGAAGAACTATCCATAGCTAACCACAAGCTGGACCAGTATTCAAGGGATCTTGATGATCTCATCAATCAACCCTTTGTTAATAAAAACATTTCCTGGTTCACGTATGCTACAATAATTATCCTTGTAACAATTGTTATTGTATACAGCTCATTGAAAATCATAAGGCACGTTAAGAGACCTCCGAAAAACGACAACTCTAATCCAGAGAGTCTGAGAACCTTGGCAAAACCGTTCTCCAGGCTTATACCAAAACTGAGGCCCCACATTGGAGAGGAACCAGAACATCCAGACCTATAAAAGTGAGAACTTTTATTGATACGTTTCTATGGACTAATTTCACTTTCTGTGTTTAATATATTTTTTTTGTATTTTTAAGTAACCTATTTAATCTTAATCATTATCTTCATTTTACTTTTATTTTATTTCCATAATTGTATTTTTTTGCTTATCTAGCTAGTCCAGTAAATTCCAAAAGTTGATGTTACAGCATCAACTTTTCTTGGTAAAGGGGAGCTGTTAGGCGTAAATATCATGCACGTGTAAGATACAAAGTATCATATTTCGCTGACCAGTTTCCTGCTTCACTATGTAAACGTGGGAACGCATCGACTTGACCGTTCTTTTGATTAGTCAGCTTTTTAATGTTATAAATCAGAGCGACGCGGTCCCACGGTCGTCATTTATCTTTAGTATACTTGTACCATTTAGTCATTTCATTTAATTTTCAATTTACTGTTTTATTTAAAGTTTTAATTTTTTGTATTTCAATAAATAATTTTTTTTAAATTCAAAAGTGATTTACAAGATATAAAATATATATATATATATATATATATATATATATATATATATATATATATATAAATTATATGTATATATATATATTTTGTTTATGGTTAGGGAACTTTCATCCGCTGCGCTTCCCTAACTAGAAATAAAATATCAATGCGAGACTTTAATAAAAAGGTCATTTAACATTTCGCTTCCGAAAAAAGTCGACGAATATGTTAATTGATAAAAAATAAATGCAGCATTAAGAAAGATATGGTTTGTTTTATTGCATCTTTGACTCCTAATAGTTGACTAGTAGAGTGCACCACCAGATTCATAACCCACCAGCCGGCACTGCTTCTGACTACTAAAGATTTTTCGTGCAATTTTGGATCTGAATATCTACAGGGTGCTACGTGCGCCGCTAGCAATTGACAAAAATTGTAAAAGAATTTCTTATGCATATGCGATCTTTTTTATTTCTTGCGTTTTTTTTCCTATCTGGCACTGTTTTTGGGTAAAAAATGATCAATTGCTTGGGTACTGTAGAAACAGACAATCGTTCTGTTATTTACTTTTCTAGTAGGCTAACTCTATTCAAACTCTTTCTTAAGTTAATATGATTACAATTAACACTGTTAAAAAAACATTTCAGCTATGTTAACAGCCAGGCTATGAGGCTTTACAATTAGCCCACCAGTATAACCGGGAGATGGGGGTGACTTAACCTAACTTAACTATGGAAAAACCTAATTATTGCTATTGTGTCAATTTAATTTGGGATTCAATAATCTATTAATATCATCTAAAAGAGCAGGCGCTAAAACTTTAAAATCAAATAGAACAAACAAGCAAACAAAAATGTTTAAAAAATTTAAAAAAATACAACAAAAGAGAAATTAATTTAATAAATTTACAAGTGTGCTACATTATAAAGGACTCCCAGATGTATTAAATTAAACATTAATATAATATATAATTTCAATATAAGGCTATTACATCAAATAGTACACATTAACATTCAAGTATACTACAGCGTTTATTTCCGAATCGACGAATCGGCCAGTAAACGGTGCCACAAATAAGCGGACTAAAATTAGTATCTACGTTAGTGTTTTCACATGAATTTCGTAGCCGTCGCGAGATAGCTTGTCCTTGGGTTCAGTTCCTTATGCCTGAAATACAGGTTGGCCGAGCTTAGGCCCACGCGAGCGTAGCCAAATTAATACAAAGCAAGTGGTACTGCCTCGATGTTTGGCAAGTTTGTCGGAAACCAATGCAAATGGCCAATATAGCCGAGTTTTGAAGAGATACCCATACGTTGGGCTTGGTCAGTTTATATTGTGAATTGAAAGAATATGGACGACGCTATTTCAGCTGCTGTTATATATTTATTTAATAATACGCGGACAAACATGTGAACACTATTGGCCGAGTGCTCGCAAGCGCCTTTGATTTGTGCCGAAAAACCGAACACGTTCCGAAGTGCGGCAAGTGGTTTTCAGTGATCGCAAGTTGTAACAAGCCACGCCAAATGAGTTTTATACACGTTGGCGGTTGACTTACCTCGGCCAACTAAGCGAGCAACACCGAGCGACGGCAAGACAATGCAAATATACTGTCTACACCTTGGTATTGGCGTTCACTCCGCGACACTCGGCCAACTTGTATTGCAGGCATTAGATGAATTGTAGAAATTGATGATAATATATTAATGGATATACACACACACACACATATATATATATATATATATATATATATATATATATATATATATATATATATACACACATATATATATATATATATATATATATATATATATATATATGTGTGTGTGTGTGTGTGTGTTTTAGGTGGTTTCCGGGAATTCATCCGCGTAGTTGATAACTGATCCCTGCCGGGATCGATGGTAAAATGACGACGTTTCGGCAGAGTCACACCTGCCCTCTTCAGGTCGGTTCGCATAATTCTCGTAGCCTTCTGCTTTCGCATCTAGTTACTCGAATACTAAAATTTTCTGAAGCGAGCGCGCTGTTATATAGTCGCGGCTCGGCGCCTATCGGTTGACACCGTGAACGGCTGCGTGTGATTGGCCCTTGGCGCTCAGTGGGCACGGCTCCATCCTGTTGATTTGTTACTTCCGGTTGAGTTGTTATTGGACGGGTCAGGGCGGCCGGTACGGTGTTTAATAGGATTTTCCAACAATTCGATAAGTTCTGAAATTCATTGCGTGCGTTTAGACTGTGAGGTCTCTTCGCTATTTCAATTGCCTCTCTTACGAGTCTTGATTTCGGGTGTTCTATATTTGCCAGTACTCTGGTGTTCTCAAAGTCTATTCGGTGTGACATCGTGGTGGCGTGTTCCGCAATGGATGTTGTTTTTTCCTGCTTTCTTACCGCGTTCTGGTGTTCATCACGTCTAGCACCACCTAAAACATTTAGTGCCCGCGAAAACTTAAACAAACAAAATAATATATATATAATATATATATATATATATATATATATATATATATATATATACCGGGTAATCAATCGTGATTACTTTTATGTTTTTTTTGGGCAATAACACTGCAATAGAAATAAAACGACGTAAGTAGATAAGGTGGGGCGTTCCTGTGACAACTCGATGGCATGCCCGTCAAAGTGTCCACCGTAATATGGGGGTCCCCAGTTCTTGTAGAATGGCATCGCCAATGTCCAGAGGGTAGTTTGTCACTTTGTCATCAAGAAATTGTCTCAAACAATGGATTAGGCGACAAAAGGACATCTTAGGTGTGACAAAGTTGACAAAAAGTGACAATTTGGCTAGACGTAGATGGTGAAGAGATCGCCAATAACCAGAAGGGTTTGCTGGGAAAAGCGTATCGCTTATCAGTAGTTTTGATCTCTTCTTCTTCGCTAGCAGTTCGTCTATCCTTGTTTAGCGAAGGCTGTCCTTGTCTGGCTTGTACGAGGGGTGGGCTAACCTAGCGTATCGCTTATCAGTAGTTTTGATCTCTTCTTCTTCGGTACAATGTATATTTTTGTGGTCTTTGTCTAACACAACAAATTTCATTATGATAAAAAAATATGAGCCACTTACTCTCTTTGTTTAATACATAGTTACCGTTTTATTAATTAATGTACCTAATA
This sequence comes from Octodonta nipae, assembly GCA_034190945.1. Taxonomy (NCBI): domain Eukaryota; kingdom Metazoa; phylum Arthropoda; class Insecta; order Coleoptera; family Chrysomelidae; genus Octodonta; species Octodonta nipae. The sequence continues at coordinate 59,831,636 of CM067221.1, forward strand.
TATGTATAAATATAAAAACGTAATTTTTTGTATTGACAAATTTAGCAATTTTGCTAAAAAATAAAATTTTTGCTTCCTTTCTATAATAAAATAAATTTCATTATGATAAAGAAAAATGAGCCACTTACTCTCTTTTTAATAGTTACTGTATTATTAATTAGTGTACCTAATATATGTATAAAGAAAAAAATTAAACTTTTTATATTGACATAATTTGCTAAAAAATACCTTGTTCTAAAAATAATATAAACAATTAAAAACAGCTGCATTATTATTTCCAATAACAAGGTCAGGAATGCTTCATAATTTGAATCATTAATTCATTATCGTGAAAGAAGACCAAACATGTGAAATTTTATTTACAAACATCTAATTATTTACAAGTGTCTATCGCTGCATTGATAACACTGCAAATTTTAATCATTAATTAATTATCATGAAAAAAGACCAAACATGTGAAATTTTGTTTACAAACGTCTGATTTTTTAGTTTATATGTGTGTATCTTTGCATTAATAAAATGTTGCAATGTGAAATTCTCTTTCGAAATGATGTGATTTTTTTTCAATTATAATTAGTGCTTAGATAAAATTTTGTAAACCTAATATGTTGATACAATTGGAAAAAATCTCTAGGAAAAAAGGTGAAAATTAACAAAACAACATGTAAGTAAATATATACTATTTATTATTAAAATATTTCTAATTCAATAAGATTTCTTTATTACATCTATTTAATTCTTGAATACAACTTGTATAGTTCCACTGTAATAAAGCAACATAATGATGTGATATATTTTTACTAAAATCATTAGATGAGGTTGTTGTACACGGTGGAACTCTAAATCTTAGTTCCGCATACTTAGATGCCCACAGGTCACTGTCTGCCTAAAATCCTGCACTGAGTGAGAGGCATGCTGCCAAATCTGATCGAACTTCAAGTAGATTTGTTCTTGATTCATTTAGCGATTTTTTTAGAGCAATTAATTCATTTAAAGTAGCCATATGTGTTTCTTCCAACTGTTTAATGGTTGCCTGATACTCTGTTTCAGTTTTCATCATACTAAGGGTTGTGTTCTCGTTTTCAATTAATGATTCAGATACTGCAGTTACAAAATTACTACTTTTATTTCTTAATTCTGTTGTTTCCTTGTCTTGTAGAATATAGCTTAAATTCAGGATACTTTGATAACAGTTTACTAAAACTGATTTGTAAAGAAGTTTGGTTTGCCAATTCATGTGTTATATATAAGCTTCCATTATGTGGTGAGTATTCAGAGAAAAACACTTCATTTCCAATAACAATACATAGTGAACATAAATTAAGAATAATGTTTATAAACATTTTTCTTTATTATTTATTCTTCGTTTAATAACCACAACGTGCACTGTAGACAAATACTACAATATTTGTATTTTGATCTTCTTGGTGTATTTTGAGTGAAACTTCTTGTTGTATTTCTTGCACACTGTAAAGTTACAATAGTAAAGAGTAAATTGTCTTCTAAACGTTGTTTGTGGCATATTCTTAATTATTTTTGTGGTTCTTTGGGGAATAACACCACAATAGAAATAAAACTACCTATATTGCAGGAATACCAAACGTTTCAAAGTCTATTCTGACTTCGTTGTCAATGGCTTTATATTTATTGATGTAAATTGCAAAATGAATAGACTTTGAAACGTTTGGTATTCCTGCAATATACGTAGTTTTATTTCTATTGTGGTGTTATTCCCCAAAGAAACACAAAAATAAGTAAAGAGTAAACTTTCAGTGTTTTTAAAACAATTTGTACAAGTATAAGAAATGGATACGTTCATACTGTTAATTTAATAGACTGTATTTGATATTTATTTAAGATTCTCCCCTCTTTTGCTTTAAGATATAGAGTTGCGCTGTTACAAAAAATTGTAATGGTTCTAAATAAACAATTTATAATATTTTTTATTTATATTACATAATATTTTACATTGTTCTTACAACATTAGTTGAAGGATTATATTTTACAAGGCGATCATGAAGAATGAGATGACAATATGCAGTAGTTTTTTCTGGTATATTCTTGCTTGTTTCGAATTCTAATCTGACATCAACAGCTCCACCTTTATCTATTTGTCGGCTACAGTCAATTACATATAATGTGGTTTGTTTAGAAAAGTCTTCTGGAGTTAGAGAAACTTGAATGAACTCTCTGTTATAATATACCGCTTGGAAGTTAGCAAACAGTTCATAAAGTGTTGCAAAATTCTTTTGATTTTTTTTTCCAGTTGACTTGTCGTTTTCACTGCCCAGGTATGTTTTTGACTTTGCTGCTGTAAAAGTGGATACTCTAACAACTCCCAGGAACGAAAGCCGATAGGCAAATCTTTTCCACGTTCTATATATTGCAAAAATTGGATTTTGTGAGCATCAGATAATGACACATGAGGTACTTTCCAAACAACTTTATTTAGGTGAACTTTTGGTTTTTCTGTAGCTACAGAACTAACTGCAGCGTTGGTGTCTGTATTGGCACGTACCAGAATTAAATTTTGACTTGCTGAAATCACTAGGCGACGAAAATCTTCACAAAAGCCAAGTAGTAATTTTAGAGGAGCAAAATTTCAGTTGGCGTCACACATATTTGGAGTGCTTTCAAGATTCCATCCTGCATTATACCATCGAATTATTTCGTTTTTGGAATATGATAGATAGGTCTTAATCGTTGATGTGATTCCAGGATTTCTTGTTCGATCGACTACTGTTCGACCAAGTTCATAACGAATTTCTTCAAAGAGGAATGCAAAACCATTATTAATGAATCTTAATGTTGGACTGTACTTATTTTCTGAGTTTAAAAGTTTTCCTTCCAGGTACAGAAAACTTTGAGAAGGTAGAGTGTACACGTCTTGAGTTTGTATAGGGATTCTTATCTCATCATTATTGAAAAATGTAGTATTTGCATAAGGTGTGTAGGAATGATATTCAAAATTGGTTATAGCATTATCCACAAGAACATTATCAGCCACTCGTAGTATGTTAAGCGTCATTTTTTTGTTTAAACACACACCGGAACAAACAGAAAAGTTTTTTAAGTCTTACACTTATACTTAATTTTATTCTGCAAATGAATGCTTTGAATTGTCCTCTCTCAATAGTTTTCTTCTTTTTCTTCTTATTTTTTTCTTCTTTATGTTAAGCCGTTGTTAAGTTCGTACCTTGAATCCCAAAGATACTAAAAACTGCTTATTGATAGGTGTTAACTGTTTCACTTGTTGCTTGATACTGGCGTTTTTATAGATTGGCTGTAGATATTTTATAGGTTGTTCCTGTTGTGATAAATAATTAGATGGATTATCATATATGAAAACCATGTCAATTAAGTCGTTTTAAATGCAATCTTATCGTAACAACTCCACTTTTAAAATTAACCAAATTCTCTCTGTTATTTTAATAATAATCTCATTTTTATATCTTGTATTGATTGGTAGATAAATAACGTTGGTGGGGTTTTCAACAATTTTGTAACCAGGCGGAACGTTCGAGTAAAACATATGGATTATATGGACGGGCATATCATTGTTGAAAGAATTCTGAATTAAATTGCATTCAATGCAAATAGCATTTACTTTTGAAATGCTGATTGGATAATCTGAATAGTGCCATTTCTTAGGTTTTAATTTTCTATTTTCAAATCCTAATAAAGGACCAATGGTGTTAGATTTCTCAAAATCAATTTCTTTGTTACATTTTATTTCACATTTAAATGTGTTATGATTAGCTCTCAATATTAATAGAGGTTTTTCTGTTTTTTTATTTTTCTTATTATCATCTTTTTCCACATGTTTCAAATTCTTCTGTATAGGTTGTGACGATAATACAGATGGTACAGCTGTCTCCTTTTGTTGTTCTTCATGATCAGTTAGCAAAGTGTGAAGCGTTTTTTCAATATCCTGTATTTCATAGGTGCCCACCGGTAATTCTAATTTCATACCGTTAATATAAAACTTGTTGTTAGTTTCATAGATATTTGAGATGGTATTAAAGGTCATAAAATCAATTAAACCCATGACATACGTAGCATCATCTTACAGAATAATTGGTGGGTAAATCTTGTTACTGAGAATAGAAGCACGTTCAGAGAACGTAAATGTATATGAAGACATCTTAGTCTGTCAAAGGTTACCAAATAACTAAAACTATTTGTATGGTTCTATTAAATATATTCACTTAATTATTTTTACTATTTACAATTTTCAGCTAAATTATTATTACGTAGTTATTAACAAGTTTCAACTCGCATTAATACTAATGTTTCCTTTCGGCACCTGGTACAATATGAGACCCTTTGAATTCCATAATCTGTACATATACCAGACTTGTAAACTTGAAAACTTGCACCACAATCATCACATTTAAAAGTTAGTATTATACCTCTTCTATTATCGGCCATTTTTTTTCTAATTACCTCTTGAAGCACAACACACAGAGCAGCTAATTACTAAATTCAGTAATTTTCTTTGCATGGGTGTTCCACAATATAGACAATAAACAGTAGAGCTAGAGCTACGTTTTTGAGTAATTATTCTTTTAGTTACACACTTGTTACACCAGCAGTCCATAAGAACCGTACACTGATAATGTTCATTGGTAGGAACAAGCATTTATATAAAAAAATATGAATGTTTATTGTTCAAAGGTTTTCAAAGTAATGAGACAAATTTGATTTGTTTATACCTTTTATTGAGATAAAAAATATAAACATAAGTGTCCACAATTAAAACTGGTATAGTTCTGAAACTTATTATAGTTATATACAATTTTACATAGTTCAGTGGAATTAAAATATTTTATAACTTCAAATGGAGGCCTAAGGTTTCCAATGCTATCAAAATAGGTTACTGTTGAACCGCTTTTCTTATATGCTGTCCAATGAGTTCCAGGACCAATTGTAGAATCTAAGTTGATAATTCCTCTTTCAATTTTATGAATTTTTTTAGGTAAATTGTCTCTCATGAACACTTTTGGAAATTTGGAAAATTCCAGATTTTTGCATATTTATCTATATCAATATTTGTTAGCGGACGTTGTGGTAGTTTTTTGGAGGGTGTAAAAAAAGACCGAACCCTTTTTTGTAAGGACTTAAGTATAGTCTTTTTCCTCCTACAGCAATAGACTCCATTTGTCTATTATGTCGTTTAGCTTCCTCTAATTTTTGTTTTGCCATCTTAGCATCATTTATTACTTTTGCAACAGCTGATCCTCCGGCAGCGATCGATCCCAAAGCAGAAAGTCCTGCAAAAATGGGAATAAGGGGTAAAATACCACCCTTCTTCGGTACTTGTATGATACGAGGTGGAGTAGACTTGATATGTTTCTTAATTGATTTAGCAGATTTCAATGCAACTTTTATAGCAGCACCTAAAGTACGAGGTTTATGTTTAAGCACATGTTTCCTTATTTGACTAATAGCTCTTGTAAACCCTAGAAATTTTCTGCTCGGTTTTTCTTCAACACTCCACTTTTTCTTAACTTTTTTGTTTTACACCTTGACTTTATTTTACCCATACTTCTCTCTTGATTATAGTAGTTTATATGAATGTTCAATAAATACTGATAAAATTTTAGGTGAAACTATTTTTTATACTAATTGATTCTGTTCACTTTTGCCACTGGGGTAGTGTCATATTCAATACCACCATCACTATCATCTAGTTTTCTTTTTCGATTTTGTTGATTGTCAAAAATAAGAGGTTCATCTAAATCAAGTTTTAACTTTTTAGGAATTACTTCTTCATCATTAAGTTGTTGTAATTTTCTTTTACCCACTCGAAAATTACGAGTTTGAGGAGATATTAGACGACGTTTTATATTTTCAGAATTATAAATGTCATCATCACTGGTATCCCTTTTACGTTTTCGGTTATATTCAATTTCCATATTCATATCAATTTCTTGAGGTTCATTTACAGGTTTTTCTTTTTTGTTTATTTTTTTTTTCTTCTTCTCCTTTGTGATGGTATTTTTTTAATGGATTCCACATCATTACCATTCAAAATTGTTATGCCGTCTTGTATATTCTTGAGAGTATTTTCAATCATAAGTTTAGTTTTTTCCATTAACTTTATACACTTTCGAATCGTTTGTTTATTAGTAGGTCTTTTCAAGCCCATACCTAATTTCACTTTAGTTTTCATTGCTCCTGCAATACCGAGAGCTGCTATTCGTTCACCCACAGAAGCGTCTTTAGAATGAAATCTCTGAAGAGCTTCTTCAGCTAATATTTTATCTGCCTTATGACGTAACTTTTTATCACTTTCATAAAATTTATCGTGTTTTAAACAGCTAGCATCTAGTGGATTTGTTGGTAGATTTCCTTGCAATAGACGTTGTTTGAGTTTTGTTCCAGGCCCACAATAATTATAACCTGGTATATGCATTTCAAACGGTAAATTATTTATAGCTGAATTTAATAAACCTTGACCTGTATATAACTTCATGATGTTATTTCATTAACTATCAACTGAAAACTAACATATATTATTTGTTTTGTGAATATTTATATCATTTTATAGTAATGTGTCAAAGAATGAGGGTGGTAAAACAAAAAACTTCTTTAGCTATTGAAAATGATAATTTCAATAGTATACCTGAAAATAAAAAGCATGGTCCATTGTTTCCGTCAACTGTGAGGTGTATTCTGGTGGGGACAAGCAATTGCGGTAAAACCAATGTTATGGTTAATCTAATTGAACACTTGAACGGACTGAGATTTGAGAATGTTTATGTTTATTCAAAGTCCTTGTATCAACCGAAATATGTTTATCTGGAGAAGTTACTAAAGCCAATACAAGGCATCGGTTATTACCCGTTCAATGATAGCGAAAATATTCTACATCCTTCAGAAGCAAAAAAAAATTCAATATTTATATTTGATGATGTGGCTTGTGACAATCAAGTTGTTATACGTCAATATTTCTCTATGGGAAGGCACAGTCTAGTGGACTCGTTTTATCTGTCTCAGACGTATGCGAAGGTTCCAAAACATCTCATTCGAGATAACGTAAATTTTTTGGTTCTTTTCAAACAAGATGATTTAAATTTGAAACATGTCTATAATGATCATATTGGTAGTGACATGTCGTTTGAACAGTTTAAAAGCTTATGCGCCATGTGTTGGTACAGACCATATGGATTTTTAAGTATCTCTAAAGACAGAAACATCAATGAGGGACGTTACAGAAGAGGTTTTTATCACTATATATGTTTCGAATAAGACAATTAATTTCAGTATAATCATTAACATCATAAGTGTAAGATATATCAGAAACTGATTGAACCAGATCAATAGCGGATAATAGCAGATAAAAGCGGATCAAAAGCGGATCGAAAGCGGATTGAAAGCGGATCAAAAGCTCATGACAACCAGATACTAACTGCCCAATTAGCAACATGAATCTATCAGAGAAGGAACTAAAAAAACGCCTTGTACAGAAACGTAGAATTGTAAAAGAAACATTAGCTTCTCAAACATGGTGAAATTGTTAAGGAAAAGTTATTTTCTCCCATAACAAAACATCTAAAGGACATTGAAAGTAAACTGAGTCACAAGGAACATAAAATGGATGGAGCTAATAAGATGGAAGAAGAGAAAACTTTTTTTAAAACTGAGGATCATAGTCATGTTGATGAGGGAAAAGATTTTATTTTCAACGATGAACTATACCCATCAATACTATCACATCAAGCTGAATCGCTGTATCAGGAAACACCGAAGATTCCTCGTAAACTTTCAAAGAGTTTGTCCACACCTATAGGACAGTTACGATTATTGCAAGATGAACATGAAGATCCTAGTGAAAATAAAATGACAATTCTTCAAGAAATCACATCTGATGCTGATATTGCTGAAAAATCCTATGTTGACTATTTAGACCAGTATGATCCATTACCTAGAAAATATATAAATGACATGTATTATGATGATGATAATAAGGAATTTGATCATAAGTATGGTGTCAGATTAGATACCGATACTGAGAAACTAATGATTGGTGACTCAAGATTAGATATTGATGGATCTGATATTATCGTTAAGAAGAAACGATATCGGGGTAGTATGGGGTAATATGAATTATTGTTCAAAAAACGACCGAAAGGCTACTCTAAAGAAGATGAAGATAATTATAAACAAATTGTAGCGAAAACTAATGCTCATAGACGTTATTATAAACCTAACAAACAAATAGATGGTAGCAAAATGAAAAAATATAAAAAAAATATTGCTCCTATGGTGACAGGGAAAGGAATTTTTATGGAAGTGGATAACAATAAAATTGATTACGTTCATTGGGATGATTCAAATGAACGTGTTGATAGGTTACGATTACTACTCGCTTCACAAACAGCAGGACATACAGGCCACACAAACGAAATAACATCAATTATTGAGGAATTGAGAGAGGCCGGTATAATTATTTAAAAAATGAACTCTAATAGTAGTGTGAAGAGGCAAATTGTTGAAGAAATCCATAAAGCAGCCAGGATAAATTTTAAAAGACGAAAAGTCATAATTAAATCTTTAGATGATCTCTTTCAAGCTGATTTAGTGGAAATGATACCATACGCTAGAGAAAATAAAGGCTATAATACATATTGGTTGTAATCAATTGTTTTTCAAAATTTGTTTGGGCCTATTCGATAAAGTCAAAAAATAAGTCTGAGGTTTGCTCAGCCATGGAGAAAGTTTTAAAACAGCAAACACCTAAGAATCTGCAGACTGATGCTGGTACAGAATTTTTCAATACAGATTTTAAGAAGTTAATGAACAAATATAAGATCAATCATTATAACGTGTTTAGCGAGAAAAAAGCGTCAATTGTGGAACGAGTAAATCGAACTTTGAAAAACATGATGTGGAAAGAATTCAGTTTACAAGGTCATTACAAATGGTTGAATATTCTACCGGAAATCGTGAGAAAATATAATAATACCAAACATAGAACCATAGGTATGAAACCAGTTGAGGTCAAAACAGTCTATATAGAATTAAAGTGGCATCAAAGAAACGAAAATTTCAAGGTGGTGATTATGTTCGTATATCAAAATTACGAGGAGTTTTTGATAAAAAATACCAACCAAATTGGTCCACAGAGATATTCAAGATAAGGAAAGTTCAGCTTACAAATCCAACAACATAACTGCTGGTTGATGAAAACAATCATGACATTTTGGGTGGTTTCTATGAAGAACAATTGTTAACAGTTAAATATCCCAATGCATTTCTAATTGAACGGATCTTGAAACGAAAGAAACCCAATAAAATTTTTGTAAAATGGTTAGGTTTTGATGATATATATATAACAGTTGGATACAGACAGATGACCTTGAAAATTGATATAAAACTGTTAAATAATTATCACTTTCATTAATATTCTATTATTGTTCAACTTAATCAGTTCGAGTCGTCAGGTATTTGTGCAGTTACAATGTTTATCGTGGATTTGCAGTACTTTCAGTATGGAGATGCTATTTTGTGTAAGGAAATTGCAATCATTAATGTAGAAAACGGCTGGTACTCACACAAATTTGTTACAATGCCTGTCAGTTTTAATCATTTGACTGATACCATTCAACAACACATGGTGTATACAAAAAAAGAGCATCATGGATTAGAATGGAATAATAATGATTGTTTAAGGTATGAACAAATATCTGAATACATAAAAAATTGTATTAAGTGTGATAAGACTCTGGTAATGGTCAAAGGATTAGAGAAGAAATGTTGGCTGGAGAAACTGATTCCTAATAAGGTTGTGGACTTATTAGAAGAAAGCTGTCCTTCCATAGAGAAATTAAAGCTGTTTTTAAAGTCACATCATTGTAATCAACATGTATATAGTAATAAATTAAACTGTGCAGTAGAAAATGTAAATTTGTTAAGAAATTGGTATGTGTATTGTAGGAAATAAAACTCTTAGAAATAGATATATGTTTTATTTTTTTTATATTTACTTAAATTAGTAAATAAGTAAAACTAATTATCTATAAAAATCTTGTCCATGTTGAAATATTTGAGACCTTTGGAATTCGTCTTCGTCTATTTCCTTCAAGTTGGAACACTTTAACTTTTTAGCAGCAGAAGGTCACTTGTTTCATTTTCTTCTCCTTCATCTTCCTCTAAATTAAAACTGTACCTTTTTACAGCCTTTTCAAAAAGACCTATTTCCTCTTCATTCTCAACATTCATTCTAATATATTTTAAAGGAAGATTACCAAATTTACGCCTTAACGTAACTTCTTTTGGAGAATATGATAAGGATACTAGCACTACATTTTTTTTAATTTTTACTTCCTTCACACCATAACTATAAATATAAACAAGTAATAAAATAAATAACAATTCAACAAAAAAATACGTATTCACAAAAATACTTACCGAAAAATTTGTTTCATTACTGCATATAGCATTTTCAAAGGAAAATTAATTTCATCTTTGGTGGAAATTAAAGGGGTACTTGGAATTGTTGCCATTTTGATCTAATAAGTAGACTTGAGTATATAACAGATGAATTAATGTTTTGAATTAACATTCCTTATTATTCAACTTGCTTTTATATTAAAGGCTAAGAGAAAAAATAAAACATGCTTATGAAACTTGAATTTCTACAAATCATCAACATTTGAGATATTTTCCATTTGTATATAAAAATTCTTATTTGTTATTATATTATACTTTATATTTTAATCCAAATATAGAATTGCTACCATAATTCTCATGGGTGGAGTTACATCTTTACAAAAAAATATTATATTATTGCAACCATTTTGTATATAAAATCCTACCGTTTAAGATAGAAAACACAAATAAACAAACTTGTATAATTTAGATTAGTCTTGTGAATCACCAATCAAAATATTATATGGGAGGAGCAGTAATTTGTTTATTGACGCTTACAAATAGAAAACCACTTTTAATAGCTTATGTAGGAGGAGTAGTAATTTGTTTATTTATGCAAACAAATAGTAAACTACATTTGCTGACCAACTACATGCCTTGTATTAATAAATCACATATAATTGTGATAAACAATAATTTTACATCGCTTATCTGTAAAAAAATTGATGATCGACGCCAGTAAGTCGTTAAAAATGCAATTAACATAAACATAAGACGCCAGTCTGTCTGTAAAAATCGTTATCTCTCGAAAAATGATGTTTTTGTTAACTTTTGGGATAAATCAAAATCACATGATGTTTGTTACATTAATTAAATTTATTAGTTTCCATGAATTACGTATGCACTTTAGTTATCTGCTAGTAATTCACTGTATTGCAATAGTCATTGAGAAGATGTTGTACTGTACCATTTCTTTTAATGTAAATAATTTACGTAGTGTCTTTCAAAGTAGAAATGTTTATTGTTTTGATTGCCAGCGTATCACATTCCGTGAGGGTGATGATGACCGCAGAGAAGCTAATAAAAAAAATAAAAGGCCGCGTACCTAATAGTGAAGCACAGATCTTAAATTGTTGTTAACCTATAATTTCTTTCGTGTAAGATGGAGTGTATTGTCGCTAATGTAGTTAAGAAAATTGAAACTGTTGGTAAGTTAGTTAAAACAAAAACAGAATATTTACAGTGGGTTCATTTTTTGAAAAAAATTATACTTCTACTTAAAAAATACTTAAAAAATAAAGAGGGGCCGATAAAAAATTATTCGAAATTATGGAAGCTAATTTATTACTTTTCTTAAATTATCCAATTGTTGATTTGCAAAATTTATAATAAATTAAGGATTAATTTCCAACCTAATTTCTTGTCAAGAACTGACATGTTAGAACACTTAGTTTCCAATGATATCACAGAACATTTATCTGGTTGTCATGGAAACGCAATTTTACAGGAACGAAATTTTCAACTGCTCTGGTCGACGATCGGAAAATCAAAGAGGACCTTTCAATTGTCAGATTTCCTATTTATGTAATAAATCTTGAACCACCATGCTATTTCCATTTCCGCTTTAATTTATTTTATTAAGCTTTCCAAATATTTTTGTTCTAAATCATATGCAAAAATCTAAGACAGGAATTTTAAAGAAGTCTTTGTTAAAAGTTAATTATATCAACACCATTTTATGCAAACTCTTATAAATTTTATCTAACGGAGAAACGGATCACTTAATTCATGTTTTCAAAAATTTTGATTTGACACTCGTAAAGTTATGCTGGCCACCAGTCATTTAACAGGTACTAACTTAAAAGAACAAAAATTGGTTTTTACTGAAATTAAACTTACTATCTCGAGATTTACACTATTGAATTTTCACAAACTATGCTCTAAGCTCTGTTTAACGGTATACAATGCTCTTTAATCAAGTTCCATCATTCAAAATTACTAAAACTATTATTCTAACAGTCTTACACCAATATAATCCTGACATATTCAACTTAACTAAACTGTAATTATACAGAGCCATTAAAAAGATTTAAGTGGGGATGGATTAAATTTGATCAAAATTGTGTTATTTAATTCAGTGTTCTATGGCCTGAATATTTGATCTAAACCTGTTTTACAAACTCTACTGTAGGGATTTTCCTAATAGAATTTAACCTCTTTGACTGTTATTTTGGCCTAAATGTGACTTCCTGCCTAGATTTACAGTATCGTTAAAGTTGTAAGATTATCCAAATTCTACTACACTGACGTGCATGATTAGATTTATCTAGGTCTTGTGTGGAATATGCCACTTCTTTTATCCTCTCTAATACAAGTTTGCTTTTGAAACATTTCTTTGTCCTACCGATAGTTTATATTTTTGTAACAACTTTGCCTGCAATTTCCTTTGTGTTTTAGATATACCCGGGGTACTTTTGAATGATATTTACATTTCCCCAATGGCATTTACTTATTCAGATTACTACACTTTTGTATTATTATTATTTATGTCGGTTTTAAATCCATTATATATATATATATATATATATATATATATATATATATATATATATATATTGGTGTAGTTAGAATAATAGTTTTAGTATTTTGTGAAACTTGATAAAGGCATTGTATGCCGAAACACGTGTCGTTTATAAAATAAAGTGTAAATCTCGAAATATAATTTTCGGTTTTGTGTTCTCATTTTGGATTTACATCAATTATCAGCCGCAACAATTCAGTACTAACTTAAAAGAGTGGTTTATGGAAAATGTTGAAAATAAGATTTTAAGTAAATTGGAAAATTTTCAGAAACGTGATTCTGGATGGGCTTTGTATGAAATATTGCACTTAAAAGTAAATATAAATCATTATAGACCAATAAATGTTGGTATGTCAACTTTTGTGGACGTACCAGCATTTATTAAGAAAACAAAAGCAGTTTTAAATATAAAAAAAATGATGAGTATTGTTTTTTGTGGTCAATTGTTGCAGCATTGCATCCATGTGATGCTAACAAAAACCCATGTAGAATCAGTTCTTACCAGCATTTTAGTAGAGTTTTAAAATATGATAATATTCAATTTCCTATATCTTTGAAAGACATCCCAAAATTTCAAAAAAATAACAAATTGTCTATTAACTTATTTATGGTTAATAAAAAGAGTATAGTTCCTGTGAGTTTAAGCAAAAATAATTATTCACCTCGCATAAATTTACTCATGTTGTCAACTTTCGATCATTCTGTTAATTCAAATTCAGATGATGACAATGAAAATAATTCTGAACAAAATAGAATTTTCCATTTTGCTCTTATAAAAGACTTATCCAAACTCTTAAACAGACAAATGGGAAATTTTTCTCATAAAAAATTGTTGTGTGAAAGATGTTTAAATCATTTTAAAACAAAGGAAAATTTAGATAAACATTTCATAAAATGTCAAGTTATGAATACTACCAAAATTGTCACTCCTTCAGAGACAGATAAAAATTTAAAATTTAAAAATCATAAAAATAAAGAACTTGTCCCTTTTACTATCTATGCTGATCTAGAAAGTATTCTAGATAGATATGAAGATCAAAAATCAACAAGTTCTACACAAAAATATCAGAAACACATACCATTTAGCATAGCTTTTTATGTAAAATGTGCTTATAATGATTCACTTTCTGAATTCTATCAATATACTGGTAGGGATTGTGATATATGGTTTGTTAAAAAACTTCAAGAAATAGCTTATAAACTTGATAATATTTTTAACAATCCCTTGCCAATGAAACCACTATCAGCTCAACAACATAGCTTTTATGCTAATTCAGAACATTGTCATCTTTGTTGTAAAAAATTTCAAGATGGTGACATTAAAGTGCACAATCACTGTCACATTACAGGTGAATTTAGAGGGGCTGCTCATAATTCCTGCAATATTAATTATAAGGATGATTATAACGTACCTGTATTTTTTCACAATTTATCAGGATATGACAGTCATTTCTTTATAAAAGCGTTAAGTACTGCTATTAATGGAACTGTCAGTTTACTGCCAATTAATAAAGAACGTTACATTTCCTTTACAAAACAAATTGCCAATACCAAAATTTCCTTTAGATTTTTAGATTCATTTCGATTCATGGCCAGTAAGTTAAGTGACTTAGCATCATATTTAGAACCTAGTCAAAAGTTGATCACACGAAAATACTGTAATACTGATCATGAATTTAATTTACTTCTACGTAAAGGTGTTTTTCCTTATGATTATATTGATAGTTGGGAAAAATTACAGGAAACTCATCTACCAGATATAAAATGTTTTGATAACAAGTTAGAAGAAACTAGTATCTCTAGAGATGATTATAATCATGCGAAAAATTTTCTTCTGAATTGTACCTGAAAACTGATGTATTGTTGTTAGCTGATATATTCGAGAATTTTAGAAAGACTTGTCTAAAAACTTATGAATTAGACCCAGCACATTATTACACAGCTCCAGGGCTAGCTTTCGATGCCATGTTAAAGGTAACGGAAATTGAATTAGAACTTCTAACAGACATTGACATGATTATGTTCATTGAATCTGGAATTAGAGGTGGCATATCACAATGCTCAAACCGGTATGGAAGGGCTAACAATCCCTACATGAAGGAAGAGTTCAACCCTAGTGAACCAACTTCCTATTTAATGTATTATGATATTAACAACATGTATGGGACAGCAATGTGTGAGCCCTTACCTTACGGGCATTTTGAATGGGTAGACCCTTATTCAGTGAACATTTAAAATATTTCAGATGACTCTGAATTTGGCTACATTTTTGAAGTTGATATAGATTATCCAAAGGAACTACATGAAAGTCATAAAGATCTCCCTTTCTGTCCGGAACGTATGGTACCACCAACTTCACGTTCTAAAAATAAAAAATTATTAACAACACTTTACAACAATTGAAGCCGGGTTGAAAATATCTAAAAATATTCTAAAATTTAAGCAGTCACGATGGATGAAAAAAATATATAGAACTGAATACACAGTGTAGAATGCAAAGCACTAATAATTTTGAAAAAAACTTTTACAAACTAATGAACAACAGTGTGTTCGGTAAAACAATGGAGAACGTAAGAAAATATAAAAACGTAAAGTTGGTTAACAGATGGAAAGGTGCAAACTACTATATATCTCAACCAAATTTTCATAGTAGTCATATCTTTGAAGAGAATATGGTGATTATAGAAATGAACAAAACGGAAATTATTTTCAATAAACCTATATATATTGGATTTTCCATTCTAGATATTTCCAAAACATACCTATATGACTTTCACTATAACTATATTCTAAAAACTTTTGGAAAAAAAGCAAAACTTTTATATATGGACACAGATTCTTTAATTTATCACTTCTTTGTAGACAATATTTACGAAGAAATGAAAAAAGAATTCCATAGGTTTGATACGTCAGACTATCCTCCAGATAATATATATGAAATTCCTCAAATTAATAAAAAAGTCTTAGGTAAAATGAACGATGAAATTAATGGTAAAATTTTGCTTGAGTTTATTGGTTTGAGATCAAAAATGTATGCCTTAAGAATTTTAAATGCAATTATTAAGAAAGTTAAAGGTATAAAAAAATCTGCTTTGAGAAAAATTACTTTTGAATGTCTGTTTTATAACTCTGTAAAGTAGGCATCACATAACCTAATAAGATCAAATAAACATGAGGTCTATTCAATAGAACAAAAAAAATCGCATTGAGTCCATTCGATGATAAGCGTATTATTAACTATATTTTACCTGATACATTACCTAGGGGATACATATAATTTTAGAACCCACTGGATATTCTTTTTTGTTGAGACTAACTATAACAGTTACTTTTTCAGAAATTAGTAAAAAATGCATTTCATTTAAGCACTGATTGAAGTATATAAAGATGGTAGAACCCTTTTAAAGTGTTTACAGTATCAGATCTGCTTTCAACAAGAAAAAAAAAGAGCTCTACCCATTTGGAAGAAAAATTCTTACTTGATTCTCAACAGACATATCAATTAACCATCCAAAGAAGACAGCTTCATAATAAAATCACAATAAAACACACATTATGTACAAACAAAAATCAGTTTACAAAATGCCTTACAAGGTAACAGTTCTAATTACATGTCTAAAGTGTAAAAGTTATTCTGACAAAGATGTGATCAAAGAGGAATACTACCCGTTTGGAAGACATATTGCTCTACAGTGCAGTCATTGTTCTTCTTTTAACATGCATGAAATCAGAGATTTGTATGGTAAATGGATATCAGAACCAATGTCAATTTCAGAAAAACAAAATTTGAAGCAAAATTGGAATCATGACGTCTTTGAGAATCGAAAAAGATTTCATAATATAGCAAAAATTTTTTCAAAGCGCATTACTCCTATACAAATAAATCAAGATGTTAACAATGCAACACATTAGTTTGTCTCAAGATTTAGCCATGAACAGTCTTATTGTCTATTGTCAGCCTTGTGATGAAGTTTCAGAATTTCCTTGGTGTTTTAACAATGATGTGATATTACAGTCATCAAAATGTAAAAAGTGTTCTGATAGTTTCAAACTGGTGTCACCTACTCAAAAAAGTGAAAACATTATAACGAATGTAGACTTTTTACCATGTGGAAATTCAAAATATTATGATGCTTTCTACTATCTATCAGAAGACAAATTTGCCTACTATCATCTCTTTCTCGAGATGTCAGTAAACTACCGAAAATTTTGTTAATGAATATTCGAATGTATTTTTCTGAGAATAAATTTTTGTTGTTTATATCTAAATAAATTAAATTAAAAATCATCATTTTTTATTTCATGTAGAATAATACTTAAAAGAAAAATAAATGACTCATTAGCTCAGTTGGTTAAAGTGCCATGCTAATCATTAATATCATAGGTTCTAATCTTACATGGGTCATTTTTTTTTTCTTTTACCTGGTAATTATAAGCTTATTTCAAACGAAAATAACAAAGTAAAGAAATGTCTAAAAAGTGTAAAACTATCAAACAATGAAAGTTAAGTAGTGTACGTGATAAACAAAGACAGCAAAAATATATATTCTACCGAAGAAGAAGAGATCAAAACTACTGATAAGCGATACGCTAGGTTAGCCTACCCCTCGTACAAGCCAGACAAGGACAGCCTTCGCTAAACAAGGATAGAGGAACTGCTAGCGAAGAAGAAGAGATCAAAACTACTGATAAGCGATACGCTTTTCCCAGCAAACCCTTCTGGTTATTGGCGATCTCTTCACCATCTACGTCTAGCCAAATTGTCACTTTTTGTCAACTTTGTCACACCTAAGATGTCCTTTTGTCGCCTAATCCATTGTTTGAGACAATTTCTTGATGACAAAGTGACAAACTACCTTCTGGACATTGGCGATGCCATTCTACAAGAACTGGGGACCCCCCTGTTACGGTGGACACTTTGATGGACATGCCATCGAGTTGTCACAGGAACGCCCCACCTTATCTACTGACGTATATTGCAGGAATATCAAACGTTTCAAAGTCTATTCTGACTTCGTTGTCAATGGCTTTATATTTATTGATGCAGATTGCAAAATCAAATTTTTATCTTCGGTTAAAATGTAACAAGTTTTACATACAGGTATACGAGTCAATTTGAGTAGAATGGAAATTTAATTAATAAGTAATTTTGAAAACATTGTTGAGGAGGTCTTGAATTATTTTGCCTGTTCATTGAGTTTTTTCTCCTAATTTTTTTTTCCTGCAACAGATAAGTATTTAAAAATTGTATTTGGAGAACAAAGTGTTGGAAGGCAATATCATAAAATTGCCCAAATTACTAGCAGTCTATACAGAGATTCTTCCTTACTGGTTTATCATTTTGTAGAATCTCTTTCTCTCAGAATAACTACAGACAGCCAGTAATAGGGGCAATTTTACGAAGTTGCCTTACTACACTTAGTTCTTCATATGCAATTTTTAAATACTTTTCTGTTGCCCGAAAAAAATTAGAGGAGAGAAAACCAAATGGAACATGGATATGATAAAATGTTTGTTTAAATATATAATATAATAATATATAATAATATAATATATAAGGAACTTGTTTATGTTGTCAGTTGTTGGGAGATCATTCGGTAACTGATTCTGGATATTCTTAAGACGTCTTATCATAATACAGGGTATCTTTACGAGGAATAGGAAAATCCCAAGTTCACCACCACGTTTGGGGGCATGAATAAAGTGATTTGAGGTACAGGAGGAGAGATCAAGGATGGACTTTACTGCGCGCCGGATTAGCCTGTCCGTTTCCTTGAGAGCCCTAGTAACAAGGATATTTTGAAGGGGGCTAATCCAGCGCGGGTTCAGAAAGGAAGAAAAGATATGGAATTTTTGTGCGGGTTTTAGAGAGTCACGAAGGATATTGGATAATTGGGATTGAAGGGTGTCTAAGTAGAGAAGTTCAGCCCCCATTCGATTGTACCGGGGACCCAGATACTTAAGTGTGTCCATCCCAACTTGCTTTATTGGGCGGCCTTTGACGAAAAATAGTAATTCAGTTACACTATATAATTTCTTTTTACGAGGGAAGACACGGAGCGAAAGAGCGAGGGATTTATCCACGTTTAGGCTGATGCCGGACCTATCAAAGAATGTTGTAGTCCCCTTTAGTAGTGCATTCGATTCGGATGTTCTACTCGCTAGCAGAATAAGGTCATTTGCATAGCTCAGGCAGTTACAGGGAATATATGATGCTTGGAGAGGAAAATTAGTGCTAAGGTGGTCTAGGAGTTCGTCAAAGCATAGATCGAATAGGTAGGGTGACAAGGGATCCTCCTGCTTGACTCCGTTGCTGAGGTTAATACAAATTTCTGAGTTATCTTTCATCTCAAAAAGATTCTTAGCGTTGGTGAGCGTGTTCATGAAGTAATTTATTACATTCTCGTGTACCTTAAAACGAGCCATTGCTTCCCTTATTCTGCTTCTCGGGATAGAGTCAAGTGCTGCTTTCAAATCGAGAAATCGAGTGTTATGATATCTAGCGATTTTGCATGTGCCCTTACGTGTTTGATTAAACCATTTAATATGCTGTTGTTAATTAGCGTACCATCCTTTTTCATTAAACCTTGCTGGATGTTCTTAAGGGCAATTTAGAGAATCGCCAGCTCAACATTTTATTGATAAAAACTCAACCGATAGTAAGTGGTCTCCAGTTTCCAACTTCATTGAGATCTTTACTGGGTTTCGGAATAAGAATTGTTGATTTTTTAACGGTTTCAGGAACTCTCTGTAGTAATAGTACAGCATTGAAAAATAGCCATAGTCTCTCTCTAAGGATGGTTTTGATATCCTTGATATTGTAATTATCGGGTCCTTTGGCTAGGGTCTTCGTTTCGATGATGGATTTATCTATTTCTTCATAAGTAATCGGTTTATAGATATCATGGCCTACTTCATTTCCTTTTATTGTTGTTTATTTATTGTTTGTAGACGTTGACTACTTTTTCTACTTCAAAAATAGAGTGGAAGTACGCTTTAGTATTGTCTTTTTCAGGGAGTTTAATCACTGTTTCAAGCGGTGAATTATCGATGATTTTATTGGCCAATTCTTTTTGGTTCTTTTTGTATAAGTTTTGGCAATTTTTATATTGTATTTTCCTATTGTATTTTTTATTATAGGGACCGTGGAGTATTTCCGATGTTTTGTTACATTTACGCCTGTATTTTTGTCGGGACTTTTTAAGAAAATTTTCAGTCCATGCGTCGGACAGTTCAGATTTCTCGTCTCTGGTAGCTGTCGGGTCAGCCAGACGACTAGCCAGATGTTTATCACAGTCAAGGCGGAGAGTGTGAGCGATGGACCCAAATGTTTCCATAATGATGTCAGGGTGTATGGGGGAGGGAGGAATTATAGGTAATTCAGGGGGTATGGGGGAGGGAAGAATTAAAGGTAAGTCAGGTGGGATGGCTCTAATAGGGCTAATTGCATCCGTATAAGGTATAGGGTCATTGTGATCAGTATGATTGCGGTTGCATGATATAGGAGGATTACTGCTGTGATTTATTAGGATTTCATTAGTCCTATGTTCCGGGGTACGGGAGAAGAGGGTTGGGGAAATGGGGTACTCTATGGTAATGAGCGTTTCTGTGTCAGCGGTGGAAGGAGGTGTTGATAGAGGTTGTGGAGAGGGAGAGGCGACATCAGGAACGGGTAAAGAGGTCCTCGTATGATTATCTTAGCCGCCTGCTTTTTATGGTTTTCTGGGAACGTTGTGGGAAGATTTCTGTAAGATGTTTATTGATTGCTCGGCCAGTATATCTCAATTCTGCGTGTATCATATCCAAGACCTTAAGTGCAGACCATAGGTTTGGTCTAGACGCTTCTTCTTCCATCTCTCTATTGTACTCAATAGGGTGAGATTTGGAATGTTGTTGTCTTACCCCTATGAATGTTTGAAATTTCTTTCCGCACAGGCTGCATGGAAATTTTTTCTCCTCTTCTACGGGTTTTAGTAGTCTGCAGTATTTTCTTTGGTGGTTATACAGATTCCTTTTAGAGGAATATGATTTCCCACAGGGACAGATAAAGTCGGGTGCCTCCCCTTCCATAATAAGTTATTGATTGACACTAAATATGGGTGGTTTTACAGGGTGAAAGATAAGGGGGATGAAGGGAGCAGCGGGATAAACAAAGAATTATTATATTTCTTTGGTCTAATTACGGAACGCAATTTAAGTAGCCGCTGCAATTTTGGCTCTCTGTAATTATACAGGAAAATAAACACAGAGGGTGTCTATAATTGTGAAAACTGTAGTGTCGGGAGGTCTACACGTATATCAAGATATAATTGAATACAATTTACATAGAAGATCGCTTCGAGAAAGAAGCGGAAAATAATTCACGATTTTTACTTGTGAGGCGGCCGGTGATAAACGAGGAAAATAGATGCTGTGTTTTAAACCTGTTTACATGTGAATAAATATACAATTTTCTAACATATATACGATATCTAAATAGACGAGCTCCAGGCCTAAAGGTAAATATTTTCAGTTTTTATTGATTTAGTTTATTAGGTTTAAGCTATAGAATTACTTAAAATTTAAAAATGGTGGAAATTCAAATATTTGAATTTATAGGTTAAAATCTATCGGTGAATTAGTTAGGCTTTTACTTTATTGTTACTTAAAAAAGTTGTATACTCTATTTGTTAATTAATAGAAAGCAAAAATTTGAATCTACCTTTCAAATTACATTTCACCGACAACGCTTTTAGTGTAATAAAGACACTTGGTATATGTATTGCCGGTTTAAGGGTGAACTTAAACCGGCAATACATCCGCCAAGTGTCTTTAGATTTTTGGAGAAAAAGATCAATATCACAATAAATTAGGTAGGAATCAAACACACATTTATTTTTTACTAACGCATACAATACTAATTCGAAACACAAGTTTGAAATTCCTTTATTTTTGATGAGTTGACCAATGGCGTGGCTGCTCGATGATGAAGGTGCGAGAGACTTGGCCAATCTCGATGTAGCTTTGTAGGTGTCACACTTCCTGAATTACAATTGGATGTTAGCAGTTGTTTCAATATTTCTCACCTGGCAACATTGCGTGCGCATCATCTTCTTGGCGGAGATTAGAAGTATATAGCTAATTCATTAAATTCTGTTAGCAGCTAGCGATACTCGATCCATCGATACTTTGTTAACCACTATGTCAAATATGGTGGTGTTTTAAAATGTCGTATACAGCTAATTAAATTAGCTATGATATGATGTTGGTAGCAATTAATTTAAAACATTTGTTGGAAGCTAACGAAGTGGTGGTTTGCTTGTTGGATTACATTAACGTCGCACGGTTATAGTATATGGAGAGAGATGGATGTATAATTTTTGTTCCAATGTAAAAAATATGTTTATGGTGGATTTTTACATTAATGTGATTCGATTCGATGAGTTAATATATTCAAATAGTCTGCCTCAACTTTTCACAGCCAATATGCACTTGTGTCTTGAATATGCCTTCTAAAAAAAGTTCACTATCGTTGAAAGTCTTTGTAATCTTAGAAAGCAATGATTAGGATTCACATAGAGTGGACATATTAAGCACGTTGATGTTAAGATACCATTATATTAACATTGACTTGTTTAATCGGTCCCGAAAAGTCGGGACCAATTAAACACACATCTGCTCACTGCGAGCTCACTAGGAGAAATGTGTTGAAATTAAACCTAAAGAATTAACGGTATGATTTCTGGTAGCGTGCACGAGCACCTGGACCACCGAATTGCTTAGGTCGCAACGACGTGGATCGGCTACCAATAACGTCTTGTCATATTGAATGAGGATGTCCTTAAGTTCCTTCTTGGAGGCTTCATGTACATACTTTTGGTAATAAGCTACCAAAGCTTTAGAAATTGCCTGCCTAATAGCATATATTTGTGAAACATGTCCACCACCATTGGCTCTTACTCTGATATCGACAGCTTAGAATTTATCCTTTCCAAGGAGCAATATTGGTTCTTGAATTTTATCCTGGAGCATTCTTGGCTGCACCTGAATAAGAGGACGTCCATTTACTCGGAGTACACCTCTACCTCTCTTACAATAAGCTACTGCAGTAGCGGATTTTTTCTGCGAAATACTTGGACAGATTGAATCGGTTCCTTCTTGGACTTCTGCGGTTGACTCTGCATGGTGAAAGAATAATTATTGTTAATTTACTCTCGTTGATTTTTACTGGCACACAGTGATAGTTGTGCATGATTTCTCGCGAATTTTCACCAAGATGGCGGTTTATTAAAACGGAGAAATGGCTGACATGCATTCGCTTAGAAGTGTCGAGAAGATACGCTGAAATGTATCACAAGGTGTAGCCCCTCATCACACTTTGTTTAGACGGCTTCATCAACGACTGAGAGAAACATGCAGCTTGAAACCAAGAAAACATGATTGTGGTAGGCACCGGTATATTAGAACACTAGAATTAGAAGAAGCTGTACTTAATTTAATTGAAGAGCAACCCGATATCAGTATTAGAAAATTGCTTTATAGCTACGTGTTGATTATCTGAATTTCCTAACCGTGTCGCATTTTTATTATAGATTCTAGATATGATTAGACAACTCCCACACTTTCTTGAGCATATTTTATTCACAGACCAAGCAAGTTTTTCAAGTGAAGTCATTAGTAATAACCACCTCAACCACATATGGGCGGAAGAAAATCCTCATGCTATCATTGAAGCTTACCACCCAGGAACGATTTTCTTTAAACGTGTGGATTGGAACTATTGGAGATCACCTACATACACTCAGTTTCTAAGCGAAGAGCTTCCAGTTCTACCTGATCCGATTTCTTTAGGTGTCAGCGGGATGTGGTTTATGCACGATGGCGCTCCTGTCCATTTTAGTATGAAAACACGTAAATATTTGAACGAAACTTAACCAGATCGCTGGATAGGTCGAAGTAGAGTTTAATTTTGGCCAGCTCGTTCACTTGATTTAAACCCGATAGACTTTTCAACTTGGAGACATTTCAAAACGTCGGTTTATAGTGGAACTCCTGTTCAAGACATAGAAGACTTAAGAAATCGCATTACTGATTCTTGTAGAGCTATTCAACATTCACCTGAGATTTTCAATTGAATACGAACGTCGACGTCTAGATTCCTGTGTAACGGCTGAAGGTGGCCATTTTGAGCACTTAATTTGATCTCTTCGTTTTCGAAGTTAGGTTAACTTGTTTTTTAATGATTTTGAAATAATAATAGCATTTTGGATCTCAGAAGGATTGTTATTTTTTACGGTACACATGAAATTGATAATTTTTGCATTTACCGTAAATGGTTGTTTCTGTATATATATCATTTCATATATTTCCCGTTTAATTTGATTTGATTCTGTTTGCAAAATTTTAGTTTTTTCATAGTCAAAAGTGTGTTTTGTTTCTATCATGTGATTAGTAAAGGCGGTTTTATTTTTTTTGTCGTACTTATGACCATTAAGTCTATTTTTTAATAGCTGCCATGTTTGACCGATATATGTCCCTTTACAATTTTTAGGTATTTCGTATATGACATTACTTTTTTTTTCTTTCTTAATTTTCGTTTTTAATTTTGTGAAATGTTTATTTAATGTGTTGTATCCTTTATGACTTATAGTAATATCCTTTTTCTTAAAAACATTTTTTATTTTTTCTGTTAACTTAGGAATGTATGGTAATGTTAGAAATTTTTTATTTTGTAGAGGTAATTTTGTTATTGCTTGTCCTGTGTTATATAATTTATGTATTCTTTTCTTAAAAATTGATTCAACAAGATCAGCTGGATACTTGTTTTCTTGAAGGGCCTTTTGTGCTTTCCACATTGACTCTTTTCTATTTCTATTCTTTTTATTTATAATCAATCTGTATATGTATATAGGTAATGATGTTTTCTTTTTTACTCCAGTTTTATGGATTCAACAGATTTCCATTCAGGCCGTTATTGCATTCCTATTACTGCAAATTGTTACAAGGAAAGAATTTCAATCGCACTCATTATATTTCAAACATGTCCGTATTTCTAATAACTTAATTCAATTAAATTTTGGTAATATACCTAATTTATCGAGTTGCTTTGATTAATTTATGTGTTAAATATTGTTCTGCAATCCCATTTCAAATTTGTTTTCATGTAAGGAATAATTAATACTGCATTAAAAAATTTAAAAATGTAATGTATAACAGAAACTACTAAATTCGTCGCCTAATGAACACAAATTTAACCCTGCAACAATAAATATATCGAAGAGTTTGAAAAGAATACTTTAGTTTAGAACTTTAAAACTACTTTTTTATTTATTTTAGTTCTCATTACTTTTTTCATTAAGAGTTTCCATTTTAGTCAATAAAAACTTTAAATGAAATGAAAACCACTTTAAAGTTTCGAAGAGTTGAAAGATCATTGATTGAAATTAGGACCATCAAAGATTTTATAAAGCTCTTTAAAAGTTTGTCAACAGCATTGAACTCATGCTTTTTCTTCTGATTCATTATAAACTACTGAAACACTAATTACTATTTATGCTCACTTTAAGAAGTGATATCATAATGGCAAAAATTATATTTTTATAATTCGAAATTGTAATAACGTTTAGCACAATCCACCGAAATAAATTTTGTTAGAGCTTTATAGAGATATCTTCAAACACGTAACGTTGTCACTATAAAGAACTGTATCGAATAACTGAATCGTTACTGTATATCTTATGCTTTTTCAAATTTAACTTATATGTTTCAATCAATATAATCATCTCATTAGCTGTTCTCTCGCTGAACATTAGACATGGAACCTTTAGTTTTTGTAGGCTTCACACACTTAATGGTCTCTTGTTGAATCAATAAATAACAGAATCACATGTTCTGGTTGTAGTTGTAATAAATTCACCCCTACAAATTACAATTATGAAGTCAAAACTTTGT
Source organism: Octodonta nipae (assembly GCA_034190945.1). Classification (NCBI taxonomy): domain Eukaryota; kingdom Metazoa; phylum Arthropoda; class Insecta; order Coleoptera; family Chrysomelidae; genus Octodonta; species Octodonta nipae. The sequence continues at coordinate 59,857,524 of CM067221.1, forward strand.
AGAAATATACACTACTTCTGCATCAACAATGTTTAAAAATTAAAGAATATTATTCTGTTAAGAGTGTGAAAGGTCATATATCATCAACGGTAGGTAATAATAATTCAGTTATGTATATGCACCTATATTATACTTAATTATAAATAAGAAACAAATATAGTGAAATTAGCATGTATCAAAGATTAAATACATATATTTTATATGGTGAACTTTATGAGGAGGATACTGCTATACATACAGGGTGTAAATGAATAAGTGCGAAATATTTCAAGATGTGCTTTCTCGCGTCATTTTATGACGAAAAGCTCCTATGAATATATGCCCGCAAACGTTTCGTTACCAAAGTGTTGAAATCGTCAGATTTTTTCAGCTGGGCAATTACACTTGATATTGATGCACAGCTAGTCTTGGAAGACCTAGAGAAAACAGTAATAGGGAATTTGGATTTTGATCTACCCTTCGTTTTCAGATATGTGGATGACTGCATATTGGCAATTCCCAAAAATAAAAGTCAAATAATATTAAACCACTTCAATAATTATCACGAAAAACTGAAATTCACCATAGAAATAGAAAAAGATGGGGTCATCAATTTTCTTGATATGACCTTACATCATAAAAACCAATGCATTAGAACGTCATGGTATACAAAATGTAAATGGTCTGGAAGATATTTACATTTTAAATCACAACATCCAATATCACACAAAAAGTCGGTCATTACAAACTTAGCGGACAGATCCATACTTCTATCAGACCCAGAATATAGAAAAGAGTCAATGTGGAAAGCAAAAAAGGCCCTTCAAGAAAACAAGTATCCAGCTGCCCTTGTTGAATCAATTTTTAAGAAAAGAATACATAAATTTTATAATAAAGGACAAGCAATAACAAAATTACCTCTACAAAATAAAAAATTTCTAACATTACCATACATTCCTAAGTTAACAGAAAAAATAAAAAATGTTTTTAAGAAAAAGGATATTACTATAAGTCATAAAGGATACAACACATTAAATAAACATTTCACGAAATTAAAAACGAAAATTAAGAAAGAAAAAAAAAGTAATGTCATATACGAAATACCTTGTAAAAATTGTAAAGGGACATATATCGGTCAAACATCGCAGCTATTAAAAAATAGACTTAATGGTCATAAGTACGACAAAAAAAATTAAACCGCCTTAACTAATCACATGATGGAAACAAAACACACTTTTGACTATGAAAAAACTAAAATTTTGCAAACAGAATCAAATCAAATTAAACGGGAAATATATGAAATGATATATATACAGAAACAACCATTTACGGTAAATGCAAAAAGTGATACCAAAAATCTAAGCACAATATACAGCAATCTATTTAAAGAAACAAACTGATAAATAATTATACCGCCCTTGTATATGACCAAACACTTAAAACTGCAAACGAACGAGTGATTTATTTCTTTACGGCCCGAAGAGGCGAACACATCTTGCATATTGACTATGATGAGGCAGACAGATAAATTTAGTTGTAGTAGCGCAATACTTTTCAAATATGTTAATTTTATTTACAGTGGTTAAGTGTGTGTAAAATTATGTAAGTAACAGTATTTTATTATTTGACTAGTTTTTTGTTTATTTATACATTTCATAGGTTGTCATTAATTTTACAAAAAAGAAAATTTTTGAAAAAGACCAAGAATTGGTCGAAACGTACGTAAAATATAATAATTATCACGAAAAACTAAATTAGAATTATTTCAATGGTCCCAAAAACCCAAGACTTCTCAATCATATATATATATATATATATATATATATATATATATATATATATATATGAATGGATAAAACAAGTATTTAGGATGACAATAAAAGGTTATCGTAAAAATTTTAGCCCCTAATTTCAATATTAAGAGGACTATTATCGCGAATTTAGACACCACACGCATTCTTCTCTCAAATCCTCTGAAAATATATTCAATACATATTTTTGAATTAAATTATCTGTTTGTAAGATGTAAGTGGTATATTTTTTAAGGATATTAGACGCTTTAGAAAAATGGTCTTATTTATGTTTCGTTTAATTAATTATCTAAAAAGTTATTCGAAGTTCAAGTTCCAGCAAAAATATTTTAACTACAATTCATATGCTACAATTCCGACTGCTGAATAAAATAACAAATTAATTAGAGACATTATGAACAAAATAAACTAAAGCTAAATATAGTGTATTACTTGAACGTAAGACTGCATTGTATCTCAGTCTCTGCCTTCTATTAAAATCGATCTTCAACTAGTGACAATTTTTTTACATAAGATAATTATTTAGTTGTAAACACATTACAAACATATCTTTTATAGAAATATCATACTAAATAACAGCAAGAATTTCACTACAAATAGGAAATTATAGACGGACTCGCACAGTGAATATTTTTATTTTACAATTTAAAGCGCATGAAGTTACATAAAATTACTCCAAAGGTATAATCAAGTAATAAAAAACGCTTTGCGTGTTTCGATAACGCCATTGATAATTTAGGTGCACCAGATAAATGGACAGAAACTCTAATTAGTGCCTTTGGAAATCAAGAATTCTAAAATAGTAATTAATTCTCAGCGATAATGATAAGGTAGCCCTACAACATTCATTGAATGCATTTTAGATTGAACGCTCTTAAAGAGCCCTCGAATGAATTGCACTTGTTATTTTTTCCACTGAATTAATAAATGTAATTCAATAGTAGGTATGTTCGTCGAACAGTTATTTTACTTTTTCTCGATCCTTGGAAATCGTAAGTTTAAATTTGTTGAAGTCCATAATGCTATTATTTCTTTGGACTATGAAGCACTGTAGATGAATTCCTCCTTTGATAATATTGAAGCTAAGATTGTATTATTATGGAATAGATTAGAAAAAAATACTATTTCCAAGTGGCGTATTTCTTACCTAGAATCTAAAGGAAATGGTGAAAGGTTAAGCACAAAAATATTGGACGTTTTCTGGGGGTGTGGAACTTCTGCTTGGACAGTACGTGAAAATCTTCCAAGACAAGTACCTATTTTGTGTTACGTCTGAAGGCAGTCTGACAGATTTATCTATTTACGCTGAATGTTTGGATAAACATGAAGGCACAGGTCAACAATTGTGGTAGATTTTACTGCTGGCGGCAGAATCCTCTTTATAATCTACAATTTAACAAAAAATTATGTGACTGAATACAGAAAGAAAGCAATAGGAAAACGACACCCATATTCTCGAGTTGCTATTTCCGACGCTATGGTAAATCTGTCGTGGGAAGAAAGGAGGACCACAACGGGATGCATAGTGCAATGAAGAATTCTATTTCCTTTTCCTTTTTTTTATCAAAAATTTATACAAATTCAAATAAATATTTAGATACAATTTCAAGATACAGTTATAATGCCGTACCTAATTAAAGCTTATTTTCTGAGATACAACTCAACAAGTAAAAGAAGCCCAAAAAAGTTTATTTAAAAACTTGTCTATGAGCTTCATAATACACACATAAAATATATAACTAAAAAATATATATATTTATGTGTACATATATATACATACACATATATACACATACACATATGCACACAAATCTATAATATTCGATTTACTACTAGAATAATGCAAAAGTTGCTGTTTATTAGTCATTTTCCATTATCCTATGGAACTGATATCTATTCGTTGACAATATCCATTTATTTAGTTTACTTGGGAACATCCTGTTTGAGTTAATGGTCTTACTTGAAACTCATCAAAATGTTTCCGCAAACTTCTTATATTAGTATGGAATAGACTCAACATCTCATTTATGTCACCTAATTCATACGCAACTTTTGCTTCATTATTATAATCACGAATTTATGGATCCATTTTGTTATTAAATTTAGTTATTTTGTTTTTAAATTTTACTAGTGTTAATAGTGGATAAGGTTTAAAAAATACATTCTCAAGGTATAAATACTACTAAATGAATATGATTAAACTAGATATATATATATATATATATATATATATATATATATATATATATAATTGAAAAATTTGTATAAGATAAAAAATATCTGCTAAATTATTATCACTGAGACAATGATATATAAAATTAAATGGTATCAAATATATTATACGGTTTGTATAAGTAATACAAAAATTTACACTAGATATTTTGGAAAAAAGAAATTCTGTCAATTTAGTCAAATCCCTCTAGCTCCTTTGTTTTCGATTTTATAAAAAAAGTGTAAATATTAAAATTGAAGGGAATTGTATCCCGAATATAATTGTCATGTCTTCGTTTGCGTGACAGCTCTCGTTTCCGAGATATGACACAAACTTATCTTTTTTTGAATGGAAACCATAGCTGGCTATGACCTCAAAAAATCGGACATTTTTAGAGCTTTTCAACGATATAATACTCGATATAGTTATTCATAAAAATAACGGAGTTATAGATGCTTTTCTCTCTTATTTTCACTTTTAACGTAGTTAGCCATGAAATAGATTGATTTATCAATAACTATTCCAAAAAAACATTGAACGATTTTTTATTAGGTATATCAGATATAACGAAAAAACTAAATAAGTAGGTACTTACTAAAAACTTAAGAAATTAAAGTACATAATAATGGTTACAACAAATGTTCGAAAAGTCCACCATTGTTATTTAGACAAAAATTGCATCTTTTTAAGATTGACATTACCGCTTTCCTCAATTTCTTTAATTGCTTGTAATACCACCTCCCTTAGGTCACCAACCGTCTCATACTTTCTTTTGTATACTTTGTTTTTTAGCGCACCCCATCATGTTGGAATATATATATATATATATATATATATATATATATATATATATATATATATATATATATATATATATATATTAACAAAATGGTTGTGCACTAAATCTGACAAATGTAAACTAGAGGTAAAAGCTGCGAATGAAAACAATTCAGTCATTTTGATTGTGGAAAAGTAGACAGTTACGCCTTCGCCACACAGAATGCGTTATAACGCGACGTCCAACTAACGCGCGTTCTCCTCGTCGTTCAGCGATATGGCTACGACATACACACAGCGTTATCTGGGAAAAGAATTCTGTACTGCCTGTGAGTTTCTATTGCAAATTCATATCTGAATAGAAAGCAATGAGTAGTTTGGATGAGGAGGAAGCTGTGCTTCTTCTAGCTTTGAATTGTGAAAGGAAAAGACGGTGTTGGGTGCACCCTATTAATAAAAACAGACATGTCACGACAAAGTTTCGAGGACCTACATGATCTACTGTAGCCAAAAAAAGATTGAAGTCCGCGAAAAGTTTGCGGATTATTTTGACAGTAGGTCATAATTGTATGAGTTAAATCGGCATATTCTGTAGTTTTTTAAATATTTGCTTCCGAGGATAAAATCGAAAATTCGCCTCATCAAATTCATAGAAAAGGACTGGCTAAACACAAGCATGCAGTCATAAACAAATTTCTTATTAATAATGTTATGATACATAATAATAGTAATAAATTTTTTCCTAACCTGGAATACCCAGCTCGTCAGCAATCACAATCCATGCCTCTGCCTTCTTGACGATATTTTTGTACAAATTATGGCAAGTATCATACAAATAATCAACCTTTCTCACGTGCTCGATTAATTTATCTGTTTCTTCACACATCTCGGTTGAAAAAGAGGCAAGTAACGCGCGTTATTTTGTATTTGTGACAACCCGAACGCCTAACATCGCGTTAGAGCAGATAACGCGACGTCATAACGTCGTGCGTGTGGCAGGGATGATGCAAACATAACGTCGTAACGCGAAGGTACAAGAACGCCGAGCGTCGCGTTGTAATGCTTTGTGTGTGGCGAAGGCTTTATGGTTAGTTTATTAAAAAAATGGTTTAGTCTAAAAGCTAGGGTGAGGAAATGTTAATTTCCTCTAGGTACTTGTTTATTGCATAAATTTTCGAAGATATTTGTGGTGCAGTTTCCTAACTTATTTGATAAATAGATGATTACACTACAGACCCCTTAACGCTTTTGCTCAAATATCTGCAGTCACATTTAGTGAAATATGTTACAATATCTGTTTCATAATTTTTCATCCTTACATTTACGCCGGACGCTGACAATTCCAATCCTTTTGTTTAATTTCCTACTTCGTTCAACAAATTGAAAGAACTGAAAGATTTTATCAGCCCATAAAGACCTTTTAAGGACCGTGTTTTTAAAACTCGTTTTATATTTCTCTGCTGCGAAAAGAGCAAATGTAGCGAAAGACAGGAGTCGAAAAAGATGTGAGTTCAGGTGAAAAATCAGGAAAAAATGCACGAGTAGAATAAAAATGTACTGCGTGCGGAAATTGAAAAGTCGGTAGGGGATAGAGGCCGTAACCGACAGTTAAATTGAGTTTTGAGGTATGCGTAGGAGCAAGAAAAAATATAGGCTATATTTTATGTGGATAAAATTTATAAGCGGTGGATCCTGAATGGTTTATGATGTATCTGATTAAAACAGAGATTACATGGATAGGTCCTCCAAGTACCTTTCAAATATGTTGTTAAATGGCAATGGTTAAATGCAAAGGAATATGAAAATGTATACTATATATGGGCCCTTCTGTAATTATGAGTTTCTGAGGGTAAGAATAAATTTCGTTAGGTATTAACTACTTTCATAATGATGCTTGTTAACACAATTTACCTAAATGTCACTCAAAATGTGTATTAATTCGGGTTAACAAAATTTTGGGGAGCCGTTTGATTGTTTTTGGCGTTTTTCATGTTATGTTCAAACTGATTTTTTAAAGGTGACTTCGCTTAAATTGAATACATCTGAATTACTAAATACAGTGTGGAACAGCCAAATGGAAAAAAATCGATAACGAATAAAAGAAGGCCTGTTAGGAAAAACCCTTGGACACGTCAATTTGTATTTATGCCGATTTTTTCAACAAAAAATATATATAGGGTGTGTCATGGGACAGTGGCGAATACCAACTTTCTTATTTTAAATGCAAGCCCCTCTATATTATTTATTTTTTAGATTCTCCAGAAAATTCTAGAAATAATTAATGTACAATGCCCTACAACCATCTTCAACTGTTTCGGAAATATTAATTTTTTTTCAGATTTATTACAAAAATTTACATTAAAAAAAGAAAATTATTTTATTTCACAAATTAGATACATTACACTCAATAATTAATTCCCATTTATCTCTTGATATTAAGATAGTAAGCAAAAACCATTCCCGCGTTCCTTTTCACTGATTTGAAAAAAAAAACATTTTGAACATTTCCTACATTGACAATAATGTTTTTTTGTTTTTTTTTAATATTATTAAGAAATAATCAGTATTACTTATAAAGTTTTTAGTGTAATGTAGTTAATTTGTGAAAACATAAGTAACAGGTATGGGATAATTATATGAAAATAAGCAGTAAGATTCATACAATATATATCATATGTTGAAATAAATGGTAATAAACAGTCTCACTTCCTAAAGGTTTCTACCATAAACTCTTGGTTCATTAACGAAAAACAAAATCACAAATAAATACGCAAATGCAATAAATCATGTTAAGTCAGAGTGCTTAAAAAGTAGAATTATTCATCAAGTAGAAGTTATTTTAAAATAATTCATGAAAGCTAAACTGATAATGAAACAATTATAGCACTTACAAAATAGAAATATACCTAAACCGTATGTTATAGGAAACTTATCCGTAGTTCGTAAATTGTAAAAAAAACTCTAAAGACAATTTAATGAGTATTTATACTTTTGAAATGTATAAATTGCTGAAAATGAGTTTGTACTAATGGAGTGTTACTGCCGAAATCGTGTCACTGGCAAAACATTTCCATAGAGAATGCTTAATTAGATGAAGTAAGGGCAATCCAATCCAAGGTTGTACATGCTAAACACTATAACTAAAGGTTACAACATGTTAACTGATCAACGTGGTGCTGTATTATATATATCAAGTGCATTCCAGCAAATCCCGAACTTGTATGGTCAATTTAAAATATTATAATTTTTTTTAAAGTCCGGGAGGTCTTCTTGATTATAAAAGTGTAACATGACACTAGATATCTGTTGATGGTAAAACCAAAAACTATATAGCCTAGAAAAAATGCATTTTTTGCAATTAATTAATTTTTTTTATATTCTTTACAATATTTCGAATGAAAAAAGTCCTCACACCCATCATCGTATCTCCAACCCATTAATTGTTATGAGTTTTTTAAAATTGGAAATCGCCGAAATTCCTAATTTTCTTGAATTAAATAATACACCCTAAAAATTGAAATTCTATAATTTCTTTAATTAATAACTAAAAAAACAGATTTTAAAAATTTTGTTTAGTTCTGTTTTTTTTACATTATAACAATATGCTTCCTACGCGTATACACTTATAAAAGAGGAGTAGAAAGACGGACGACACACTTGTAAAATTTTTTCGCGGTTTTTCAGCGGTAATACGTTAATACATTACTGTTTCTCAAATAAATTTATTAATTTTTCCAATTAATAGTCTAATGAAATGAGATTTTTATTCATTTTTTCCATGATTTTGATAACTTTCTCCGCCGTTGAAGTTTACAGAAACATTTATTTTTAACATTTATTTTTATCTATCGAAAAATCATTGTCAGATAGTGTCTAAGAGATAAACTCTTCTAAACTTGTTTTTCACACTTGTCGCAATCTGTAAAAAATTTCTACTTGTTACAATCAACATACTAAGCTTACTAGGGTTATACAATTTTATGATTTCATAAATATCTATGCACTTTCACTATTTAACAAAAAAAAATCTTCAAATATTGAGAGTAAGTACCATAAATATATATTTTTTATGATTGTTAATCCTTTGCACTATCAAATCAAACTAGTAAAGAGGCTTTAGTTTGCATTTTGAAAAGAAATTATGTTTAAATCTCTTTGTATACTTTTTTCTGCAATAAATATTTTTTACAACGTTTAAAATAAAAATCCCTACTTTATAATTTTTGGCTCGTTTTAAAAATTACTTTTAGTTGTTAATCAGTCTTGCTCGATTCTACATCTACTGACCTAATAAAAATTTCATTACATAAAACTATTAATTGGAAAAATTAATAAGTTTATATGAAAAACAGTAATGTTTTTTTAACATATTACCACTGAAAAACCCCGAAAAAGTGCGTCGTCTGCCTTTCTCATCTTATACATCGAGATGAGAGTGAATGCGCGTAGGAAGCATATTGTTACAATGTAAAAAAAGAGAACTAAACAAAATTTTTAAAATCTATTTAGGCTATTTTGTTTAATATAGTTGACATTTTTTATACAAAATTAAAAATTATAGCATTTCAATTTTTAAGTTATATTATTTAATTCAAGAAAATTAGGAATTTCGGCGATTTCCAATTTTAAAAGATTCATAACAATTAATGGGTTGGGGATACGATGATGGGTGTGAGGACTTTTTTCATTCAAAATATTGCAAAGAATATGAAAAAATTAATTAATTGTAAAAATGCATTTTTTCTAGGCTATATAGTTTTTGGTTGTTTAAACAATACCGTTAAAAGATATCAAGTATCATCTTACACATTTATAATAAGGAAGACCTCCCGTACATTAAAAAAAAAATGAAGTAAAATAATTTTTCAAACGAATGCGCCACTAAGCTCTGCACTAACAGCCAAATTAGCAACCTGGAACGTGAGAGTACTGGTAAAGAAGGAACCGTAACTAGCTAACGCTCTAAAAAACTATATTGACTTCGCAACTGTACCCGAAACAAAAAAGGGTCAAAATATATAAAAAACTATATAATAATATACAGTGCTGTAATCAAAATAAAAAAATACAGTTGTGTAAATTAACTCATTTTGACAGTTCAATCTATCTATCTATTCTCAACAAAGTTAATGTCACAGACCAAGTTATTCTTATGGGGGATTTCATTGCGAATTGAAAATAATTCCATTCCAGACATGGTAGGAAGGAACATGCAATGACAATGGAAGACTACTTAGAGACTTCGCTAGCTACATTAACTTAAAAATTACAGTTTCTTCCGTAAAAAAACCTACACAAATACTCCTGGACGAGCCGACGCCTTAGATCAATTATTGATTACATAATAATCAATAGTAACTAGCCGGACAGGTAACAGATAAATGAGCATATAGAGGACCGGACACTATTTAGTTGTGACTGAAATTGATATGTTCAAAAAGTGAAAGAAAACGAACCCAAGAAAAATGTGCAGGGACTGGTTGAATATACAAAGTTATATACTGTCTATGTTTCTTATTAGAGATTGGAGGTTGCATGCTAGCTTTTCACTACACTCAAAATAAGTCAATAGGGGAATAAATTCTAAGCAAAAATCGAGAAGCATTTTTCCTATATATAAGATTTAATATCGAAACACCTTTTAGGAAAAGTATTCGGATCATACGTGGGAGTTATTTTGTTAGCACTATGAGTAACCATAACAAATTTTTAACGGTATTAAATGTTTAAGAAAATACTATTTTTTTCGAAAATATTGATTGCAAGCATTGATTTTTAGTTCATTAGCTTTAACACTGGAATCATTTAATGCTATAAAAGATCAACATTATGATATAAGGGTTGAATTGTTAGGCACATAAAATGTATTTAGGTAGTTTTAAAAGCTTTTAATCTATAAGCTTTTTGATATAGATGAACTTATAAAATAAACTATTAATTTAAGTTCTAAAACACTGCAACTCAAAATTACATTCAGGAAATTTATTTAAATCAAGTTATTTTGTTATGATGTGTACCCATGCGAAGTATTAATAGATTACTATAACTATAAACATAAAGATCAAATTTGCAATAAATGTAGAGATGAAATTAAAAAAAGTGGAAAGGAATAACTTCTATGGAAAATAGAGTTTAATGAGAAATAATACTAGGCTAGAACAAATGCAGGTATATTGTATAATTTGGCATAAAAATAAAAAACATGAGACAGAAATCAAGAAGCGATAGACGATAGATAGAAAAGTGAAAACACTGATTTATTTTAAATTCTGAGAAGTCTTGATTCCATGTTTATGTCCAATCTGGCGGCCTTGTGCCTCTTTAAATGCCTCATGCTGTGGGGTGTTTGTTATCAATGTTACTAGTTGAGCCACCTTACCAGGGATCTTCCCCTAGGTCATCGACCATCAACTTTTCCTTGAACTATTCGTTTTCCAGATTACCTTTCATATTTTCGTCAAGTAGGTCAGAGTATTTCGAGATGTAGGTATTACTCTTCTTCTAATTTTTTTCGCATTTTCCCTGGTTGCATATGAGTGAGATTATATATGTGAATTCTGCCACTTGGTTTAAATCATCTGCAACATTTTGTTGTGATAAGATATTGCTTCTATTTTCATCATTTTAGTTTTCTATTTCTTATCCCCAGTCCGTTCCTTCTCTCACTCAATCTAGCATTTTATGGAGTTCTGCTTTGTCTGTCGCCAGCAGCGTCATATAGTTATTTGAAATTATAATTCAGAAATAAATAATTAATTTTTAGTTTAGTTAGGGCATTTTGAACATTTATTGTAAATAGAATAAATATTTGCATTGAAATTATTGTTATTATTATTATTATCTTTAAGTTAATAAATTAAAACATTTCTACAGAAGAAACTGATACCACTAATACTACTTAATAATAGTAGAATCTTGAAGATACAGCCTAGGATATATTAGAATTCTTCTGAAGTAAGTAATGACTAAAATTCACGAACAGGTTTCATTACAAAAAAAAAATATTTTTCATAATGTAGGTCTGGCAACTGTCATACCATATTGGAATCCTTATTAAATGTGCCAACTTTTCAAGTTTCTTTCCAACCTATCACAGTACTTTTTTTCACAATATAGTTACTTAAAATTGGACGAAATATTGATTTTGAATAATTGATAGTTGGTTTTGTGAAAAAATGACATTTTCTTTCAAGTAGGAGCAGTTGGCTATGAATTTTGGACAACGGGTTACAGGAGCATTGAATATTACATCATGACAAACGTAGTTCCGGCTTGACCTCGATCTACGGGACAACCTGTATATAACATGGCAACATATTGAAATGGGAAACATATTTTAAAGAATATTATAACAACAGAGGATTAAATAAAATTGTACCCTAACAAAACTATGGGGAATATTTGAATATAAGAAAAGAAGTTAAGGTAGTTATAGTGTTGTGAGTTTATGTATTTTTATTATTTTATCATCTGACAAAAAGAAAGGGCTATAAGAATTTAAACAAATAAGTAAAGAAGCTAGTTGGTACGAATAAAAACGATACAAAAGAAAGACTCAATAAGAAGAAAATACAAAAAATATTTAAGAGTGTAACGGTTATAATGTAGACTCCCGAATTACGGAGAAATTATATTTCTTAGCAAATTAAATTACGAAAATTCCTAGATTTTTTATATGTACCAAATATTCACTAAAATCTCTTATGTTAATACCTAGTAGCTTAAAAGCCCGTTGCTTAAGAATGGTATTTGCTTAGATACTGCTTTCATTTATCCATAATAATAATAATACTACAATAAAAGCTGGCTCAATTTAGTTAGCAGAGCTTTATTGAAACGAGAATTAACAATCTCCGCCACAGTTGATCAGATAATATCAATTAAGCAAGAAATAGGTGACACATTAAGGGCACTCAGGTCTCGTTTGAGGTTAAAGTGTTTTATGTGTCATGCAAAGGTGATGGCTGTCCCATCAATCCGTACAAACGACGAACAATGGACCTGAAATGAATCGTAACTGAGGAAGATTACAACTCGTGACGGTATTTCCTCAAGGGATATGGTCCATTAATTATCGGAAATTTAGCACTTATTGGAAATAAAATATATTTTGTAGACAATGCTAAGTATTTCTATTAAGAGTAAAAGCAAACTCGAAGGTATACGAGTTAATATTGAAATACAAGAATGAAACATTTCAGAGTTTTAGCATTTAGAGTTTTTTTATATTTTAATCTACTTTTTTAGCACTACACCATTTAACGAACGCAGGCAATTTCAAAGTAGATTACCCAAAATGACATACTTCTAACTCGGACTACTACTGATAAATTTCGATGTAAGGGTCGATTTTATAGCTTGAAAATATTGTCATATATTTAATTTACATAAATTATGTTGAATATTGTTGAAATATAATAGGTTCATTCACAGAAATATTTTGAATTCTGTTGGTCACATTTAGGTCGTATACTGGGTTAGAATATAACAGTTGCATCAGCCTTTAGCCTATTGTAGCCGAGTTTTAAGCATGTTGCTTAAATTTATAATCTCACTTACCTCCAGTGGCGACGCAGGTGATGTTGACAGCCGATCCCTCGTTATACGGTCCTAAAATGTAATCGGGAATATGAAGTCCAGAGTCATCCAAGACGCTGAGTTTTTCTGGAGGAACTGCAAAGAAATTTAGGTATGATTTACTATCTCCACAAGCACTACTATCATTTATTGGCATTATTATTATTATTCCATTCAATAAAGTTCAAGGGCTCCAATAACTTTAAACCTTTTAAACCCATTTTAATTGTGCTACTTCAGCAAATTAGGGTAAACAGGCAATTTGGACAATAGAAGACAACATGCCTTCTATATGAAAATTTCTCCTTTGAGTTTTTGTTAGACAGTCTATTACCTGACAACGCATTGATACTGCCAAGTGATGTCTTGGCGAAACGTCTTCAAGATTCATTCATGAATCGAAGTAACGAACAGATGTACTCGCAAATGAATATTTCTTCATATAAATATATATACAGGGTGAGTTTATTTGATGATCAGTATGGGGATCTCGAAAACTATCGAAGATAGAGCAATGGTTAGATTGGGAAAGATTTGTAGTTTTACTGGCCCAATTTAATGACACTTTCGAATTTTTGTAAAAATTCCTGACTTACTAGAAATTTTGGAAAAAAGAAATTCTGTCAATTTAGTCAAATCCCTCTAGCTCCTTTGTTTTTGATTTTATAAAAAAAGTGTAAATATCAAAATTGAAGGGAATTGTATCCCGATTATGATTGTCATGTCTTCGTTTGCGTGACAGCTCTCGTTTTCGAGATATGACACAAAGTTATATTTTTTTGAATGGAAACCATAGTTGGCTATAACCTCAAAAAATCGGATATTTTTAGAGCTTTTCAACGATATAATACTCCATATAGTTATTCATAAAAATAATCGAGTTATGGATGCTTTTCTCTCTTATTTTCACTTTTAACGTAGGTAGCCATGAAAAAGATTGTTTTCACTTTGACGTTTCCTCATTTGAGAGTAATGCCATTAGTAGTGGTGAACTGACAGTCGATATTGACACGTTTTCGTGATAAAATGGAATATTCCAACGAAGAAAAACTGAATATGGTGGAATGTTATATCATATGCCATAAAAATTTAGTTCGTGCAGCTGAGGAATACTTTCATAGATATTTTAATCATCGTCAACCTGCTCTATGTACATTTCAGAGGCTTTACGATAGTTTACGCAGATATGGATCTTTTACTAAACCACCAAAGGAACGTAATCAAATTAACGAATCAGCACAAATAAATGTTTTGGCAATGGTAAATCAAAATCCATCTACATCAACTTGTGAGATTGTGGGAGAAGCTGGTACATCTCAACGAACTGTAGTTAAGGTACTGAAAGCGCACAAGTTCCACCTGTACAAACTTTCAGTTTCTCAAACTTAACATGCTGGTGGCGAACATCGACGTAATTTTGTTTTGTACATGGTTTAGAGACATGTGCCTTGACAATCCACAGTTTCCATTAAAGGTGTTATGGTCAGATGAAACTAGATTTACTAACTGCGGTATTTTCAATAGACACAATGAGCATATCTGGGCTAAAGAAAACCCTTTCATGTAGAACAAAGACGACCCCAGATAAAATTTGGTTTTAATGTTTAGTGTGGTATCATAGGGTCTAGTATTCTGGGGCCTCTTATCTATGTCGAATCACTTACTGGGAAGCGCTACTACCATTTCTTGCAATACACTTTTCAAGACATGTTGCATAATTTGACTTTGAGAACTCCTTTAGAAATTGAGTGGTTCTAACACGATGGAGCACCTGCTCATAACTCGTTATTAGTAAGACCACACTTAGATAATATCTATCCAAACTCTTGGATAGGAAGAAATGGCCCACGCGAATGGCCACCCCGGTTTCCCGATTTGGCAGTTATAGACTTCTATTTATGGGATGCGCTAAAAAACAAATTATACAAAAGAAAGTATGAGACAGTTGGAAGGCGGTATTACAAGCAATTGAAGAAATTGGTAGACGGTCTGTGAGGAAAGCGGTAATGTCAATCTTAAAAAGATGCAGTGTTTGTCTAAATAACAATGGTGGACTTTTCGAACATAAATTGTAACCATTATTATTTAATTCGCCAAGGCTTGCGCAAAATGTGTAGAGTGGTAAAAGCAGGAATAGAAGAAATAGTTACTAATTTTTCTGCCGTTACCGCATGTAATTGATATTAAAAAATATCGTTGTTATTAAACAATGTAAAACAAATTTTAATAAATATATAATGAATAGTTTTCTGGGACTTATGTCATAATGTCAAAAACATCTGACAAGTTCTGAAAACAAAGAACATAATGATGTATATTAGTAGTAAATCGAAATAATTTGATATAGAATGTGTTGGCAATAAAAGAATTTAGAAACTTTACTAAACATAAGCAGATATTCGTCTATAATACTGTTGACTGATACATGTTATAAAGGCTAAGGTCTGAGGAAATTTTTTAATCTGATGTAATGTGTGCTTCCTTCAAAAATATTCCCAAATTTAAGACGATTATGAAGACAATATATTAAATTTTACGATACCTCTAAAACTTGTCAGGAAATGAGCTGTTGCCAAATCTTATGCCATTTTATTAGAGAATTCGCAGGATTAGTTGACAAAAATTATATCGTTATTAATAATTTATGTTTTCTGTGAATGATATTAATTCTTTTATGTTGTCTTATGTAATTCTGTTAATGTGTTTTGTCATTCCTCGATTGATATGCCCGAACCTCATAAAAATGTTATATAAGATATTAGGAGAATGAACATAGTACTCAAATCTAAAAACTATTAAAACCAATTAAATATCTATGTGGGAAATAAAAGACCTACAGTAAAAAATAAATAACCTAAATATAATTTGCGTTATGAAAAATGTCATAATCAGATGAACAAAACAGTAACTAATTATGGATTTAATTAGTCTTTTCTTGAATAGATCTATGTTGTGGAAATTCAAGATAATTTCGAAAAAGTATTTGTGTATGTCTTTGATTATTTTGTCTGTTCATTTTCTCTCCTCCGATTTTTTTGACAAAAGATAAGTATTTGAAATTTGTTAATTGGAAAAAAACTGTAGTAAGGCAATTTCACTCGAAATTGAACGGATTAGTACTTGCCTGTATAGAAATTCTTCCTCAAAGATATTCTGAGAAAAAGACATATCTACAATATGATGAACCAGCCTTCCTGTATATAAATACTGTTTTGTATATTTCCAAACTGCCTTACTACACTTTGTTTCTCAATTACAATTTTCAGATACTTGTCTGTTGCAGGGAAAACCTGAGTACAGAAAACCCTAGTGAACAGACAAAATAAATTTCAAGATATTTCTAAACATGTTTGTTGTCAAGGTAAATATATCATGTTATAATAATTACAATAATCCTCTTAGAGGTGTTATTCCTTTGTACGCAAGACAATATACATTATATATTATATATAACATATATTGTTTCTGGTCAGGGAACCTTCATCAGTTGCGCTTCCCACAATTGAATGTCCTCTCGAACGCTTATTTATGTATTTGACACATTTCGTTAAATTTGAAGAAGCGAGATGTAAGACCGACATCTAGGATTTCCGAGAGAATTAGAACACAGAGGTTACGAGTCTGGAGCCGTCCCGTGTAATTGCTGTTCTCCCTTAACTCCTAGGACAGAATGTCACGAAAAATTTTCAGGTTACTTCACCTCTCAGAGATATTGAATATTCTCTTCGAGGTGTCTTTATTGCGTACAAAGGAATGACACCTAGATGTCGGTCTTACATCTCGCGTCTTCAAATTTAACGAAATGTGTCAAATATATAAAGAAGTGTTCGAGAGGACAGTCAATTGTCGGAAGCGCAACTGATGAAGGTTCCCTGACCAGAAACAATATATGTTATATATAATATATAATGTATATTGTCTTGCGTACAAAGGAATGACATCTCGAAGAGAGTATTCAATATCATTGACAGGTGAAGTAACCTGAAAATTTTATTGTGACATTCTGTTCTAGGAGTTAAGGGAGAACAGCAATTACACGGAACGTCTCCAGATGCGGAACCTCTGTGTGCTAATTCTCTCGAAAATCCTAGATGCCGTGTTACATCTCGCGTCTTCATAATTATAATTGTTACAAATAAATTTTAAAAATATTGCGTTAGGAATGTACAATATTGTCGAATATGACAACGCAATAGAAATGCAAAAATGTATTTGCACCAAGAGTTGCACTATTCAGTACATACATATTTAATGTAGACATTAATACTATTTATACTATAAAAATTGTGTATGCTAATCTTAGTTTTAATTTAGGGAATATATAGACTGTAAGGTAAGACAATTCTTAAAAGTTTTAGGCAGTTTTATTGATATAAAAACTGGAAAACTTTTTTATATGCGATAAACAATAAAGTATAACAGTCAAAAGATTAAATCTCTTATTTTCAAGTTGAATTTCTTGGCAAGTTATATCCCATTTACAACAAAAAATTTTCCTCTAATCGTAAACTCACATTTATGAAAAAAGAAGCTAATAACTTTCTCACCAATGAAACTTCCAGATAGAGTTTTTTCCGTTCGAATCGATAACCCAATAAAACGATATTTCTTTATAGTTACAACATAACGACGTAGTTCTTTGCAATTTAGACCAACTTCAGTAGCCTTCTTTCACTTCAAATTATACTTGAAGCTAACGAAATCAAGAACTCTACGACGAAACTCCACATGGATATCTTTCCTCCTGAGATTTTAGTTTCTTTGAGCCTTCTCTCTATCACGTGATCTTCTCTGTACTCTAACTCTCTTGAGCGTCCCTCGAAGGTCAGTTATCCTTTGGGAATCAGCCTTTTAGGAAGGTTATAGCAAACCGCGAACTAAATCACGAATAGTAAATTTAATGTGTAGAGAGCCGGATGCGCAAAGCGGAGGGTTGTTAGTTAACCAATCGTGTGAAGGGTATTGTGCATTTTTTAGTTCAAGTAATATTTTTTTTAAATTCGTTGCAACGAAGTTTACATAATTACTTTGTTCCATAATAAAGTTTGTGTTCGATGTGATTTTAGTTTGTAGATAAATCAAACCTTCATTTTACAATTTACATTTTCAATACATATAAAGCCATTGAGAACGAAGTCAGAATCGACTTTGAAACGTTTGGTTTTTTCATTCAATATACAGCGTTTTTTTTAATTGTGGTGTTTTCCCAAGAAAAAATAAAAACAATCAAGAATATGCCACAAATAACATTTAGAAGACAATTAGGCAGTTTGAGACCCCACGTTCGATCCAGACTGTAAAACCCATTTATTAGTATTCTAGTAAGACTTGGGGAGTAGGCAGATTGAGGCCCCGAGTTCGAACTATAAGTACCATATTTTATTTTTAGTATTTATTTCCACCTCTTAAAAATGGCTACAAAGTAGGATCCGAAACGTTCAGTATTTTACAAATTTAGATATGGTTCTGACCCGGAGCTAGCCGAGCTCATTTATATATACAGTCTGTCCCAAATTCGATTCTTTATACAGGGTCCTCGGTTACTATTATATCTATAGCAAAGGTCAAATAGGGAAAGTTTTAGAGGAAACTTAGTCCATTCGATATCTGGCTTCAGATTTATAATCGACAGGTAAATTTGATAACTGTCAATGTGACATTATTTGGACAGTATTTTAAGACGAATAAAATGGCATGTATGACATGTCCCAATCGTCTTTTGGTATCCCGCCATAATGGATTTTTCACTTTTTGGCCAGCGTAAAACTTCCTGTCTAGTGATGGCTTACCTTTCAAGTGCATAAAAGATTTGAATATCATCGAAATATCATACTTCGTAAAGTTAGGCCTTAATTTTTCTAAGTTGACCATGATTTTTTTGTTGCAAAAAACATTAATAAATAATATGTTAAACGTATTTTCAATAAAATATGAACTTAAATAACGACCTGTCAACAATTAACATTTATAAGTAATAGCCCCATTCATGCTCGTAATGTAAAATCTAATTAATTGATTAACTGCTTTGTAACTAGGCATTAATCTACAACCTTAGCAGGTGTACTTCCGTTAATACTATTCTTAAATGTATCCAAATTGTTATAGGGTTTAAATGAATATGTGCGATTTCAAGATGTCAATCCTCGAGTAATTTTATGACGAAAAGTTCCTATGAACATATGTCCGCAAAACGCTTCGTTACCGATGTACAAGGTGTTAAAATCTTCAGATTTTTTCAGCTTTGTTCTTCTGACTACTAAAGTTTTTGAGATATTTAGTTCAATTTTGGAGCATTAATGACTCTATGAAGTATTTTTAACGAGATCACAGAAACGGTCACGAAAATCAACAGGGTGGTACTTTTTCTGGGGTCACGTGTTTTTTCTGCCCCTACAACTATTTTCAGTACGCCCCTGATAATTGACAAAAAATGTAAATGAATCAATCTGTTATGAATTTGCAATCTTTTTTATTCCTTGCGTTTTTTTCGTATCTGTCACTGTCTTTGTGTAAAAAAATGATTAATTTCGTAGAAACGAACAATCCTTCTGTGATTCAATACGCTATTATTATTTCAAAATCATTACAAAACAAATAATACACATTGTCAAATATTTTAATTTACATCTTAGAATTGTGCCTTTTTTATCCATAGTTTCTTAACCATTGATAAAGGGGTCTGACCCCGAAGCGTTTGGAATATACAGCAATATTCTTTAAATGTGGTGTTATTTCCCAAGAAGTACTTAGACATTGAAAAATATGCCACAAATATCATTCAGAAAACAATTAAAAAATTAAAAAACAACTTTAACTAACTTTGTAAACTAAGAGATGAATTTAAATGTCACCAAGTAGAAAAGTCTATCGGATTTAAATCAAGTGAAGAGCTGCCCAAAATTGAGATCCACCTCGACCTATCCAGTGATCTGGATATGTTTCGTTCAAATATTGACGTGCTCTCATACTAAAATGGCCAGGAGCGTCATCGTGCATAAACCACCTTCCCGCTCTGGCATCTAAGGGAATCGGATCAAGTAGAACTGGCAGCTTATCGCTTTTCGGCATAAAAGGACTCGAAGAAGCCACATCTTGAAATCTTTCGGACTTATTCGTTTACACCCTGTATGTCTCAGGTAAGTTAGATTAAATTACCAATGACCCCATACCAAAACGTTCCAAATCTAGTCTGTAGACATCTCATTCTCACTTCGTGGGCGTTTTTCACAGCCCAATAATGAGCGTTGGGCTTATTGCAAACTACACAAGGTTGGAAAATCAGTTAAATTCTTGAACTATTATGGGGTTTTATGTATGGTCCTCATTCTTTTCAACACTCTCTTTACCGTTGATTTTTGCAGACGCAATTCCAGTTCAACAGTTCTTACCGAGGCTATCAACGAAAACCCTAATATTCATTGCAGCTTGTAAAATGTTTGTTTCGATTTTCATTTTCAATATGATTCCGCTTCTAGGGTGTTCAGAAGCCCCATGGTTAATGAAATTAATTATGATTTTTTTGAATTGGGCTGTATAAGGCTGTCATCGTTCAGGATACATCTCCAAATACTTTGCTTTGGAAATGTCGGCATTTCTGTTTGATTGTAAGTACAACGCTAACATGTCAAATTTTCTTCATTTGGGTACGGAATACTGGCAATTTTCAACCGGCTTCGATAATTTGTGTTTCACATTTATGACTTTTATCGGAGAAAATTGTACTACTTACTAAAAAACAACTTTGACACTTTTAATTTTTTTAACTTCAGTCAGAGCCGCCTTAGATTAAAAACTGTGTTATAAAAGCCGGTACAATATTGAAAATGAAAATAGCTACAGAAACAATGTACAAGCTACCAACGAAAACTCTAGTGCATCGATAAGAACTGTTGTATGTCAAAATAAAATAAACGATACCGAGAGTGTTAAGAAATTATAAGTATCATCCGTACAAACCCAACTATTTAAGGAAACTGATCTTTCAAGACGAATGCACTTCTTTGAGAGGTGTACTAGTCAATTATGTCTTTTAATGCGATGAGAGTAGGTTTACGAATGATATAGTTTCAATAAGCTCAATACTCATCATTGAGCTGTTGAAACCCTCACGAAGTGGCAGACAGACGTTTACAGTTTGGTGTGGGATCAATGAGAATTTAATCTAACTTACATGTCTGAGTTTGGTACTAAGTATAGAATTATGTTTTTTTTTAGGACTTATAGGAACATTTTTGTTTTTTACAACTCATTAATATTATTTTGCACAAAACAGGTCATGGCTTCCTTAGAAAAATTAAGGGCTAACTTTATGAAGTGTGATATTTCGATGAAATTCAAATTTTTTATGCACTTGTGAGACATCATTAGACTGGAAATTTTACAATCGCTCCAAAAAGTAAAATATCGTATATGGCGGCCATAAGAGAAATGAAAGTTTAGGCGGTTTGCAGAATAACAAAAAATGATTGAGATATGTCATACCTGTCATCTTATTTGTCTTAAAAAAGAGGCCCAATATTGTCTTATTTTGAAAGTTATCAAATTAACCGTCTCGGATTTACCGGCGAAACACGATATCTGTCATTTTTGGTTTCTACCGATTATTTCCAAAACCAACTGACCCATTATAAATCTGAAGCCAGATATTGAATGCACTAACTATCCCCTAAAACTTTTTGATCTCTGCTGTAGGTAGAATAAGAACCAAGATATAGGTAAGGATAAGTGAATTTGGGACACGCAGACGTTTCGCCAAGGTTTAACTTGGCATTCTCAATGCGTGTTCACTGCATCTTTAGCTAGCTTCACAATAACCGTGAAATGGCAGGCCGGGCTGCGTGAGCTGGCATTAACACGCCTTGGGAATGGTGTCGCCCAAGGTAGCCCCAGAAGGTGGATTCGCCGCCAGTCAATGTCTTCAAAAGTGCGATTTGACTCGACCCGTCTGCAAAGGTATGATCACTTGCTTGCTTTTAATTTTGCAGTAGCCATTGAATATGAAACGTACTTATATGTTATCGAGTGAACGAATGAAATTACGTTTGAGTTCGTAAGTTGATGTGAAAATAAAGCAGCTTGAGAACATGAAAAGTGTAAACAACAAGAACAGGAACGGCCAGCATGATTCGTGGATTCTAATTAAAGTAAATTTAAAAAAGAAATTGATTGTTTAACATACAGGGTGTTTCTAAAATAGGGTTCCAAACTGCTGCTGTGTATAGAACTCATTAACATAAGCCAAAAAGTCCCTATTAACATGTGCCCTAAAACGCACCCTTAGGAACTTATATGCCCTTAGAGTATAAAATATGACTCGCAAAATTAAATTATATAAATAATTAAAAAATCAGAGATGTCAGATGCCTTATACAAGATGCAGATGCCACAAATACGCCGACACAGAGAACCTTAAAAAACATGATGACATAATAACCAACGGCTTCTAAGAAAAAAACTCCTTTACTAATCAAAACTAACCAAATTTTCATCAAATGTCGTATGCTTTGAAATACACTGAGATTTACATAGCTTGATGGAACGCTGTTTGACAAAAACAAAAGAGAGTTTATAAATAAATGAACAAAACACGTTGATGAGGCAACATTACGAACCAAGTTGTGATGGAATTTTCCATCAAAGAGAATACGTGCTTCCAAAGAGTAAATACCAATTTCCAGCTGAAAATGGCGATAATGTCAGAAAAGCTTAACTATTTCTGACGTTGAGAAAACTGAATTCTTGTTTAATTGTTTCTCACTTTTCAGCTTACTTTCGTTTATGTTATGTAATGTATTAATTAATGTAACTAAAATTATCAGTTTATTTCAATATAGTTCATAATCATCTACTAAGGACAGTATTACGGAATTATCAATCATATTTATCGCCAAGCCGTATATCAGGTATAGTTCAAACAAACAATCTATATAATACATGGTCACCCATTGTATATTATATGCGATATTCGAACTGACTTGACAGTGAACGAAAGTGCAATCCGAATTGTTACGCTCTAAGTAAAGAAATTAGGATTAATTTTAACACTGTATAAACTCTATTTTTGGATGTTCAAAATACATGATTTTGAGATGTAATAATCTAAAAATTATAAAAATTATTGAGAAGAAAATCATATCCACGCTAAGAATTATTGATTATATTTAGTTACGATAATTATAGTTCCCAAAAACTAATACCAAAGAACAGATAATGAAATCTGTTTAACAATAATCACTGAAATCTTTTAACTTACATCCATTTATTACTAGAGAACGGGCATATAATTATTTGGCGCAAAGCAGCAAGTTTTCATTTCCGTCTATTGTATCTAATAATATGCAGATGGAGTACTATTTTTAGAATGTACTAGATGTACCTATAAAAGTGATCTATTTCTATCTATATCTCCATAACAATCTCAAACCAAACAAACAAGTCTTTAGGTATAAATTGTAGAAAAACTTCCTGGTAAATAAATATACTTAGTTGCATATTACTGATTTATGAGCTAGAACGAATTAATCGAAAAACATAAATAAGCAGTATTAGCAAGAATTCGGTGTGTCATAATTTTGATATGTGGCATTCTTAAATAAAAGAGAACAAGTGATCCAACCAATAAAAAACTCCATAGCTTTGGAAATGATGAAATCAATGAGTTTAACAAATAAACAATTATATAAACAATTATATAACAAGATATTGTGGAATGGCTAGGATATTTAGTAATTTTCTAAAGCTTGTTTAAAAATGTTTTGTTTTGAAGAATAGGCCGATATGCAGTTATGTATTGTGAATGGTAATGTAATGCTGCAGCAGTGTCACCTCGACATACCCAGAAATTTTTTAATAAAAGAATTCCTCTTCACGTCTCTTTTACAGCCCCGTACCTAAGAAACATGAAAAGAACATATTCATGGAAGTTGAAGAAAAAAAATATTAAAAAGCGGTTGGCTATAATGTAGTAGTAATGCTTGTGAAAAGCACAAACCGAGAAACGAATGTACACCGGATATAACAATGAAAATCATATATATATCATCATCATCATATGCAGCTATATTCAACCAATTTTTCATGGTGTAGCCTCCCTGAAGAATTGAAAGATTGCACAGGAACTTGAAGAGCTGTGGAAATGGAGAACTTAAGGTCTTGAGAACAGAGGAGGAAGAAGAAGAGCTTAAGATCTGTGAGAAGGACTGAAGGACTGTATTGAAGAGAATTGAAGGTAGGTGGACAAATGGTCGGTTTTACTAACTGAAATGAAGAAGAAGAAGAAGAAGAAGTGTAGGACTGAAGAATTGAAGAACTGGCTCGAAGGATTGAGAAGACGAACATAATTTTGGCAGTTTTTATCAGAAACTCAAGGCTAGAGGTTGAGGAATTGGCCTTTGTATAACTAGACTCGTAACGGAATGTAAAGCGAAAGCTGAAGAGCTAATTGGAGACACTTAAGGTCTTGAGGGAACAGATAAAGAGCTTAAGGTCTTTTTGTAAGAAGATTTGTCTCGAAGGATTGAGAAGACGAAGAATATTCTTAGAATTTTACAGGGGATATAAGGCATACCTTACCACGCTGCCTCAGTGCGGGTTGGTAAGGGGCAAATGTCTATTTCCTTGAGTTTTGCAATTTATGACAGAGACGACTTTACCCCCCGGAATTTTGTCACAATTTTTTTATTAATGAAAAAAACCTTGACTTGACTGGGATTTGATCCCGGGTCCGGTCCGCTATATCAAGCTCCAATTTAGTACAATCGTGTGAGCTGACGAACTTTTCCACTATGCCACCGGGGGGCATATATATATATATATATATATATATATATATATATATATATATATATATATTACCGCGATTTTAATACCCAAAATCGAATAATTTTCAGAAAATGCTCAGTTAAATGCTTACAATCCGAAAAAAGTTTCATTTGCATCGTAGTTTCATAAAATCATACACTTTTTTTTTGATTTTGTGATTCATAGTACCAGGAGCTGTATGTCATGACCATATGGCTAAAAACATCAGTTCAATCTCCCAAATGTGACATATATGCCTACAATAAAAAACATATTTTTCGATAAAAAAGTTAACACATACCCTAAGTTTGATCGGAATGAAAATTCCCAGGTAGTAACAATATATCGTATTCTATTCAAAAGACTATAAGGTCTCAAAATACCAATAAAATATACTTTTCTTACCAACAGTTTAGGAACTACTCCTTCCCCCTAAAACGGGTTATATTTGATACTAAATTGGCTTGCTCAACTATTTAGTCATTACAAGCTACGTTTAAATACTTTCATACAATCACAAAATTTCTGTATCATTACGCTAGAATTTGATTACATTTAGTGATCACCATAGAAATAATTGGAAGCAAGTGATGTCAGAAATACGACGATTTCTGATAACTTGCGCTGTAATACAATATGTACAATTCAATCTGAAAGGTGAAGGACCAGCAAATTCTCGAAGTTCAACATGTTTAGCAATCAATGTAGTTAGCAAGGGTTTCTATACAAATAGCCGTCCGTACAAATTATTGAAGCCGTAAATTTCGGTTCTGACACAATACTCTTAGCTCGAATTAACGTGAAGCAATTAGCGAGTTAATCAATCCGGTTGAGAACACGGCAAACACAACACTTTAGAAAACGACCAAATCTATACGAAATGTCGACACCTCACCAAATACAGTAGCAAACCGATATTTTCGTTAAGGAATTAAGTATCAACTTCAGAAATATGTTGGTTTAACTTTATCAACTAGAGTAAATAATTATTCTTTGGGAATAACACCATATAGACTTGAAAGTCTCTATATTTCAAAAAGTCGTTTTAAGGTCTAAATCAGACCCAGTTTTTAAGGGTATTAAAACAAATGAACAAGAAATTAAAAAATTAAAAGGATTCGTAATGACAAATTTTGTAAATCACAATTTAACATTAATGATTGACAATCAAACTGACGTAACTAAGGGAATTTACTACAGATTTGATATATACAGGGTAGCACTAAAAATGTTAAAGATTATGTTAAATAACAAAGCTTCTTTCAAATTGGGAGAATTTGAACGAGTTATCTTTAGAATTTCATGTGTTATAAGATAGTGCATTGGCGAAAAATGAGACTAAAGAAATTCTGATGTTTCAGAGATCTCATTAAAGTCATAAGGAAAAACCTAGGAAAAACCTTATGAACTATCCCGATATAGGGTTGATCAAAAGGATATTACCATTATTAATTTCGTCCTTGATTATTGGTAACCAGTTATACAATCGCTTGCATTTAATAAAATTAAAGCAGACTCTTTCAGCTTTCCGTTTATGTTGTGTTCTTCTTTCTGTAATATGGTTGAATTTTGAAATTGAATGTGATGACCGAGGTTCCAGGCATGTTCACAAATTTTTGACTTTTCGAATTGTCGTTTCTTTATATAATTTTTGTGTTCATTTATTCGAACATTTATTGGTCTATAGGTTTCTCCAATATAAAACTTGTTACATCAGAAAGGAGTTTTGTGTTATGTTATTTGGTTTAGTTTTTGATAAAATTGATTTCAGGGTATTTCTTGTTTTGGAAGTTGTTTTAATAATAAATCTGTTTCCCACTCTTTCAGTCTTTCTGAAAGACCCTGTATGTATGGTATTGTTGTTGTAGTAATGTGGTTATCAAGGGTATTAGTATTATTTGGAGTTGCTTGGTGTTGAATGTTAGTGATTGTTTTGTGTTCAATTTTATCTAACTCTTTATTGATGAACTTTTTAGGATAATTGTTAGCAGAAAATACATTTTTTGTAGATATTTTTTGTTATTAAATTTGTCCATATGAGAACAGTTGGGTTTTGTTCTATCATATAAAGATTTAATGATGCCGGTATTAGGGTGATTAGAGTTAAAATTGAGATATCTACTAGTGCGAGTCGGCTTTCTGTAGACATGTGTATCAAATGACGATTGTTTTTTTGTTTTTAAGATGTCTAAGAAAGGTAGTGTGCTGCTTTGCTCAATTTCTAATATAAATTGTATAGTTGGTTCTTTGCTATTGATGTCGTTTAATAATTCATGTAAGTCTTCAAGAGAGTGTTCCCAGATAGTGATATAAATTGTCGACATAACGCCACCAAGCTGAGTAATTCTATTATTGTGTCAACGTACACAATTATCCATTGACACAATAATGGAATTATTAACATTTTGTGCGAAATAACATATTTTTAACTCAACGATGACTTATACCAACTAGATTTTGGCATGGCCATGGATTCTTACCTGCCCCCTTCATTGAGCAACATTTTCATGGAAAAATCTGAAGAACAAATAATTTTTTATGAAAGAGAATAAACCTTTAGTTTGGTGGCGATATGTCGACGACATATTCATTATTTGGGACTCTTGAAGACTTACATGTATTATTAAACAACATCAATAACAAATAACCAACTATACAATTTACAACAGAAATTGTGCAAAGCAAAACACTATCTTTCTTAGCCATCTTAATAACAACAACATAATCGTCATTTGATACACAATCCTACAGAAAGTCAACTCACACTAACAGATTTTAACTTTAATCACCAGAATACCTTTAAAAACGAATCATCAAATCGGTATATGATAGAGCAAAAACCAACAGTTCTGATATGGATAAATTTAATAAAGAAAAATATTTATAAAAAATATATTATCTGCTAACAATTATCCTAAAAAGTTCATCAATAAAGGGTTAGATGAAATTGAAGACAAAACACCAGACTACTTCAAATAATAGTAATACCCTTGATAACCACATTACTACAACAACCATACCATACATACAGAGCCTTTCAGACAGACTGAAAAGAGTGGGAAACCGATTTAATATAAAAACAACTTTCAAAATAAGAAATACACTGGAGTCAATTTTACCAAAAACTAAACCAAATAATGTAACACAAAACAAAAAATTGCATTTATAAGATTCATTGCGAATGTAACAAGTTTTATATTGGCGAAACCTCTAGACCTATAAATGTCCGAATAAATGAACACAAAAATTACATAAAGAAAAGAGAATTCGAAAAGTCAAGAATTTGTGAACATGGCTGGAAACTCGGTTATAACATACAATTTCAAAATTCAACCATATTACACAAAGAAGAACACAACACAAAACGAAAGCTGAAAGCAGACTCTGCTTTATTTCATTAAATGAAAGAGATTGTATACCTAGCACTTCTATAGAATTCAGCCACTAATAACGGATGAAATTAATAATGGCAATGCCATTTTGAACAACCCTATATGGAGATAGTTCATAAGGTTTTTCTTAGGATTTCCCTTATGAATTTAATGAGATCTCTGGAACATCAGAATTTCTTTGGTCTCATTTTTCTTCATCTCATAAGTCGTATCTAAGAAGGCCACATGAAAGTCTAATGATAACTCTTTCAAATTCTTCCAATTTGAAAGAAGCTTTGTTATTTCAGATGACATTTAGAATTTTTAGTGCTACCCTGCATATATTAAATTTGCAGTAAATTCCCTTAATTACATCAGTTTGATTGTCAACCATTGATTTACGAAATTTGTCTTTACGAATCATTTTAATTTTTAATATCTTGTTCATTTGTGTCAATACCATTCAAAACGTTTATAGTTTTTGAAATATACAGACTTTCAAGTTTGTGTGATGTAATTGCCAAAGAATTAAGAAAAAATAAAAACCAGAGAAGCCACAATTATCGTTCAGAAAACAACTAGAGTGAATAATTAGTTAATGACATAAAACATTTAAAAAATATATATAACCGACTTCTACCTATAACTAAAAAGCTAAAAATAATTATAACAAAATACAACTCTAGCAAATAAATAACTAATTCAATGTTGTTAGGTACCTACCCAGGAAGTAAAAAGAGTAAACATTAAAAGGTGCTCATTCTGTACAAATTAATTACCTACCAATCTAGTATATGCCGGTGCCAAGCAAATCTAAAAGCCTTCATTGCGTACTTATCTACTAATTTATCAAACTTGTTTTAATGTTTTAATGTTTACATTTGTTACTTCCTGGGTATGTACCTAACAACATTGAATGTGTTATTTATTTGCTAGAGTTGTATTTTGTTATAATTATTTTTAGCTTTTTAGTTATAGGTAGAAGTCGGTTATATATATATTTTTCACCAATCCGGATATATACTCTATTAAACAAGACCATATTCATTTAAAACGGTGCACCACAGGAGAAGAAATCAGGTAACATACATACAAAAAAAAAGTGAAAAAAAATACGCGACGAATTGATAACCTCCTCCTTTTTGGAAGTCGGTTAAAAAGTACCAAGGAAAGAAATGAAAATCGTTTTATAAATTGCTGTGTAAGTTTCATTTTATCATTTTTCATAGTGACTTGATCAATTATTGATTTTAATATTTATAACCTTTGTTTGCTCTATTGGGCTTTGATGAACTCTTTTTTTTTTCTGCCAAATATTCAATTTTGAAGAGTTTAAACATGAATAACTTAATTTTAAAGGGGCGCAAATACATTCGCAATCTGATAGCTCATTTAATTTCCTTTCGTACAATATGAGGTTATGTGTATCTATTTTTAACAGGTTCTTCAGAAGCCAAGAAATCAGCATGATTCATGAGCCTTATGTTCTTAACATTTATAAAATAATTTTGATCTTAGAAGACCGTGAAATTTAAGTTCGATGCCATCGAATATGAAATTTGATTACCATTCCAAAGTTATAATAGATTATCTATATATGTCTCTAATACTTTGTTTTTAATTCTCACTTCCATATTACTGTAGAGATTTTTCACTCACACTCAGAAGTAATGTTGGCCATGGAAAGCAAACATAGGGTTCACTATAAATTTTTATGGAACAGTCAAATAAATGAACAAGAACCTCGCTAGTAACAAAATGGTTCAGTAAATAAATAATACATAACAATATCAACTTCAAAGTAAATGTTCACATTTGTCATTCTGGCTATTGGGCGTATCGAAGATGGTCAATAGCTTCGCCCAATTAAAGCTCCTTTATGATCATCTCCAATATTCACCTGTACCTAGATGTCAACATTTTGACAAATTATCGAATAACAACCAAACGGTACATTTTAGGTAACACGTATGATGAATAAAGTCGTAGTAAAATTGACAAAGGAATCCGAATAAGTAATAAAGTACAGAGTGCACCATTTAAAAAATATAAATTCATTTTGAATAACCCTGTATATGGCTTCGAATTCCATTGTGAGTATTTTTAGTTTGTATCTTTCATTAACCCCTCACCCTTTCGTGGCGGCAGAATTTTAAAATATGAATTAGTTTAGCCACGCACTACTAACCAACCCTGTATATATGAAAATATGAAAACATAACAATAATTGCTACATAGAATACATGCTTTTGTAAAATGTCACCTCATTTTAACCATAGAATTATGTAAAAACTTATTCCAAAAACAAGTATTAGTAATGCTGAGATTATTATTTACCCTTCTGCTCAAGCACTTGATCGTTAATGTTTCTATACTAGGGACAACTTTGGCAAGCAACATTTAATTCTCTCTAGGTTTAATTGAAACACATAAATTGGACGATTCGTGCACCACATATAAGGGGAATTCGCTGGTGGTCTCGTCTAGCACACCATCATGAATATATACGATGACATGTGTAGAAATTTCGTTTTTGGCAAATGACCACCTCAGGGCCTTTATTCGACACAAATATCATCGGCCATTTACATACTTTAATAAAGGCCTTTTGGTACGGACATTTGTCGGGGAAATTAAATGAGTTCCGGATATTTTGGCTTTATTACAGAGTCCTACTGTCGGTATGTATATATGTTATATATATATATATATATATATATATATATATATATATATGGTGTAAGTACCTAGAAAAGGTCAATTCTTTGATCTGAAATCGAATTAATTTTAAATTTTGTAGCAAAGAGTTTTATATGAAATGTAACTGTAATATTACAAGAACATAGATGTTAACTGTCCGACTGACTGCAATGACAGATTTTACAAATAACTATGTCACTAATCTTGAATATTGGCTTTCTGCAATTTGTAAGCATTATAAAGTTAAGATAATGTTTTCTGGGCTCAGGTCCGTTATGTAGACGAATGTTTTTAAAAACTAGAAATTTGTGGTGATCGTATTCTGAAAGTGAATTGTGTTAACATATAAATAGTTATTTGATGTGTTAATTGAACATGTTCTTTATATCGTTTTAACTCTAATTGAATAAATTATTTTAACATTTATTTTAATAATTAAAATGATTTTCTCAACTACTTAGAGACTGGTGTCTACCAGTCGGACGTCAAACAAAAATGGCAACATTAAATTTGCCTCAGCAGTTCTCCATTAAAAAATTATGAAATGATTTCTTCGATCAGATTTCACTGTGACAAACTTCGTATTCAACAAACCCAACAATACAAATCACAAAAATTAATTAATAGTGCAAAACAATATTTTTAACATTTTGAGAGCAAACAAAAACGTTTATTTTTATAACTTAATTTAATTTATCTCATTGCGGAGCACATAATAATTCTTATTCAGGAATATGACCTAGATGTTAGAATTTTATACCAAATATTTTATATTTAAGGTAATTTCCATTTGAATGAATTTTAATAAGGGCTTCGATACAAGTTTCTAATAAATTCATGGCATGTCATTCAGCCTTAAGTTTTAATAAACACTATTATTGTACTTATTGGCAATAGATCGTACGGCAACTTGCAAAGAATAAAAGGTTATAATATTGTATATATAAATATGCAAATAAAAAACTGTTTGGTAACATTTTCTCCTCTGTCGCTCAACCGATTTTCTTTATTTTTGTTTTGTTTAAGAGCTACTGACGACCTTCAGTGTATAAAAAACACTGAAAAAAAGTCAACAAAAAAAGTTGTATTCAATATTCATTAACAATAGGTACTATGTATTTCATTATATGGTCTACATAAAACATAAATCGTCAAGGGTTAACATGTAAGTGTGATTAACTCAAATTAATGAAATTCTACTGAATTTTAAGAAATATTGTAGTTTAAACTTTATTAATATCTACTTAATTATTGTGATTATTTGTAATGTGATAGTAGATACCAAATTCACGTTCAGACTAACTTTTAAGCTATTTGTAACCGACTTCAAAAGGAAAGAGGTTCTCAATTCGTCTATATACAATATACGGATACCCTTATAATATCACTCCGGATTTCTGCCTCTGTTACATCACAGCAATTTTCTCCTAAACTACTGGACGGAAGAGGTTAAAATTTGGTATCAATGTAAAGTTTGGTGACCAGGAGTACATATCGTAAAAGAAAAAATTTTGATTTTAGGGGTACTTTTGGGGGGAAAACCTAAAAAAATCGACAGTTCCCCCCCTGATCTCCGAAACTACTAAGCCTAAAATTTTGAAAAAAATAGGAAATATAGAACGTTGCCCGAAGTTTACAGGAAAGATAAGGAAAAACCATTAATATTAATTCTGGGGGGGGGGCAAATTATAGAATTAAATAAAAATTTAAAAATAAAAAAATTCAAACGCATCATGTAATATATCAAATAAAAGGCCTCATTCTGAGGCACACATATATATATATTTTTCATATTTAAAAAAATTATTTAAAAAGATATTAACGAAAATATACCAAAATTTACCCATTCCCCCCCCTTATCTCCGAAACTATAAAACGTAAAGTTATAAAAAAATTAGAGGTATAGGTTCTGACCTGAAGTTTACTGGAAAAAGAAGGAGAAACATCTACTTTAAAATTTGGGGGGCAAATTACAGGATTAAATAGAAAATATAAAATTAAAATTGTTTCTAACCCATCATGTTATATATCAAATGAATGGGCTCATTACGATAAAAACAAATATATTTTTTCAGATTTTTAAAATAAATTAATTAAAAGATATTAACAAAAATATAAAAAATTACCCATTCCCCCCCCCTCCCGCTTATCTCCGAAACCATGAGCTGGAAAATTTTGGAAAAAAACGGAGGTATAGCCCCTCACCTGAACTTTACTGGAAAAATAAGGAGCCCAAAATATTTATTTTGGGGGGCAAATTATAGAATTAAATGGAAAATATAAAATTAAAATTGTTTCTAACCAATCATATTATATGTCAAATGAAAGGGCTCATTATGACGAAAACAAATATATTTTTTTCATATTTTTAAAATAAATTAATTAAAAGATATTAACAAAAATATAAAAAAAATTACCGCATTCCCCTCCTTATCTCCGAAACTATAAGCCGTAAAAATTTGAAAAAATTAGGGATATAGGACCGCACCTAAACCTGAAAAATAAGGATAAACCCTTAATATTAATTTTAGGGGGCAAATTACATAAAATTAAAAATGTAATATATCAAATCATTATGACGAATACAAATATATTTTTTTAATTCTTTGAAATGAATATTTTAAAATATATTAGAAAAATATTTTTAAAAAAATACACATTCCCCCCGTTATTCCCCAAACTATAAGACATAAATTGTTTTGTTAATAGGGCCAAATAATAGAATTAGGGATTTTTTTATGTTTGTTCACCGATTACTCCGAGGCGGCTGGAGGGATTTCGAATTACTGGATCCTATTTGGGTGGATAGCGAAGTGGTCCCATATTTTTTTCATTAATATAGCTTGCATCGTTTCTTAGAAAACGGGGAAAACTATTTTTACCTATTCTCATATATTCTATGCCTTGGTGGAGGAGCCAGAATTATTAGAAAAAAGTTTATTCGGAACGTTGGACAAATTGAAAAGAGATTGGATTAGTTCCGCGAGATCTCAAAGTGGTCAGGTTTTTTTCAAATAACATAGTTTGTATCGTTTCTTAGAGAATGGGGAAACACTTTTTACCTAATTTCTTATATTCTATGCCTTGGTAAAGTCGCCGATATTATAATCTTTGATGGAGTTACTGGTATTAACTGTTCGGTACTTGGGGTAAATTGTAAATAAGATGAATTAATCAAAATAAATGAGTTAATATGTATATACAGTGTGTATTCATAAATCAAACGATTTATTTTTAATTATTAATAATTTTAAGAGAAAAAAGTTATTTTGCATAAACAGCTTTTTTACATGGTCTAAAACGTAAACAGTAATTATTCCATGTCAATTTTTTATAAACTGTAGACAAGGTTTGTCATCAAAGAGGAGTTTATCGTATAAAAAATTTCCTTAATACATATATATATATATATATGTACAAAACGATTTATTATGTTTAACAGTAAACGAGGTTGGTCAAGCTAATACATGACAGTAAATAAAATACCTTATGTTAGGCGATATGGAAGAAGTTATTTATATTTGAAAACTGCATCCAATTAAGCCATTGCATCACTAAAAATTGTAAAATAAATACATTAAAAAAAACAAAAACCGACTTCAAAAAAAATTGACTAAAAAGCATGATATAATAATAATAGTTTGCTATAATTAAATATTTTTTCTGAAGTCGGTGCCAATTTGAACAGCGAAGGTGCGAACTATAACTCATCAATGTACTTCCCAAAATATTTTCACTTTCACTTGGCGCCCACTTCATAAAAAGTATTTAATTGTAGCAAACTATTATTTCATGCTTTTTAGTGAATTTTCTTTTGAAGTCGGTTTTTGTTTTTTTTTAATGTATTTATGCATTTTCTTCTTACGAGTTGAAATCGTAACTGTATAATGTATGAATAAGGATTCTAATTTCTTCTGTTACTCACTAATATATAATTTCGACTATTGAAATTTTTCAGTCACAAATCAAAAATATTGTTTAAATATATTGTTTTTTAAATGAAATGGAGATTTTTTATATTGAAAATCCAATTGAATATAAGTGTAAATATATTCAAAAGGTACAAGATTTCTGACAATGTGGATATCTTATAGTCAAGTTATTTTTCATTGCCCCATTAAATGTAAATTTTACTAATTTGTTATAGTAAGTTAGGTACCTACATCTATTCAGATCATCATGTCCAGACCGTATTTGATAGTTCAACATCAAGCGTTGTTTATTGTTCAGTATTAAAATATTAAATGTAGAAGATCGGTATTGATTTTTCGGACAAGTAGCAGTAACTTTTCTTATTGATTATTCTGTAAGTTTTGGTTGTGAATTCAATTATTTAATTAACATTTTATTAATATATCGTTTTCAAAATCTTCCCAAGGTGTTATGTAAAAAATTGTCAATCAGGGGACAATAGAGACTATAATAAACATTGGTGTTTTCGTAGGTTTGTTGATCATCTTTTTTTTAATATTTATGAACTCGCTTGAAATTTGCAAATACCGGAAACTTTTTGGTTAGAAGAAACAATTCTCCAATTGTTATATCAAACAATTTACCAAAACTTTGGGGCCACACATTTTTCAAAATTATTTGAAATACCTGTATTTGATTAAATTCTCATATTTTTAAATTTCAATACATTTGCGAATATGATGTGAACGATTGGGTGGGGAAGTCATGATGTCTATTTCTCTGGTTTCTCCTTAACTCTATTTCTTATTGAAATATACTTTTGAGAAAAAAACCTAAATAATGTCCACAATTTGATTAAATAGGGTCGAATTTCGACCACTCGGCGACCACTAGTAATTATAAAATCTTAATCTTGTTGGCATAACATAATAAAACATATATTGAGTGTAACAAAAAAAAGACTTGATTTGCATAGCAACGAACATTTATTCAACAAAATTAATTGATTCCTTTAAACAATTCTTGTAAGACACTAAAAATGTACAAAGTGATATTTGAGGTGTTCATTTTTTCGTCATCGAGCCGAGTCAAAGAATAATCCTATTTACAAATCCACTATACAAAACGCGTATACAAGTTATGTAGGGAAATAAAAAAATTCAATCCGCATGCCATACATAACGTAACGGCATTGCTGACTGGAATGATTCAAATCCCAGGCAAGGATTTATCTCAACATTCATTCTGATTTACGGGAATTGCTCAAACTCTCACGGCCTCGGAACATTTCTCATCCAGATTCATCTATTTGTCGCACATTTCTAGATTCTCTTTTTTAGCGGCCTGCTCAGCTCGAATGCGTTACTCTGTAAAATTAAATTAAATCACAAACCGTTAGGGATTTCGAATTTGAGAAGTATTTTATGAAGGTGGGTGGCTTTTTCACAGATTTTGCAATTTGGAATTTGGCCAATATCGAGTACAAAATCTCTTTTCTGTATAAACTATCGAATAACATTTATAGAGGTTCGATGTTTTCCCCTTGGCTCTGAACTTTTATTTCGAACTTCTATTGTTTGCACT
This sequence comes from Octodonta nipae, assembly GCA_034190945.1. Lineage (NCBI taxonomy): Eukaryota > Metazoa > Arthropoda > Insecta > Coleoptera > Chrysomelidae > Octodonta > Octodonta nipae. Next base: position 59,894,246 of record CM067221.1, read on the forward strand.
TAAAAGGTAACAATACTTTTTGAATTATATTTTTTTGCTACGTACTTAGGGTCAGCTGGATCTACTATACAGTACATTCGAAAATTAACGAATAAATTCAATATTTCGAAAAAATCCTATTTCAACAAAGGCACTTTTTGACCTAGGACTTTTATTAGTGACGTAATGGTTATTCGAGATATGACTTCATCGACAAATGTTCTAAATAACGTCAACGAATATCGACCATATTAATTGAAAGAGCATGCCATGCTATATAGACATCGTCAAAATTTGGTTATCTGACAGTAACCTTAGCAACCAAGAAGCAATATTGCTGTCAGATAAAAACTTGAAATAGATTTTTTTTTGTTTTTAGGTATTTCTTCTCGATTGTTTGGCAAAACTAGTTTGTTTGAACTGTTTATTGAGTAGTGACTTTGTCATTTTTAAATTTTAAAGAAAGCAAAGCATCATCCGTATAAGGTAGGTATGCCTTATTCATTAGCTATCTGAAGACGACTTTGATCAGCGAATTCAATTCTGCGAGATATGCACAAATGATAATAATTTCGTAAAAAACAGGATTTTTCAAAACTGCCGTTATTGGGCTACAGACAATCTCCCATGGATAATGGTGTAACGCGCTCAACATCCTCAGAAAGTCAATGTGGGATGTGGCATATTCCAAGAAAGAATTCTAGCTCCCTATTTCTCTGCCGGGAACCTAATTGTTGCAAACATTTTGGAGTTTCTGCGAAGCAATCATATTCCTGAACTGTTATAACAGTTAACGTTTCTCATTTGGATATAAGTTTATTATTATAAACTATCGTTATCTTCTGAGAAATGACATTTTCATTTAACAAGTTGGTAAACCTCGCCAATATGCAGCTCATGTCTGTGCTGATTTAGGTGAGATGTTCCCGAATCATTGGAGAAGTGAGCCGATTGAGTGGCCAACCACATCACAAGATTTGACACCCCTAGGTAACTTTTACTAGACTGGCAAATTTAGAAGAATTACAAGAGAGAATTCGTCATCCTATATGTCCTGAAGTTACTGACCATGTTCAAAAAAAATTTATTATTCGTCTTGGTTACTGGGAGGTAGCCAACGGTGCATAATTTCAACATTTATTTTAATCAGTATTAAATTTAATAAAATTTAAATTAATGTTTTTTTTCCATATTTTGATCTAACCTAGCTAATGTAATCATATTTATGGCGATGTGTACGTAGAGTGACACGCCCTTGCAATTAGCATGGTCGAAATTGGGTGAAGCCATTTAAAAAAACTGTCTATCATTTCATATCTAGAATAACGATTACGTCGCAAATAAGGGCCTCATACCAAAAGAGCCTTTATTTAAAAGAAACTCCACGTGTAAGGGGATCTCACTTTAAGAAATAAGTGAATTTATTCGTTACTTTTCGAAAGCAGTATATACATTTTTATTGACGTAAATCATAATCAAAATCGTCTTTTTTAACAAATTATTGTCACTGTTCTAGAAAGCTATTTTATTTACTGTATTAAGTTCCCTTTTGGGCCCTGCTTTCAAAAAGGGTGGTGCACAGTCTTAGATTTTGCACATTCACAATAAATAGAATGTAACAAATACAGAATACCATACAACATTCACTATATTAAGAAAAAGTCTGAGGAAAAGAGCAAAAGTAGATTATAATTTGTAGAACTAGGAGACGAAAATGTTTTTACATCAATCTGCATGAAGAGAAGAACCCTACTGGGATTTCATTAATTTCCTAATATGTGGAAGTTTATACATATCTAATAAATGTAACTGCCGGATTTTCACTACTTTACTTTATAACGCCATTTAGTGGACCCTAAGTTCAACTTAACTTCGTTTAACTTAAAATGACAGCTATTTTTTATGATAAATGTCACCACACTGTTTCAAAATACAGAACTAAAATTAATACAGAATGTTCGTATATAAAAAAATGTAAATTTTTGATGACACAATTTTTAGTGCTAACCCTCAACAACTTTTTAGGGGTCAGGTTATAACTCAATTCACTTAAATCGGGTATTGTCAAAATATAATAATCTCAGGGTCTCAAAGCTAATACAGTAGCAGTAGTTTCATCAACGCAAATAAACTACTTTCACGTTTTATTCACGTCACAGTATTTACACAGCAAACTTGGTAAGTCTGCAGCACAAACCATTGATTTAGAGTAAAAATGATGAATTCAAACTTTATAAATATTTGGTAACAAAGTGAGGATTACTGAAGAGGTTATGTCGTATTTAGCAGACATAGACAAAGATACCGAAACGGTCACTATATTCAGTACATAAATATGTCCTTATTTGGCTAATCAATCAATCCGTAACTCCAAATTAAAGCTTGAGGTATATATGAATAAGACATATTGCATACTGAACATAACAAGTCTTGTTCTTTATTCATTAATAATTTTTTTAAATCATAAACAATCTTTTTCCCATTTAAAACATTTTTAAGGATTCAAGTATGTTTTAACAATTAAACCATATTTAATGTGATATAGGTGACGAATTAAGAACATTCTGCCATTTTGAAGTCAGTTAAAAATGAAAACTGTTACAAACAACAACAGATTTATGCAGAATGTTTACATGAGACTTAATATTTAACAAAAAATTTATGGAATCAGTTCTGGATGCCACAATAAAATTCATTTAAAAATATTTAAACAACTTAAGCCATTTCAGATAAACTAGTCGTAAATTTCCTTAATGCAATATAGCTTAATTGAATTAAATCTTTATATACGTCTTGATAATGTCTTCCTTTTTTGATGTCGGTTAAAAAATAGCCCATAGCATTTCAAAACTTATACACAAAATTATGGGTAATGATATAGGTTTTTTCTTCCGTAGAACACCAAAATATACTTAATAAAAATCACCAATTGATTTTAACACTATGTCAGATAGAACGTTTTATTTAATTTTTCCTCGTATTGGGTAACTAACCAAATAAAGCCAGATAGAGTCATTAACTCAAGAGAAAAATCTCAATTTTCTGTCATAATTCTTGAGAAAGTTTTTCCTTGCGCACAGGTGGATATAAGAGGCACTTACTGCTTCCCTGAAACATAACTTATTCTGGAGAGCTCAGGCAGTTATCTAGAATAACGCTTGAATTATTTTCAGAGATATGATATATAAGTAAGTGTACCCCTACTGAATTATGTCCGGTATCAATTTATTTATGATTATAAGAAGGAATTCGGCCAGGGTTATATAAATCTTTATAAGACACTATGTAAGGGTGGTGTATAGTTAAGTTCTGCTGTTAATATAATACAAAAATAAAGTTATGAGACATACTATTTACTACATATTTTTGAGCGGGTAGAAAATATTGTAATCTAATGCTATACAAGTTTATATAATATATGGGGTTGTTCTATAAGTTTGCTCGATCGTTAAGAAATAGTGCCATTAATTCAGTGGTTTTATTTTTCTAAAATTGGTACTGCTTCTTTATGAACAAGTATGAAGTTGCGTGTACCTCTGCCAAGTCATTTGTATATTTACAGATGTTCAAAATCGACGTCTCACGTTATTTTTTTACGATGGCAAAATAAATTCATAAGAGACTGATGAAAGTGCCTAACAAATTTTGAATTTACACTTCTAATGGTAAAGTTTTTGCCTGTTATCCATCTGAAGGACGTCCCAAAGTGCATCAACACAAAAAATCGTAGGAACAATTCAGGATACGGTTCTAGAATATGATCAGTTAACCACGAGAGATTTAGCAATATTTTATTTGCAGTTTTGGAGTTCATAAAGATGTGTGCACAATGACTGCCACATTGTTAGCGAATGTGGCAATAGAATGTGAATAGGACAAAACCTATTTTAGAATGGACATAAAGGACGTGTGCTTCGTCTCATCATTATGAATGAAACTTAAGTCTATCGATAATTGCCGATCAAAGAAGCTAAGCAATGGTGTGAACCCTGCACTTCGGTTCCGAAGTAACGTATTATCCAAAATCAGCCATGATGTTGATAATATAATTTATTTGGGTTGCTAGTGGATTCCGGCCAACCTGGTAAAAACAGTATTATTGTAACCTTTTGCACCAGCTGGTTGTAATCATTCGCAGACAAAAATATAGTTTACAGAAGAACAAAATCATGTTCATCAATACAACGCATTCTCTCACACAACTTAAAAGACGATCGCTTAAATGGATTTCTGAAAGACATAGTTGTTGCAGATTTTTCTTTCGCCGATTTCTGGTTGTTCTCGCCATTATAAAAACCACGCGTAAATAACGAATTTCAAAAAAAGAGTAGATACTAGTAGCCGCAGACGTCGATTTACACATTATTACGGATACCACCTTTGAGTCTAGGGAAATTATATTGAGTAATCAAAAGGTATTTCAAACAATAAATCGTGTTATTTTATTGAACGGCATTTTTTGTTGGACAGCACTAAGTTCTGTCTTTTCAATAAAAACTATAAGGGTGTCTAATATAACTGGCAGACCCTGTCTAGACATAGACAGAAAGTCCTATTCTACATATGTTAACTGTACCAAAATTATTTAAGTCAGCATATTTTTAAATACTTTGTAGTGGCTGCAATTTCTTGGCTTTTGGGGGTAAGCATAAATTATTAGTTTGATGTCAGGAAGAATGCATGATTGTGGAAATGTAGAATTGAAAAATATAGAAAATAAAATGTATTCTATATATGTTCAATAACCCGAAAAACATCTAAGAAGAGACTGCTGAACTCCATAGCTTAATATGTCTCCAAATCAATTTCAAGCACATGTTCATTCCATTTGCTCCGGTGCCTATCACAACAATTGGAATCGTTTGTATCATATCTGCTTCTCTCCCAATTTACTAAATCTCCTGCATATATTATCGTACAAAAGACATCGACTTATAAATTTCAACCTAATTACTATGAGTTTCGTGGAAATGGAGACACACGAATTTTTATACCTATAAATTACAGTCTTGCCACAATACTTGAAATTGCTGTATATTTCCAAACGTTTTGGAGTCTAAAACGCATTAAACATTACCTTAGGATGTCACAACTATCCCTCAAGAAACAATTAAATTTCAACTTCAGTTTTAAGGTTAAACCATGTTCTAGTTTATAATTCTAAAAAGAAAGACCTATTTTGTAGCCCTGCAATGGAAGGAGCGAAAAATAAAATAAAGCAGCAATCTAACAATAAAATGCATTGAAAACAAAACCCATGTGGGAGACATTATTTGGATTTCATAATTTTCAATTGCGGATTGTGGGTTCGTGAACAGCGATTTCGAAAACCCTCAGACAATAGATTTAACCAATAAGTAAGGGTGAAAATGACGAGTCATGAAATACCCGTCATGTTGTTGTCGCCATAATAGACATCAGATTTTTCAATTTTTTATATTAAACTCATAAACAGCGAGCTTAAAAAACCTTATTATTTCGAAAATAATATTGAATTACCAACTCTTGAAATTTTACCTTTTATATTTGCTGACAAAGATATTAAAATAAAAATTTGTCAAAATATTGTAACAACTCCAACTGAAGATCAGATACCAATAATCATTGAACAATATCATTGTGGAAAAAATAATTTACACAGAGATATAAACGAAACTTTGAGACGCGTTAGAGAAAAATATAATTGGCCAGTAATAATTCAAAATATTGAAAATTTTATAATATCTTGCGAAATCTGCCAAAAAGTAAAATTTTGCAGAAAGAATTTAAGCGCACCCTTCGTAGTAACAGAAACAGCAAAGACTCCCTTTGAGCGAATCAATATAGACATATTTGAATATCCTGACAAAAATTACACACTAACAATACGGGACGAATTAACCAAATTCACTCAAGCATATCCTCTGAATGATAAGAAAGCTTTCTCAGTTGTTAACACCTTATTAATTTATTTTCAACATTATGGCACACCATTGCGCATACATTGCGATTATGGGCCCGAATTCAACAATACTTTAATGAAAGACCTTTCAGAACTCTATGATTTTAAATTAACTTTTTCAAGTGTGAACCATTCAGAATCCAATGGTTCAATCGAACGTTTTCATGCCACACTTTCCGAAATGATTCGTGCCAATACAGCAGAACATCCCGAAGAACATCCTTTTAATGTTTTACCCTACGCTGTCATTTGTTATAATAATACAAAAACTTACACCCATGGATTTAGCCCATATGAACTAGTATTCGGGCATACGTCAAGTAGACCCCCTGAAACGTTCTACAATCAGAAAAATCTCATTTCTAAATATATTAGAGATTTAAACAATCGTATGGAACACTATTATAAAATAGCAAGAACAAAGATAAATAATCAAAAATTCGGTTTGATAAGAATGTATCCCAAAAACCAACCTGAATTTAATATAGGAGATAAAGTATACCTCAAAGAATCTCAAATTAAAAATAAATCGGAAAATAAGTTCATGAAATCAAAGAACTGTAAACTGTAAGAACTGAAAAGTAAATTTCGATAGGCTTAAACCCGATTTTGATTATAAATTTCTTCTTTTCAGAATTTTAATCCTTTAGTGGATAATAACTATTTCAAGATGCCAATATCAGATATCACTAGTAAATAATACGATCGGTATTTATTTCCAAGATGAAAGTAATTTAAAAATACCAAATTCAAAATGGACACTCTTAGTATACAAAGAACTTAGTCATATTAAACAAGCGATTTCAAACAACAATGAAATTTTAGATCATTTGCTAGATTCACTACAAATATTGCATCAAAACCGAAAGCCTCAACATTACAGAAAGACACATTTTCGTTTAAATTGACAGGTGATAAGATCAAAATTAACTTTGTACGCGCTGACTTAATTAGCCAAAATAATAATTAATAAATTAATTATACTTAATATTGTTGTTATCATTTTACTTTAGGATTTTGATTGCTTTACTAAACCTCCTGTGTATAATCGCAACGAATAGTAGTTTACGGGTTGAGAAGTATTGACACTGAAGTTCCTATTAGGATTGGGAGTCGCCGACCCTCTTCGCAAAATTGAAAAATGTATACAAACACAATGAGCTGAATGAGTTGAATTATGTTTAATAAAATTATACTATGTGGAAAATTGAGTGGAAGATCAAACACATGGTGGCGCCCATGCATACAAGGGTACAGTTGCCGCCAACGTTTTAAATTAAGTAGTATATTTCAAATAATATAAAATTTGTGTTGTGTATTGAAATGTAAAAATACAATAAAATTAAGATTGCTCAAGAACAGATTTCGTGAAATCGTAATCGATTGTGTTCCAAATAATCTTCCTCATACTAGCTCCTGAGAGTACTGTGGGGGAGGGGGGGTCTGAAAAACCTGCCATGCGCCATTAAAGCTTCCTATAAAATTGCTGGAAGTCGGTTAAAAACAACTATAACTCATGTAGACGTTTTGTTGCAAAATATAATAAGAGTTTGTATTCAGTATATCATTTATTTTTATTTATATTTTATATGAAAACCTTATTCCTGTATAGGGAAATTACTAGGATATATCAACACATATGAGAACAATTGTTTCATAAATCTCAACTTTTCTCATGGTAAGTAAAAGGGGCTTCGTAATATTCTAATCCTTTAAGGGCTGAAAAAAATAGGCCCAATAAAACGGTTAAAAATAATCTTATATTAGTTTGTTTAAAATCATTTTCTAATACTAATACCAAATCATGAAATGTTCCGCAATTAAATTTCACATTATTGTAAAAACAGGAATATTCTTTTTATAAAACACACAACTACTGACTACCTTATAGATCCTTGTATAAACAAATGTATATTAAATTTAATTACCAATTAGCCATATTACTTAGACTACTACTAATAATGGTAGTTTATTAGTATTTTTAATCAAGGGCGGGGACACATCTACTGTAAAATAATGTTAATTAATTATCTACTATAAGCCTGCATAATGATTGTTTGATACTAAACGGACATGAAAAATGGGTGTATGAATTTTAATGGCACTGAATATTGATAAAAATACAACAAAATGTAGTAAAATTATTCACTTTTTCTGTAAATCCTCTAAAAATAGAACTTTTGCATAAAAAGATTGTAAACTCTCTATTACATACTCCATAATTAAGGATATAGTCTTTAATATTTCATCGCGAAATGAGTCTAGGAGTTTCAGGAAAAGTTAGATGTCGAATTTCTTTACGCGATAAAATATTAAATTCAGTTATATGTACTAAATACATAAATAATTATTAGAGTTTCAATCAGTTGAGAGGAGTGCAACTAATGAAGGTGCCTAACTAGAAACAATATATTGGCTTGTGTTCAATGGATTGCAAAGTCTCGAAAAGATAGCATCTTTGTTAAAGAGATATGGACTATTAATTGAGACAGAATCAAACATAACCACTAACCGATGAAAAACGATAATTGCGGGAATTAGTGATCTACTTTCCACGAACTGCACTACCACTCACCATAATTTTTCAATAAATAAATATGTTTTGGATAAAAATTTTCAAAATGTCACCAAAAATTCAATTAACGACAAAACAAACGCAAAACAACAAAATTTCTCCTCAGCAAAACTGTAATGAATCGACACTCGTCATAGTAAGTGTTCTAAAAGTGTTGTTACTGTGGCATGTTATACTTTGTATGGAAATCATTAAACTATTTCTTGTTAAAATTCCAGACAATTATCCTCCTGCAGTTCTTTCCAAACATGAAAGAAGACATTATATCAAACATACCAAGTAAACTTAATAAAGACAAGAAAACTTTCAATCTATGATTACTATGTCCAATGCTTTCCTTTTCAAAATGTGCCTTATAAATATTGTATTTTGAATGTTTAAACTAACGAGTTTTTCATTGTTGGTCATAATTCCTGATATTTGTTGATAAATAACAAACATCATTAAATTATTAAAGTAAACTTAAAGTATATTAATTTATTCCTTTTAGATATTATATTATCATATCTTGAAACACAAGACCGGTAGTCATTACTAAAATTCTACTACAACAAATATTATAAAAGTTGTCTGGTATATTATATATTTTTCTCTTCGGTTTTCAATTACTAAACGAAAAGAATGAGTTATCCAAAAATTTTATAGGCACAACGCAACAATTGTCTGATCAGCGAGGAATAACAAGTATTTCCAAAGATGCCCATTTATTATTTTATCAGAAAATGAACTTTTAATTTGTTCTAGGTATGTGATATTTGTCGTTCCTCTTTCCGTAAAAGGTTTTAAGCTACACTTGCTTCAATTTCTTGTATTACTAAAATGCTTGACTAACTAGGTGGCATGTAACTTTTCGTGTGAGTAAAGCAAGAAAGTAATACAATAGCTAAAAATCTCATTTTGTTAGAAGCCCTGAAAATCGCCGAGATAACGTCAGTTGAAACAGAAGCTATTAAATTTAAAAATATTACCCCATTCTGCTAACACGATATAACGCATAATAAGCGATATAGCTGACGACATCCGACAACAAATATTTGACAAAATTGTTAATGGCTCCTTTTTTCTTTTCAATTTGATGAATCAACGATTCTTAATTTATGTGTTTTTATACTACAATTGTTGCTATCAATGGAGAGTTTTAGTTTGCAAGAGCGTTAACAAAAAAAATTACTTGTGATAGTGTGTATGATATGTCTGTAGAAAGCGTACGTGATTTCAGTCTTGATGGTGACAAAAAATTAGCTGTAGGCTGCTATTGTCAAATCTTTTATAAAATAGATATTTTTGGTAAAACATCTATGTCAAATATATTTGATAGTGTAATATGTAATCTGTCATAAACATTTCTTTAACATATATCTTTAATCACATTTACACGCGTCGTCCTATCTTTTATAAAAGTTTTTTAACCGACTTCCAAAAGGAAGAGGTTATCAATTCGGACTGTATTTTTAGGGTTCCGTATATACAATATACGGATACCCTTATAATATCACTCAGGATTTCTGCCTCTGTAACATCACAGCCATTTTCTCCTAAACTACTGGACGGAAGAGGTTGAAAATAGTAAAAGAAAAAAAATTGATTTTAGGGGTACTTCTGGGGGGAAACTAAAAAAATCGACCGTTCCCCCCCTGATCTATGAAACTACTGAGCCTAAGATTTTGAAAAAAATAGGAAATATAGAGCGTTGCCCGAACTTTACAGGAAAATTAAGGAGAAACCATTAATGTTAATTTTGGGGGCAAATTATAGAATTAAATAAAAATTTAAAAATAAAATTTTTTTCAAACGCATCATGTAATATATCAAATGAAAGGTCCAGTCTGAGGAACACAAATATATATATTTTTTTCATATTTAAAAAAAATATATTTAAAATATATTTAAAAAGATATTAACGAAAATATACCAAAATTTAGCCATCCCCCCCCTTATCTCCGAAACTATAAAACGTAAAGTTTTGAAAAAAATAGGAATACAAATATATTTTTTTCATATTTAAAAAAATATATATTTAAAAAGATATTAACGAAAATATACCAAAATTTACCTATCCCCCCCCTTATCTCCGAAACTATAAAACGTAAAGTTTTGAAAAAAATAGATTTATAGGTTCTGACCTGAAGTTTACTGGAAAAATAAGGAGAAACCTCTACTTTTAATTTTGGGGGGCCAATTACAGAATTAAATGGAAAATATAAAATTAAAATTGTTTCTAACCCATCATGTTATATATCAAATGAAAGGGTTCATTACAACGAAAATAAATATATTTTTTTCATATTTTTAAAATAAATTAATTAAAAGATATTAACAAAAATATAAAAAAAATTACCCATTCCCCCCCTTATCTCCGAAATCATAAGCTGGAAAATTTTGAAAAAAAAATGGAGGTATAGCCCCTCACCTGAACTTTACTGGAAAATTAAAGAGAAACACCTAATATTTATTTTGGGGGGCAAATTATAGAATTAAATGGAAAATTAAAATTGAAATTGTTTTTAACCCATCATGTTATATATCAAATGAAAGGGCTCATTATGACGAAAACAAAAATATATATTTTTATATTTTTAAAATAAATTAATTAAAAGATATTAACAAAAATATAAGAAAATTTACCTATTCCCCCCCTTATCTCCGAAACCATAAGCTGGAAAATTTTGAAAAAAAATGGAGGTATAGCCCCTCACCTGAACTTTACTGGAAAATTAAGGAGAAATCCCTAATATTTATTTTGGGGGGCAAATTATAGAATTAAATGGAAAATTAAAATTAAAATTGTTTCTAACCCAGCATGTTATATATGAAATAAAAGGGCTCATGATGAAGAAAACAAATATATTTTTCCATATTTATAAAATAAATTAATTAAAATATATTAACAAAAATATAAAAAATTTTAACAATTCCCCCTCTTATCTCCGAAACCATATGCTGAAAAATTTTGAAAAACTGGAAGTATAGCCCCTCAACTGAACTTTACTGGAAAAATAAGAAGAAACCTCTAATATTCATTTGGGGGGCAAATTATAGAATTAAATGGAAAATAAAAAAATATAATTGTTTCTAACGGGTCATGTAATATATCAAATCCCAGGGCTCATTATGACGAATAGGTACAAATATATTTTAAAATATATTTAAAAAAATATTTTTAAAAAATTACCCATTCTCCCCGTTATTCCCCAAACTCTAAGACCTCATTTTTTTTGTTTATAGGAAAAATATGAAAAAAATACCTAATTCTATTATTTGGCCTCCAAATAATAGAATTAAAGGGAAAATAAATTACTAGAAAACCCCCATAGCAATTTTAGGGACAAATTATACAATTACATGGAAAATAAAGATTCAATTTTCAAACGCATCATGTAATATATCAGATAAAAGGCTCATTATGTGTATTACAAATATATCATATTTTTAAATCATTTGTATAAAAGATATTAAAAATATTAAACATCGACTTAATTCCCACTTTAGAAACTACACTATTTAAAATTTGAAAAATATATTTTATTTATATTTTTAAATAATTTGAATAACAGATTTAATAATTTATAATTTAAACTTTGACCTATTTTGCCGTTTTTCTTCCAATCTACAGAGCTTCAAAACTCAGACAGTAGATTATAAAAGGCATTTCTGAAAGTTTATTAGTAAAATAAAACTCTAATGCAGATAAAATAAAAAGTCTATGTGTGGAAAATCAAAGTGTATATTTTTTATAAATTTAAAATGCTTCCTTTAAAAGATATAAGAGTAAGTATGAGAAAATGCACTCATTCCCTGCTTGTCTGAAACTGGAATATTCGAATCTTGAAGGTGGTACGGAACCCTAAGTATGCGAGTCCAACTCGCACTTGACCAAATTATTTTTCTATGTATGTTACTTAATTTCTTCTCCAGTTGTGAACGAATTTGAATAACTATTATGTTTAATAGAATGTACCTACATTCGGGCTGGCAAAAATTCAAATTTATGAAAAGAATTGTATTCGTAAAGGGATGAAATTTCTTACTAAACATATATCTGCACGGAAATCGATCAATATATTAGGTATATTGGTCGATTTCTCCAAAACACCATACTGACTGGTATAGTTTTTAATATTGTATTGTACTAATAGACTAAGAAGTAGTGACCCATTTTTTCATAAACTGTTTGATTCAGGCAAACATTTTACGTAGTGGTGTAGATAGGATAGATGTCAATTGTTTGCCTAACCTGCTTAGAGACGAGACGTGCTGTGCATATAAAATTGTAAAAAATTCTTGCTAAAAGAAGTGTTTGAATCAGAGGTCAACAAAACTATTTGACAGTATAGCTGGCTTAGAGTAAAATAACAAATAAGGCAGATACTTGAGGGGAAGGAGTTAATATCCAACCATACTACTGTATTTTTAAATCCTTATGTGAGTGGCAAATAAAACTCTTTTAACAGACTGACAGGTACCCGGGTACCTTCATAAATTTATACGTAGTGTAAACAATCAAGATATGCTTTTAGGTATTTTGAATATTATTATTTTAGTTAAGCGAAATAGTTGACGAACCTTCATAAATTTATACGTAGTGTAAACAATCAAGATATGCTTTTACGTATTTTGAATATTATTATTTTAGTTAAGCGAAATAGTTGACGAACTGCGGCGATCAAAGCGAGGAGAGGTGGTGTGCGGTACAAGGTTATCAGCGCGGCAGCATATATTATTTACATGAAACATAACCCACAATTTGTCTTGAGTGACAGACGCAGAAAGTTTTTGAAATCATTGAGTCTACAACTTTGTGGTAAAAATATAGAACAAAAATAAAAAAATTGGCATTGTGACATCAAAATTAAATGTGAGATCTGCAATGCAGGACATGCTTGGCCAAGAACTAAGGCTTTCGATTTCTTCTGGATCTACAACTTCTATAAGTCAGACTGTACGAGATTTTACAAGGCGTGTTGCAGTCGTCGGAAGTTGCTACATATGTAGAGAACTCAAACACAAGCAAAGAAAAACATGAAAAGCTTGTACTAACTGTAGAAAAAAAGTTTGTGATGAACATACAACGTGTATCACCTACTTCGAGAGCTGTGTAATTCTGTATAAACAAACAAATTGTAATTTTTATAGAGATAAAACACATTAACAAATGTTTATTAGCTCATTTTTGAAAGAAACTATAAATAATTTTTTCATAGTTTAAAATAGGTTTTGATTTCTAGAAAACATTGTAAATAGTTGACTGGGTCAGAACATTAAAATTATATAATTTATAAATAGTTAACAGCTTTCAGGAAATCACAGTTACCTATATGGCGTAAAACATACTGTTCTTTAAATATGAAAATGCTAAAGGTACCCGGGTATCTCGTCTCTCACATAAGGGTTAAATTAAAATATAAAGTGACTGTTTTACGCTGAAGTTTTAATAGATGATTTATTGTATATATTTAATATTACTTACAAAAAGTCGGACACTTTTTCCGGGGTTTAATAGTTCGCAAATAATTAGATAAAATTACCCGGACTAGAGAGACATGCGCTACATGTATTATCTAAGTGCGTTGTTATTGAGTTCAATGTCTGTTTAATACAACATGAAAGCATTCTCCGAAAAAAATGGAATGTGTTTCTTTTGTGAGTTGTTAAAAGAATAATTTGGCCAAGGACGAGTTGGACTCGCATACCAAGGGTTCCGTACTACCTTCAAGATTTGATACAATGTAGGTGAGTCAAAGTACATCTTTTTCTAATATACATGTTTCAGACAAGCAGGGAATATGTGCATTTTCTAATATTTACTTTAATATCTTTTAAAGGAAGAGTTTTATATTTATAATAATATACAGTTTTATTTTCCACACATAAACTTTTCATTTTATCTGCTACATGATCTCCTTGACTTTTATGAAAATATGTATTTAATTTTCTAATTTGGCTCCCAAAATTTACATTAGAGTTTTATTTTACTAATAAACTTTCAGGAAAGCCTTTTATAACCTACTGTCTGAATTTTAGGCTCTGTAGATTGAAAGATAACGGGGAAAATAGGTCAAGTTTTAAATAACAAATTATTAAATCTTTTAGACTAATTATTTTAAAATACAAATAAAACATATTTTTCAAAACTTTAGATAGTATAGTTTCTGAAGTGGGAACTAAGTCTATGTGTAATATTTTTGTTAATATCGATTAAAGAAATGATTTAAAAATGTGATATATTTGTAATTCATATTTGATATATTATATGATGCGTTTGAGAATTAAATTTCTATTTTCCATTTAATTCCATAGTTTGCCTCAAAATTAATGTTGGGGTTTTCTATCAATTTTTTTATACATTTCAAGTGAGCCCCAGTACCCCCAATTATTTTCAAAATTTTAGGTAGTATGGTTTCGGAAATAAAGCGTGAAATGAAAAATTTTTATATATTTTTGTTAATATCTTGTAAATTTAAATTAAAAAATATGAAAAAAATATATTTGTATTCCTCATAATGAGCCCTTTCATTAGATGTATTGCATGATGCGTTTAAAAGTTTTTTTATTTTCCGTTTAAGTAATTCTATTTTCCTCTCAAAATTAATATTAGTGGTATCTCCTTATTTTTCCTGTAAAGTTCAAGTAAGTCCATATAAGTCTAATTCTTTTCTTATAGATAGGAAATAAGTCCTGGGAATGATTAATTTTCTTATATTTTTGTTAATATCCTTCAAACACTTTATTTTAAAAATATGAAAAAAAATACATTTGTATTCCTCATAATAACCTCTTTCATTTGATGTATTGGATGATGTGTAAAACAAATATTTTCCGTTTAATTCTATGATTTGGGCCCCAAAATTAATATTAGGGATGTCTTCGTATTTTTCCTGTAAACAATAAATTTTAGGTCTTCTAGTTTGGGGAATAAAGGGGAATGGGTATTTTTTTATTTTTGTTAAAAATATTTAAAAACATTAATTTCAAAAATATGAAAAAATATATTTTTATTTGTCATAATAAGCCCTTTGATTTGATATATTACATGCGTTAGAATTAATATTATTTTTTTATTTTCCATTTAATGCTGTAATTTGCCACCTAAAATTAATATTAGGGGTTTATCCTTATTTTTCCAGTAAAGTTCAGATGAGGTTCTATATCCCAATTTTTTTTTCAATGGGCATTTTTTTATATTTTATAATAATTTATTTTAAAAATATGAAAAAATATGTTTGTATTTGTCATACTGTGCCCTTTGATTTGATATATTACATGATGCGTTAGAAACCTTTCCATATTTATAAATGTCATTTAATTCTGTAATCTGTCCCCCAATATTAATAATAGGGGTTTCTCCTAATTTTTTTGGTAAAATAAGGAGTGAAACGGTCGATTTTTTTAGTTTTCCCCCTCAGAAGTACCCCTAAAATCAAAATTTCTTCATTTGTAATATGCACTCCTGATCGGAAATTATACAGTGATACCAAATTTCAACCTTTTCCGTACAATAATTCAGGAGAAAATTGCTGTGATGTGAAATATGGAGAAATGCGGAGTGATATTATAAGGGTGAGAAGTTTTCCGGCACTACTTTACAAAAATATCAAATCGCGTTAAAAATTCGTGAATACCATAATTTAAAATACAATACTGTAAGTTCAACAGAATTTCCTACTTCATCATCCGGTATTTATATTATAAAATTTATTTTCACTATGTAGAAAAGTTTCGAATAAGTTAATTTTTAACTAAGCAATTTTCAGGAAAAATCCTGAGACTTGAATTTAGTGTTATGTATATTTACAGTATATTGAAATCTACAGAGTAAACCATCTGTAAATAATGATATCATCGATATTTTTTAAAATAAAATACACTGCATATTCAATTTTTTTGGATTGTACATTTCAAGGCGATTACAAAAATATATCATGCCTATGTTTGGTAATTATTATTTTTAATAATCACTAATGACAGTGACACTTTTGAAGCAATCACCACTTAAATTACAAGTAATGTGTTGTTAAATAAAATATTTAAATAAAAGTACAGTAATGGTTCTACATTTCCGAGGATACTAAAGTAAAAATATTAAATAATGAACACTTATAACAAATTCTTTGTATACAAAAAAAAATCAAACCCAGTTTTCTGAGTAACCCATCATTCTCTATTTTTCCCGTTATGCTATATCGATTTGGCAAATATCCAATTCTTTATAAAATTATCCTGTAAACAACCTTAGGTGTATGGTGTTTTTTTTCCTATTAGTCAATTTCCCACCTGTAGCCCACCTTTTTTAGTCTTTCTGAGAGACCCTGAATGTGTGCCATAGTTATTGTAGTAATTTGATTATCTTGAGAATCAGTGTTGTGTATTGAAGTTTGGTGTTAGTTGTTAGCGATCGTTTGATATTCCATTATGTTTAACTCTCTATTAATAAATTTTTAGCACAAACCTCATTTTTTAAAAAGGTTTTTTTCTTCATTAAATTATTGATGTTAGAACAGTTGGTTTTTGCTCTGTCGTATAGGAGATTTCATGATACCTCATTTACTGAATTTTTGGATAACTAGAGTAAAAGTTAAGATAACGAATATTTCATCAATATAACGCCACCAAACAAAACGTTTAATCTGTTTTAAGATTATTGTTTGTTCTTCAAATTTTTCCATAATAGCTAATGTTGCGTTAACCAGAAGACAGATAGGAACCCATTGCCATTGTTGATAGAAGTCATCATTGAGTTGAAAATATGTTGTTTTTGTTCAAAATGTTAGTAGTTCCAATATTGTATCAATGGACAATTGTGTACGTTGATTTATTAATGGATCATGTTCTAATCATCTTTTACTATGGAAAGTGTTTTGTTGACTGGAAAATTATTGTATATTGTATTTTTGGTAGGTTATGTTGATGATATATTCGTTATTTAAGAGAATAATAACCTGAAGACTTACATGAAGTATTTAACGATGTAAACAAGAAAGAACAAACTATTCAGTTTAGACTAGAACTTTAACAGAATAATAAATTATCTACCAGACACCATCGACCATCGAAATTTGAAACAGAAATTTACAGAAAGCCGGCTCACACTAACAGGTATCTCAACTTTTACTCTAATCATCCAAATTGAGTATAAAGAGGTATCATCAAATCTCTATATCGTCAATAAATTTAATGAAGAAAAAACCTTTATAAGAAATGTGCTTTCTGCCAATAATTACCCACAAAAATTTATTTATAAAGAGTTAAACAAATTCGAATAGCAAACAATCGCTAACAACCAATATCAAACTTCATCAGACAACACTGACTCCCAAGAAAATTACATTACTACAATAACTATACCATACATACAGCGTCTCTAAGAAACACTAAAAAGAGTGGGCAACATATATAATATTAAAACATCATTTAAAAATAGAAATACAATAAAATCAGTTACATCAAAAACAAAACCAAAAACATCCGACTCAAAATACAAAAAAGTGTATTTATAAACTCCTTGTGAATGTAATAAATTCTTTTTTGGAGAAACCTCTAGACCTCTAAATGTTTGAATTAACGAACACAAAAATTACATTAAAAAATGACAGTTTGAAAAATCCAAAATTTATGAACAAGTTTGGTCATAAAATACAATTTCAAAGTTCATACACAAAGAAGCACACAACACGAAACGAAAACTAAAAGAGTCTGCTTTAGATTTGGTAAATGAAAATTATTGTACCGCTGCTACCTTCGTAAAATTCAATCGTCCTTGGTTGCCGATGATTAAGGAAAAAATTGCTGATGGTCATGTCCTTGTAAACAACCCAGTACCGGGAGAGTTTATAATTTTTTTTCTTAGGTATCTCCTTATGATTTTAATAGGATCACTGAAATAAATAAATTATTGCATCGCATCTTATAACACCTAAGAGGGCCAAATAAGATTCTGAAGATCACTCTTTTCAAATTATTCGAATTTGAAAGTTTATGTGCTACCTGTATATTATCAAATTAAATAATGTTAGTTACGTTATAAGTCAAATAATATGTCAAACATTGGGATTTTAATTTTAGAATTGTGCCGTTTTTCATAGTTTCCTTGACATTGACAATGGGTTCTGACCTAGACTCCGAAAAGTTTGGAAATAAACAGTAATTATATTTATTGTGGCCTTATTTCCCAAATAGTGCTTAAACATGAAAACACCGGACCTGAGAAAAAAAGCGGTATATTCAAAAAACTTAAAACTTAAACGTTTCAAAGTCTTATTCTGATTTCGTTGTCAATAGCACTGAAATCTGAATAAAATTTAAATTCTGAGTGAAAAGATAGATCCTTTTTGAAAATTATATGCCATAACTTGTTCTTTTAGATATTCAGGGTATCACAAAAAATTTTAAAGAATGTATACAATCCAGACCCGACGAAAACGAGCCAAGTGATTGGTAAATTGCAAAGAGTAAAAGTAATGAAATAGACTGAATATAATTTTGTTGTTAGTCTAATATAATTCAATAAAAACTAAAAATACTATTGTGATTTTTCTGTATATTAAAACAATAAAACAGACTGAATGTAATTTTGTTGGTAGTATGTATAATATAATATAAAAAAACTAGGCTGACTATGGTTTATGAAACTGTAAAAATGTTTTCGTAATTTTTCTATATTTTAAAAGCATAAAACAGATTGAATGTAATATTTTTACATAATTATATAAAAACTAGACTGACTATAGTTTATGAAACTGTAAAAATACTATTGTAATTTATTTATATTATAATAAATGTCGATCCATTATACAACAAATGAATTTTTATCTTAGTAATTATGAATTAGTCATGTTCCGTATTCTTTACTACACTGCCACAACTGTCTTTCAGGAAACAACCAGCAGATCCTCAATAGGTAACCTGAAGCGCATATGCCTTGGTTTTGCGTAGTGCTACAATGAGTTTCAACGTTACTTTGAAGTAATCTATGTATTTATATCGATTGCCAAATTAATATTAGTTAAGTTATGATATACGGTATTTAGGATCTACATATTAAGGTGCGACGAGTTTACACCCAAACTGACACAAAAGAAATGTCAAAGTTATCATGTTTTATTTCTAACTAAATCATTGTTCAAAGTATTGTCAAAGGCAATTATTAACTTTGTATACTGTCGATTAAATTTAATTTGTACTTGCAATCCATTTACGTGATAGGAAAAAAGTATGATGCAAATAATAGAATACTTACTTATGACTGTCAAATTTACTTTGATGTTTCTCGTGGGTGTTTGCTTAAAGTCTACACGGCAATGATACACACCACCATCACTATCTTTCACGCTATCGATTGTCAGTTTAGACGGTTTATCTTGATACCGAAAAAATCCGCGACCACCAAGAACACTTTCGTCTGCCCAGTGTTTGGCTTGCTCGAGAAGTTTATCCCTGGAGTCGAACCTGAAAAATAAATGATAAATTATTAATATGATATTGTTTTAGCAACATATGTCGTAATATTTGCGGAAAATCACTAAAATAAAGAATTTGATTATTTCATTTGATTTGGTAGAGAAAACATAATGTAAGCTAAAAAAGCATGTTATTTATATTGTTTTTAACTATAATTAAGGTATTTATACAAAGTGAATGAAATGATACTTTGAACTTTATTTGACAGATTAAATTTAACGTTTTTAACAGAAGCCATATGTAGTCTTCACCGAATTGCTCAGAAAACGTGCAAATATTGAGGCTGAAGTCAAAATACTGTGGAAGGTTGAAAAGCTATTATTTCGTTTGTAAAGGCTAGTAAAAGAGTTTGTTCAATTTGTATATAAAATGACAAGTTACCCTCCTATTTTTATCATCTCAAAAATCAAAAGACACGATAGGGATTCTTCGTTTGACGTCTCCCACCACCAACGAGAAATTATATTGCTGACGTTTCGACAAAATTGCAGTTAACATTTTTTAAGATTTCATAATTTCTCTTTCTTTTATATATGCTTAATGCGATTTTGACGAAACCCAAGAAAATATAATTGAGACAAAGTAGAAACTAAGAACCAGATGCATATGTTATCGATATAAAAGTACAGGTCATTTTCAACGTGATTGCAGATTACCAGAAAGAGTCGACCAACACAACCAAGACGTACCCAGCTTTTGGTTTAGTCCACTCTATAAGGAGGAGCAAATTAGAATTTGTTTGGTTTGCTTGGAAAAAATGTCCTAGAGAGGGGTAATTTTCTCTTAACAAATCGGTAAAAAATTGGCCTAGAGAGGGGGAAAATTCAGAAAATTGTCTGGTCCAGTCCAGCAAATGTATAGGAAGGTTTAATGACTCACGGCAGGTTTTCAGGTCCAGAGGGCAGCTGTCACTATTATCTAATTGTTCTACCACTCCCCTGCCCCCTTTACCTTTTAGTGGTAAAATAGTCAGATAATTATTTGTTATAAGAAATAAAAGCAAAAGTAACTCACCTAATAACAAAGTCACAAACAAAAGAAGATAAAAACATAAATACACGCAGTACCGTGTTCGTTTCAAAAGTGTTATTATTTTTTAGCACAACTGAGAGGACGCGACACCCTTTGCAGTACCGAACAACTTTCATATTAAATGTGTACCGGTTCAGGCACCTGCGCGTTTTTTAATGTGAATTTAATTATTTGAATTATATATTATTATCACAATCTTCTCGAAGGTGTTGTGTAAAAAATTGTCGTCAGCGGACAATAGAGAATGTATTAAAGAAGTTCTCATAGGGTTGTTGGTCATCTCATTTCTTTAATATTCATGAAATCGATTGAAACCGCAAATGATTAGGTATTATACGGAACATTTTGCCAGGAGCGGTTCCAGCCAAAAATTTGGGCGTCATTCATTTGACAAAAATATTTCGAATACTGATATTTGATTACATTTTTATTTTCATTTTATTTCAATAGATGTGTCAATATGAGTTAACAATTTTGGTCATTACATCTACTTCTCCGATTTCTTTACAACTCAGTTTCTTATAAAAATATACGTTTTCCAATTTTATGAAATAAGGTCGAAATTCGACCACTAGGCGACCACTAGTATATATTGTTATAAAGTTCGTGGGTCCAATTAAAATTATACAACTAATATCCACTTTCACTTTTCTAGAACTTTTATTTACATCAAATTATACAGAACAGCTGACTCAAATCAGAATAACAATTCTACATATAAGCTCTTCGCTGTACTAACTGACTGCCGCGATTTTGGCTAGGTACTTTTAGAACCAGCGTCGAAAATTCTCGTACAATGAATCATCAATTCTACAGCTGTCGAGCCATTTCGAGAACAATTTTTTGTCCTAGAAGCGATCGGTGTCGTACTGAAATGAAACAGGGCCGGCTTAGGTAAATTTCGTAACACCGCGCCCCCTTTAATTCTGATCGTCCCGGTCAGAAACATCCTCTCCATGGTAGGGAGCGAGTCGATTTAAATGGACCACCTTCAACTTAGCCTTAGGGTTTCGACGGATCCGGTAGACGACGTCATTAAATCTCTTGACCACCTCGTATGGACCATCCCAGGAGGGTGTAAGCTTTGGGGATTTACCCTTGCTCCGTTCGGGGTTGTACAGCCAAACTTTGTCCCCGAATGAATTGGTCTTGAGGTCATATAGCGTCACATCCGGTCACTGGTGGCCAAAACCTGCGTTCGGGCTAATTCGTGTATTGCCAGCACGTTATGTCGGAGCTGGTTGGCATAATCGTCGATGTCTTGAAAAGGTTCTTCGGGGGAGTCAAAAGCCAAATCGCAGGGTAATCGCAGCTCCTTTCCGAATAGGACCCTGGCTGGAGTCAGGCCTGTACTATTATGTACGGCAGAGCGATATGCCAACAGGAATAGGGGAATATGCTCATCCAATCACGCTGGTTATTGCTGACGAACTTGGATAGATGTTGTTCCGAGATCCTGTTGAATCTTTCACCATTCCGTCTGACTGTGGGTGCAATGGTGTTGTTCTCGTTGTCCTGATTCCCAACGTCGTGCAAACCTTCTGGAATACATTCGATTCGAAGTTACGCCCCTGGTCTGAATGTACTTCCATCGGGACGCCTACCTGCTGAATAGTTGTTCTACTAGCACCGTCGATACCATGGTTGCCTCTTGTTGGGTATCGCATATGCCTCAGGCCATTTGCTAAAGTGATCCATTGCGACCAGAATGTATTTGTTCCCCCTCTCAGACTCGGCAAACGGACCGGCGCCATAGAGGGCAATTCTCTCAAATGGGACATCCATATTGTACTGCTGCATTCTGCGCTTGGTCCGGGTCTTCGGGCCCTTACTAGCTGCACAGGTGGCACATTTGCGGTACCAAGCTCTGACGTCTTCGAAGTAATTCACCTAGTAGTACCGCTGGCTAACTTTGTCTATGGTTTTATTCATTCCCATGTGGCCTCCGGTAATCCCATCATGTACTTCGGTCAGGATGGCTGGTACCTTTTTCTTCGGAACTACCAGTTTCTCGTCCATCAGCGCTTTCCCAAACTCGCTTGAGCATTCCATTGTCTACTCTTAGATAGTCCCATTGAGCCCATAACGATTTCAACACGCCTGAGTATCTAGCTACCTCGTCCCATCGTGGCCTGGGTGCCCCTCTCGTTTTGGGTTACAAGATTGGTTCGATGTCTGGATCAGCCATTTGGTCCTGGATGCACCGTTCCGTTGTCGAGTTTTCATTGGCCTGCACTCGGAACTGCCTGATGGAGATACCCTATCGCTGTTCCGTCTTCAGACAATGTCCGCATTCTGCTCTACAGGGTCTTCTGGATAGGGCATCGGCATTATTGGGAAAACGGCCGGCACGGTGTTCCACCTTGAAATCTTATTGCTGTAATTTCTCCATCCACCTGGCCAGCTGTCCTTCCGGTGTCTGCATGTCCAGCAGCCATTTGAGTGCGGCATGAGCTGTTCGGATTAAGAAATGACGACCATAGAGGTATTTGTGGAAATGGTCTACAGCCCTTATTACTGCAAGAACTTCTTTTCTGGTGACGCAATAGTTTCTTTCCGGTTTCGAGAATCGGTGTCTTAAATGAACTTGCCGGACTGTGTAGGAAAGGCTAGGGTTGGGCTGGAACATAGTGCTGCCTTCAGTCGTCTGAATGATGTTATATTTCGCAATCCTGATTCCAACGGAAGGTCTCTTTCTCCGTGGTCTGCCGATGTAGAGGCGTAGCAATGGTGGCATATCCCTCAAAAAATCGCCTGTAGCAGGAACAGAGGCCCAAGAAGCTTCGGAGTTCATGCTTGTCTCTTGGGACTGGCCATTTACGGATGGCTTCTATCTGTTCCTCGTTGGTGCGGATTCCTGATTTGGAAACGACGTGGCCCAAAAACTCTACTTCTTTCTGGAACATGGAACAGTTCTTCGGGTTGAGTCTGAAGTTGGCGTTATTAATTCTGGAGAATACTTCGTCCAGCTTCTTCAGATGATCGTCCAATGTCTGGCCCATGACTAGAATGTCGTCGAGGTATACTAAGCACGTCCTCCATGTTAACCCGCTCAGTACATACTCCATTAGCCTCTCAAATGTAGCAGGTGCATTACATAACCCAAAGGACATGACCGTGAACTGAAACAGCCCTTTACTGGTGGAGAACGCTGTCTTCTCTCTGTCGTTTTCGTGGAGACCAGCCTGCCAATTTCCACTTTTTAGGTCTAGTGTGGAGAACCAACGGGAGCCTGCTAGTGTGGTCAGAGTGTCATCGGTTCGGGGTAGTTCATAGCTGTCTTTCCTCGTGACGTCATTCAGTTTTCTGTAATCCACGCAAAATCGGGTGGTTCCATCCTTCGTTTTAACTAGCACGACGGGAGCAGGCCATGGGCTGATGGATGGCTCAATAACTCCATTTTGTAACATGGACTCGATGTTTTCCTCGACTGCCTGTTGTTGCCCCAATGGTAGTCGTCTAGGTGGTATTCTGATGGGTTGAGCCTTTCCGGCATCTATTCGATGCTGGATGATGTTGGAGCGACCGGTGGTTCCATCTTGACTGTTAAAAATGTGCCAGTGCTTGGCTTTCTTCTGGTTCTCTGGTGTCAGTGTGTCAAATGGTCAGCAAACTGTTGTAGGAACTCTTAACTGGGCCCTGTCTCCTTCACCGACGTCTGGTACTCTTCTTCGCAATTGTGGTCTCTACTGGCTCGAAACAAGCTAACTCTTGACCATTGGCAATTCTGATGTCGTTGTTGGACAAATTCAGAACTCTGATTGGTATATCTCGTCCGGTTTGAACTATAGCCCGTCCAACTAAGTAGTCATGAGCTGAGTGTATGGGCTCCACCATTCCAATGCAGCTCCCATGATTGCTTGGTAGCTGCCCATGAATAATCTGTTCCGTTCGACCGAGAATTCTGGCTGAGGACTTTGCTACAATTTTTATGGAGGTCGCTGAGCTGTTGACTGGCCGTGTCAATACAAATTCTTCATTTAGGAACAGAAGAACATCATATCTCGGGTCGAACATAAATCCATGCTGGCTAATTAGGTCCATACCCAGTATAAACTCGTCCTCAATATTCGCTACCAGGACCCTATGCCGGATCATGTTCTCCTCTATCTGTAGCGTGACATCTGCCTGACCCTGTATTGACATGGACTCGCTGGTGACTGTTCTGAGCTGGATCTTGTTGTTAGCTGGCCTAATTTCTGATGCTCTCAAAACCCTGGACTTGGCAATGGACACAGTGGCACCGGTGTCGATGGTGATGGTAGTTGCTCGGCCACTGATGGTTCCCCTGATGACTAGGCTGCTGCTATCTCGGCAAAATCCCCGGATGGCTACTGTCCTGGGGGCTGGCGGAGGGTTAGTCAGCATTCGCCCCCTTATGCTGACTGAATTGTGTTTCCCTGGTTGGTAAGGTCGGTTTGTTGGCTACTCCCCTGGTTGGTGATCGTTCCGGTAGCCTTACTCTGTAGTCACGTTGAAAGTGTCCTGTCCGTCCACAGCGGTAACATGCCCCTCTGGTGCCAGTTCTTTGTGACCGTTCTAATAGCTTGTTCAGACCAGCCAGCAGGGCTTGACATGGTGACTCTGGCTCTTCCTGGTTAAAGGAAACTGCTCGGACCCTCTGCTTGGACATGTTCATAACGGCCTCTACTTCTAACGCCCGAAGTATAGCTTCATTACTTTTCTTGACGCCACTTAGTCTTAGATTTCGTTGTACTTCTACATCTCTGTTACCGTTTATGAAAATCTCTGTAGCCAATTGATCTTTGGTATCCTCTGGCAGGTCTGGGTAGGACAAGTGTACTAAGCGTCTAATCTCTGCTTCGAATTCTTGGAGGCTTTCACCGGATTTTTGCGTTTTCCCACTGAGTTGGACTTGGTATACCTGGCTCAAGGATTGATTGTCGTATCTCTCGTCCAAAATGGCGCTAATCTTGTCGAAATTGCCTTGTTCATCGACTGGAATGCTTTGGAGGAGTTCTAGGGCCGGACCTCTTAACGAAATTACCTGATAAGTAGATTTTTCAAGATTATCCCATTCATTAGCTGTAGCCACGGCCTCAATTTGCCATTTATACATGGGCCAAGATGAACTGCCGTCGAATGTGGGTGGTTTACTAAAGGAACCTTTGGTACTCACGGTGTGCTGGTATTGTTGCATTTTTTATTTATTTCTGTTTCTACCTTGTTTTGGATGGCAATGATTTTATCTTGTACTTCACTTTGTACTGTTTTTTAATGGAACTGATTTGGTCGTGAAATGTGTTTTGAATTGAACTAATTTCAAATTTTACCTGGCTTTGGATGGAATCTACTTTGATTTCAAGAATATCGAAGGTATTTTTTATGGTCTTAATGTCATCATTTATCTCTTTTATATCTGACTCAACTATTTGCATTCTTACATTAACTGTTTCATTAACTTGGCCTACTATTTGCATTAATTGTTCAAATTGCAGTTGTCATTTCTGTTCAGTTTCGTGTCGATTTAATTCAATTTGATCTTGTTTCTCTTTAAATACTTTAAAATCATTTTGTCGTTTTAATTCAATTTGATCTTGTTTTTGTTCAAATATTTTAAAATCATTTTCTCGTTTTTGTTTAAATTTCGAGAATAATCATTCAATTAGTTTGTGTTGTTCGCTTTTCATCGTAGTGACAAGATTTGTTGAATTTCTTCTTGATGTTGTTTCTCCTTCTTGTCACGTTTTTCTAGAATCTGGGCTAATTTTTCGTCTAGTCCCTCCGTAACCTGCTTTACTATTTTTTGGTAGTTTCGTACATTTTTTCCATGCTACGGGTTTCCATATATCAAATTACGATTTTAACTGCACTAAATCCCACTTCTTATTATACAACTAATATTCAATTTCACTTTTCTAGAACTTTTATTTACATCAAATTATACAGAACGGCTGATTCAAATCACAATAACAATTCTACATATAAGCTCTTCGCTGTACTAACTGACTGCCGCGATTTTGAGTCGGTCCTTTTAAAACCAGTGTCGAAAATTCTCGTACAATCAATCATCAATTCTACAGCTGCCGAGCCATTTCGACAACAATTTTTTGTTCTAGAAGCGATCGGTGTCGCACTGAAATGAAACAGGGCCGGCTTAGGTAAATTTCGTAACACTATATATATATATATAATATATATATATATATATATAATATATATATATATATATATATATATATATATATATATATATATATATATATATATATATAAATCT
This sequence comes from Octodonta nipae, assembly GCA_034190945.1. Taxonomy (NCBI): domain Eukaryota; kingdom Metazoa; phylum Arthropoda; class Insecta; order Coleoptera; family Chrysomelidae; genus Octodonta; species Octodonta nipae. Next base: position 59,921,468 of record CM067221.1, read on the forward strand.
ATTTGCGAAGAATAATATTAATTTATAAAGTGGTACTCCATAAAAAATATATTTCCACATTGTTGACATTGTTAATTATTGAATAAATTCTAAAATCCGATAAATACTAATTTCCTTTAAAACTCAAATAAAACTTAAATATTTTTAAAACGGCAGAGTTGCAATATTATATTAAAACATTCGTAATAAATTTGTAAATCATAATCAATTCAGTTTCAGATGGGACATAAAGTTAACCTAAAATAATTCATAATAATGTTATAAAATATATATCCCACAGTTGGATCGTTGTGTCTTTCCAAATGTCTGTCGTTGTACATGATGTGATACCCAATATGATTTCCCCCCGATATTGCAGTGACAAAAAAATGTATTGTCTTTATATTGGAGCCGACAGTGACTTATAAAAGCAACTCCCAACATTGTCAGAGCCCGGATATCCATTGATTGCTGGATTACAATGGTAGCTGAGTATTTTTCATTTCACAATTCAATAGCATCCGTAATTTATTGTCAGGAAATAAATGATTAAAAATTACATTTCTGCAAAGGACGTTCGTGGAAACTCATTAGTATTAAGTTTTAAAATATGTTTTTGTCTGAAATTTATGCTATATTTCATTTGAATTTGCGGAACAAACGAACAACAGCGCTAATTATTGTAATATTTGTTTAAAATAATACCGTACTATTATCAATCGGAACATAAATTTAGTTAGATGCTCTATTTATGCCAGTGTAATTATAATAAATTATGTAGGTGTTTGTATTACTATACTATTATTTTGCAAGAGAACTGTAACGAAAAATAAATTTTAAAACATCCAAAAACGATGTATGCTGTAAGGCTCATAAACCTTTATTGTCTTATTAACTTCCCCAACAGCGTGATTTGATAGAATATCACAACAAATGAGGATGACCAAAACAACAAAAGCTAATATCAGTGGCGTCATTATACGTATTCAAGTAAACTTAAATTTATGTACATATTGTCACGAAAATTTACTATCAGCAAATGGTAACTGACATTTCGGGAACACTCTACTGATTTGTAGGTTAGAGACATGGAGCAGTATAGAAAACTCAAGACCGTCAACTAGTACATAAAGAAGTGCAGTATTCTTTAACAATCTGTGTTAATATGTCAAACTACAAATTTCTCAACGCAGCCGATAATTTCTTATACTGACCCTATTTTATTTAAAAGCTCTAAGTTTCGAAATTACTCTTAGCCCACTTTGGTTTTGCCTTGCTACGAATCAACTCTCACATAACCTGAACTTGCAGAACTGAGGCTAAATTATTTCTTAATGAGCACACCCATGAGCAATAAAATAAGACCAACAAAAGAATGCCTATCTACTGACATTTAGATGCAATTCTGTCTAGATAAATGTCGGATTACTAACGCAGCTAAATATACTCACTGACAAAGATATATCAACAGTCAGAAGGAGATGTTTAAATTTAATATTGTTTTGGTAAAACACAGATGTTATAGTAAGGAGTAAATGATTAAAATTTAAATAAAAAATACCCTTTTTTTATTAAGTTTGTTAATAATATGTTTGTCCACCGAGGTTATCGATACACCTCTTGGAATTGATTCAATTTATTCTCCCTATCATATCCCAAACATGTTCTATGGGCGAAAGATCAGGGAATCTGTGCGGCCATGCCAACAGATCCAGATGGGTCTCTACAATAAAGTTCCCTCTAGCAACATGAGGCCGAGCATTATCTTGGTGAAATATGGGATCCATAATCCTATTAAGTTATGGGAGTACATACGGCTCCCCTACTTCCTGAAGATAACCTTGCCCTGTCATGTTGGCTCGAACAAAGATTAAAGGTGACCTACTTCCAATAGCAATAGCACCCGATACCTTAACCCCTACTGTTCGGTGTACATGTCACTCAACATCAAATTGAGGTTGATGTCTTTCTCTTCCACGTCGTCTAACTCTCCTTCGGCCATTATGTCCACACAAGCAGAACCGAGATTCATTAGAGACGACGACCTGATGCCATTCCACATTTCAATGTTGTCGTTCTTTGCACCACTGTAGTCGTTGCCGTCGATGCTCAGCGGTCGGAGATAGTGCAAGATGGAGTCCATAATAATGCAGTTAAAAAAACCTTATACGGAGGTAAAACGTTAGAACACTTACAAAATGGCCTTGTTCTGCTAATCACTCATCATTTGTCGAAAATCGGTCCCTAAAGGTCATATGTCTTAGACTTCGATCTTGAACTTCATTTGTGCCCCTTCGACGTTCGGTGCCTACTCTTCTCCAATTTTGGGTATTGCCAAACTACGCTTGACAACATCTCATAATAGTTTTAGATTTCTATTCGATTTCTCGAAATGAAAAACCCGCCTCCCATAAACTAATGATTTGTTCTCTTTCAAATTCACTTAGATGGCGATACATTCGGCATACCCGTACTCTATGCATATTATGCATATTAACATTACTAAACATCGATTTTGGATCCCATCAAACAGTTAGATTTTTTATAAATTAAAAAAAGCAAAAAACGACTACAACATTAAGTGATAAAAAAATTGTACATGAAAAACATTCACCAGATCAAATTTTAATCATTTATTCCTTAGTATAGCATGTATGCTTTACTAAAACAATATAAAATTTAAACATCTCCTTCTAGCTGTTGCGATTTCTTTGTCAGTCAGTATATTTGATCCGTGGGGAGGTCAATACCTACCAATATTAGGAATAAAATAAGCATAGTTAGCAAGTAGTTATTATTTTTTTGTGTATAAGTTTCTTGAATTAGTTTCTGCACTCATTTTCACTTCTTGATTGTGTACCCATTTATATTTTTAGTCACCGCATAATATATGTATATTATTAGTTTTATTTTATTTGTCGCGAATATTAGGTACGTTGAATTTTTATTCGTTTTGGTTAATTATTTTTGAGTACACTACTGTTTAATAAATTGCAATCTTAGCACTTTAATATCTTCCATAATAATCAATTGTAATCGTACAATTTTGTACCCTTTTTGTGCATTCTGGCGGATCCTGCCTAGAATTAAATTTTTATCGTTGTATTACCGATGTTCCAACTCCAAAAAGCAGTTTATATTACTGTCAGTTTATCGTCTTAAACCAGATACGAAAATTTGTGAAGGCGGTAAACTATTTTACACAGTTTGGTCGTGAATTCCTATAGACTTACGCCGTTGGACTCTTTTCTCCGTAATTTCAATTAAATATGACATAAATGTTCTCTTTAATATAATATACTCTTTTCAGATTTTTGGTATGTTTATCTCGACATAATTTTATAAAATCTATTAAATTTAGAACTAACTTGAAATGAATATACTCTAATTTTGTTCATAACTTAATACTCATTTACTAATTACACCATATCAAACCAATTTCAATTATTATCCCGTTCTCAATATCTAGAGATTCTCAGGTCTGAACACGTATTCGTTTTTGCCGCTATTCGCTGCATTAATGCAAACTCCACAAAACACGTTAGCGTGTTTCCCGGGAGCCCCGGACAGCGGGACATTTACTTCCAGTTCCAATTCTGCAATTAACGATCGTAGTTCGAAATTTAATTTTAATATGTAGTTAGTCTAGCAAATCAGATAGCAACATATCCTGACGTCATAGGTAGGTTTTGATCATTGAATAGTCTGATTGGTAATTACTAATTACATAGTTGTATCTTGCATGAGCAGATATACAGGGTATTCCATCTCAAACGAGCCACGTTGAATATCTTGGTTATTTTCAAAACTATTGCAAGAAAATAAAACAGGTCGATTTTTGTTTTGAGGGAGACATTTTTTGAAGTGGATTAGCGCTTGCGCGCATTCAACATAAACAGGCCAATTCAATGACCTTGAGATTTGAGATACGGAAAATAGGTGTTGTGGTATATCATTTGAAAGCCCTTTTTACGGACTATACCGTCGTAATAAAATTTTTTATTGCAATTTACATTACAATACAATGCCCTTAAATCAAATGTTTAAAATGTTTTCCACTGACTTCCATACAATAATACAACGTTCACTGAATGCCGTCTCTGACATGGTTCAGCATAGGCGGTGTTATCTGACGACACTCCGCTATAATTCGTTGGTGTAGTTCGTCCAATTCTGAGGCTGAGTCATAAAAATTTTGGATTTAACCTGTCCCCACAAAAAAAATCCGAAAGGGTTCAGTTCAGGTGATCGGGCAGGACCATTCTATAGGACCTCTTCTTCCAATCCAGCGACTAGGATATTCCAAATCGAGGCATTGACGAACTGGTGCGGCGTAGTGAGGAGGAGCTCCATCTTGTTGGGAATGCAATTGCTCTTCATGTAGTACAGGATCATTTTCTAATTTTTCTATTATCAATCAATAATTTCATTTTCCAATATATTGTGATACATTTCACCATTTAAATTACCAGGAATAAACAGGGGTCCAATTAGATGATTTCCCAAAATCCCTGCCCAAACGTTTAGTTTTGCCGGATGTTGACTATAAGCTTCTCGAAATAAATGAGGATTTGTATCTCTCCAAACTCTGTTATGTCTGTAACCTCTTCATGAAGTGAAATATTGCACTCATCCAAAAAACGAACATTGTACAAGAAATTCGGGTTTTCGATCATACGCTGGGTCATAAATTCGCAAAACTCTTGCCTTCGATCCCAATCATCCTCATTTAATTCATGAAGTAATTTAATTTTTTACGGATGGAATTTGTACTTATGCAAAATTCTATAAACGTTAGTTTTGCTGGACAGACTGCGTGTTTGGTATAAGTAGGGCATGGCCCAATGTAGCTACCCCTTCATCATTTACAATTCCAATGTGACCTCTTTTTTTATTCATTACTGAGCCCGTCTCAACAAATTTTAAAATCAACTCCAATACGTATTTACGACGAACGTTACGTTTGGGACGGTTTTGGTTAAAAACCCTTGCAGCAGATCGAGCACAATTTTGATTTTGGTAATAAAGACCTACCAGCTCAACACGTTCTTGCACTGGGTATATCATAATTATCTTTTAAATATTCATCAAATCAGTAAAGTAATAACTTGACAGATAAATGTACAATGCTTCAAGTGATTGAATAAAGGTCAGAACAGATAAACAAACTTCCTGTAAATATCAGCAAAAAATAACGTAAAATAAATGAATGTTCACATTTAATGTTTTTCTTGTATTGTGTGTTATTACAGGGTGCGGCAGTGAAACAGGATGGTTTAAGAGCGTACTATAAAATAACTCCTTTTTAATACTTTTCCATGCAGTAAAAACTTTTAATTTAATAATCCGGTTTTACATGAACATGAATTGAAATAAAAAATATTATGACGGTCTAGTCCGTAAAAAGGGCTTTCAAATGATATACGACAACACCTATTTTCCCTATCTCAAATCTCAAAGTAATTGAATTGGCCTGTTTATGTTGGTGTTTGGTGATTCTTATTAATCATGCGCAGTAGAAATTGTCAATGAATTAAGTTTATGAAATGCAGGTCGCAGAGTTCAGACCACAAACTTGTCAGAAAACCGTTCTAACTAATATTTTTTGTGTTTATACAATGGTAGTACGTTGAACGGTGCCAAACTCGTAGGTGCGCACAAATGCGATGCAAGCAATTTCGCAGAAATCTATAATTTTCCGTGGCACTGCCCCCACTCTGTCCCGAATACATCACTACATCATTGCCGAGATACATCTTCACCTCGACGATCTAGGCGAAGAACTTGGGGTGATAAATCTCTTAATAATTCGGTAAGTTTCATTTCATATGGACGAGAACTTCGATGACGTACACTTTGTCTGAGGTCACAAATGAGTCTTATTTCCTTACCGAACAATATACAGCAGATTGGGGGCGATGTTTGGGTTTTCGAACTGATCTGCAGTTCATTCGGCATACTCTGCATACTCTCTAATGTGTCAAATGGAAATGCCTTCGCGCTGTTAATTATTAAACTATTCTGTTCAAAATGCTGAGTTTGTCTGCAGCGCAAACATCTCACACATTTTTTTGTCTTATGTTCACCAATATCTGCATTATCTTGGGCAACAACTTGTTCAGATGTGTTAGCCTATAATACCTTTAAAATATTCAGGTTACCCGAAGGGTAAACATTTTGCGCTGAATATCCTTCTGTCGTCTTGCATTCTCTAATGATTTCTTTGTTTTAGATAAGAACGTAGTAAACATGGTTTTTATCTAAGTGGGGCTATTAGTTTTTTTTTCAAACGAGACTGCCCTTTCTTTTGGTTTAGATATATTCACCACGACTTCAATTTCTAAGGCGAAGAGAACAGATTCGTTGCACTTGTTGATAAAACTAAGTGGCAGCAGGCTTTTCTGAAAGGTTTGGGTGGCAACCTGCTCTCGACGTCCCACAGTTGCAACTGGAGAAGCTATGGTTAGCAAACGTTCAATTTCGACTTTGAACTCGTATAAATAATAATCGGAATTCTGTATCCGTGCCCTTAATAGACTTGTACAAGACTTTGGCTGCCGTACCGTCGTTCGAGAACTGAAACTTGGTGTGTAAAACTACTTGTATTGGTTTTCCGGAATGGTTTGGAGAAATTATATACGATTTGGCTTCTTCATGAATGTCCATTGGTGGTTGCAATGGAAATAAAATAACTTTGGACGTGGGCTATGAAGAGGTTCTATCGAAAGTGGGTTGTTCCACAAGAGAGCCTTTTTCAATTTCAGTTTGTATTTTGTTTTATATATTTTTTGTGCTTTAGAAACTTTATATTGTGCGTTGTGAAGTTAATTTGTTGTTTATCGGCAACAAATTTTCTATAGTTTGTGAATATCACTCTGTACTCCGTGAATTTTATTCTATATTTTATCACATATCTATGTGATAAATTTTCATTTCAACCGAACCTTTTTTTATTTGAATTTTCTTATCTATCTCTAACATCAGACTTCATTTTCGTCACCTAGTTCATTTGCATTTGTAATTATCACCATTTGTTAGAATTGATGTTCTTGAAATTCTATTAATTGTTCTTATTCATTATGCCTTTTGTTTATAGAAAATCAAAAGATTATAGGAAACAGACCAGTATAAAACTCAATTAATATACAATACCTGCTTTTCGACCTAATAAACACTTCAATTCTCTCTTTGCGATAATTTAAATTAGAGCCTTGACATACGTCAGAAATCAGAAAAAAACACCACAAAAAGGCAACTTGGCATTAAATTTTTGTGTTGATTAGCTTCATACAATCAACGAATATATACTCATAGAAGGTTATTCATTAGATAAAATATGTCCTTTGTTTACATTGCTTGTACAGGAGCAAATTTTATACCCTCCAAATAACGTAACTCAACCAGATATTTGTGGTCAAGGGGCTAAATCGTACGGCTGACATATTTAAATTAAGAGTTGAATTAGGATTAATACTTAAGTTGTAACGAAATCGTGACAATTATCTTAATTCACCTGAAATTTATATCCATTACTAAGAATAACAGAAAGAAAGAAAAACGGTTACAGAGAGAAAACGAAAGAAGAAAAGTATATTTTGTAAGAAGCTTACCTTCTTCTCTATTTAACATATTATCATCTAATAATTTTATTAACTGTTCTATTTGATTCAGATAATTCTTGTTATATATGTATGTTGTCCTTAAATAATTTTTATAATTGTACTTGATCGTTTTGTTCAGCTCCTACTGTTTTTTCTTCTAATTTGGTACTAAGCTTGTCAATTTGCTCTTCTACCGTTGTTCTTTATTTAGTATATGATTTCCCAAACGTTGACTCCAAATTGTTATAGGTTACCGGTTCGAATGAAACTACCCTTTCAACTAATGAAACTATTTATTTAACATACAGTACAAACTCTAATTCCGGATTAACAATTTCCCTGGGCCGAGAATGCGTATAAGAAGAGTGTTGCCAAAGTATAGGCTAAATGCTGATTGATTCCGCCATTTTTTGCAGATTTCCGGTTTACTATAGGAAAGGGGCAACAGATGTTGAATTTTTGTCGCAGGGCTGCCAGATCTGATGATTTAAAGTAAACCTCACAATATCTATATAATTTCAACATTTGTTATTCTTACTTAAATTTTAAAATTTAAGCCGTAAAAATACAAAAGAACTTGAATTTTAAATTGCTGACAACAGTATTCATAAGTTATCAAAAGAAAATAGGTCGATCGCAGCATCAACCTCACTTTAGATGATAAACTCCATATTCCTTACTTACGATAATGCCACTTTTTAAATTTCAGAATATTTTAAATTAAAATGTTATCAATATTTTATTTTTGAAAGATTAGTAGGTACATGAGTTTCATATTTACCTATTTTTTTTACTTTAAATGTAATAAATTTTAAATATTTTAATATCAACTTTAAAATCTATGGTTGATCTTACCAGTTATATTTTCCTTGAGCGGAATGCGTAACAGAATATTATTAATTTTTCAAGATTTTTATTTTCAAGCAATCTGGCAACCATGATTGACGTATAATAATCAGCACCGGTTTAAACGGTTGCATAACACAAAATGTTTCTTGTTAACGATTTTAAATTTGATTTACCTCATTCTGCCTGGCCCTAACTACAGTCATAGGTCACAGAACATGTGATTTTATAAGGTTTGCTGTTCTGAAATTTTGACCTACCTTTTACAACACTGAAAAAGTAGAAGACTGGTTGATAACTTCCACTCTAGTTCTTACTATAATAGTTAAGACCGAAAATGCGAGACCAGAGAAAGATCAGTTTAATTTCTCATGGAGCCAAATTATTAATGAGGATCATTGGGAAGAAAATCAAGAGTCAATGTGACGAATACCGAAGTACGAGTACATCTAGAGACTATATTTGGATAAACATCAGCAACGAAATATATTTAAAGGTACAAAAATTTTATATGCAGGGAATGCTAAAATAATACATATATAGAGAGGTGTGCGGCAAGGTGTACTCACTTTGTTATTTACCATATATGCTTAGGAAGATTGTTCGAACATCTTTACAACAACGAATTGAGGCGTTAAAATTAATGGAATCATAATAAGCACTCATATAGTGACAATAGCAGAATCATATAAGCAGCTGAGGGCACTGATGAACGTGATGGTAGAAATCACAACAATCTGAAATGTGAAAGCAATATTATTAAAAAAATATTTTTTATAATATTGCTTCATTCATTAAATAAAATAAAATAAAAAAATCATAATTTAAGTCCACACTGTCAAAGCCAAACAGTGCCGCCAGAAAATCGTAAGAGATTGACTCAAAAAAAAACGAAATTAAACGAAAAACTAACAATTGTTGATCGGTTCCTAAAGTTATTACACATTATCAAGCTATATTATATGACAATAACGATTTACTTTGTACACGTAAGTTTAAAACTTTCATTTCTTTCTAAATATGGTTTGGCAACTAAATTTAGATTTGTGTATTCTGTGCCAACTGATCAATGTGTTTGATAATATTTCATTATTTTAACATTATGCTTTTGATTTATATTTTGTTTCTATTTTAAAGGCTAATAGTTTCATACCATTTAACTAAGATCAGTTTGACATATCATAACATTGTTAGTCGTTAGGTTAATGTACCTTTTCAATTCAATGTGAAAACTATCAATGTATTATTTGAAAAATTTCAATTTCAATACATTTACAAAAATTGTCAATATAAAAAGTATTATTTAACACAAATTAACAGCAGATGTATTGTATTTCTTTATATTTTTGACATGACACAAAAATAGTCATTGCTAACTTTCTGTGTTAAATTAAAATTATTGAGAATATACATACATTGCAGTTTAATGTGTACTCATATGTAAGTACTTATGTATCATAGTTATTTATACTGCATCTTCATAGTTCCTTTTGAGTTGGTTTTTGCATGTTCTTCTGAGAAATTGAATTCGTAATTTTGAAATGTTTTTGGAAAAACCAAAGTTTAAAAATATTATATTTAATATTAATTTATTATTTGACATACCATTCGTGCAAAGCCTGCCTCTGAATACAGGGTGAATGACTTTTTCCTAAAATGAACCTACTGAAATTTTAAATATGTGTATTTTATAAAAAATCTATAGACAAATGCAAAAGAGTTCTGTGTTATTTCCTTCTGTTTGTGAACCAATTTTTTTGAGTTTTTTAATTGCTAATTAACGGCTTTTAGTGATATTACTAAAAAAAGTTATGCCATAACAACTGAACTAGCGCCTTTAAACTTTCCACCGCTAGTGGACAACATTATTTCATTTATTTTCAATTAATCAAATCAAGGCTTTTTATAAATTCTTGATTTTTATTGACCTTTTGAACTCTCGAAGTGTATTTGTATTTTTAATTTATTTAAAAATAGTATGATGGCATGACAATTTGTATATACTTTTTTTATTCAGGAACAGAACGTTGTTTGATTTTGCTTATTGTATATGCCTTAGCGTCGTACATGTACATTAACTGAAACCGTAAGACAACAAAACTGAAATTTTTCTTTGCGATATAATTTTTTACTCAATTATAATGGCAGCGAACTATTTTGTATAAGTATACAAAAAAGTGTATAATAGTAGAAAAAAGATGTTGGAAATATGCAAATTTATATTATCATCAAATATGTTACTATGATTTTGGTCGAATTTCGACCACTGAACGACCGCTAGTTTAAGTAAAAATGCAAAGAACTCAACGGTGGTCCTATCTAACAATAATAGTAAAACTATAGTAAGTGGTAAGTCTCTGAACTTCGATTTTTCTCGGAAACACTCTTATTTCTTTACTGTAGCTTTTTCTTAATTATCAAATTATCAATCATTGTAGACAAACTTACCTAAAATTTTGAGTTTAATTCTACTATATTACATTTAATATGCCATTGAATTTAAAATAACAATATTGCAGTCAACTTCCGGTATAACCGTAAGTGACCGACAGTTGAAATTAGTTTAGTCTAATAAACCATTTTTAAAAATTCCAAAACACAACTTTTCAAATATTTAAAACGTTGAGTTTGCCTAGAACTCCTAACGTACTACCATCTCTTTTAAATAATCCTGTATATCTCTCGAATTTGAGTGTACGAGTAAGTTTAATATTTATTTCATAGAAACTATACTTTTGGGCATAACACAAATATACTACAGATTAAAGTTCTAGAATACAGTATAGAAGACGTTAAAGTTCATTTCCTATTCTCATCAGTAACCAACGCTCGAAAATGTTGGTGTGTGATTGACAATCCAATTGGAAAATCCTAAGCGGGAACCGTATCCCTAGGCAATCATTTTACGCCCAAAAGCTGAGACGTTTCTTTATTTAAAAGTCTTACATGCGGTACGTTAATCTGAACACTTTTGTATTATTCTTATGAAAGTTGCTCAAGGTTTTTGTCACAGCTTGTAAAATAGAAATGTTTCCAGAATCCTCAAGGACCTCAAGTTTAACGATGTTTTGTTTTCCCCTGAGATGACAAAGTCGGCATAAAGAATATTCCAACATTAAATTGAAATTTCGTTAAAGATATTTCTGAAAAAAAGAAAAGTAAAACGTAATAATATTGTCTCAATATTTATAGCATAGATAATATGAAATTATTATAAAATTCATAATCAGGTCAAAATTAATATTCCATTGCCACTTAGGTTATCAAAATTTTATTGTTTCTATTATCGTAACTCCTCAGGTGCTTGTGGTGAATAAGTATATGGAATCCATAATTAGCTTTAATATTGTTGAGTATATCTTAAATCACAAGACTATTACTCTACTAACTATTTTTTAATGAAATTATTTTCATTATTAAGTTTTATTTCTCGCATTTATTCCATAAAATATATGGTTGGAAAACAACGTCAAATGTCACAAACGTGACGAGATTGACGCGTAGAAAATATATCGGGGTTCAAATAATTCCGAAACAGTTTTCTTAACATAACTTCATTTTTCAACCATTCTATTGTTGTTCTGCTAGAATATTTTTTGTGCTACAAAACTCTAGTGAATGCCGTAAATTCATGAAAATGAATCATTGAGTTTGAAAAATGTTAATATTTGTAAAAATTGCTAGCTTCAAAAACAACTGGCTAAACAACGTCTGCCCAGATAGTCAATAAATTTATTAATGATAATAAGATAATGTAGTGTTTTTATTTACTCTTGGGGCTCTTGGATACAAATAAAAACACATTCGATCTCACAATAATTTATTTCCTCTATTTTAGTTTATATTCACACAACTATTTACAATTTATCTTAAAAATGTTTCTCGGCGGCAATCGAATACTGAAGGAATCCATCTGTCAGCTCTCCGTATTTACATATTTCTTCTCAAAAGTCTATAGAAAGTCAAAGACTCGCCTAGAGATATCCTTTATGTCTAAGTGTTTATTGGGAAATAACACCACACTTTAAAGGAAATTGCTGTATATTCCAAACGTTTCGGGGTCTAGATCAGACCCCGTTGTCAATGGCTAAGAAACTACGGATTAAAAAAGCTACAATTCCAAGATGTAAATTTAAATATTTGACAATGTTTATTATTTGATTTTTGACAACTTCAACAAAGCCAGCCGCCGACCTCGAGGCGCCATACGACCAATATTTCGGATTTTACGAGATATCCGATGAATGTCGATTCCACAAAACATCGGATGAATTCCCGTCACGTTGCCCCCTCTTATTCCTGTCAACGTATAAACCCTGTAAAGTTCTGATCTCATTTCCGGTCTTTTTTGTAACTACCAGGGCATGGTCTCCTCGATGAGGGATCAGCATTCTTACGGCTTGTTCCAGCGCGATGTTCCGTCTTGAGGTCGAATTCTTGCAGCCTCTCAATGCACCTTGCCACTGGTGCTTCGGGATTATTAAATTGCAGCAGCCACTTCAGTGCTGCGTGATTAGTCCTCAGGAGGAATCTTTTACCATAGAGGTATTTGTAGAAATGTTCCACCTCCACCTTTACCACAGTCAAGAGGTCCCTGCAAGTAACGCAGTAATTCCGTTCTGGTCAAGGTCTTACTGAACTATCCGATGACTGTCTGCTGAGCCTATTGGATCTGCAAAAGCACCGCACCATTTGTGACATTGCTTGCGTCGGTATCCAAGATGAAGTTCCCATCTGGTAAGGGATAACCTAAAACATTGGCCAATGCACTTTTCAGGATCTCGAATGATCGATGGCATTACTCGTCACACTGGTGAGTCTATTAAGTGGCTTCGCGATATTGGCAAAGACTGCTGCATACCGACGGTGGTACGTATATAACCCCAGGAAACTTCTTTTGGCTTGTGGGTATCTTTGGGTATTGGCCTTTCTTGGACTGCTTTGATTTAGTATTTATCGACAGCTACTCCACTTGCGGAAACCACATGTTCAAGGTATTGCACCTGGTCTAAGAACAGTTGATACTTCTTCCGGCTTAACTTTTGTTCGAAACTTCGAAGTCGCCGAAATACTTCCTCCGGGTTCTTCATGTGATCCTCAAACGAATTTCCAACCACGATATGGTCATAAAGATACACCAGACATGTTTTTCATAGAAGCCCTTTTAACAATGTGTTCATCATTCGTTCAAACGACGATGAAGCATTACACAACCCAAATGACATTATAGTGAATTGGTAAAGTTCTGAACCGATGGTAAAAGCAGTTTTTCTCGGTCTTCCTTAGCAAGTTCCACCTACTAATAAGCGCTTTTCAGGTCCAGGGAGGAAAACATCTTCGATCCAGCCAGCATAACAAAGGTCTCGTCTATTCTGGAAGAGGGAAATTGTTTTTCTTTGTAGGGTTTAGTTGTCAATAGTCCTCGCAAAATCGGGTCATCTTTCTTTTTATCCAAGACAACTGGAGAAGCCGGTGGGCTATTGGATGGTTCAATAAAACCTTCTTACTCCATTTCGTGGACTATCCTGTCAGCGTCTTCGCTTTTAAACTGTCGAATAGGCTGGTGATTCCACGAAATATCGGATGAATTCCCCTCACAATAGAACCCTGAACAATATTTGGATACTCAAACAGATATAATTATGGTATCACGCAAATTTTTTATACCCCACGACACTCAACTCTTACATATTGTAATAGGGTGTAATAGGTTTAAAATTCTTCATAAAGGTTCTAGTACATTCCATAATATACGAAAGTTTTACTTAGCAAGTTTAACAAGTATCAAATGAAAAACGGTAACAAGTCGAGCAATCCGAAAAATTTCACCTACTAAACATTTTCACGAGACAGTCAATGGAGACATACTTACCCATCAGGTAAAGTTGCAGCAATATCTCTTCCATCGTCTTTATAACCCAGAAGCGGGTATCGTGAAAACAGGCGGAATAAAGCAATAAGCAGGTAAACACATCTTACCAATAACTACATTTAATTTATGTCAATATGACTCTGTACAGATTTTAAAATACATTGATATTATAACTTAGAACTATACGCTACTAAAGTATCTTTGACAATAGACATTTGCGCCATCTCGTGTATTATTTTTGGAACGCTGGTTGTGTCAAAACCGTAATTTATATTTGTTGCGTTATAGATTAAAAATTAGTTATTTCATAAAATAGAAAGGAAATCATCAAACCGAAAGTGCGGTGTAGATGATTGTGTAAATACATCAAGGAAAAATCCAAAATTACAATTCTACTGTATTCCGGGATTTCCATGTGAATCAGAGAGAAAGAAAAAATTGATTACAGCAGTTCGTCGTTAAGGACAGTTAAACTAAATTTCCACGTTTTTCATTACTAAATACATAAAATTAATCACAATTGTTGTTGTTTTAACAAAAATAAGATTCAATAACTCTTGTAATCAGAAAAATTAACTATGTAAATACTTTTCTTTCCAAAATAAATTGGAATTTAAGATTAAAAGATTAAAATTAATTAAATAAATTAAATAAAGACAAAAAGCAACTTTTTAATTACAGAAGGGATAAAAAGCCACAGAAACCAGGAACAAATTCAAGGATTTGCTATGCTCATTTTGTTGGAGAAGAAAAATCAAACAGTGTAGATACATAACAAGTTTACAAACCAACTATATTTCCTGCTCGGCGCCAATTGGTTGGTACCGTGAAACGGACTATATAACAACGTGAGCGCTTCTGAAAATCGTAGTATTCGAGTAACTAGAAGCGAAAGCAGAAGGCTACGAGAATTATGCGAACCAACCTGAAGAGAGCAGATGTGACTCTGCCGAAACGTCGTCATTTTACCATCGATCCCGACAGGGAACAGTTATCAACTTCGCGGATGAATTGCCGGAAACCACCTAAAACATTTAGTGCCCACGAAAACTTAAAAACAAATATAGTGAATCTCTACGGGGAGAATACTTTTCATTTGTGTAAAACATTTGAGAAATTACGCGCGAAAAGAAGCAAACTTTTGTGAGATCTACATTTTATACAACGATGCCGCGATGAAAAACATGACGGTAAAGTTCTGGAAGAACAACAGAAAAACACAGAATATCTTATGGAAAGCTAATTGTGCCCTACTTAGGGAAGCCATACGTGATGTCAGAAGAGATTTGGATGTTCTTAATACTAAACTCCTAGTTATCCACCTACAGGTAAGCAATACACTCCACCCGATAATATGGGATAAATTCGATGAGATTAGCGAATTTAGGGCCGAAACGAATGCAGAGTTGACAACAATGCAACAACAGGCAAAAATTTAACAAATTGAAGCTCCAACAGAAGCCCAAAAACGAATTTTACTCGGAAAATAACGGTCACAGTCTAACCTCACGGCAATTGGAATCGAATAAAACCGTTTATAACTTATCTTCGGTCCAGTTGAACTCTTCCTCGATTGGCGTGTTGGCTAAGGGATTCAATTACGCTATTGCTCCCTCTCACATAACAACAGAGAGCATAATATGTGGCGTGGAAACAGCAGTTTCAAAATTAGATGCGAACACCGCTGAAATAATTAGACAAGATGTGTCACATGTTCTAAGAAAGTCTTAACCAGCCAAAAGGAACCTACCTATCTATAGAAGAAAATGAGGCCTTGAAACAACTTCGCCTCAACAAGCACATTGTCATTCTATCTGCTGATAATTGAAATGCGACTGTAATTTTAGATACAGCGGATTATTCAAACAAAATTCAACATTGCTACAAGATCCAGCATATAAACAAATTACTACTGACCAACTCCAACTGCAACACATTCCGCGTGAAAAGTCATCGAGATGTCCGAAATTCAATGGGTTGCCAAAAGTACATAAAGAAGGTGCACCTTTGAGGACAATAGTAAGCTCAATTGGATCCCCAACACAACACCTAGTTAAATACCTAGCCCAACAACTTCAACCGTTTGCAGAGGAGGCAGACTCATATGTGAAAAATTCGACACATTTCATCGAAATACTTAGAAAAACGGTCTTACAACCAGAGTGTCTTCTTGTAAGTTTTGACGTAGTGTCCCGTTTCACCAACATCCCTATCGACGAAGCCTTGGATATCATAATAGAAAAATACAAACCACCTCAACACCTTGTAGACTTAACAAGGCACTGTCTGATGAACACCTATTTTGTTTACGAGAACCAACGATACAAACAAGTGGAAGGAGCTCCAATGGGATCGCAACTCTCACCAGTTATAGCGAAATTTTTATGGAGAACTTTGAGGAGTTGGCATTAAGAACAACAACTTTTAAACCCAGTTTATGGTTGCGATATGTGGATGATACATTTGTGATTTGGCCTCATGGAAGGGAACACCTCAATACTTTTTTAGACCACCTTAATGGCATCCATCACAAAATAAAATTTACCATGGAGGTTGAAGCCAACAATCAACTGCCATTCCTTGATGTTCTCATAAATAGGAAGGAAGATGGAACCCTTGGCCATACAGTATATAGGAAAGCAACTCACACCAACAGATACCTTCATGCTAATTCTCATCACCACCCAGCCCAACTACAAGCAGTCGTCAAGACTTTAGTAACCAGATAACAAATACTAGCTGACCAGGATAACATCAAACAGGAAATGGACAGTTTAAAAACAGCTCTGAGACAAAACTGATTTACAGACCGAAATATACAAAGAACCCTAAAGTCAAAACTGAGACAAACAGACGCGGAGCATGAGACGCCAATAATCGAGGCTTATTTACCGTATGTCAAGGGGACCACGGACAGTATTGCAAGAATTATACGGAGACACAAAATCGATACTATTTTCAATACAGACAGAAAAATAAGCACGGTGTTGAGGACTCCGAAGACGAGGATCCCTTTAGAACAACAGGGAATGTACGAGATTGCATGTGCAGACTGTCATAAAACCTATGTGGGGCAAACTAATAGAAGAATTCAAGCTAGACGTGATGAACACCAGAACGCTGTAAGAAAGCAAGAAAGAACAACATCCATTGCGGAACACGCCACCACGATGTCACACCGAATAGACTTTGAGAACACCAGAGTACTAGCAAATATAGAACACCCGAAATCAAGACTCGTAAGAGAGGCAATTGAAATAGCGAAGAGGCCTCACAGTCTAAACGCACGCAATGAAATTCGGAACTTATCGAATTGTTGGAAAATTCTATTAAACACCGTACTTTCCCGGACGCGTCCAATAACAACTCAACCGGAAATAACAAATCAGCAGGCGGGAGGCGTGCCCACTGAGTGCCAAGGGCCATTCACACGCAGCCGTTCACGGTGCCAACCAATAGGCGCCGAGCCGCGACTATATAACAGCGTGAGCGCTTCTGAAAATCTTAGTATTCGATTAACTAGAAGCGAAAGCAGAAGGCTACGAGAATTATGCGAACCGACCTGAAGAGGGCAGATGTGACTCTGCCAAAACGTCGTCATTTTACCATCGATCCCGGCAGGGAACAGTTATCAACTACGCGGATGAATTCCCGGAAACCACCTAAAACACACACACACACACACTATATATATATATATATATATATATATATATATATATATTACAGAAATATACTTGGATTGTAGCTTTTGTTATGTGCATTGTTTACTGTTTCTCTCCAACAATATCACCACTGCAAATCATTGAATTTGAATTTGTTTCTGGTTACTACTGTAATTAAAAAATTAGTTAGTAAATAAAATCTCATTTTTGTTGATAGAACAACAATTATGATTTATTATATGCATTCAATAATGACTACAAAGATAGAAATGCAATTTATTTATCCGTAATGTCAAACTGCTGCAATTCATTTTTTCTTCATCTCTAATTGAGATTGAAATCGAGGAATGTGGTATAATGATAATTTTTGGTTTTTTCTTGGTGTGTTTTCACAATCAATATCACCACACTTTCGGTTTGATGTTTTTCTTTACATTTTATGAAAAAACTAATCTTTATTCCAATACACGACAAACGTAATTTACTACTTTGACGTAACCAGTGTTCCAAAAATAAAACAAGAGGTGGCGCAAATGTCTCGTGTCAAAGATACTTTTTACTAGCTTATTGCGTAAAGAGTGTGAAAATAAAAATCCCGGAAGGTACATAACCAAAAAACATGAACAAATTATTTTAATGCATGAATTTCGTGGATAAATTAGTAACCATAAGAGAATAGACACAAGTAATCTAAATATAAATTGTTATATGAAATCATATTATTCCATTATGAACCAATAAATTGGGGTAAATAAAAAATATAGGAATTCTCAGAATTTCCGGTGTATTCGATAACATTTTCGATAAGACACTATCAAAAGAATAAAGCAAGCTATATGACAAAAAAGTCATATTCGCATATTAATCATACTGGTTACGCATTTATATTACCATACAGAAAAAATATAACTAACATTCACATGCCTATTTATATGACCCTTAAGTCACATAATTTTAACATTTTTCTGTTAATCAATGCAGCACTTAAAATATATTCAAATTTTCTTTCACTCATCAAAAAACTTTATTAACACATTCATATTCATATAATGTATGCCTGAAATAGCAGATAATAACTTATTAATATTGCTGTGTACTTGTAAACGTACATTAAATTACAAAACTTCAAATACTCACGAATAAATAGGGGTCCTCCTATCTTCCCGGTCTTTGAACCAGATCACAATATGCATCTTGTCACCGACAATAGAAGGCTCTATGTCGCAGGGTAGTTTCGCTACGCCCCCTTGAACAGCCTCGACATCATAGGTTGAAGTAACTGGAAAACAAAAGAGGAACAACATTAATTATCCAGATAGAGCAAAGAGTTTATTTTGTGACATGACACTTGACATTTTAAATAAGGGTGAGTATACGGCTATGATAATGAACAATGCTACGAGAAGGGTTAAAACGTAAGTTATAGTAGTTGTTTGTCGACACAAAATTAAATGTTTCCAACTTCCTTGAAATTGCTCGATTCGTTTGGTTTTTGTTGCAATTTTCTATGAAATGAAGTTTAAATGCTATATATATATATATATATATATATATATTATGAATATCTATATATATATATATATATATATATATATATGATATATATATATATATATATATATATATATATATATTTATATATATATATATATATATATATATATATATATATATATATATACAGATATATATATATATATATATATATATATATATATATATATACAGATAGATATATATATATATAATATATATATATATATATATATATATGTATATATACATGAAGAACTATGTGGTCGAAGTTTTCTTGTAGTTTGCATCCGTTCGGCTATTGAATTCTTGCTTGACGTTCTGCCAAAATCTTACCTGGCACATTAAAAAAAAGTTAAACAGTAGCCCATTGAAGAAAAATAAGGACTCTAACGAGAGCTTGCAAAATAAATTCGGTACAGCCGTTAGTAGACCAGTGGAATAAAATAAACATATCAGGTCTATCTATATATGTTTATTCTAAAACTTTGTCGTATTCTTCTAATCTTATTAAAATGTCACTTAATATCTTTATCAGCTTCTTTGTCATAGTCTACTTATCTTCCGCGACCTATTTTCATTTCTCCAGTTCGTAAATTCCCCTCCGTTACTATACTTTCTACTGCGAATCTTTGGGAGCAGTTACGATGAAACTTTTCAACAATTCCATGCCATCATCAAAAAATCACAGTATGTTGGGTTTGGGATCAAACGTGTACCCGTGTTGTCTAATGAGCTCCATGTCCAGTACAAAATCCACCTAAATAACTGCTCCTGTCTCATCCTTTACTGGCACTATTTAACTGGTGATGGTTCCCAGAAGGATGTCCATGGTCTCAAAACCTTGTGTTTACCATTTTTAACACCATGAACGAACTGCAGTGAGATATAGGTAAGTTTAAAAGTGATTTTTTGTGATTACTGTACCGTGTACATCGCTTCTAACTGTTTCAATTTCGGCTTGGACCTAGTCGTCAATACGATTGATATCAGTTTGAATTGCATGTTTTACTTTCAACATATAGATCACTACAGCTTTGTCTGAACTTTCCTTGGTTTGAATTGTGCGTTTTCAAATTTGTGTGAAACTGTGTTTTTACTAACTGAATTTCATCTCTTTAATCTAGGTCTGCTTTTAATTCAACTCTTTCATTGTAAGTTATTTCGTTAAAACACTTTATTGTCTGTAGGATTTCCTCAAATTGTTGTCTTTGCATGCTAATTAAATTAGATTCGTATCCTTTAACAAAATGTTATTAGTGTTGACGGTTATCCTCTAAAATTTTCTGTTCGTCTTTCCTGAACACAATTAAATTTTATTCTTCATTTCGATGACCTTTTTTCTATCGTTTTTCTTCTAATGTTTAGACCAAATTTTGCTCATCGATTTCCTATTTATCTGTCGCATTTTAAATTCTCTCTTAAATGGTTTATACCATTTTCATTGTACTTCTCAACAATCTCATAATCATCAACAAAAACTTTTTTCATAACACTTCTAATGAGAACATTTTGTATCCTTCGTGGGAGTAACCTAACCTCTAGCTTTAGAATTTAGGAATAAACATTCACGTTCTCGAAACATTATCACTTACTAACGACTATGAAAATAACGAAACTAGTCTTTATGTTAGAAAATTATGGTAGAGTTGAATGACATTCTTCTGTTTTTCTGTTTTTTTTTTCTGATAGTATTCGAGCATCTTCACCGACTACTTCAGATCGTAGCGCCTGTGGCTTGCATTACACCGTGTCCAATAGACAATGATTTCAACATTTTTTTAATGTGGACTGATTTTTTGCATAACATAACATAATCAAATAATGAAGTCAAATGTTCCTTAGTAACATTAGTAACTAAAGTTTTTTTTTATTCTTGCAGACCAACAGGTCCTGTTCAACCGTTTTTAAACAAACAATGTCGAATTAAATAAACAGTTACCCATACATAACTCAGGCTTACAGTTTGTTAAAACTACATCCAGAAGTTAATCATTTGGGAGATGCGTTGATTGTATATTATTAATTATAATCGTATGGAACTTAATTTTATTACTCTTGGGCGAATTTTGAATCTTCATAGTACTCCTCGTGGTGGCTAATAGACTAATTTAAATAAACAGTGTTCTAAATACTGTAGGTTAGAACCTACAGTATTTAGCAATTAGAGCAGATACTTAGTATATTAAATTTTCCAACGGATGGTGTAAAATTATACAATGATTCTCAGGTTGGGTTGCTGTTCAGCAAACCATGTGAAAAAGTAATGAAAAACAAACATATTTTTGGCATATCCACGGCGATTCATATAAACTGAGGTAACTCACATTTCATGAATTAATGTATAGCAAGGAAAATAATTTAAAAATTCATGTGGTAACACATTTTTCATGAATTAATGAAAAACAAGGGATACAATTTTAATATTCATCATATTAAAAAAGTGAACTGTAAGTATCAATAGCATAAAAATAATAAATTTTGAATATTGAAAGATATTACTATTTTGATTTTCTGAAGAACTTTATGGTAAAATTAGATATACTGGACGGTTCTAGTGAGTATTTAAATTACAGTTACTCGATTTGCCTATGAAAAAATATGTTATAGTAAATCGATTTATAAACCTTTACAAGATGAAAACTTCATAGAATAAAAATGAATTAGCCATAAACCATAAAAACTGATGCTGGTTTAAAAATGCTGTGAAGAGCATACCACTAACAAATTTTGTCAAATATTGAAACCTAGTGCTTGAACATGGATAATGTAACAGTGCACATGATACTACGATTAATTAAATCTTTAAAGTACGACGGTGATGGTAACTCTGAGATTACCCCATTTCTAGAGATTTTTGAAGAAAAAAAGAATGTTTTAAAATAAGTATTTAAAGGAATCGGTTTAATAGTAAAATCAAGTCACTCACAGGAGGAAGGCGGATACAAAATATAATTTAAAACACTGAATTTCAAATATACCGCATATTAAGTTTGAACCAGTGAGTAACTTGAAAAAGCTTCCCATCCAACTTTGTGTAATACACTATATATAGTAGCATAAATTCGATAATTTACTGTCAGTAACAACCACCAACATCTACGCTAAAATCATAAATTATACGACATCACTACAAATATTTTCAATAAAACAATTTGGACTTCACATAAATCAAAATCCGATCTTCATAGCATATTATTATACACTGAAAATAGCGATGTCCTGACAATAAACTGTCTTACTTTCAACGAAATCAAATTCTTGACAGCTATGTATTACGCCTATCAGAATGCGACTTGAGTGCGATGTTGGTAACGTGACGTCCCAGTGACATTATCCATCTTCGCAAGAATGCCAGAAAACCAATTACGCTCTTGCATGACTAAGATATTTGCTCTTTAAGACATTCAATCAGAGAAATCAATCAAAATATCGTTAGATTTGATGAACGATAGCTATTGTTTAACTTTCAGGCCTAGTTGGACTGTCGAGAAACATGTCTCGGGTATAATCGAATCAATCCCAGTATAATTGATAGATTTATTTCCTTAAGAGACAGCCTGTGTTCAAAATGCCCATTCAATACTTCATTTCCTCAATTGTTTCAGATTTGTATTCGGTAAATCCTTTTTATCTCATGGCTAGAATATTCTATCCGTACCGAAGTTGAAGGTATACGGGGTGAATTGTAAAATATTTTTTTATTTCAGTTAGTAGATGTGCAGAAACAAAAATGTTTAATATAGAAACGTTGTTTTTTAATAATTAATTAATTTAACGATTTATACAAACGGAAAGAGGGAAATATATTCGAAAAAATATTTCCTGTAATTTAAATGATTCAGTAAGTTATTGTCGATAGAAAAGTAGTGAAAATTTATACGATTGTGATTATAAACTATTTACCCCAGTCAACAGAGATTTTTTAGTGACATTAAATTCAACAGCAAACCGCTTATGTCAACATATTAGTAATAGTTAATAGACAATAAATGACCCGATTTTAACAGCAAATTCAAAGAAGTAAATTATTTAAACAATAAAAACCCATAAAAATGTATTTTTTTTTGTTTTTTTGCATGTTATGAAAAATTATGGAGGAATCGTAATACTCTCAATGAAAAAGATGCAAGGAATCGGAAAACCTTTAAAATGAGCGTTTACAAGTTCCCATCGGAGGATGTTTCGCAGAAAAAATCTTGAAAAACCGATAAAAAATATATATTTATTTAATTATACGTTTGTTATAATAAAAACTGCAAAGTTAATTTTCCGCTCATTGATAGATGATATGGATTTTGTCGGATAAGTAGTTTGTGCACAATTGTAATCTAAACAATTAGGAGAGATATTTTGCGAATGGTATCGTATTAACTGATATGGTGGGGGCTTTCCTACCAAATCACGATACACTTATAAAGGTATGCCGATGCGCATCCAGCAGTCTGGTATGACGTCACGTTGGAGTCAAAATTTAAAATTCTTAAAGGTAAACACATAAGAGAGTAGCGTTTTCGTATCAATAATTAGTTTCAAAGACCTATTTTGTAATACAACTGAATTGGATATATTATCGATAATGTGTAAAAGTTAATGAGTGAATGTAAATGTTAGTTTCCACTCAATTATTATAAAATGAAATGAACATTTTTATGTTTTCGACAAAAGCGATATTTATTTTTATTCATTTGCTGAAGGAGATGTGATGGCAAAATTTTTCTGGTCAACATTTACCTTTGAAAAATTTGTTATATCATGTAAGAAGTACCAAAAATTTAAAAACATTATCTGTTAACAATAAAAAAATCGACTTATATTGTATTTGACTTGATTCTTTTTAAAAAATTAATATTATTGTTAATAACTAAAGTATTCAAGTGGATCTATATTCTGTTAAAATGTGAAGAATGATTTGAGACTTTTGTTGAACTAATATTTCAACAACTACAGGGAGAATTAATCACATATAAAATAAATAAAACTACAACGTCAAATGCGAATTATTTTTTATTTGTTAATTTATATAGTTATTTTTTCCAATTTTCTTTGGCAGTTGCATATTAGCATTAATAACTTGCAGCAGTAGATTTTTAATCTGTTTTCCAAGTATTTTCATTTTCTCTTTTAATTCAGTGACTTCACGAAAATAATGATAAATAATAATTTTTTAATACAAATTAAAATTAAGTAAATTTAATTTACCTACATTCAACATTAATTGCACATTTACTAGGTGCTGTCTCAATCAAGAGTTCACTAATAAACTGAGGTTTGATATTTCCAATAAAATCTTCACTAGAATTGTCAACATAAGACTCATTCGGATCAGATTTTTGTAACAATTATTTGACAGTGTCTCGTTGGTTCCTCTTATCAATTCTCTTTGAATAGTATAAATCAATTTTTTCCGACAGGTATCAGGAAGTTGTAATAATGGGACTGCATCTGATTTTAAATTTTGAATATTTTTTGTAAGATATTGCAATAGTCTTTGCCGCATAGAAACTTCAAAACAATTCTCCTCAAAATGTAAAGAACATATACGGGCTAAAGTTTAAAAGACAGTGACAATAAAAAACTATTAGGTTAGCATTTGTATTAAAACAGTAATAGTGAACTCTTTACTTACCATTTTTTAAATTAATTTTACCTTTTTGACAACAAGCATTTATCCATTGTTTTGGCTAAATCCTCATTTTTTGGAAGTCCAATATAATTAATGTTCGTACCTTTAGTATTTCGGTTTGCATTTTTCTTAGTAATATTATTAAAACTAATAATAATAATAATATAAGGGTATCGTGTAATGAATGTTTTGACTCCAACGTGACGTAATGCGCACAACCGTTCGAATTTGAGTTCACAAATCAGCATACCGTTATAAGTGTATCGTGTACCAAATTAAGCATCATGTGCAGCCGCCGTTTTGAGTATTCTCATTACGTCGCTTGTCGCGGCGGGTGCCTGACGTTTGGTGTTTGGGGCTGTATCACTTACCAGGAAGTAGGTATGCACATATAGGGGTCCGCACAGCCCCCACGAAACCAGTTACGTTAATTTTTTGGCGAGGCAATTTTGTTGTTTTGTATTTTTTTCAGTTATCTATTCAAGATATCGAGGATTTTAAGTGATGAAACATTAGAAGAGATCTTGAACGAAGATTCTGATTGCGAATCAGTGATTGGTGCCATGCCACGATGTAGTGACAGTGAAATTATAAGTGGTTGTGAATATCAGTTTCCAGACGATAATGAGAACGTTGATTCTGATATTCAAGCGTCTTCCACAGAGAGTAAAGATGAAGATGTTGCAGGACCTACTCAATCCAGCTACTATGGAAAAAATAAATACAAATGGTCTAAAAATCCACCAGCACTTTCACATACTCGTCAATATAATATTGTAAGGCAAAGACTGGTACTACGCTTAGTGAGTAACAACATCAATTATTCCGAAGAAGATGAGAGATCTCATCGAAACCTCAACTGTCTTTTTTAAGACAACTAAATCATACACACGAAAATCCCGAGAACCTTCAATGACATTTCATAAAAGCTTTCGGAATACACTTTATTCCTACCTCAGTTCGAAGCAAACGATGTTACTTATTGTAAAAAATTATCAGAGGGTAGAGGAACATCCTTCCTTGGTTGGTCAAATTATACATATAAAAAACATGCAACACTATATGCAAATTAAAGCTAATTAAAACAGTACCTCCTTGTTGTTTCACATGTACTAATGACATAATTGAACAATTTTTTAATTTTTTAACTATAATTTTAAACTGTTCATGTAGACAGTGAAAATTTTAATGTGTAAGATGTACTTCTATCCTGTGATAATTTTTTACAATCAATAACCTAGTTTGTCTCGAATTTAGGAATGAATAAAGAGGATTCCAAAAGTTTTTCGAATGGCATAAAGAGTTTTCTTTCGACCAGTTATAATAAGTTGACACGCGTTAGAAATTTTGACTCATATTTAAAGTTTGTTAGAGATAATAGATTACTACCAACGTCGTAAATGTTTTACTAAATAAACAACAGTAGAAATTCTCAATGGTTGTCTTAAAAATGAAAATCATAATGGAGAAATTGAATGAAAGTTTCTGGTAATGAAATTGATACTATAATATTGGAATAATTGACCCAGAACACGAACTGCGTAAGTCATATTACAAGAATTCACGAATAAAAGTAGGGAAGTCTAATTTTGAGAATACATTGGATTTATTGTTAACAAAGTACTGAAAAGTATTTTAATATTCTAATATATAACAACAGCAATGTTTCAAATAAATGTATAAATGAGATTTACCTGTACACCAGTCAATAGAGCATAAGCCATCATGTAAATAATCATGTATAAATCATAACTGTCATAATTTTAACAGCAAACTCCTAGAAGTAAATTATTTCAGCTTTAAAAACTTCCAAATATAGGGGGTATTTTCATTGTTTGCTTATAGTGTAAAAAGTAATGATCTGTTCATAATGCCGTCATAGTAAAATTGTAGAAAATCAGAAAATCTTCAAAATGATGTTGCTAATAAAACTGTTTAATTTAAAAAAAGTAAACAAGGAGTTGATAGCAAGTGCAATTTAAAATATCAGCGATCCGTTCCTAGAGGAGTATTGGTACGATAGAGAGTGGTAACCAAGCACCTGCACCAAGGATACTGGTTTAACAGAAATACAGAGAGGGGATTACAATAATAACCGGAAAAGGAAGTGGTAATTGAATAGTTTCAATGCAGCAAGTGTTTTGATAACATGACAACATAGTAGTTTTGGTATATCAATTAGAAGGAGTGAATCTACTGAGAGGAGTGAGCGATTAAATACAGATAATAGTCAAGGAGAATGAAGAAGTTAGGAGTGGTTCAAAATTTAATACGTATAGGAAAACAAGCTGGGATAACTTTAACTTTTTATATACTGGGAAAAATTATTTTTATAATAAATATTGTTTGGTTTGTGGTAGAAATACTAATTGCCCATTCACACAATGAATCTTTTTAGATTAAACATTGGTATAGTTCAAAATTTAAATTTTATTGATGGTGATTATTATAATTGATGATAAGTTTGGTATTCATTTATTGTTTTGATTTAGATGAGTGGTATATCTTATGATACTGATCATATTCCAATTGATAGTTAAAACTGAAATTGATCAATTACAATTTGAATTTGATAAGACTGTTTGAGCGTTAATAAATTTAAGTATATATACGATATTAATATAAAGTATATAGTATAATTTAATGAAAATATTTTAAATTTGATTTCAGATTGTTTTTACAATTTGAAAGGTACAAAATGAAACATTTTTTGTTTGGACAGTGAAATTTATTGACTTTGAAGTATACATAACGCATAAACGTTAACAAAATCTATTTTATAAACAAAGAGTCTCAAATCATCGGTGGTCATAAAGAATATTTTAGGTGAAATTTTGTTATATTTATACATCAATAAGAAATTATATTTAAAAGTTTGTCAGAATGGAAGTGTACAAATAATAAACTTGAAGAAAAGTATTGTTAATTAATCTAAAAGATAATTGATTCTTCTTCTTCTTTGGGTTTTTATCCTCCTGAGGTTACCATTTTTTGTTTCCACAAGTCTCTATTTTCCCAATCTCCCACTTTTAGTCCCTTTTCACTCATCACGTTTTTTTTTATTTTTTTTTCCAAGTCAAAATGGATAGGCATCTTTTTCTTTTTATCTTTGGTGACCATTCTATATTTTTTTGGGCATCTGCTTTCTGGCATTCTTTCAACATGTCCATGCCATTGGACTATCTCGAACTCCTGTTGTTATTGGCAACATTTCTGCATTTTCCCCATGCCTATCCACGTTGAGAACTCTATCTCGCAGGTGCCAGCAGAACTTATTGTTATTCCCAGGTATTTAAGAACTTTGCACAAATTTATCTGGTGGCCGTCTATTTGTAAGTTTTCTACAGCCCCCCTATGCACATATATTCTGATTGTTTGGAGGTTGATTTTCAAACCCCATTTCTGATATTCCTCTCGTAGTTTCCTTAACATAGATTCCATATTTTCATGATCTTGGGCAAATACGACTTGATCATTGGCTTATAATAAGGAAAGCAATATATTATTGTCTATTTTAAATCCCATATCCAAGCATTGTACCAGGTTTCCAGACATTGTTCAATGTTTATATTGAAGAGCAACGGTGATAAAGTACACCCTTGTTTCAAGCCTTTGTTTATTACGATGGATTTTGTGTAGTGGTTTCCTATTTTTATTCTGCTTTCGTTGTTCTTATACGTTTTTTAATTATATTAATCCATTTTTCTCTCATATTCAATCTTCGCATTGCTTGCCAGAGCTTACATCTTGGTACATTATCATATGTCTTTTCCAGGTCTATAAAGTTCATGTTGTTTCATTGAGTTCTCTCTGTTTTTCTCTATTCTTGTCTAATGCAGAGAATATTGTCGAAACATGATATTTCTCTTCGGAAATTACTTTGTTCTTCCCCAAGGTTTACACCCGCGTTTCCTATTTTTAGGGTTCCGTATATACAACATACGGATACCCTTATAATATCACTCAGGATTTCTGACTCTGTCACATCACAGCAATTTTCTCCTAAACTACTCGACGGAAGAGGTTGAAATTTGGTATCACTATATAGTTTGGTAACCCGATCAGGAGTACATATCGTAAAAGAATTTTTTTTATTTTAGGGG
Source organism: Octodonta nipae (assembly GCA_034190945.1). Classification (NCBI taxonomy): domain Eukaryota; kingdom Metazoa; phylum Arthropoda; class Insecta; order Coleoptera; family Chrysomelidae; genus Octodonta; species Octodonta nipae. The sequence continues at coordinate 59,950,693 of CM067221.1, forward strand.
TACTTCTGGGGGGGGGGAACTAAAAAAATCGACCGTTCCCCCCTGATCTCCGAAACTACTTAGCCTAAAATTTTGAAAAAGGAAAAACCCCTAATATTCATTTGGGGGGGGGGCAAATTATAGAATTACATGAACAATATAAAATTAAAATTGTTTCTAACCCATCATGTTGTATATCAAATGAAAGGGCTCGAAAACAAATATATTTTTTTCATATTTTTAAAATAAATTAAAAGATATTAACAAAAATATAAAAAAAAATTACCTATCCATTACCCTCCTATCTCCGAAACCATGAGCTGGAAAATTTTGAAAAAAAAATGAAGGTATAGCCCCTCACCTGAACTTTACTGGAAAAATAAGGAAAAAAACTCCTAATTTTCTTTTTATGGGGCAAATTATAGAATTAAATGGAAAATATAAAACTTAAATTGTTTCTAACCCATGACGTTATATATCAAATGAAAGGGCTCATGATGAAGAAAACAAAATATTTTTTTCATATTTTTAAAATAAATTAATTAAAAGATATTAACAAAAAAATAAAACAAATTACACATTCCCCCCCCTTATCTTAGAAACCTTAAGCTGAAAAATTTTGAAAAAAAATGGAAGTATAGCCCCTCACCTGAACTTTACTGGAAAAATAAGGAAAAACCCCTAATATTCATTTTGGGGGCAAATTATAGAATTAAATGGAAAATAAAAAATTATGATTGTTTCTAACGGGTCATGTAATATATCAAATCACAGGGCTCATTATGACGAATACACATATATTTTTTTTTTAATTTTTTTAAAATTAATATTTTAAAATATATTAAAAAAATATTTTAAAAAAATTACCCGTTCCCCCCGTTATTCCCCAAACTATAAGACCTATGTTTTTTGTTTATAGGAAATATATGAAAAAATCCCTAATTCTATTGTTTGGCCCCCAAACAATAGAATTAAACGGAAAATCAATTATTAGACATATAGCAATTTTAGGAACAAATTATACAATTAAATAGAAAATAAAGATTTAATTTTCAAACGCATCATTTAATATATCAGATAAAAGGCTCATTATGTAAATTACAAATATATAATATTTTTAAATCATTTGTTTAAAAGATATTAACAAAAATATTAAACATCGACTTAATTCCCACTTTAGAAACTACACTATTTAAATTTTGAAAAATATTTTTTTTGTATTTTTTAGTATTTTGAATAGCAGATTTAATAATTTATAATTTAAAACTTGACCTATTTTGCCCTTTATCTTCCAATCTACAGAGCCTCAAAACTCAGACAGTAGGTAATAAAAGACTTCTCTGAATGTGTATTAGTAAAATAAAACTCTAATGTTAATTTTTGGGGGCCAAATTAAAAAATTAAATACATATGTATTCTGATAAAAATCAAGCGAATCCTGAAGCAGATAAAATAAAAAGTATATGTGTGGAAAATCAGAGTGTATATTTTTTATAAATTTAAAACGCTTCCTTTAAAAGATATAAGGGTAAATATAAGAATCTTGACGGTGTTACGGAACCCTAAGTATGCGAGTCCAACTCGCACTTGACCAAATTATTTTCCTTGATCGTACTTGCAAATAATCTGGCTATGGGTGGTATTACCGCTATTCCTCTTTAGTTTGAGGATAACCTTTTTTCTCCTTTTTGTATATGGAGCTTAAATACGATTCTTTCCCTTCCTGAGGAATGTCGTCGCCTTTTTATAGTTTATTAAATAATTTCGTTAAAAAATTTATTACTTTCTTGCCTCCATATTTGAATAGTTCCATTCGTATTGTTATGTACTCCGTGGGCTCAATTAAAATTTAAAAACTAATATTCACTACCACTTTCTAGAACTTTTATTTACATCAAATATATACAACAGCTGATTCGAATATCACAATAATACTTCTACATAAGCTCTTCGCTGCACTAATTAACTGCCGCGATTATGGGTCGCTCCTTTTAAAACCAGCATCGAAAACTCTCCTACAATTCATTATCAATTCTACATCTGCCGAGACATTTCGAGATCAATTTTTTTTGTCTTAAAAGCGATCGATGTCGTTCTGGAATGAAACAGGGCCGGCTTAGGTAAATTTCATAACAGTATATTTCCTGGACCAGCGCCTTGTTGTTTTTGCTCTTTTTAGGGTTTCATATATGTCATCCTATGTAATTTCTGGTATTTCTCCATTTTCAAATATGTTTTCTTGTTGTTGGTAATCTTCTAATTGCTCTTGTAATAAATCTGCGTGCGTAGTGTGTTATCCACTGTTTCGGTGCTATTGGATGTATTATTCCTTTAGATTTTTTGTTGTTATTTCGTTTTTCCTTGATCGTGTTCCAAGCCATAGATGCTCTGTTGTATGATAAAGTGTTTTCTATGTCTCTACATAGTCTATTCCAGTGTTCACCTTTTTCGACCTTCGCTCTTTCCTTGATTTGTTTTCTTTTCTTAAGTTTTGATAACCTTTTCTTGTTCATGCGAACTTTTTTCTTTACTTTAATAAGATCCTCTAGCTCTTCTGAGAATCACTCTGTGTATCGTTTCTGTTTGTTCTCTATTTCTCGAGCTTTTCTAGTTGTTTCAAGTAACGTATTCATCAAATGCTCATACATTTTTTGGAGACCCTTCCATATTCATTTCTAGTTTTTGGTCTATTCTATTCTGAAATAAAAATTTTACGCTGTATTGTTTCAGTAGGTCAGTTTTGAAAACAATTTTCTTTGTCTCTTCTACTTCAGTTCCTTCAATTCTTAAATCTTTTATTTTCTTACACTTGACATATATCACGTGGCTTATGAGCATGTGATGGTTGCTTGCACATTCGGCATGTCTATATACCCTTTTATCTTTCAAATTCAATTATAGATTTCAGATTTCTACTTGGTTCAATTGAATAGTCATGATTCCAAAAATCTACATGTCGTCTTCCATTGTCATTTATTAATTCTTCTCCAAAATTTCCGACTACGTCATCATTATCTTTCCCAACTCGGTTTAGGTCTTCTATTATAATTAATTCTTTGTCCTCTGGTATTCTTTCCACGATGTCTTCTAAAGTATTATAGTAAGAGCATTTCTCTACTCTAGAAGCATTGTCATTCATGGCATAAATTCCTAGGATCGTTGTTGGTTGTCCGTAGTTATTGATATCTGCCCTGATTATTTTGTCACTTATCTGTTCAAACGAGCTTATATCGTCCTTCTATTTTCTTTTTATTAGGATAGACACCCCACTCTTTACCTGTTGATGTATGGGGATCCACTCCAGATATGGCAGTAATTATCTATTAATTCTTCACCTGAACCCTTTTTTGGGTTCGGTTAATATAACGATATCCGTCTTCAGTTTGTCTATGTCGTTTATTATTTCTTTTTGTTTAGTACAAAGTCCTTGTATATTCCATATTCCAATTGTGATAGTTTGGTTTCCTGAATTTCCTGCTTGTTTTGTTTTTGTTCTTGGTGCTAGTAGAATTATCCAGATGGGGTGTCTTTCTCAGTGAACTTTAACTCCCCCTGAAAGCAGTGGGACAGATTGTTTTACCAGAGGGAGATTTACTTTACTCCTTTGGAATGGCCCTGTTTTAAAATTCAACAATTATTTCGGCCACTATTACAATATACAGTTCAATTACCTAGTGACTCTTGGGGAGTAGGTAGATTGAGATTCGATCTGGGTTCTGAAACTCTTTTTCATTTTTGGCTCTTGATACTGACTCCAAAGCAGGAGTCAAAAGTATAGTAGTTAATGAATTTAGAAACGTTTTTCACACGGAACCTAGCCCAGTTGTTTATATATAGATAGATATATATGAAGAATCGGCTCCTGAGCCATGCTAGTGACTGGCTAGAATCAATCAATTGTCACTTAATACAAATAAGATGGTGTACATGGTATATTGAATTATTAAATATATACAAATAAATGTATATACAGGGTGAGTTTTTTTTTTGGTGATCAGTATGGGGATCTCGGAAATTAGCGGAGATAGAGCAATGGTTAAATTGAGAAAGATTTGCAGTTTTACTGGCTCAATTTAATGACACGGATTCTTGTACAAAGTCATGGCTTACTAGATATTTTGAAAAAACGAGTTCTGTCGACTTAGTCAAATCCCTCTAGCTCTTTTGTTTTTGATTTTATAAAAAATGTGTAAATACCAAAATTGAAGGAAATTGTATCTTAAATATGATTGTCATGTTCTCCTTTGCGTGACAGTTCTCGTTTTCGAGAAATGACACAAAATTCTTCTTTTTGACTGAAAACCATAGTTGGCTCTGATCTAAAAAAATCGGACATTTTTAGAGCTTTTCAACGATATAATACTCGATATAGTTATTCATAAAAATAACGGCCATGAAAAAAGATTGTTTTCACTTTGACGTTTCCTCATTTGAGAGTAATTCCATTAGTAGTGCTGAACTGACAGTCGATATTGACAAGTTCTCGTGATAAAGTGAAATATTCTAACGAAGATAAATATGGTGGAATGTTATATCATATGCCATAAAAATTCAGTTCGTGCAGCTGAGCAATACTTTCATAGATATTTTAATCGTCGTCAACCTGCTCTATGTATATTTAAGAGGCTTTACGATAGTTTACGCAGATATGGATCTTTTACTAAACCACAAGAGGAATGTAATCAAATTAACGAAGCAGCATAAATAAATGTTTTGGCAATGGTAAATCAAATCCCATCTACCTCAACTCGTGAGATTGCGGCAGACGCTGGCACATCTCAACGAACTAGTTAAGGAACTGAAAACGCACAAGGTCCACCCGTACAAACTTTCAGTTTCTCAAACTTTGCATGCTTGTTTTGTACATGGTTTAGAGACATGTGCCCTGACAATCCACAGGTTCCATTAAAGGTGTTATGGTCAGATGAAACTAGATTTACTAACTGCGGTATGTTCAATAGACACAATGAGCATATCTGGGCTAAATAAAACCCTTTCCATGTAGTTCAAAGACGACCCCAGACAAAATTTGGTTTTAATGTTTGGTGTGTTATCATAGGGTCTACTATTCTGGGGCCTTTTATCTATGACGAATCACTTACTGGGGAGCGCTACTTGCATTTCTTGCAATACACTTTTCAAGACATGTTGCATAATTTGAATTTGAGAACTCGTTTAGAAATTGAGTGGTTCCAACATGATGGAGCACCTACCCATAACTCGTTATTAGTAAGACAACACTTAGATAATATCTATCCAAACTCTTGGATAGGAAGAAATGGCCCAGGCGAATGGCCACCCCGTCTCCTGATTTGGCAGTTATAGACTTCTATTTATGGGGTGCGCTAAAAAACAAAGTATAGAAAAGAAAGTATGAGACAGTTGGTGACCTAAGGGAAGCGGTATAACAAGCAGTAGAAGAAATTGACAGGCGGTCTGTGAGGAAAGCGGTAATGTCAATCTTAAAAAGATGCAATTTTTGTCTAAGTAACAATGGTGGACTTTCCGAACATAAATTGTAACCATTTATATGTACTTTAATTTCTTAAGTATTTAGTAAGTACCTACTTATTTAGTTTTTTCGTTTTATCTGATATACCTAATAAAAAAATCATTCAATGTTTTTTGGAATAGTCTATACTATTATAAAATTGTAAGTTTGTCTGTTTGTTTGTTTGTTTGTTTGTTTGTTCGGGCATCACGTAAGAACTACTTAACTGATTTTGCTCAATCTTTTTTTGTTGCGAAGCCTATAGTTTGACTGAAAATCTGGTAGACATTTTATCTCCCTAAATTGACAGAAACGGTAGATATAGCGAAAAAACTTCTACCATGTTGGGTATTTCAATTATTCAGTTAGTTCCACCGCACGCACAAAATATTAGATACTGGCATCAGCTTAACTTTTATTCAAAATTCGGAATCTGCAAATGTAACATGTTTCGATTTAACAAAAATTAACATATATCAAGCGTAATTTTACAGGGTGTTCTGTATATAGGAAACTTAGAACGGAGTAGAATTACATTGATTTAAAAAATCTAAAAAAAGTTATATTTAGTGTCCTATAAGCAGCTGGATATATACGATGTGGTGGAGATAAGGGGGAGTGGAATTAGTTATCCGGGGTTATCCAAAAAAGTTATATTGAGTGATAAACAGTTCCATATACCAAGTGGTTGAAAAAGGGTAGAATATTTATACAGTGAATAAAAAAACTTAAAAAAATGTCTTAGGTAAGCAGTTAGGATCCTTGAATTATGTTCATAAGATACTATGCGAAAAATCATAGTTCATAATAAATTGGAAAGATAGGATAGTTGAAACATAGGGTGAAGAAGTGTTATGATATTTATTTTAAAAATGTTATATTGGTTGACCAATAAGCAGTAGCGTATACAGGGTAGTTGTAATACATACAAAGTTATTCAAAAACATGTTGAACAAAATTGTTATTTTCGGTGCCCCATAAGCAGTTGCGGTTTTGGTGAAATATATTTGGCATTGATGGATTTATAGTTATAAAGGGTGGTAGAAAAAATGTTATACTCGGTGGCCGATTAGTAGTTGCGAATACAAGGTGATTGAAAGAGGGGATGTAGTAGATTTATAGTCAAACAAGGTGGATATTTTTCTTGTAGGATACAATATGAGCTGTTGCATATCTGCAATCTGAAACATGGATCGAAGTAAAATTATAGTTCATACAGTGTGATTAGAAGTATTTAAAAATTTTATATTTGGTTGACTCTAAGCAGATGCACAGACAGGGTGATTGAAATATTTTGTAGAGTAAAATTAGGGTTATACAAGGTGATATAAAAACAAGTTGTAATGATTTACGAGTTGGCAGCGGTGTATACAGGATGGTTTTAATGTAGATGGAAGTAGAGTTAGTTATACAAAGCGGTTAAAATTTAAAGAAAATTGTTATTTAGGGTGGCCGATAAGCAGTTGCAGTTTGGGTGAGGGTTTAAATTAAAGTTTGGTGTTAGGGTGCAAAACTGTGTTTTTATATTTGTGACTCACGAAAGGTTACATCATTTCCATTAGGATTGATCAAAAAAGTTAAAAAAAATATATATATATGGAATAGACCATAAACAGTTACATTCTACTATATGGAATATCTGAAATATGGGGAAAAGCAAGATTATAGTTTTAGAGTACGTAACAAAATAACTTATTATACTATTATAAAATTGTAAGTTTGTCTGTTGGTTTGTTTGTTCGGGCATCACGTAAAAACTACTGAACTGATTTGGCTGAATCTTTTTTTGTTGCAAAGCCCATAGTTTGATTTAAAATGTGGTACACATTTTATCTCCCTAAATTGAAAGAGACGGTAGATATAGCGAAAAAACTTCTACCATGTGGGGTAATACAATACTCAATTGGTTCCACCGCACGCACAAAATATTAAATACTGCCATCAGCTTAGCTTTTATTTAAAATTTAGAATGTGCCAAGGCAACATGTATCGATTTAACACAAATCAAAAGATATAACGAGCGTAATTTTACAGGGTGTTCTGTATTATAGGAAACTTAGAGCGGAGTAGAATTAAATTGATTTCAAATATCTAAAAAAAGTTATATTTGGTGTCCTATAAGCAGCTGCATGTATACAATGTGGTTGAATTAAGGGAGAGTGGAATTAGTGATACGGGGTGGTCTAAAAAAGTTATATTAATTGGGCCATAAACAGTTCCTTATACCAAGGGGTGAAAAAGGGTAAAATATTCATACAGTTTGGATAAAAAATCTTAGAAAAAAATGTGTTATGTAAGCAGTTAGGATCTTTGAATTATATTCATAATAAGCTGTTAGAAGGAGCTGTTTATACAGGGTGTTTGAAATAAAATATGGAATAAAATTATAGTTTATGTTGTGGTTAAAAACTTGTTTTATATCCACAAGCAGTTGCTTATGTAGGATGGGTGAAATATGTCCCGGAGTATAATTACAGCTATACAGGTGGGTTTAAAAAATAAGTAATATAATGGTCTACAAGCTGTTCCATTTACTAGATGGTTGAAGTATAGGGGTAGGATTCTAAGGATACAAGGATGGAAAATAAGTACTTGTATATAAAAGGTTGTTGAAATATAGGGTGGTGTAGAGTTATAATTATACAGGGTGGTTACATATATGGAGTACCTGACACATGGGGCGCAGTACAGTACAAGGTTAGAATGAAGTGTGAAGAGAAATTATACTTTAACATGTTGAAAAAATATGAGGAAAAATTATGAAATAGCGTAGTTCATAATAAGTTGAGAAGATAGGATAGTTGAATTATAGGGTGGAGAAGTATTATTAACCAAAAAGCAGTAGCGTATACAGGGTAGTTTTTTTATATACGGTGCCCAATAAGCAGTTGCGGTTTTGGTGAAATATATTGGGCATTGATGGATTTATAGTTATACAAGGTGGTACAAAAAATGTTATATAAGTAGTTGAATATACAAGGTGGTTGAAATAGCGGGTGAAGTAGAATTATAGTTAAAACCGGTTGGATAATTTTTTTTGTAGAACATGAGCTGTTACATATATGTAATATCTGAAACATGGATCGAAGTAAAATTATATATAGTGCATACGGTGTGATTAAAATAATGTTAGGAAAAGCTGCATATAAGGGGTGGTTTAAATACAGGGTGGAGACAAATTATACTTTCAATTGTGGTTCAAAAATAGTTATATAGCGTAGCCACAAGGTGTTGCATATATAAGATAGTGAGTGGACCAGAGTTATAGTTAAGTGTTTAAAAAATGAGTAAATTTATGGTTATTCAAATTATTCAAAAATAAGTTTGTGATGTTTGACTAATTGGCAGCAGTGTATACACGATGGTTTTAATGTAGATGGAAGTAGACTTAGTTATACACAGCGGTTAAAAAAATGTTGAATAAAATTGTTATATAGGGTGGCCAATAAGCGGTTGCAGTTTGGGCAAGTGTTTAAATAAAAGTTTGGTGTTCGGGTTCAAAACTGTGTTTTTAAATTTGTGACACACCAAGGGTTCCATCGGTATATTCATCAGGGTGGAGCTAAAAAAGTTAAAAAATTATTGTTATATAGGGTAGACCATGAACAATTGTATTCTACCATATTGAACATCTGAGATATGGGGAGAAGCAAGATTATAGTATTAGAATGTGTTTAACACAATGTTAGAAAAAGCTGCATATAAAGGGTGATTCAAATATAGGGTAAAGAGAAATTGTACTTTAAAAGGTGGTTCACAAAATATCAGAAATAATTGTTATACAGCGTAGACCATAAGCAGTTGCATAGCTGAAATATAAGGAAGAGAAGAGCTATAGTCAGGTGTTCAAAAAGTTATATTGAGTGACAAATAAACAGCAGCATATACAGGATGATTTTTCAACAGAAAAATCCGAAAATGTCATTAAATTGGGTCAGTAAAACTGCAAATCTTTCCCAATTTAACCATTGCTCTATCTCCGCTAGTTTCCGAGATCCCTATAATGGTCATCTAAAAAAACTCTCCCTGTATATATATATATATATATATATATATATATATATATATATATACATATATGTTTTTAAGTTTTCGCGGGCACTAAATGTTTTAAGTGGTTTCCGGGTAACTACGCGGATGAATCCCGGAAACCACTTAAAACATATATATATATATATATATATATATATATATATATATATATATATATATGTCTTATTTTGTTAGAAAAGATTGTAATCCCGAAACGAGAGTATCACTTATCACTCTACTTTTACGTATCTCAAAAACATAAAACTGGCATTATCAAAAAAGCAAAATGAATGTCTCAATTTTTTACAATTTCATTATTAACGAAATAATCCATGATTAAGCTCAAAAACACAGTAAAATCTTAGAGGAATAAAAAGAGCACAGTAATAGTTTTAGTCTAGTAAAAGAACCTGCACGTTTAATGCAGCACAATATCTTTAGGTCTCAGCATGCTCTTTTTTCATTTAAAACGACTCTTGTAATCGATCTATGTCGAGTTCAGTAACCCCAACTATTCAGTTTGCTTGAAGTACTCTTATTAACTCAAACCGATGTGTCTACTACACCAATCCACTCAGTGTGCACACAACACCATGGCTTTCCTCCCTTGCTTTGCAGCTGTGTTCCGCCTCCTCTTAAACCTACATAGACGCTTCTTAGCTGCTCGTTTTCGCCGAGTGTCTAAATGAAAATCTCCCAGAGTAATTATTAATATGAATTTGTAGCGTCACGTATGAAACGCTGTGAAATAAAAGAGTCATTGTGGAGAACGAAGTCGCAGATACTCGAATAACCCCAGCTTGTTTCGTGATTCGAGTACCTGCGAGGGTTAGATAGGAAAAGATGGAGTTTAGTGAAAGGATGTAATAGGCCGTAGCGAGAAATGTCAGACATGGAGTGTTGTTGTTTTCTACAATTTCAGTGAAAGTTGGAGTGGAGATTGGAATTAAAGATATAGCAGCTCGAAAATAAGGACCTTCTGTAGTAGTTTCACAATCACAACAAAATATATTAATTATACTCAAGTTGGCACAACTTTAATTAAACGAATGTACAGGAATAATTTGTATTGTTTATTATATAATTTCGCGATTTTTAAATAATCAGTGGGCGATTATTAACCGCAGTCCATACTTTTCTGATGACCTGTCAGAAATTCAATTCCACACTTTTGAATTAATTAAAATTCAGGATTTTGGGAAATCCCTTAGGTTATGGTACCTAGTCACATTTAACAACTGTAAAAAAAATATATAATTTTTTGTTTCTATATTTTGTTTACATTACTGAAATTTGCGTTCATATTGTTACAAATTAATTTGATTCAAGACATGGCTATTGTTTACGAATAAAAATTTGTCTTACCTACCCTTTAATGTATAAAATTTAACACAACTACTTTCTCTTTTTTAAAACGTCTTAATTTCTGTAGCTAGCTTCTTTTACTTGCTATATTTAACTGTGTTCTCCGTTATCTAATGTATTTTGTTAATATTGTCGTGACATTTTATGTTCGTTCCAGGGTGTATTGAGGAGGTGGGCCAACGACGCTTTTAAAAGCGAACACTAATTGTGAATAGTAGGTAATGACCAAAAGATGGCGTTCCGAATAAGGTAATAATGGACAAGGGTTGATTTAAATTAATATTATAAACCAGAACGAAATGAATGGTATACAAGATGTAACAGGGAGATTTGATATATATATATATATATATATATATATATATATATATATATATGTTATATCACACTTTCAAAATTTCTCTTTTTAAAAAAAGATTTTATTTATAGTTGCACAATTATTAACTTTTAATATAAAACTTAAAAATAACAATATAATACTTTATAACAATAAAAAGACAAAATGAGTGTTAAACTAAACTAGACAAATCTGTAAGTAATAATGAATGCAGACATAAGGCAATTGAACAATTTATAACATAAGAATGCTGACTAAGCTGTCGCAGCGTTTGCTGTTCTCACGGATGTACGTCGTCGAAGGTAACCTGAGACGACACGTGGATGCTGACTCAGCTTGGGAACTGTTGCTAGATGGTTTCACATAAGTCGATGGAATAACTTATATAACAACTCCCATCCATATAAAAAAGTTGATGCTACAGCATCGACTTTTAAGGGAGGTTCTGCAATTCCATATCCTCGACAGGACTAAGGAGGCTATGGAGTTTTACCCTGGGCTTGATGGTTGATGGACCTGGTGGTGGTGCTGGATCGGCAGAAGGGCTGATCGTTGGGGGCTTCTGGAATTTCTTTCTGATGATGCTGATGGAAAGGAGGGCAACCACAATTACGGTTGTTGCTATTGTGATGATCGTAAACCAGGAGGTGTGTTTCTCCAAGAATGGTTGGTCTAGGAGCTTTTCTAATTCCCTGGAGTATTGGCTAAGCTTATGGTTGGCGTTATTCAGGTCTCTGGCATCCAGTTCCTGTAGTTTCATGGGTTTCAACTTTGGAAGTTGACCGATGGTTGGCAGGTTGTCGCAACAGTTGTACGGGATGTTGACTGGGTGACTTTTTAGTGTGATGTTGTCAACGTTGTTGGTGGTCCTTCTGGCATGGACCCTGGTGTTACCAATGAAGGCATTGCAACTGGGTTGGATGGTCAATAGAGAATTTGTCGAAATGGATTGGGTAACGACATCTTCTCCCTTGCACTTGATGTTGATGGGCAACTGTCAGGAAGTCGAGATTAACCAAAGGTTCAGATCAATCTCTTGAATATTATACTCTTCGGCATATAATATTAAAGGCTTGCAAGTTGATGGAAGGGCTGCTGGCTGTCTAAGAAGCTGTGCTTCGCAGAGGGCTTCTTTGTCTATGGTGTGTGGAATAACTTTGGAACAGATCTTATGTTCTTTAGATAATGGCTTACAGTCACTCAGGTCTTCGAAAAACGCGTACAATAGCGAATCGTCATCTCTCGCGATATATTTTATTTTTGTTGGAAGAATATGATGAAATCCTGTTCGATTATCCAAAACTGGGATAGGATACAGGCGGTACAGTGTATAAGTTTCAGGATTGACTAAGGGAATTTTTAGTACAAAAACAATTTTAGTATTGATCTGAAAGGCTTCCAATTCTATTAGATCGATGTATCGAGCAACATTTGAACTATAGGTTGGAAGTGGTAAGTTATTTTCATGAAGTGACTGTGATATTTTCTAAAGGGAATCGACCAAATCTACTGGGTTTATAATTGAGCTATGTAAAATTTTTAGACGGGCGAAAGAGACTGCAGTTAATACATCGTTAAGAGTATCTTCAATGTATACGTAACTTTCCATTAAGCTTTCACACAAATCCAAGACATTGGCTTGAAGTTCATAAAAAGCAAGATCGTCTGTAATGAACACAATTGACTTCAAATTGCTTCGATATTTTCCGAAAATATTTTCTCCTCGGACTGAAATTTTTGTATTGTGGTGTTAAGGTTTTTAATGACCGAAGTTGTTACTGATAATTGTCGTTTCATTAAGTTTTCAATTTGATGTTGGTCTTTAGTAATTTTGTTTATAGAGTCACTAAAGTATTCTCCGTCTGTTGCATCTAAGTTACCGGAAATAGATTTCCAAATCGATCCCAGTCCATTAATTAGTCCGCGTTTCTTTCTGTTGGTACTGTAAGTCTCAGTGTCAGCGAAAATTTCTGTGTATTTGATGTTAATAGATTTTGATATTTGTTTCAGGAGGCTTACGTGAGTCTGTACTTTTGATTTGAAGATTTTAATGTTAGTTTTGTTGTCGTTAATAGTTTCTAAAAGTCTGTTCAGTATATTGTCGTTGTTAGAAATAGCGTCTCGAAAGGGGTTTAGATCTTTGTAAACAAGGAGTGTCCATTTCTCATTAGAAATTCTAAGGGTGCCTTCTTCATGGAAGAAAACTCCTATAGTATTGTTAACAGGCGTAATGGAGTACTGTTGAAGGTTCACGACTGAAAACAGTCCACAGAATCTGAAAAAAGGTATTTATTCAAAATATGGTTTTAGGCTGTCAAAGTTAACTTTAGTTATTTGGTTTGTTTGTAAATTTATGACGGTGGCAGAGTTTTTTCGTATTGCGGTAATTTCGAAGGGGCCGTTGAATTTGTTTTCGGCTTTGTTTTTGATTTGGGACTCTTTTACGTAGACTTTGTCGCCTACTTTGTAATCGGGTTGTTTAGTAGAAACGTGTTGGTCAAATCGCACTTTAGATTTTTCTTTCTGTCTTTCGGTTTTAGCACGGGCGAGTCTGTAGTAATAGTCCATTCTGTTATTTAGGTCTCTTACGTATTTCGAAATCAGTTTTTCCTGGTTGTAAAGGGTTTCTGGAGGCCTACTTGAAGTGTGCCCAAATATAAGTTCGTAGGGCGTGAAACCGGTGGTTTTATTTTTCGTGTTATTATAACAGATGATGGCATAAGGGAGGACATTAAATGGATGTTCGTCTGGATGTTCCCGCTCGGGATGTTGAACGCTGGAGAATGTCAGTTTTATGTCGTATAGTTGACATAGATCCCGCATTAAAGTGTTGTCAAATTCACGTCCATAGTCACAATGGATGCGAAGCGGAGTCCCGTAATGTTGAAAGAAAATCAGAAGGGTGTTTACGACAGTTGAAGCTGTTTTGTCGTTAATGGGGTAGGATTGCGTAAATTTCGTGAGTTCGTCCCTAATAGTGAGTGCATGATTTCTAGATGGGTATTCAAAGATGTCAATGTTAATACGTTCGAAAGGAGTCTTGGGTGTTTCCGTAATAACAAAAGGTGCACTTAAGTTTTTCCTACAGAACTTTACCTTTTGGCAAGTTTCACAGGATTTGATAAATTGTTCTGCAGTTTTAATTAAGCCGGTCCAATTGTATTTTTCCCTAATACGTCTGATAGTTTCGTTAATGCCACGATGGAGGTTGTTTTTACCAGAGTGGTATTGTTGTATTATTATAGGAATTTCGTCTTCGGTAGGAGTTGTAACAATGTTTTGGCAGATTTTCAGTTTGATTTCTTTGTCGGAGAGAATGAAAGATAAAATTTCGAGAATGGGAAGTTCTATGTTATTTTCTATGCAGTATGTTTCGGGGTCGTTGAATTGGTCTTGGTTGGTATAAATAATTTTGAAAAGATGTGAGACGACAGTTTCAGGGTCATAGGGCAAAGGTACAACTAAGTATTTTCTATGCCTGACAGATTTACTGGCCATGATGTTAAGAGTGTCATTACTGAAATTAGGTTCTTCTTCGAAAAAGGCATCAATAATTTTGTCGTGTAAGTCGTTAGTTTTGTTTTGTCAAAAGAATGTAACTATGCGTATGTGGGACTTGTCTAGAAGTTGAGAATTGGATATTTCAATTTTAGTGTAATCGATTATTGACTCAGTTTTGTAGAGATGAACAAATCGATTAAACTCAGCGATAATTCTTTCGTCATGTTCGTCGTCATTGTCAGAGTTTTCAGGTTGTTCGGAGTCAGTTTCGTTGTTAGCGAAAATTTTGATTTTGGAAAGGAAATCAGCACATTGCTTGAAATGGTTGATTTTGATGCGAGAAAGAGCATCTGCGTTTTGGTTTACCTTGCCGGGCTTGTACTCAATCTTATAATTGTATTCCTCTAGCTTAAGGCGCCATCTGGCTAGACGACTGCCAGGATCTTTGATGGAAAAGAGCCAAGTAAGCGGACGGTGGTCACACAGGAGTGTAAACCTTCTCCCAAAAAGATACGGTCTGTAGTGCTTAACAGCCCAAACTATGGCCAACAATTCTCGTTCGATGGTGGAATATCGTGTCTCTGCAGCACAGAGGGTGCGAGAAGCGTATGCAACAGGGAGAACTTTTATTACAGGGCCTTGGGAAAGAACCGCTCCAATAGCAAAAGCACTAGCATCAGTAGTGAGCAGGAAGGGTTCTTTAAAGTTTGGATATATCAGGATTGGGTCAGATACAAGGGCTTGCTTCAGTTCATTGAAGGAAGACTTGCAATCTGCGTCAAAGATGAATTTGACGTCTTTTTGGAGTAGTTTAGTCAGAGGTTTAGAGATCTTCGCAAAATTTGGTATGAAGCGTCTGTAATACCCAGCGAGACCAAGAAAAGATTTAATGTCTTTCGGAGTTTGGGGTTGCGGAAAGTTCTGAATACATTCAACCTTTGAAGGGTTTGGTTTTACACCTTCTTGTGTGATAAGATGGCCAAGATGAGCCACTTCTTTACGAAAAAATTCGCACTTATCAGGTTGAATTTTTAGGTTAGACTTCCGAAGTCGTTTAAAAACTTCTGTCAACCGGGAAATATGTTCATGGATGGTCGGAGAGTAGACGATGATATCATCCATGTAGACGAGACAACGTTCATTCTGTATACCTAGAAGAATATTGTCCATGACCCTCTGAAAAGTAGAAGGTGCATTTTTTAAACCAAATGGCATACGAACGAATTCGTAATGACCATTGTCGACAGAAAAGCCAGTCTTAGGAATATCTTCCTCTTGGATTTCCAACTGGTGGAACCCGGAAGCGAGATCCAGTGTCGAAAAATATTGACACTTTCCAAGTTGGTCGAGAAGATCAGAGATATTTGGCAGAGGATATTTATCATCTACAGTCAATTCATTTAATTTCCTGTAATCGATAACTACTCGCCACTTTTGTTTACCAGAAGCATCGAGCTTCTTGGGGACGACCCATACAGGGGAGGACCAAGGAGATGAGGAGTGCCTAATGATACCTTGTTCAAGCATTTTTCCAATTTGGGTTTTCACTTCCTCTTTATGAACTTGAGGATATCTATATGATTTAGTGAAAACGGGCTTTGCGTTATTCGTATCAATCGAATGTTTAACCTCGTTAGTGAAAGTCAAGACGTCACCTTCAAGATAGAAAATGTCTTGAAATTCCAAACAAAGATCAGTGATTTGTTCGCGTTCTTCGTCATTTAGATGTTCAGTTCTAATTTGTTGTCTAATAGTCAAGTTTCTGTCTATGTATTGGGATTCATGGTAATCGTCTGTATTGAAATTCAGAAGAGGGTGAGTTTTGTCAAGTGGTTCCAGTTTTAAATCAGAAAAAGTTACTGTTTTGGGCATCGCGTTAGCGTTTATTATAGACGTTAGAAATTCACCATTTGCGTTAATATGTACGAGTGCGTTTGGAAGTCGTACTCTGTCAATTTCTTGAGTTGGTAAGATGGCGTCGATGTTAGAAAGATCGCATTTAAGTTTAAAAATCTTTTCTGTGCGTGCCTCAATAGTTATTTTGTTTTGTGTGGGTGTTTGTGAAGTGATATTTGGCTTAACATTGGGTGTGTCGAGTACATCAGTCAAGGGTTGATCGTTATCGGGAACTTTGTGTAAAGGGATGGTTCTAAAATTTGTTTTTAGCTGTTTAGATTTTAAGTCAACTATGCATTCATAGTGTTCGAGAAAATCTAATCCTAGTATGCCGTCAAACTCAATGTCCAAATCGTATATGAAAACTTTATGTGGGTTACGTGGAGCGAATGGAATTAGGGTAGATTGTGAAATAGGGATTTTTTCATGGGTAATACCTTGAATCGTTACCCTTTCAGGAGATCTTTGGGTGAAATTCTTTACGGTATTTTCTTTGAAGATAGAGATACCAGCTCCGGTATCAATAAGTAGTTTGAATTTAGAAGAAGCGTCTAGAATGTAATAAAGATTTTTAGAGTTCACAGTAAGAAGTGGGCTTAAAGAAATAGTTGCTCCGGGAAGTTCAAATCTGGGTTCAGATCGTCGAGATTCAGGTTTTGAATCTGGGTTTCGATTTCGCACAACGTTGTTGTCGAATCGGGAGGTTGCTCTAGGCTCGGACGCTCTAGAAAATCCTGATATTGATGACTATTAAAAGGCTCGATAGGGGTATCTTCAAAAGTTTGTTCGACGATCGGATAATTTTGAAGATCATCCTCATAATCGTAAGTGTTGCTATCCTCGGTATAGTAATTGTAGTCTGGATAGTAGGAATAACCATCATTTAGATGTTGGTTGAAGTGGTGCGTCCTTTCAGAACGGTTGTTGGGATTGTTCTGTATGACCGAAGGTCGAGAATAATTCGGGTTCATTTGAGACCTAAAAGGGGGTCTCTGGAAGTTTGATGGGCGAAATTGTTGTCCTTGTTGAATGGGGGGATTGTTTGTAGGGAAATTTGGCCTTGTTTGTTGATTAGGCCCAACAGGATTTGAACTATAGTTTGGATTAAACGTTTGAGAACTATTTTGTGTTTTCAAACGGCAATTTGCGGCTATGTGGCCTAATCGACCACAATGAAGACACTTAGGAGGTTGTGTCGGCTTTCGTGTTTGAAAGTTGGGTTTGAGAGGAGCAGATTTGTTCGTTTTTTGGTCCTCGAAATAAGAAAGTTGAAGCTCTCTCCTAATCCGGGAGTGTGCTTCTAGAAGATCTTTTGGATTACTTGTACGAATTACTTGTCCTAACCGGGGTTCTAATCCCGTAAGAAGGGTATTCATGACCATAGTATCCACTAGAGTGGTCTGGGCGTCTTTTTGTTCTGGACTAAGCCCAGCCGTTTTGTGGATGCAGGAGTGCATTTTCGCACTCAATTCCTGGAGTCTATTGTAAAACGTTAGTGGAGACTCGTTCGAAAGTTGCTTTAGACGTTGTAAGTCGTGAATAAGGGAAGAGAGATCACGAGAATCTCCAAAGTGTAGGGTCAAGAGTTGCTTGATTTCAAGGTACGATCCGGGGTTCCTCGAATTTATCAACTGCGCCGCTTTCCCTTTGAGTTTATTTTTGATATGGATCACTAACAAATATTTTTGATCCGCCGTGGACATATTATATGCGCAATTACACGCATCTATAAAGGTTCCCAAGGAAATTTGGTCGCCTTCAAATTCGGGTATACTGGAAAATATCTCCGTTAACCGGTATCTTTCTGTTTCAGGTGTACCTGAATTTGGTGAAGCTTGTGCCATGTTTATCGATATAAATGAATTGGAGTGTAAAGTTTATAGAATAAAATGTTAAAGAGTATAGAGAATTAATAAACTGTAGAATACGTTAATGGGAATAACGATCGTTTCAATGATAGAACAGTATGGTATAAAATGTAAAGCAATTAAAAACGATAGATGAAAATATCAACTCAAATAAATCAATTATTCAGATAATAAATCAATAAAATAAGTAAATCAGATATATAAAATGGCAATGAAAGAAATAAAATAAATATATCAAATAAATCAAGTAATGAAATAGATCAATATTTCATTCAAATCAAATATATAAGAATCAAATAATAAAATCAATAAAAATCAATGAAATCAAATGTATTAAATCAAATTATTAAAAATCAATTCTCAATAAAATAAATCAAATAAGAATTACTTAAAACGAATGACGATTCACCATTACTTACATCAACAGGAACATTGAAAGCGCGGTGTTCTACGTTTGATTGCAGTGAGGACTTCTTCCAGGTTCGTTGTTCCGTTGAGGGATAGGAATCCGCCGCTACCAGTTAGAGTACTCGTGTTCTAGTAACGTTAGACGGATCCTACTGACTGCGCCAATTTGTTATATCACACTTTCAAAATTTCTCTTTTTAAAAAAAGATTTTATTTATAGTTGCACAATTATTAAGTTTTAATATAAAACTTGAAAATAACAATATAATACTTTATAACAATGAAAAGACAAAATGAGTGTTAAACTAAACTAGACAAATCTGTAAGTAATAATGAATGCAGACATAAGGCAATTGAACAATTTATAACATAAGAATGCTGACTAAGCTGTCGCAGCATGTGCTGTTCTCACGGATGTACGTCGTCGAATGTAACCTGAGACGACACGTGGATGCTGACTCAGCTTGGGGACTGTTGCTAGATGGTTTCACATAAGTCGATGGAATAGCTTATATAACATATATATATATATATATATATATATATATATATATATATATATATATATGTTTTAGGTGGTTTCCGGGAATTCATCCGCGTAGTTGATATCTAATCCCTGCAAGGATCGATGGTAAAATGAAGACGTTTCGGCAGAGTCACATCTGCCCTCTTCAGGTCGGTTCGCATAATTCTCGTAGGCTTCTGCTTTCGCTTCTAGTTACTCGATAACTAGCAGAAAGAAAATTTAAAAAAATATATAGGTATAATATTTTTTTTAATTTTACGGTTTATAGTTTCGAAGATAAGGGGGGGGGGGTAAATTTTTTAATATCTTTTAAATAATTTATTTTAAAAATATGAAAAAAATATATTTGTATTCGTCAAAATGAGCCCTTTAATTTGATATATAACATGATGCATTAGAAACAATTTTATTTTTATATTTTCCATTTAATTCTGTAATTTACTCCCCAAAATTAAAAGTAGAGGTTCCTCCTTATTTTTTTAAGGAAACTTCAGGTCAGACCCTATACCTCTAATTTTTTTCAAAACTTTACGTTTTATAGTTTCGGAGATAAGGGGGGAGAGAATGGGTAAATTTTCGTATATTTTTATCTATTTTTTTTAAATATGAAAAAATATATTTGTGTTCCTCAGAATGTGACCTTTCATTTGAGTAACATGATGCATTTGAAAAAAATATATGTTTAAATTTTCATTTAATTCTATAATTTGCCTCCCCAAAATTAATATTAATGGTTTCCTTATTTTTCCTGTAAAGTTCAGGCAACGTTCTATATTTCTTATTTTTTTCAAAATTTTAGGATTCGGAGATCAGGGGGGAACGGTCGATTGTTCTAGTTTTTCCCCCCAGAAGTACCCTCAAAATCAAAATTTCTTCTGTTATGATATGTATTCCTGATCGGGTTACCAAACTATACATTGGTACCAAATTTCAACCTCTCCCGTCCAGTACTTTAGGAGAAAATTGCTGTGATGAGACAGAGGCAAAAATCCGGATTGATATTATAAGGGTATCCGCATGTTGTATATACGGAACCCTAAAAATGTGCCGTTAACTAGGAAATACATTAATACAGATTCAGAAGAAATAGGCAAGTTAAATAATCAACAAATAATTACAAAGGTTGTGATTGTTGTTTATAATTTTAAGTTGAACATGCCCAAATAATGTTTGAAATTGTGAGAAGCTTCAAGCCACAGTGGTGTATTACATTACATTAGATTCAACTCAACAGAATTAAATAAAAAACATATCTGCAGAACATAGAAATGTTTTTATATTACAAAACTCATAGTTTATTCAAATATAAAAATTTACAATGAATCAGTCAATCAAGGTTTAAATCTAATATATTTTAATTGGTAACAAATAATAAAGATATAATTAATAGAGAAAAGGAAATGTAATAAATAAATACAAGGTTTGTTTTCATATATACAACTTAATAAGATATTACAGGGGATTATACAATTTTAAACATGTTATTGTTCTTTTCACTGTGTAATTAAAATTAAACAACTCAAATTTAATTCGTTCCTTTTTGTGATAATCCATTGAATTTTAGATTTGTGGTGTAAAACAATTTTATTCAACTGCATTGTAAAATGTTAGCATGTTTTCAACAAGCAATCATATTGTGCTACAAGTAAATGTTTTCAAAAATTTAATATTCTTCATTTTATACTTTAAATTTCTTTTAAAACAGAAAATGCAATTTTCTGGCAACATACGGAGCTGAACTACCAGAAAATCATAAATGAGAATAAAGTCAGTTCAGTGCTCAAAATGTCAAACATGAAAAATGAAATACTAGAATTAATTTTGTAAATGTAAATTGTGTTTGGCATAGGCATATAGGTATTTTTCCTAAGAAGGCAGGTGGTCAGCTGAATGGCCACAATAAGAGCTGTCGTTTCTACTAATTATATGACACTCACTAGATTTTTCGGGGAGATGTATGTGTGTTTTATAACATACATGTAGTAACATGTATTAATTAACTTTCAATTTCACTAAAACAAATGCGATTTTCACTTATTTATGAAAAATTAGCAATGTTTATATTTTAAGAAAATTAAATAAATTTTCAAGCAAGTACAGGGTATATACACATTTTTGCACTCATAATTGTGGTGGACTTGTAGTCGATTGGGATTTAACTAACTAAAGAAGCGGGATGGTTTCAGTGGTCAGTGTTGCA
Source organism: Octodonta nipae (assembly GCA_034190945.1). NCBI lineage: Eukaryota > Metazoa > Arthropoda > Insecta > Coleoptera > Chrysomelidae > Octodonta > Octodonta nipae. The sequence goes on from CM067221.1 coordinate 59,972,296, forward strand.
AGGTTATTGCAGAGTAAAACAATTGAATTGAGTGTTCAAAAACAAAACTCAAAGAACAAACATGTTCGCTAACGTGTGTAATAGTGAACAGTTTTGGCGGTGGGGGTGAATGTTGGTCTTTTTTGAAATTGGTATACTTTAATTCATTATTTTCATTAATTTTGAGAACTATTAATTTTTTACCCTAATTTGTCTGATGTTGAGTTCTTTAATAGAATCAACTTCCATTTTTGTCCCTGTATTATTTGAATTTCCGTTGTTTCCTATGTATACATTCTTATTATCTACGATTCGCTACTTATCTACTTTTTCCAATAAAAATTAAAATATTACAAATATCGACCCATTAGTAGCTAGCGTATTCATATTTTTAAATAGTAACACTCTTAGTCATGAAGATATGCCATGTGTTAATTTGTTTTCTAATAATAGCTGCGTAATTTCTATCCATTTTACCCAATTCTGAAGTTTTGGGCCAATCTATTAATGCTTCTTGATGCCGAGTTTTCCTGTTACGTGTTAATCAAGACAATCCATTTCAATCTTCAAAATTCTTTGAATCTATACATTTCTTCGTCTTCTATTTTGTTTCTTATCTCTACATTTGACTACCGTGGCTGGTGCCAATCCCAGAATATTAAATACAGTTGATTTGGATGCCACAAAAACGAAAGTATGGGTTCATCGCAATCATTTTGGTTTTAGTGAACATCTTTGGGTAGATGTTGCTCAAGAGTCCTCTAGAATACCACATCGTGTGGGAACAAGAGAGAAGTTCTGTTTTTTAATGGCCGACTGGTCTCAGAATTTCAGCCTTGATTGGAATATACTTCCAGGAGACCCCAAATTGGCTGAGCAGCTACTCTAGCAGCACTGTTAATGTAGTGGTTGGCTCTCCATTTTCAATAGCAAACGCTTCGGCCCATATACTGAAGTAATCAGTAGCAACACGAATGTATGTATGTATGTGAAAATCACATAAGTGAATGTCTTTTATTACTCAAGCTAGTTTTAAACTTCAGCAGTTTTTATGTATTGATTGTATATTTGTAACTTTAAAAATAAATGACTCACCACTTGATTGGTTCATTCTCTGGTAGTTTTTAGCGACAATAAATAAATGAAATTGATTTGGTCTTGTATAAATAAATGTTGGAGATTTGTTAAGGGTGTTTTCCAGAATGCTCATTTTCACAAAATTAGTTTCAAACTGTTGGCCACTTCCAGTTAAACAAGTGGTCGACTATCTTTGTTATTGTAAATGGAATTGCACAATTTTTAGGAGGAATTCGTTTAACACTCAAAAATATAAGGTATGTTTTATATCTACTTCGTATGTCAATGACTCACAGTTCCCAAGATAATTTATAAGAAAAAAATTGCCTTCAGTCTCAAATATAGCTGACAGAATTTAGAAATTACATACATTACATCTTTTCCTATAAATTAAATTATCTCAGAAACGGACCTCAAATGAAACAAAATGAAAACCGTTACAAACACCCTGTATAAACATCAAAACGACATTTTCCCTATTGGTGACGCCCTCGTTTACACAACCAGTAAAGAAATCAAAATTAGTGTCACAGCAAACTCTATGTAATGTTATCAGATCACAACCATTGCCAACTGAAAAACACTGTTCCATCAAAACGAACCGTTCCCTGAACTGTTAGTCATGTGTTCCATGTGATCGATGATCGATTGCCAACCAGTTTTTGTGCGGTTATTTCAGTAATGGCTTTACAGGATGAATGGTTTATAGTGTCTAAATTTTAAATTAAAATACATGTTCCCTATGTTAATATATAATAATAATCATAATGTTTCTTTATCAAAAAATTATAACAATAATTAACTATTAATAATAATAATAACTAGTACAACACCTACGAGAGAAATGAACACTGAAGATGAACAGCCTGCTAATTCTATTAAATCCGATCAGAATTAGCTTATGAAAGATAAATTCTACAGATATTGGAAAACTATCGAAACATATTACCGTCCAGAAAACCTAATTCACCTATCCTTAAAAATATCAGAAAGGTAATGATTCCAATATAATATAAAAAATGAATGAAATATTAAAACAGCAGTGAAGGCTGAGTCCAACCGCCAAAGAACATACGATACACCCCTAATAGAACAGCACTACAAGCGAGACCAAAAATCTTTGTGGAACATAAGACAAGAAAAGAGCAGACCTCATAGACTAATATTTGAAAGAGGTTTCATTAAAAAAGTTAACGAAAAGTCACTGAAATCTGTAGCAAAGCCCAAATTAATATAAGATCATCTGAATTTTCTCAAAAGCTGTTGAAACACAAGGACAAAGTAAAATAATGTAGGCCAAGGAGATACATCGAACTAACGAAATGAAGAGAACAAAATCCGGACTTCCATGTTAACAGGAAATTACATTCAAGCACCCACCAATACTGGGAAGCGCCTCATTTTGACCAACAAAAATTTCAAAATTATTAGATTTCAATTTAGTCAGAAAGTCATATTTACAACAAAAAAAAACAAATTGGGCCCAAAGATATACCATCATGTTCAACGGCAGAACGTACAAAAATTCGCAGTAGAAAGCCCATAATTGGAAAATACCGGGGCCTGACAAACTGCATAATTTCTGATTGAAATATTCCGTGACTCAAGACAACCTGAAAATTACAGACCAATAACTTGTCTCTCAGTTAATTACAAGCTAAATACGTCTTTACTGAACAATAAAATATAAGAACAATTTCATGCACATTAATTTCAGAATAACAAAAAGCTGCATCAGAGGAGCTGCATACTGTCAGCAATAATTGATTGTTGATTCCTTTTTCACGAAACAAGCCTAAACAAATAAATGGAACTTATTGATGTGCTACATTGGTTATGAAAAGTCTTTTTAAGGTTCCGTATATACAATATACGGATACCCTTATATTATCACTCCGGATTTCTGTCTTTGTCACATCACAGCAATTTTCTCCTAAACTACTGGTATAGTTTGGTGACCCGATCAGGAGTACATATCGTAAAAGAAGAAATTTTATTATGGGGGTACTTCTGGGAGTAAAAACTAAAAAAATCGACCGTACGACCTCTGATCTCCGAAAAACTGAGCCTCAAATTTTGAAAAAAATGGGAAATATAGAACTTTACAGGAAAAATATGGAGAAACCATTAATATTAATTTTGGGGGGCAAATAATAGAATTAAATGAAAATTTAAAAATATTATTTTAAAACGCATCATGTAATACATCAAATGAAAGGTCCCATCCTGAGGAACACAAATATATTTTTTTTATATTAAAAAAAATAATTAAAAAATATTAACGAAAATATACCAAAATTTATAATAATTTATTATTTAAAACTTGACCTACTTTCCCCTTTATCTTTCCATCTACAGAGCCTAAAATTCAGACAGTAGATTATAAAAGGCTTACCTGAGAGTGTATTAGTAAAATAAAACTGTAATGTTAATTAGAAATATAAATACATATTGTTATGAAAATCAAGCGAATCATGAGGCAGATAAAATAAAAAGTCTATGTGTGGAAAATAAAAGTGTATATTTTTTATAAATTTAAAACGCTTCCTTTAAAAGATATTAGGGTAAACATAAGAAAATGCACTCATTCCTTGCTTGTCTGAAACTGGAATTTTATAGTTGTCTTCTAAATTTTATAATCTTAAAGGTGGGACGGAACCCTTAGTAAGCCAGTCCAACTCGCACACAATTAATATCAAAAGAAGCACTTTCCAAGGCGACTCCCTTTCACCTATTTGGTTCATATTGGCACTCAACCCGTTATCAACCCTTCTCACTAAAACTGCGGTGAGATACAAGCCACAAACCAACAAAAACCTCAAAATAAATCGCCTGCTATTTAATGCTAGACTTAAAAATGTATGCAGAAAATCGGTCAAAATTTAATAGTCTTATCTCTATACTGAAAATATTCAACCATGACATTAAAAAGTCAGTTTGATTGGATAAGTGCGCATCAATAGGAAAACAAGAAAGGGAAACTTAAGCTTCAGAAGAAGAAGAATCGTTCGAAGGCATTGTAGATCTTGAACCCGACTCTATGTATAAAAATATAGGTATGCCACAGAACATGAAAATTGACCACACCCGACTTACACATGTTAACAGTTGAATTAGATAGTAGGTATTATAATATTTAAGATAGTTTAAAAGTTTAAAGTTAGTTACCTTATTTCCACAATAAATGTCATTGGATTTTCTAATAAATATTATTTGCTGAATTAGTTTTTAGTTTTAAATACTTATTTCTCTACAAAATGAACCATTCTGGTCTTGCTTCAAACAAAATACCCAAACGCGAAACAAATTTATGTACTTTGTGCACGATACTCGATTTGGGAGTATCTAGTGGAAGCGGTATAGTAGGTGTCTCTCCGATTAACAATAGAATATTAAATGGAGTCCTCGAAATTTTTTTGTTTATTAAAAGCCTGCATTTTTACTAAAAGATTCTTGTAGTTTAGAAGGATACCGGATCTTCTCTGCATTGCTGAAAAGTATTTCAAATATCCAACACAATATTTCCTCTTAAACATTTTCAAATACAAAATTTGCCACTAATTAAATAAATTTACTCCTTGGCAGATTTATAGATAATTATAAATTAATCGTGGCATGATAAATAAATTGTATCAAATTTCCTTTGTCATTTATCATTAACGCGAATGAATTATTTCCGAAACGTACAGAAACAGTTGCACAGTCATATTTTTCATTTGTAGATTTGATTACATTTTGAAATGCACCACTCTGTGAAAAATCAAGTAGCTGCTGTTTACAGCAACTAATAATTAGTATACCTGACACCTCTAGTTGGGGAAACCTATTAAAATTATCTCTTTCACAGAACAAGTTAAAAAATATAAAACGTTAGAATTTCTGAAATATATTTGTGTCAAGAACAGTTTCGTCAAAATACAGCAGATTTCTCATAACTTATTTCTTTTAATTACAAGTGTAAAACCAATACAATAGGAGACAAATTTGCATCAATATATTATATAAACTAATTTATCAAAAGTATCCACTCTGTAAAGTTGGCAAATATCCAGGCACATCCTGCTACCAGATTAAATGGACTTAACAATAAAAAAAAATTAAACTTTCCTAGAAAAAAGATAAAGCTATTAATTCATCCTATTGTTTAAGAATTTTAAAAGCTTTGTGCAGATAATTAAAATTCTTGAAAGGATCTTACCAAAGTCATTAGATTTTCAAAATCAACACAATTTCAAACTTTATGAATCAAATTTGTTTACCGACCTCCCGCTAAGTGACTTTATCGCCATTTTTGAATCCTTCTCAGTTACTCTCCACGTTTGTGCCTTATTCTTTAAATTCGCAAACAACCGAAAACCCTATTCAAAATGGAATATTTGACTTTGATCCGACAGTTTAGCATCAACGTACTTCAAAATTCAAGATATTTTATGGCTTCAGAAGCACGTTCTTGCTGAATATTAACAAGGAATAATTATTTGAGACTTGACATTTCTTCTGACATTTTCCTTCTATGCGTCATTATTAAAGAGATGCAGTTGGAAGCAATTTTCTTGTGAATAATTTCAATGTGTCGGAAGCTTTTGTTTGTTTCTCATTACATACTGTAAATTAGTCGAAGTTGCAATTAACACGTCTACATGTGTATGAGAAGTATGCTGTGTTTTTTTCTCGTATTTTAACATTTAATGATTTCATGTTGTTAAGAAGGCTTAATTCCCTGTCAATAATGTCCTGATACTAGAGCTTTAAATCACTACACTATAAAAAATATTATTTTTGAAATTTTATCGTCCAATCATTTCGTCGAAAACCCGGTTTAGAAATGCAAATGAACCGAGAAAGCTCATTTTTTTATATGACGTGGTGGGTGCTTAGAAAAGCTTAACTTGAAATTGTCGAACTAGATTTCCTAGGTGGGTTTTCCGCTATCTTGAGGAAAGTGTAAAATTGTTTTTTTGACAATAACTCGGCTATCGAATGAGATACGATAATTTTGATAGAATACTTTTTTTAAGCGTTTTTCCTGCTTATTACCACCATATTGGGTAATGAGGAATTGCTCTCCCGCGCAAGTAGAGAACTCCGGATCGACCTTTTCTTATTTAAATAATTCCACTGATGACCGTAGCTCCGGATTCTTCTCGAGAGTGTTAATAATTTGCAATGTTATAAGAAGACTATGTCGTATCGCAACAGCTAAAAGCGTGAATGAAAAGATGGTTCTCAAGAACTGACTTATCTGTTTGAAACTGTTCTGAGAGTATAGCTTTCCCGGCGTATTCACTTTTGCTGGTTTCCAAAAAATATCCTGTGCAAGTCCGGTGATTAAAACCAATAGATCGATCGTAATTTTTGTCCAAAATATTTAAAAAACCAAATAGTATGTCTCAATACGCTCTACGAATTTCCTCTCGGCGATTTTTTTTTATCACCAGAAAAAAGATAATAGCAAAAAACAAATTACATTTTCTAATTCTTGATATTTGAACAACTCTTAATTTTTTTGAGGTAGAGACACAACCGAGTTAGCGGCGCGCTCTGAGCGCTAAGCGGGGACTCACCGTCGTTCTGCTTATCGTCGTTCTACGGAGGTAGTAGCGAGAAAATCGTTTTCACTTAACAAAATTAAAGAAGACTCTTTTAGTTTTCTTTTGGTGTTGTGTTCTTCTTTGTGTAATATAACTGAATTTTGAAACTGTATTTTATGACCAAGGTTCCAAGCATGTTCACAAATTTTGGATTTTTTAAATTGTCCGTAGAATTCAGTCCTTCCTGGTTGCCGATGATTAAGGAAGAAATTGCTAATGGTCATGTCCTTGTGAACAACCCAATATCAGGATAGTTCATAAGGTTTTTCCTAGGGATTCCCTTGTGGTTTTAATGGGATCACTGAATCCACAAAATTCTTTGGTCGCATTTTTGGCGAATGCACTATCTTATAACAAAGTCGCACCTAGGAGCGCCACATAAAATTCTGAAGATCTCCCTTTCAAATTCTTCCAATTTGAAAGAAACTTTATGATTATACGATCTTTAGAAGTTTCTGTGCTACCCTGTATATTACAAATAAAATTCTCTTAGTTACGTCAGAAATCAAATAATACATATTGTCAAATATTTTTTTAATTTACATCTTAGAATTGTGCCTTTTTTATCCAAGTTTCTAGGTCAGACCCCGAAACGTTTGGAATATACAGCAATTTTCTTAACTGTGGTGTTATTTCCCAAGAAGTACTTAGAAATATGCCACAAATATCATTTAGGAAACAACGACAATTTCAAGTTAAGCTTTTCTAGACACCCCTAAGTCATATCAAAAATTTAGCTTTCTCGGTTCATTTGCATTTCCAAATGTATATAATGACAGGAGTATTTATATTATGACGGTAAAAGATAAGATCTATAAGTGAACGAAATCAAATTACTGAGTAGATGGATCAAAATATTTTATTTAAACAATCTACTGTTCGTCAATGGTCCAACTCGAGTATTAACGTTATTCAAGTTCTGTTTGTCAGTATTACTCAGTATATATACAATGTGTCCTTTAGTTATTGGAAATTTAACAAACATAATATTACTAATCCGGTCAATTTAGACATTTGTATTAAAAAAACTCCCGGAAAGCTGAAATTTTCTGAAGAGCTTGAGTTTTAAAAGTCCCTATTAATCCCATGTGTGATACAAAAGTTATTCGGGGTCAAAGGTCAAAATTTGAGTTTTTTTTTAGATTTTTTTCGAAAACAGGAAGTTTTTTTCGGAAAAATACCTCAGACCAAAGCTGTAGATATTAAAATATCTAGAAAAAAAATAGTTCTTATGATTTTTTTTCTAAGAGTCACCATGAGACATCGCGATTGTGAGAATCACGTATACATAATATGGGCACATTTCCACGCCCTCTGTGAGGTAGTGTACTCGACGCGTTTTTTTACGTGGTTTCCCCAGTAGGCCTATTCCACGAACTATTATAATGTAATTTTCAGGAACAATACTTTTTTAAATGCATAATAAATATTGATATTGGATATTAACTTTAATTGTAGTCTTGATTTCTTTCATATTTTAATCTGATTCATACTCTTCAACGTCTACTTCAAAATGTTTTGTTCGATTTCTTCTTCTTCTTGCTCTTCTTCTTGATAGATGTTCATCAATTCGTCAAATGAACATGAATCAATTGTCTCTTCATCAAAATCACATGAATCTTCCTCTATCGTATTTAATTTGACATTTGAGCAAAACTGAGCTCGGCAATTGGTACATGCTGGAGAATACAGTAATGCTATTTTTGTGCAGCCAGATTTGCCACTGCAAGCTTTTTTGTGCAAAAAATAGAATTAAGTAATTTTTCTGGAGCGGGTGGCAATAAACTTTCCAAAGTATTATCTATGAATTTCCAACCCTAGTCTTCTGGACTAAGTTGATTGCCTAGCCATGTCTGACCTGGAAAGAATATTCGATACTAGTGTTGATTAGCAAATGCAGAGGTTGGGGGGAGACATGATAAATGTACTTGCTTCTTGTGTCAAGTATTTGTGACAAAGGTTAAATATTGGTATTTATCTAGACAATAAATTTTTTTGGAGCTCTATAAACACCAAGAAGAAAGCGATTTCCTGCTGTGGTTATTGTTTGCGGAGAATAATCAGTGTCTTTAAATAATTTTGCGCAGTCAATCAATTTTTTTTATAATAATTTTACCACTGATGTTTTGCCTCTTCTATACATTTCTGATGTAATATCGCTGCCGGTTATTGCATGTAAAAATAAAATATACTTTTGGCATTTTGAATAAACAGATAAACTTTATAAAGAATATATCGGAGTCTTTGAGGTAAGTAGAATTTACAAATCAACATACTCACCAACTAGAATTGTTGTGTATGTTACATTATATTTTTCTATTTCTGTTTTAATTATAAGGACGTCTGCTTCATTTTGTGCATGTTTCACTGCAATATTAGCACTTGTCAATTTGTTACTTAACATGGAAATAAAACAAGATTTATTATTAATGTTGGCAAGATATTCGGCAGGTGTACCATGTAAAAAGTGTGAATCCATACGTAAATTTTAAAAATATGAAAAAAATATATTTGTTTTCGTCATAATGCGCCCTTTCATCTAATATATAACATGATGCGCTAGAGACAATTTTAATTTTATATTTTCCATTTAATTCTGTAATTTGTCCCCAAAATTAAAAGTAGTGGTTTCTCCTTATTTTTCCAGTAAACTTCAGGTCAGATCCTATACCTGTAATTTTAACTTAACGTTTTATAGTTTCGGAGATAAGGGTGGGGAATGGGTAAATTTTCGTTAAATTTTTAAATATGAAAAAAAATTGTGTTCCTCAGAATGGGACCTTTCATTTGATGCATTACATGATGTGTTTGAAAAAAAAATTATTTTTCAATTTTCGTTTAACTCTATAATTTATATTAATGGTGTCTCCTTATTTTTCGTGTAAAGTTCGGGCAACGTTCTGTATTTCCTTTTTTTTCAAATTTTTAGGCTCAGTAGTTTCGGAGATCAGGTGGGGGGAACGGTCGATTTTTTTAGTCCCCCCCCCCTAGAAGAACTCCTAAAATCTTTTTTTTTTCTTTTACGATATGTACTCCTGATCGTGTCACCAAACTATTCATTGATACCAAATTTCAACCTCTTCCGTCCAGTAGTTTAGAAGAAAATTGCTGTGATGTGACAGAGGCAGAAATCTGGAGTCATATTATAAGGGTATCCTTATATTGTATATACGGAACCCTAAAAAGAAGCATGTATATGAACACCAAACGAGCTATGCCAGATGCATATCATGTGTAACGTGACTCTTACAATCGCGATATCTCAGAAATGGTGGCTCTTAGAAAAAAAATCTTAAAGACCATTTTTGTAAATAATTTTAAGATCAACAACTTCGGTTTGTAGTACTTTTCCGATAAAACTTACCGTTTTTGAAAAAAATCCAAAACACCTCAAATTTTGACCTTTGACCCCGAATAACGTTTGTAGCGCACATGGAATTAATGGGGACTTTTAAAACTTTCTTTCTCATGATGAACCCAAGCTCTCCACTAAATTTCAGCTTTCCGGGTTTTTTTGATATTTGACTACTATGTCTGGATTGACCGGAGTATACTAAAAAGGTTTTTTTAGTGTTCTATGCGGTCAAATGACATTTCCACGTAACCTCTTAAGAAGCATTTCACAGATTATACAATAGAGTTTTTATTTCATACAAGTATATGTAACAACAAAATAGATCACCTCATTAATTTTCATAACCCTGAGGAAGGAAATAATAATTTCCGAAAGCTAGGGCAATGTAAATAAAGAGATAGATTTCGTTAAATTTGAAGACGCGAGATGTAAACACCGACATCTAGAATTTTCGGGAAAACTAGCACATAGAAGTTCCGAATCTGGAGCTGTTCCATGTACTTGCTGTTACCCGTAATTTCTAGGTTAGAATGTCACGATGAAATTTTCAGGTTAACTTCACCTGTCAGAGATATTGAATACTCTCTTCGAGGTGTCATTCTTTGTACGCAATACAATATATACAATATATATTGTTTCTGGTTAGGAAACCTTCATCAGTTACATGGAACGGCTCCAGATTCGGAACCTCTATGTGCTAGTTTACTCGAAAATCCTTGATGTCGGTCTTTACATCTGACGTCTTCAAATTTAACGAAATGTATCAAATACATAAAGAAGTGTTCGAGAGGACATTCAATTGTGGGAAGCGTGTGTGTTATACCGAAGAGAACATCATCGCATATTGAATTATGTGTTAAATTTGAGCGTGCTGTTGAACCCTAATATGGAAAGATAAACAATGGTGCCCTAGAATGGCGACTACTAAACTAAAAACCATACTTATTAGCAAGGCAGCGGAAATTCATATACTTTACACTCTAGTAAAACATATTTCTTTCTGTGCGCCCAACGGCATATTGTCTGCACAAATCAGTAACTTGACTTGAATAAAGAATACCACCGAGGCAGAGCTTATTCAGCTTGACTTTGTTAAGATGAACAAAAGCAAAATAATGTATACCAATATCCTATTAGAGTCAAACAGGCACGAGCCAAAGCAAATTTCAATCGTAGTCGAATTGAACAGGAATACTCAAAGGCATCGAGAGGTATTGGATGTAGTAGCCAATAAAATCTACTCTGAAGTGAAGCAGCGTTTGAGGAACAAGGTGGCTCACAGAGTAGCTCTACTAGTCATCAGTCTCAGCAAGAAGAAATGCATGGCTCTGCGGGCACTGAGTACGAGTGATTAGTGACAGCGGGAATTTTTATATGCGATGGCACAGCATGTCCCTCCTCGTGGAAGGGTACATCTTGGTCAAGAGTCGACTAGGTGTAGGTATCAATTTACATATTTGTACAATAATATTTTAGATTGGTATTAAAACAAATATAATCAAGCACTTAAGCGACAAAGTTTCTATACAGTACTTTGGATCATTATAACATTTCGAATTGATGTTTCGGTTGCTACCATATTAGTTTAAATCCCAAATAAATATAACGAAAATCTTATCGAATAGGTAAAGCCAAAGTTTCTTGCGTAAACGTTTTTAAATACAAGCTTGTTTCAAAGGGAAAAATATATTTCAAAATAAAGTTATCAGTTATAGATATAATCATCGAGAACCTTTATAGTTTGCTCTAGTAGATGCATTGCTTCTCAAATTCCCATACTCTACAAGTTTCTGTTTATAATTTCAGAAAAATAATATCTTCAGTTCCATTCTTAACAAATTACTTTGTCATTTTTATAAAAATGTTCATTTGTTTATTAATAATGTAGAATCATAATGCCGATTTACGATTTTGGGACATTTTATTGTTTCAATAATTTTTATGTATAAGCGAATTACTCATAAGTTTTATGTCCAAAATTGCTTTCAATTTTTTCCCAATGTTCTCATCTTTACTGTATTTATATTATTTTTTATAGTTAAATTAAACTAATACTGCCTTTGAGGATAAACTCACGAAAAAAGTACTTACAAATTTTGCATAGACCTCCAGCTTTTGATGTTATTTGGCATTTTTTAAATAACTGGCCACAAGCAAACTCTATGTCTAACTTACTTTTTTTTAAATAACGGACAAATTAATTTGTCAGTTGTTTGCCATGGGCTTCTATCGAAAATCTGACCGCATATTTATTCAAGAGTAATATTTATTTCAAGCAGAAATGCAAAAAACTTGACATATTATTGTATCTTGACCCCTTTTATATTGATTAAAGACAAACATAAAACGCACTGTTTAAGGGAAAAAACGAAAAGTCGCAAAAGCATTTGTAATTATAAGTGTGTCCTCTATTGAGAATCCCAAGTCCTGTTGGAGATGCCAGACCTGCAAAAAGTAACAAAACAACTTCAACTGCTTATCTAAGATGAAATTCCTTTTTCCTCGCTATAATTTTTCTTAATGCCCCGCCACAAACATCGTAACTATCGGAGCAAAACAAACGTAACAACACTTTTCTACTTCGAACTTTTCAATATGAAACTACTGCTATCATCTATTTGTGTTCAGGAGTGCCACAATACATTTTCCTAATTTCGAAATCGAAATTATCGTAGATATCAGTTGGCTGCTTCACTTCCTTTAGTTGGCACTCTGCCTAGACAGTTCGAGAGTAGTCTGTGTAGCTTTCTAGGTGACACATCCTTATTTATAATCTCAACTTTGAGGTTAGAACTCGGGAAGCATTTAACTTACTTATACGCGCAGATCAAGATCTTAAAAAACATGCACTATTTGTGTATGTCAAAGAAGCTTTGAAATATCTAATGTTGTCTAGACGGTGTCACAGTAAGTTATTATATGGATATGTCTCGTTTAATAGTGTATATTGATATTCACATATTTATGGATTTTTGAATAGCAATAAAAGCGGCAGCTTAGCTTCAACTAGAAAACATTCTGAAATTGGACTGTAAATATTCTAATGACATTTCAGCCTCTATATTGTATATTTCAACTTATAAAGATTTAACAATTCTAAGCAAATATGAAACAAAAATTATGACATAAGAAAGCATGTTAGATGACTCTATTGGTTCATTTCATTGACATGTTGTTTATATCAATTAGTGTATTCGACTTTATAGGATTTCATATTGATAATTTTATATAGTATATAATGCTCTGAGGAGAAAAAAAATAAGTTAGAGAAACCTTCTTAAAAAACTGCAAGTAACTCAATTAAGAAGTAGAAAACATTTTTCTCTGAAGCTACTGGACCAGAATGTTATATTGATGTAGAGCTGAATAACTTATGAAGGACAATTTAAAAAACCTTAAGTTCGAAACTATTAAGTCTACCATTTTCTCCCCAATGCTGTTCTGTACAAAATAAGTATTTGAAATTTATAGTGGAGACAAAGTGTATTAGGGGCAATTTTGGTTTCATTCGGACTAATGATAGTCTTTTAGTGAAATACTTTCTCACACATGTTCTTTGAGAAGGCAACGTTACAATATGATATACAAGTCTTTCTGTGTACAAACAGGTGTAATGCAGTTGTCGAAAGAGATGTCATGAGAAAGACAAACGTAAATTAAAGCAGAAATCCTAATTTTATATGCAAATTATAAAATTAAATAAAAAATTGAAATTGTTTGTAGAGCATCATGTAATACCTCGAAAGCATCAGATCTTCATAAAAAATACAAATACACAAGAAGTACCTAAAATAGGGTTGCAAACTTCTGCTAATATATGACTTATTAAAATAAGCCAAAAAGTCCCTATTAACATGTGCCCTAAAATGCACCCTTAGGAAGTTATATGCCCCTATAAGGGCCTAAACAAAACTATTGTTTTTTGATATTGACAAAACGGTGGAAAACAAATAGAAAAAAAATGTATGGGTCTTACATAACTTTTTACGCTAAATAACATGTGTTTTCGACATGTAAATAATAAGCGTCATAATTAGGTTGGTATAGGGGGTGTTCGGCCCATAATTTTTTGTTTCAGTTTTTTTTTTAATATTAAGAATTTTACGTAAAACATATTATCTTCGTCCAATTTATAAGATTTTATAAATCTGTAGAGAAAATGGTAAAAAATTTAAATAAAAAAAATTACGAACCGAAAACCCCCTTCGCCAACCTAAATAGGAGGCTTATGATTTACATGTCGAAAAACGGAGTAGCATCTTTCTTAATGTTAAAAGTTATGTAACACCCATACATTTTGTTCTAATTATTTTCGACCGTTTTGTTAATAACAGAAATAAACAGTTTTGTTAGAGCCCTTTTAAGGGCCTATAACTTCCTAAGTGTGCGTTTTAGGGCACATGTTAATAGAGACTTTTTGGTATATTTTAATAAGTTATATACACAGCAGAATTTAGGAATCCAATTTCAGAAACACCCTGTTTATTTTGCATAATTTTAAAATGATTTGTATAAAGGATGTTACGGAAAATATACAAAAGTACACATTTTTTCCAAAAGTACTGTCAAAAGGCGATCTATATCCAAATTTCATCTCCGAAATTCCCTAGAATTTTGAATATAATAGAGAACATGAATCCTGACCTTAAGTTGACCAGCAAGCAAATGCAACATCCAAATGTGGAAAATTAAATTAAAAATGATAATAGGGACGGTTAATATTTATATGTTTTCTTAATAATTATCATGCTCGGAGTGAAAATAAACAAATGGCAAAGAAGAGCGATTCAAGATCCTGGCAGCTACGGCAGCACTTATTTGAAAAGTTATTCAATCGGCAGTAATCGATAATTCATATTCGAATCTTTGATGATATAAACAGTCATATTGCGGAATTAATGACTCATTTTTTGGATCAAATTATTTAAAAAAATAAAAAGCTCAATTTAGAACATTTAAAGTTCGTACAAACATTAGCCACAGTGTTACTACGACTTGCAAAAATATGAGCTCAACTCTAGAGATTCTAATCAACAACAGAAATTGGTTTCTTCCTCCTGTACATGGAGCTCCAAAAATTACTTGCATAGACAAATGATGTTACTTGTCTTTTGTAAAACATACACGTAATAAAAAACGTGTGCAATTTGCTTGTCTTCCTCCAACAGCGGCTTCTGCTCAACAACATTTTCATCGTGTATATTATCAGGTTCAAGTATGGTTTCGTAATCAATTGGACCCAGAAGACTGGGGCTGGAACCAATCCACACTCTACTTCTACAGATCAGATAACCTCCTTAATACGATTTTCGCAACTCGCAACTGTAAAAAGGAGTGTAATTTGAAATGCGTTTGCAGAAAAGTAGGCTTATCTTGTTCACCCGCGTGCACCATTTGCCAAGGCCAGTCGTGACCAAATGTTCAGTCTCCAACAAAAAGAGGTCCAAACATCAACAGCGAAACAACTGACGTATCGTTGTTAAAACAATTTACGTCAACATACAAATATGGAGAAGAAATAGAAGAAGTAGTAGGGGATTGAGGAAGAGAAGAAAATGAACAAGAAGAAGAAAAAAAGAAAAAGACGATGACGATGATGAGGAAGAAGACGACCTGACATTCCACTAAATTTTACTGCGATAGAGCGTGGAGTAGGCCTACCGGGGATACCAAGTAAAAAACCGCATCACTCTATAGGTGGCATGGAATCGTGTGCAGATTATAGAGAATACAACTACAGTAGATTTTAGAATCGCTTTTTCTAAGAAACGGTTAATGTTATGAAAAAAAGTGTGGATAAGTGCGTGATCTACAAGTTCTGACTGAAATATTTTTAACATCGAACTGTTCCGCTGAAAAATCCAAAAAAAACTCATTTTTGCGAACGTTGACCTTGCATAAAATGTTTGGCATAAATGGGATTGATGAGAACTTTATTTAATTTTATTATAATGGTGTCCCTAACGTCCACCCCAATTTTCAGCTTGTTAGGAATTTATGCAAGGGTGAATGTCTAAACTGACCGGATTATCACAGTAGTAGCAGGTACTAATAGTCATATCAAATTTTCACAATTTACAATTCTGTCCTTAAAGTAGTTTATTATCCTCTCCTTCCCTTTGGTGAGCACGTCCTTAAGTGTCATGGTTAAACTATATGTTTTATTTGGTTATTTCCATATTTGATGCTATTCATTATATATCATGTTTGACAGTGAGTAGAGATCAGCAGTACATTAGATTATTTATTTCATAGATGTTGGTATTTAAGGAGAGTGTGCCCTATTCGCAGCACATTATTGATAAATTGGTCTTTGCTTTTTATTGGTGTAGGTAGAGACGATTGGAATATCGGTTTCACTTGTTTTTATTAGGTAGTAATAACGAAACACGTATAAACTTGGCACGTCATAATTTTTTAAGTGCCTTTGAAACCCTTCATTTTTAGTATGTTTGATTAGAGGACGCGAAGAAGAAAGTTTTATTTCTAGTGTTGCATTAAGGGTATCGAGGGTTGCTGTAGTTGCTGCTGTAAGTGTTGAAGTTATTGTCAGAGTTGACTGATATATTTCGCTTGTTGAATTTTTAATTCCGAGTATGGCTTGAAATATGATGTTGCTGTTTGTGTGTCAAGAGTTGGCACAATAACTAAAGGGGCGCGGTGTTCGTTTGTTATACCCAGAAGACTGACAGTATCGGCTCCCCGTGTATGATTTGACAAAAATTCTAATAAATTAATTCTTAACTGACATTCTCAAGATTTAATTGTGCGTTTTCTATTACACAGCACGATCCATGGTAAGACGCAAATGCATCTGAAATATTTCCCAAAATGACAAACACGTCAAAAGATTCACGAAAGGGGACATATTTGGCCATACTAACCATTTAAAAAGGAATCCAACTGTGTATCCTTTATGATATTCAATCAACATTTGAGGAATTTGGGAAATATAACGTGACTGCCCAATATTTTTCTGATGTCTGGTGTTATTGAATACTAATTAAAATAAATAATTCTCTTCACGTTTTAAGTCGCAAATTCCGAAAATGTTGATGGAATATCAAAAACGATATACCGTTGAATTCCTTTTTAAACGAGGTGTCACTTATGGTAGGGTTTCAATTAAAAAAAATAGTAGCTAGCGCTGTGGTGGTGAGGGTGCAATTTTCCCCTTCATAAATCTTTTGACGTGTTTTTGCGATTTTCAAAGTAATGAATATTTTGGAAAAAATAGTGAGATAATGGGACTCGGGAAGTATATTTCGTAAGAAACTTTCGCTTCCATCGTTCAGTCTCTAATGACTGTCGTTTTTTTTTCACTTAGTTGGTTTAATGTTAAAGTTTGTTAATTTCTTTATTAAACCTATGCCAAATTTGATACTTGAATCAACGTAATAACCTGTACTCATTATAAATTTATGTAAATGCTTTTCAACTTTTTAAGTTCGTTTTTAGATAAGAGAAACAAATTATAATATTTTCCATATATTAATGTACAATATCTCTTGTTGTTTTCAGAATGGAACAAAACTAAAATATCAAAGGTTTCTCTAATCTTCTTCTCAAAATTACATTGCTGAGAATTTGGAAGCTAACCAGTTTGCGAACTGTATTCACCCCACATCTGGTACCCAGTACCGAAATTCAATTAAAGATAATTGAACACCCTTAACCGTTTCCATTGAAGCGGTCCTGATCATATTCGGTCACAGCAGAATAATTTTGGGTCCTTAGCGGCTCATTAACCAACTGCCGGTGGTCTTAACTATAAGGAGCACTCGCTTTAATACTTGTTTCGACTCACTAATAGACATTTTAGCTCTAATAAATGTTTCTTTCTTATGTCGTGAAAAGCATGATACACAATTTAGTGGTAATTTGGTGGTTGGCTTTAATCTGTGTGTAGTAAAATATATAATTGTTATTTGCATCATGAGAGGGTCATAAAGATGGCAACATAATTAATACACTTCACTAAATGTTGAAAGTGGGCATTACGAAAAGTGTTAATTGTTGTTGAGGTAGAAGATTGAAGGAACATAATTTAATTATTATAAAGCAAAAAATGTAACATATTATTAACTTATTTTGGAAACATGAACTTTATTATTTAATCATAACAGATATTGAAAATAAATAAAAAAGGATTGATAATTTTGTATGTTAAGATTATAACAATTTTTGTGATTACATTAAAATAATTTTTGCTTTACGTTCCAATAACCGATTCAATCTTTTCTAATTTAATTTCCGTGATTAGAAGAACAGAAATGTTGCAGTTTGGTAGCCATTTCGGATCTCTTTCTTAAACAACCTTAAATTTACTTGTTATTATAAAATCCAGGCTTTATTGCTTAATGGCAACCTGAACGTTTAAAACCCTGCGTAAATTACCACTTCAAAATGAGTACAACCCAACTGTAAGGTATATAGAGGTTGTAAATAGTGTTCAAGATATATTTTGAGATGGAGAAACACATACCAAATCAAACTTAACACTCTTAAGAAAACTGTGGTTTACTAAATTACTGGCTTATCTCTTGCTGACATATATGAATTACTCAGTCCTACACGTCAACCTATCATTTTCATCGATAGAATTTGGGACAACCACAGCCCCAATTTGCAAGAAACAGATTTTGGAGAGAACAGTCATGACCAAATTTTGGTTTGTATAGACAATTCCAGAATATAGGGATTTGGGACAAACCTTCGCAAGTAGGGTCTTTTTGGCAACGACTACATTCGCCGACCTGAAAACTCACCCTTATTAAATGTAGTTTTAATGTATCTGCAATAATTAGTGTCGCGGAATAGTTATTAACACTTAATGAAAGATTATCCTTCAATTTCAATAAAATTTATTCTAAGATTATCGTTTCAAACGGGAAATACAAGGGCTCAGTTTAAATGAATAGAAAACATTTTCAAGCGAAAGCGGTTCTATAATTTTTAACCGACTTCCAAAAAGGAGGAGGTTATCAATTCGGCCCATATTTTTTTTTGTATGTATGTAACCTGATTTCTTCACCTGTTGTGCACGGATTTGCATGATTCTGGTCTTGTTTAGTAGAGTATATATTCGGATTGGTAAAACTTGAAATTTTTGAGAAGATTTCTATTGGTAAAGTGATGAAATTTGTGAAAGAACACATGCGTGCATGGAAATCGACAAATATTCCTAACATATTGGTCGGTTTTTTCAAAAGCCTTTATCGATGTGTATAGTTTTTAAGGTGTAGTCTATTAACGAAGATCGCTAGGTGGTCTCATATATTTCTCTGCAACATGCAACATGCAGTTTTGCAGAAAATCGCCGAAAAATCCAATATTCTTATCAAAAATTCCATCGAAGTGACGTAACTGACATTTCCTCATAAATATTTTAATTCCAACGTAATACGCTAGTAAAGTATCTTTGACAAGAGACATTTGCACAACCTCGTGTTTTATTTGTGGAACGCTGGTTCGGTCCAGCCCGTAATTTATGTTTGCTGCTTAGATCATTTACCATCTAGATATAGCCTGTCAAGTATAAAATCGTGGCAATGCTTGAAAGAGAGGGCAATAGAGACAGTAAGAGGCTATTTCACTTAGTGGGTGGAAGCAGCCAATGAACAACATGCTGAACGTATTTCATTGGAAGCAGCTCGCAACCAAGTGAAATAGCCTCTTGCCCTCTCTCTCCTTAGTCTTACCACGACATTTGTGCACTGTAGGCTATCTCCAGAAAGTACATGCTGTGTTATAGATTAAAATTTAGTTATCCCATAAAATGGAAAGAAATACATCAAACCGAAAGTGCGGTGTAGTTGATTTTGAAAACACATCAAAGAAAAATCAAAAATTACAATTATACCACTTTCATGGATTTCCATATCAATTAGAGATGAAGAAAAAATGAATTGCAGTAGTTCGACATAATGGGTAAATAAACTTGATTTACACGTTGTTAGTTATTATTGTATGTATAAAATTAATCATAATTGTTGTTCTATTAACATAACTGAGATCTTTTAATTACAGCAGTGGGGCAATCCATCTCAACCAGAAACAAATTCAATGATTTGCAGTGGTCAAATTGTTTGGGAAAAAAGTAAACAATTCACCTAACAAAAGTTACAATCCAACTATATTTCCTGCAATATGTATATAAAAAAACAAAATCTTCATGCTGGTTTGTGGGCTGAAAGCTTACGAGTACCTACGACAAGAAAAAATTGCAACTTCAGGAGCCGATGAAGTTCCAATTGAGATTAACAATGGTAAGTAAATATATATAAGAAAAAAACAAATTAACTTTATTCATTATATATAATTTATTGGTAGATCTCACTGACGATGATAAAAATTGTGAAGTTGGAACAAGGATAATAAAGCAAAAACAGATGCAAATAAATATACATGTTAATTCACAAAGAAATTAATATTGATTATATATCATTTATAGCTTTTGTAATAACTAATAATAAAGAAGCGCTCATAAAAAATAAAAATAATCAGAATAAAAAGTGTTATTTATTTAAAAAGTATAAATATTGATATATTACAGGAAAGATAGTTGAATTGTAAACTTTGTTATGTATCTACATTGTTTGATTTTTTTGCTCCATCGAAATGAGAACAGCAAATCCTTGAATATGTTTCTGGTTGCCATGGCTTTTCACCCCTCCTTTAACTAAAATGTTACTTTTTTTATTCCTAAAAGAAAATATAATTAATTAAAATATTAAAAATTATGTTAACCTTAAATTTCAATTTATTCTGGATAGAAAAGTATTGACATGATTGACTTTTCTGATTAAATGAGTTATTGAATTTTATTTTTCTTAACAGAACAACAATTGTGATTAATTTTAAGTATTTAGAAATGACTAAAAACGTGGAAATTTCATTAATTGCCCTTGACGACGAACTGCTGTAATCCATTTTTTCCTTCCTCTCCAATTGCTATAGAAATCCAGGAAAACGGTAGAATTGTAATTTTTGATTATTCCTTGATGTATTTTCAAAATCAACTACACCGCATATTCGGTTTGATGTTTTTCTTTCCATTTTATGGGATAACTAAATTTTAATCTGTAACACAGCAAACATAAATTACGGCCTTGACAGAACCAGCCTTCCACAAATAAAACACGAGATGGCGCAAATGCCTATTGTCAAAGATACTTTACTAGCGTATAGTGCTGGAATTGCAGGCTCTAGAAGTTTTAATTGCGAATTTGAAAATTTTCTATGTACATCCCAAGCATATAGTATTTTCGGGTCCTGAAATCAAGGAGTACAAAGCTCATTTTGTTTGTATACCCGGCAAATACTGATTTAAATGAAAATTTTTCAAATTTTCGATGACGGTGCTTTTCGTGTCATCTATTCCCGGACTAATAGAAAATTCATTGCCAACACAAGTCGTTCTAAACTGCTATTTGGTGCGATTATACACAAGGTGTTAAGTAATAGCAAACAAACCCACAAAGTAAAGTGATATAAGAGCAATAACAATAAAACAGATGCATCGGTCGGGATTATATCGATATGTAAAATAATTAATTTATCAGTTCTAGCGCAAACTTCACAGCTGATTCAATTATATAGGAAACTTTTTCAAAAGTGTTTGTTCATCACGGTAAGTTAAGAGCAATCACTCCTAGTATTAAAAGTTCAATTTAATATAGAATTTAGGGAACGTTTGACATACATACAGAAAAAATAATTATATAAAGTACCATCAGTAGTTGAATATATATGAAATTATGGGCGGAGTAGAACAGTTCTTAAATACGGTGGTTGAAAAATGTTAAAATAAAGCTATACCGATAAGGTAGAAAAACTGCAGTTGAATTTACAAGGTGCTTAGAATATAAGAATATAGAATAAGTAGGTTTATATCCAGGGTGGTTGAAATACATATATGCTAAGTAGAAATATTGTTCTACAATATGATGTATAAATCCTTTATTGTGTAGCTGAACTTGCAATATAGAGTGGAGAGGAGATATTGTTTTACATGGTGATAATAAAAATGAATGATTTATAGGGCGACCCAAAAGGATTTGCATCTATATGATGGTTGAATACATTTCAAGTACCATATCCTACGGAGTAGGATGATTGTTACAGAAGGCAATTAAAAAAATTGGGGTGACCCATAGGCAGCCGTATGTGCAGGATGGTTGGGAGATAGGGTGGAGTGAACGTTTGGTGGTCGAAAAATATTATAAAAAATGTTATAAAGTGTGGTCCATGGATTTGTGATAGTGAAATATAGGGCGGAGAAGAATAATTGTTATATAGGTTGGTTAAAATAATATATTGTGAAGTGGAATTATTACAACGTGTTTTTATAAAAGAGAACGGAAATTAAACTTATTCATTTGGTCTTTGAAACAATTAGTTCATACAGCAAATATCTGATACTAAAGCCGTCCTTCTTACTATTAATTAGCACAGTTTTAAATGTATATCTAACACATTAAAACTTAAAGTATAGAGATCCATAATGTCATCAAAACGGTTTAGATAATTACAATGTTTATAAAACGTTTAAACAAGACAACGTCTGTCGGATCAGTTAAACATATTTTTGGCTTATTAAGTCATTTAGTTCATGAACTTTTACTTGTCAATTTAAATAAAAAAGTATCTCTCTGTAATGTTGGGCCTTTCCATGTTACCTGCTCCAGGTCTATTAAGGTTATACATAAAAAATAAAGAATAAAGAATAAAAACTACCCGAGTTCTAAAAAAATAAAAAGTTGAAAATAATTAAAACAAAATACAACTGTAGACAATAAGTAACACATTCAATGTTGTTAGGTTCCGACACACAAAGTAAAAAATGTAAACAGTAAAATGTGGTCATTCTGTACAAATTAATTACCTACCCATCTAGTATATTTTTGAAGTCGGTGCCAAGTAACAATCAAGTCTGATGAAGTTGTAGCTAGGTACGCAATGCAGGATTTTAGATTTGCTTGGCACTGACTTCTAAATTATACTAGATATAGGAAGGTAATTAATTTGAACAGAATGGTTTCCTTTTAATATTTACATTTTTTACTTTCTGTGTAGGTACCCTCAACATTGAATGTGTTATTTTTTGTTGTATTTTGTTATAATTATTTTCAACTCTTTAGTTATATTTTTAAAAATGTTTTATTTAATTTTAATATTGTTTTTTTCCTTGCAGCTTCATTGATCCTTACCTGTTTAAGAGAATACTTTCAAAAATCATAGGAAATGCAATAATTATAGTAAAGATTCAAGGGGCAACTACGTTGTTATACTTAAAATCATTTCTAATGAGAAAATATGTGGAACAAATAGATGGTGGAGTTATGTAAATGTACACGGGACCAACGAGGAAGTCATACCTTTCAAATAAGACCTTTACTAATACGCATATATTTATGTCTGGCCTAAAAGATCTTCATAAAAAATTAGACGCATGCAACATTCGAATACTAGCGAAGCTTTATAATGTTCTGCAGAAAGAAAACGTTCTTAATACTAAAAAATTGCAAATAACAATAATGAGATCAAAGGATTCCGTCAAATGCACGTTCTTCACAAAAACTTTTCAGACCTGAAATATTACAAAGTGCCTCACAAGGCCAATTTCGAATCCAAACTTCCAAACGAACTTATTTCCATTACAACCTTTTTTAGATAAAACCCACTAAAGATATATTTTAAACTCCCTAACACTGGCAATTTAAACCCAACCTTCCAAAAAAATTATTCCCGGGCACAATAATAACAGAACCCATAAAGAAAACGTAAACCAAACTCGTGATCAAACCACAAGATCTTAAAAAGACATATACATTAGAAACATAAGTTGATAATCGATAATCGTGCCATATTTCCGCCACGACTTGACTCAGGAAAAGTAACACAATATTCACATATTCTTATCATATTCTCATTCACTATTCATTATTACTGAAATAACTTCAAGGCCAATCCGAAAAAATAAAACAGGATAAAAAAAATGCAGTGCGTTAGACGAGGATAGTAGATTCTTATGTATTTTTATCGTCAAATTAGGGAGGAGTGCTCTAGTGATTTTCCGGTAAAAACTAAAAAAAGCTATTTCTCAACTGACAATCTGGAAATTATTTTCACATAAAATTAAATTGATAATACTTACAAAAATTGTTTTTGTAAAGTAAACTTTACCTTGAAATAACTTTGACTGTCCAATTCAAGGTCATCAAAAGATAAGTCGTGAAATTTCATGTTTTGGAACGAAAGTTTTTTCATAGCTCCCTGGCTTAACAGCCTTCTTGGAGGGTTTCCCATAAGAGATACTCGTGCTCAAGTTGGAGGGTGCGCATGCATCACCCGAGCCTCCTATAAGTGATACTCGAAGGTTGAGATAACTAGAGTTACCCCATAGACCTACCAATCAGCGGCCAAATTTTTACCAACAGCTAGATCCCGTCATTGAATAGTATCCAGAGAGCTCCAGCCAACCCATTATGTTCCCAGGGTTGAATATTAATATGCCTCCTATTTCGGTGAACTTTAGCATCCTGGTGGAACACACTGAACTTGATGAGCACAAGAATGGCTGATCCGGATTTATCCAGAAACAAAAGTACTTGGATATTTTGGATAGAAGCTAATGGTAAAACGGTTTCCAAGACCAAGGAATCAAAGGGATTTAAGCACAACCTATGAAATAATTAGAAATCTATTATGTTCGCTCTTCTTCCCGTTAACAGCGGATGTCGAATATGTATGAGGAATTATATCATTATTTTTTATGGAAACAATATGTTAGGAAGCACCGTAAGACGATATAACGTAGAAACCACAAAGAAGTGCCAATCAGAAACGCAACAACGAGTAATACGGATCGAAGGTACTTTAACTTTGAATAAAGAGATTTTTTAAATGGCGATTTCGTATTAATGATTCGCTATCCATATGTTTTGTGTCTTTAGTTTGTCCACTTTCTTCATTGTTTGTACACATTTAACAATGACGCATTAGACGACAAAGCTAGTTACCTAATTTGTCATAAAATGTGACAAAAAATATCAGAAAGTAAAGGCTTCCAAACAAGTATTTTTAATTGATTAATTCATTTTAGTTAAAATAGGACATTAATGTTAGTTATTGAATGTAATTTTTCATAACTTTTCTTTGGTTGTCAACATTTTTTGTTACAAATCCATATTTATATAAAAAAACTGCTGATTCCTATATGCATCTTTATCAAAATATGTTTAAATTATTTGGAAATATATTTCCGTACTTGTGCATTTGTCTGACTGAGTTCTTAGTTTGTTCTGAAAAATTTGTGTGTTAGGTTTGGAAAAGGTAAGTTAAGAACACATTTAGTTTTGGACATTTTTTTGTCTGTATCAGAAAAAACAAAAACTAGAGATGCCACAATTATCATTCAGAAAATCAAAAAATATACAAATTGAATAAGTTTTGATAACGATTGCCCTCTAAATTCGCAAGCTCAGAATCAGACATTGATTAAACCTTTTGTTTTCATAGTTTAAATTAGAATAACGCTCTTATAGGAAAATTTGGAAGAGCCATGGTTTCATTTTAAAGTTAATAAATAACAATTGTATTTCAAATGTTAAATATATTTTCAAATCCACTAAAAAACCTAAAGTATGACTGAAATATATAGTTAGGATTTTTTTCGTGTATGGTATGGCCGCATGGTATAATAAAGACGGGCATGTGGTTCTCAACAGCCAAGTTTAGTCATAGCAATAGTCCAAATATGAAAAACTTGCCACAAAATTGCTAAAATGCGGTGGTACTGGTTTTCTCAGTAAATAGAATTTTCTAAAATAAAGATTTAATTGTTCGAAGACAAAACATCTATGTGAAACTGATATAGTCTAAGATCCCGTCATAAAACGACCTTCACCGAGATGCTTATTTAATGAAACGTATTTTATATTTAATTTAATATGTCAATAAATATAATCCATATGGGTTGCCTAGCAAATTTCAGTCCAGAGTATGTTTAATTAATAATTTAAAAAATATATATTTTTAAACATTTCACCGGTATGATTATTAGATAAATTCTATACCAATCGAAAGTATGAAGCCCATAGAATATGCAAACGTTAGGTTGCCTATTCTTTCCCGGTCACAACTATCGGGTTGCCAGGTATAAACAGGTAAATCTGTACTAGCATTTTGCAACGGTCTGTTTATTGAATGAAATTTAAATGAAATTAAAGATTATTTTATTCTGAACACGGTGGTATAAGCTTGCCTGCGAAAAATCAGTCCAGAATTGCGGTTGTTGAATTTTAAAAAGTTAAATATTGCTCCGAGTGAATGTGTGCGACTGAGAGGTCCCAACCAACCATCCCATGCGATAGAAGAGGACACAGCATAGCAGCTGTTTAAAGTCCGCCCATTTAAAGAAAGAGAGTGCGCATGCTATTTGGTCTTGGAAAAGAAAAGGGTAGCGATAGACTCGTATATACTATGCATCATTTTGAAGTAGAGTGTTGCTGAGAACTGCGGATGGTTCTTAGATGAATATTTAAAACCAGTACCATTCATTGGGGATCTTACGCCTTCAAAGATAGAAGACATTGTCGAAAAAGGTGAAACAGAGAGTGATGATGAAGAAGATTCAGAAGTTGAAGATCGTAGTTTTATGTCCGATGACACGGATTCTGAAATGTATTTCTAATTTTTTACAATAACTAGAAGTAATTTTTAATTGTTGTTTTTTTATTGTGTCTTCTTATAATAAAAATAAAATTTGCAAGATTACCCGGATTAAAAAAAAAAACTTTTCTGAGTTTTGAATTTTTTCCAATAGTTTCAATTGATTTCAATTTCTCTTTTTACATTTATAGATTTATAATTTGCATGTAGTAAATTTTTTTACATTTTTTCAATCAATATTTTTAATTAGGGTAGTATTATATATGTATCACTATAACCTTCTTTTTTACTAAATATGTATATATACTTTAGTTTCACATAAAAAATATACACATAAATAATTAATTGATAAAAAAAAATTAAATAACTATTTCTCTATTTTAATAATAAACTACTTCAAAATGATGCATATTATATACGAGTCTATCGCTACCCTTTTCTTTTCCAAGCCCAAATAGCATGGGCACTCTCTTTCTTTAAATGGGCGGATTTTAAACAGCTGCTATGCTGTGTCCTCTTCTATCGCATGGGATGGTTGGTTGGGACCTCTCAGTCGCACACATTCACTCGGAGCAATATTTAACTTTTTAAAATTCGACAACCGCAATTCTGGACTTATTTTTTGCAGGCAACCTTATACCACCGTGTTCAGAATAAAATAATCTTTAATTTCATTTAAATTTCATTCAATAAACAGACCGTTGCAAAATGCTAGTACAGATTTACCTGTTTATACCTGGCAACCCAATAGTTGTGACCGGAAAAGAATAGGCAACCTAACGTTTGCATATTCTATGGGCTTCATACTTTCGATTGGTATAGAATTTATCTAATAATCTTACCGGTGAAATGTTTAAAAAAATATTTTTTTAAAATTATTAATTAAACATACTCTGGACTGAAATTTGCTAGGCAACCCATATGGATTATATTTATTGACATATTAAATTAAATATAAAATACGTTTCATTAAATAAGCATCTCGGTGAAGGTCGTTTTATGACGGGATCTTATACTAATATATTACAATTGTATTTCACTGGATTAAACAAATCAGACGAACATTAATTTCTAAGTGCAAGTGAAGTTTTATTTAAAAAATGCATAAATTAAAAATAACTGTCGGTATTAACAATCTAACGTAAATACAAATTGTTCACAGTAGAGTTTCATTTCACTTGAATCTAAACTGACTTAAGAGCTCCTCGTTACCCGTCTGGATCGCTCTTCCAAACATCCATATCACGTTTCGGAAATTTGCCAGAAGTTAGTTTTTACTGCCTCGAAATTTGGTCCTGGCATGAGAAGCAGTAGAGTTGGAAATGCTTCGAATTTTCCTTAAGTAATTGTACATAACCATCGTATTCTGGATATCTTTAATTAAACCGAGCGATGTTAACATCTAGCTTTAGTACAGTTCCGGTAGTTCTGGAAAGTAAACATATGACAAAGTTATTAAGTTTGTCATGTGCTAAACATAAATAAAGTGAACATTCCAAAATAATAGTAAACTGGTCACCTAGGGAATTTTTTCGAACTTTCATTTATGTTGTGTAAATGAATAAGTGCGAAAGATTCTAAGAGGTGCTTCATGTAGTCATTTTATGACGAAAAGTTCCTATGAACATATGTCTGCAAACGCTTCCTTACCAATGTACAAGGTGTTGTAATCTTCAGATTTTTTTTACTTTTTTTCTTCTAACTACTTAAGTTGTTGAGATATTAATGTCTCTATGAAGCCCTCTTAATAAAATCAGAGAAACAGTCTGGAAATTCTACAGGGTGGTACTTTTTCTGGAGTCACATGTTCTTTGTGCCCCTACAACTTTTTTTCAGTATTACTATGGCAATTGAGAAGAACTGTAAATTAATCTTTTATGAAAATGCGATTTTTTTAAGTTCTTGCGGTTTTTTTCGTATGTGGTACTGTTTTTGTGTAAAAAATGGCCAATTTCATGTGTACCGTAGAAACAAACTCTCGTTGATTTTTACTGACACACAATGATGGTTGTGCGTGACTTCTCGCCAATTTTCACCAATATGGCGGCTTATTCAAATGCAGAAATGGCTGACATGCATTTCGTCTACGGTCTCTCTTATGGAGATTCCTTAAAAGCGTCGAGAAGATGTGCTGCAATGTATTCTCAACGTGTAGCCTCTCACTACACTTTGTTTGGACGGCTTCATCAACAACTAACAGAAAGAGGTAGCTTCAAACCTAGAAAACTGTGGTCGCCACCGGGATATAGAACACCCGAATTAGATGAAGCTGCACTTAATTTAATTGAAGAGCAACCAGATACCAGCACTAAGAAAATTCCTTTACAGCTACATGCTGATCATGTGACGTTATTTGGCATCTTAAAGGAACATGCGTTATATCCATATCATGTACAACCAGTCCAGGCACTGTTAGGTATGATTACACACATGGGGAAAGTTTTTCAATGGAAATCTTATTAATAACACCTCAACCACGTAAGAGCAGAAGAAAATCCTCATGCTATCGTTGAAGCTCACCACTAAGAAGATTTTCTTTAAACGTGTGAATACCTAATTTGCCCACATTTCCTTACAACTACATTAAATGGAGATACATACACTCACTTTCTAAGCGAAGAGCTGCCAGTCCTCCTTGATATGATTCCTTTAAGTGTCAGAGAGGAAATGTGGTTTATGCACGATGGCGCTCTTGCCTATTTTAGTAGTCAATATTTGAACGAAACATATCCAGATCGCTGGACAGGTTAAAGTGGACCTCAATTTTGGCCAGGCCGTTTACCTGATTTAAATCCAATAGACTCTTTAACTTGGGGACATTTAAAATCATTGGTTTATAGTGGAACTTCTATTCAAGACATAAAAGACTTAAGAAACGGCATTATTTTTTCTTGTATAGTTATTTAAGATTCTCCTAGGATTTTCAATCGAACTCGAAGATCTCTGTCGACGTCTAGACTCCTGTGTAATAGGGGACACAAAATGATGCTGGTGTGCCAGATATTCATTAAATAAGAATAGATAAAGGGACTTTTTCTTGAAATGAATGAAAACATTATTCGTCATTTTGTCAATATTAAATTAATGGTAGGGATGGGGATTCAAAAGTGTTGAATATCGGATTATTAGGATTTGAATCTTCGAAAAAAATTAGAAAATAACGGAAATATAAAAAATTTAGGTGAGAAAAACTTATGAAATGAAAATAAATTTTAAAATATTATGAATCTAGAAATTGGCGAAACTGTCTAACTGCCAAACTTTGAAAATGTCAAAAATATTAATAACGCCAAAAATATTAAAAACGTCAGTTATATCCCGGGAAAAGTGTAATATCAAATATCAAAAATCTCAAACACGTCCAATATGTGTTGCTCTCCATTTTAAATACCAAAATAATGAATTTTTAAGGGCCGTTGTAGCCATATAATGTATGGGAAGTAAAAATTACCAAATGAAACAATGTACAAGTACGACAAATACGCCCACTTGTCTAGCCCGTGCGAAACCGCGACGGGTCCTAGTCCTACAGAGAAATAGATGTCAAACACATAAAATGAGTCAGATAATCTCATATCAAGTCGTGAAATTGAACTTAGAGATTAGTGAATTAGTGTTTTGTTTTAACATCTTGATAACTTTTTTATTGTTTGCAGACAATTTGGACTATGTTACAATCTTAAAATGAGCAAAATATTCTCTCAAAAGCTATTTGTTTCAAGGATGTTTATTTTCATGGTATCATATAGGTCAAAAAACAAGTATTGGTATAATCTCCAAATATTTTATCTTGTTTACAACAAAACAGTTAAGAACATAGGACCATGGTAGCATGTTATAATCAGCAAGACCTTATATCAAAAACGTTCTGTTATGTCATGTTTATATTCATGCTATCATATAGGTACAATTAGAAGCAATTTATGATGACAACTTCTGTCTCTAAATATATTAACGTGTTTACTTCAAAAAATAAATATGTATTTGAATTTAACATGAAATACCGATATAACGAAATATGTTTAATTGGTCAACACACAACATTCTCTGGATGTTTTGCTTTCGTCTTATAGACAATTGCGGCATCCAGACGCGCCAAACGGAAGCCAAATTATACCAGAAAAACCAATATAAATTCAGCTGATTCATCATCACTACTGGGCAAAATGAACGCGTGCTCGTTCTCTAACGAGTTGAAATAAAAGTGGCTGTTATTGTGTACATTGTGTCCGCAGAATAATCAATCATTTCCCAGGATAGAATTCATCTTATATAGCGTAACATCTCCGAAAGAACATCCATCACTAAACGAGAGACATTTATCTAAGGTGAAAACAATTGTAGTTGTAAAATAGACAACAAAAGATGACAAAAACCGCCCGGTTTGAGAGAAATTAATTTTTTCTTGTAGCGAGTAATTATTGGTGGAGAATAAGCGTGACGCCAAGCAAAAAAAAATTAATAAAATTTGAGTCTTTTGTTGTGAGAACAAATGATGTTATTTAGATTCCCTTGTGATTAATTATGTCCTCGTTGCTTAAATATAATGATATATGATTATCAGAAGGGTTATCAAAACCATTTAAGACATTGTAAATGTTACAATTCTGTTATATAGTTAATTATTAGTTCCACCGCCTTAAAAAATAGAGATAATTGTTTAAGTCACAAAAATCTAGTTTTAATAACAAATATACAACAAAAACCAAATGAAAATGTTTTCCTCATTGACAAGGCTGAACTTATATGGACTATAATATTTGATTATATTTATATATGATTTAAGAGAAGAAACAAATAAAATTCATGTAACCGAATTTTATTGTGTTAAGTTAATGTGGATACATAGAAACCAATAAATAATTGTAAAATGTGAGTGCGCTAGAATATTGCGGAAAAATAGGATTTGTTTTCAGTAAAGTATAACTGAAAAAATATATTTTTGTAATGAATGGAGAATTGAGTGAATATTTATGTCTTAAATGAAACAAGTTGTCGATAAACATATTAGTGTCATCAGCAAAGGAAGAATAATAGTTCAGGGCGTCTCTGAAAAGACTTAGATACAAACTTTATGTATCTTCACTGATCTCGTCAAAAATAGCCAATAGTACATAATTAACAGTAATCGCATTAATAATGAGAAAAATAATAAATACAAATATAATACTAATTAACTCTCAGTGGGATGGACAAAACATCAAACCTCAGCAGTTTTCGGCCAATCAGAAAAAGGGTTTTATGGAGAACTGAAAAACATCAATAATCATGAGGCCCATAGCTATCCCAGTAAATCGTCCATTGAGCAATTCTGGAAAACACAGCTTCCACAACCACCTCCCATAACTCAAGAGCCACCTGGATTAATGAGAAGGGGGCTGGATTACAGAATTGTTATAAGATACAATACCAACCATTTACACCGGAAAACACATCCAACATAATGAAAAACCTCCATTCCTGGAAAGTACCAGGACCAGATGGAGTATCAACAAAAATTATCCACACGACATCCTAGTATCTTTACGCATGGTGCTACATGCCTCTTACCAAAGGACAACCTATATACACAGGACCTAGCAAAGTATCGACCAATCACATGCTTCGCAAACTTATACATACTTATAAAATCGTGCATTAATCTTGGACTTTTCAGACGTTGCGAGCTGTTGTCTGCAATCACGCCCACCCCAAACGACGAGATCTTTACATGGCTTATATTCGCTATAAAAAGACCTTTCCGTTCGAGATGATTGGCTCATTCAGGTAGTGAAATTCTATAAGGTAAATAACATGTCCACCTGACAAAACTAAATTCTTTCTGAATGAAGCCGACTGTTCCATACAAACGGACCCTATTCCAGAGAGACTCTCTTAGATTGATGAGGTTCTGCCTTGCTACGAATCGTCTCTCACACAAATTGAACTCGGCTAACTTTGGGTTCAATTTTAACCGCAACAACGTAAGAGCATTAAACTTGCACCATTTGACGAATTTAAGATGCTAGCAGCTACGAAACAACAGCTTAACTCTGACATCCACATGCAATTTGGTGTAGACAAATATAGTTGAATCGCACACACCTCAGTTGAATCCATGGCGAAAGGTCATACTTATAAATTCCTTGGAATAAAGCAAGCTCAACGAATTAATCACTCCACCATTAAACATAACCTAAGTGTTTTATAGAAGGGTAAAACAATTATTGAAAATCAAACTTAACAGTACAAATTTGTTTCAGCCTATTAACACCTATACGTGTTCAGTTACGCTTTCGGTATAGTTAGCTGGTGCAAGGCTGGCATTGAACAATTATAATGAAAAGTCCGAATTATACCCATAAATGCTCAAAATTATTAATCAAACAGCTCTGTCGAACGTACGACTTTGCCCTGGTATGAAGGAGGAAGACGATTGGTAGATATAAGCAAGCTAATAGATCAACAAATTTATAATTTGTGTAGTCGTTTTCAGAAACTCGCAGTATTTTCTGATCTTCACAGAGGCATATGCTAGGTTGATAACTTAACATCACTGCGGAATGCTTTATATTGGCAATCCAAGATGAAGTAATTTGAACTAAGGACTATCTGAAGTGCATCTTTATAGACCCTTCTATCAATTACGGCAGATACAGAGATGGTTGCCAAACATCTAAAAACTCAGGATACCACTCGAGGTTGTCAGGCATTTGCTGCAACTGAATAGAAAGAACGGCGTGATGTAGTGGCAAAAATACCACACCAAAAACTAGCACTGAATCTTGAAGTATCACCGTCGGTGAGAATACCCTACAATATATATAAACCCCAATCTATTTTCGAAAAATAACACAAACAAACAGTACTGGGATCACACGATGCTGACCCCTCTAGTCATAGGAAAGAGCAGTCACGACAACAACAATGAGCCTTATAACCTGGCAGTGGTTCCCAAAGAGCTAAATCCTTTTGATATCTAGATATCTGGGGTTTAATGAATTCGACCCTAAAGGCAGGCTATTCGAGCCTTCGAACGCGTGACATATGTGTATGGTCAACTCGTTGGATCACTAATACTAGCAATAGTGTGGAACAAGATCATAAAAAAAAAATTTTTAAAGTTTTTTGAGAGCTATATGGGTCTCCAAAACAATGCATTCATAAATATCTGCATTATTCAGACATTTACAAATTTCCATTTTGGTTTTCATGACACTTATTTATAATAATTGCATACTAACTAAACAATAATTATATATAACATTATAATTTTATTACAATATTATACTAATATTAGTTATTGAGATTAGTTTTGTGAATAATAAATATGTTTACATCTGTAGAAAATATTTTATGCGATAAGAGCTATTTACAAACATTATCAAAACAAACGTTTTTATTTAAATCTTTTTCAGAATTTCAGTTATTTTTTTGACCAATAATGCAGCACAATCATGACGCATATATCAATGCAACAATTCAAATGGACGATGAGTTTTCAAATAAATACGTTTGTGGGTTATTGTTCCAATGAATACATTACACGACGGTTGGTAAGGGAAATTATAGTTAAATTTTAAATTTTTTTGGAGATTCTAGAGTGCGCTGAAATTCGGGACATCCATTAGCTTCCATTCAAATAGAAATCTTGAAAATTTAAATAAATAGGTAAATATAAAATTAAAGAGTAAAGACTAAATCGGAATTAATTTGTGGAATTAATATGATCCCAAAAGAGGAATATGCGACTCATATGAAATCGCATCTAAATCTGTACCATACAAAAAGTCAACAACAAAAATAAAACTCAATTCAAGAAAAGAATAAAAATCAATGTAAAGAAGAAGAAAGTACAGACGTGTCAGACTAATGAAGAACGGCAGAGCACTAGGAGATGACAGGTTACTGACAGAAATGATAAGTTGTATTAAATTTTTACAAATTGCTACAATACTGAAAAACTGGAGTAATAACCAGCATGCGTCGCAATAGCTATTGCTAATTAGGATGTTATCCGAGAAAACAACGAAGAACATTTGTCCACTTTCCAGAAGCCTGTAACACAATAGAGTACAGGGCAATTAAAAACTCCATAAAAATTTGAGTCTAGACAGTTCGTGAAAATCTGTGCTCATTAATGCCACCTGATCAAAAAAAAACAACGTATTTAGGACTGTTGTTGGTAGGTTTAATAAATAAGTATTCCAATACATCGGCGTTCTAGAATATTTGATCAATAGTCCTCCTATTCTGACATACAGAGCACAAACGTGAAATGCCTACAGAAAAATCTATAATCCTTATATATATATATATATATATATATATATATATATATATATATATGTTATATAATTTTATAACATGAATTTTGTGTGAAGTTATGTAATAACTGTTTTCGGCGTTCCCAGCTGACACAGCGACACGTGGACACATTACAGTTCCGCCGAGCATCCGAGGGAATCGCCCTGTCGACAGTGCCGATTCAGCATTCATTAGGTTATATAATGTAAAATCTCTCTTGTTTGTTATTTATTATTACTCTGTCTGTAGTTAGTTTATATTGATATTTTTCATTTAATATTTCAAACGTTATATTTTTTGTACAAGTTAAATAAATCATTTTTAAAAACTCAATTTTGAAAAATGTGATATAATAAATTGGCGCAGTCAGTAGGATCCGTCAACGTTACTAGAATAGGAGCTTAATTCAAACTGGTAGCGGCGGATTCTATCCCTCAACGGAGCAAAGAACCTGGAAGAAGTCTCAACTGCGAAAACAAGGAGAACGCGGATCTTCCAATGTTCCTGTTGATGTAAGTTTTAGATTATTAATAATTGATTTGATATTTGATTGATTTTTATATTTTGATTATTTGATTTTTATTCAATTCAATGAAGGGAATTATTGTTCTAATTGATTACAATAATATTTTTTTTGATTTATTTGATTACTTTGATTTTTATTCTTTCAATTGAGTGAATTACTTGATTTATTAGTTTTATTTGCATTTATTAAATTCTATACTGTTCTATCATCTAAATAACTTTGGTATTTCCCCATTTACACATTTATTGATTATTGATTTTTACACCATTTATTTTATTGATAGTATTTTTCTATCCTATTTTATTATTTTTGATTTGATCTTTTTCGTTCTCAAATTCTATGAAATCGAAATGGCACAATCACAGAACAACACGGTTGTCGATAAAACTGAAAAATATAGGTTGTCGGAAATATTTTCAAAATAATTCCGGAGTTTGAAGGCGACCAAATTTCCTTGGCCACATTTATTCATGCTTGCAATTGTGCGTATAAAATGTCTTCTGCCGAACAAAAGTACTTGTTGGTAATTCAAATTAAAAATAAATTAAAGGGAAAAGCAACATAGTTAATTAACACTAGAAACCCCGCGTCGTACCTCGAAACAAAGCAGCTTCTAACACTACACTTCGGAGACTTTAGGGATATGTCTTCTTTAATTCACTATCTCCAACGTTTGAAACAACTATCAAACGAGTCCCCCTGACATTCTATAACAGACTTCAGGTTTTGAGTGCGAAAATGCAATCATGTATCCAAAAAGCTCCTAGTCTAAGCAACGAGCAGAAAGACGCTCAAACCACTCTCGTTCACGCTATGGTTTTAAACACTCTACTTACCGGTTAGGCCAAATTATCCGTGCCAGTAATCCAAAGCATCTTCTTGAGGCACATTCTCGTATAAGAAGAGAACTTCAATTATCCTATTTTGAGGAACAAAAAGTAAATAAATCTGTTCCTAAGCCATCTTTTCATGCTAGAAAACCAACTCTACCTCCTAAATGCTTAAATTGTGGGCGATTAGGCCACATTGCTGCGGACTGTCGGTTAAAGTATCAAAATAACCCTCAGCCTTTTAACCAAAATAATAGACCAAATTTCAATGGGCCGAATCAACCATCGAGGCCAAATCCAATCAATAATAATAACAATTATCAAGGTCAACAATTTTGACCAAATAATTTTCAAAGACCTCCTTTCAAGCCGAACAACTTTCGACCATCTGTAATACAGACCAACCCAAATTTCCGTCCAGAAAGGACCCACCAATTTAATCACCATCAAAATGACAACCAGCAATAACCAGCAGTATTTCGATCCTAGATCAACCCCCAGATACGACAACTACCCTTTCAGAAGTTCAAACTCAAATACAGAACCTGAATTTGGAAGATTTCCACCCAGATCTGAACTTCCCAGAACAAACATTTCTTTAAGTCCTCATCTGACAGTAAATTCCAAGAACCTTTATTATATTAACGACGCCTCTGGAAAAATTAAACTCCTAATTGACACCGGAGCTGGTATCTCCATTTTCAAAGAAAATACTGTCAAAAACTTCTCACAAAGATCTCCCGAAAGAGTAACAATTCAAGACATTACTCATGAGCAAATCCCGATCTCACAATCCACGATCATTCCTGTCGCTCTAGGTAATCCCCACAAGGCCTTTATCTATGACCTAGATATTTAGTTTGATGGAATATTAGGTCTTGATTTTCTTGAGCATTATGAATGTATCGTCGACTTAAAATCCAAACAATTAACTACTAACTTTAATACTATTCCCTTACATAAAGTGCCAGATCACAATCAATCTAATACACAACCAACAGACACCCCAGTACTAACGCACAAACTCATACTCATAACAATCAAATAACAATTCAGGCACGAACCGAACAAATTACAGTTATAAACCTAAAGACAAACCAAATAAGTAAAATTAACTTTGACAGACTAAAACCCTATTTTGAATAATCCCTCTTCTTTTCAGATTCTTTGGACTATTTTCAGTCGTCAACCTTCAACAACACCTGTTAACATTACAATAGGAGTTGTCATCCATGAAGAGGGCACACTTAAAATTTCTAACGACAAATGGACACTTCTTGTCTTCAAAGACCTCAACCCTTTCAGAGATGCTATTTCATCTATTGACGCTATACTAAACCGAATTCTAGAAACTGTTAATGAAAACACAACTAACACAAAATCATTTAAACCAAAAGTACAGACACATGTGAGCCTCTTGAAACAAATTTCGAAGTATTCGAGTAACTAGAAGCGAGTATTCGAGTAATTAGAAGCGAACGGAAAAGGCTACGAGAATTATGCGAACCGACCTGAAGAGGGCAGATGTGACTCTGTCGTCATTTTACCATCGATCCCGGCAGGGATCAGTTATCAACTATGTGGTTGAATTCCCGGAAACCACTTAAACATTTGGTGCCCGCGAAAACTTAAAAACATATATATATATATATATATATATATATATATATATATATATATATAGACCTATATTCATCACATAAGAGTCCCGCTTATACATGTGCAAGATACTAAACGAAGCCCGCGTTGCACTTACGAGGCCCGAAATCGGGCCTCGTTGTTCTAAAGCTTGTATTTGAGATTGTCTTTCCATTCTTAGTTCCATAAAACCATAAACCATATTTTTTTTTGGGCTCATAAGTGATCGCGACTTATACGGTTTTTGGTTCATCAAAACTTAAACTAGGGGTCGCGTCAGTCGTTCTATATATACCTTACATTAACTATGCGAGGCCTCCGTATATGGCCTGATTTTATAGGGTTATTGCCAATTCTGAGTCCCTAAGCATGGCAACAATGTTGTTGAGACCTCGATCGTTTGGTATTCATATCAGATATTGAACTAAATACAAAGGAAGGAAGGGCGACTGCCATCTCATGTCATTCAAACCGCTGTTTCAGTGCAACAGAAAGAGAACGTATTAGCGTGAGATATTTCTTTGTCGTTTCACGGCATTATTATTAATGGTGTTTACGTGGTATTTGGTAATTTAAAAATGAATAAATTTTTGTATTTTGTTTTTATTTTATAGCGTAGTCTTTCATTGCATTAAGTGAATATTACTAAACTCAAATATCTAAAATTATGGTTAATTGGGATAAAAAAATTCAATCAATAAATATTTCAATGGATTTTTATGCTTGGTAATTAGAAACATATTTTAGTTATTGCTTAGGGTCGAAAAATGCTTAACTTAAAGATAATATAGTGCATTAAAATCTATATCGGGAGTATGTTTTAAATTTAAATTGTTTGTTCGGGCATCGCGTAAGAACTGATTTTGCTGAATCTTTTTTTTATAAAGTCTATATATGGTTTGATTTAAAATCTGGTATAGATTTTATGTCCCTACATTGACACAAGCGGTAAATATAGCGAAAAAACTTCTACCATGTTGGGTAACACAATTATTCACTAAATGTTAGATACTTGCATCAGCTTAGCTTTTATTCAAAATTCGGAATATGCTAATGTAACATGTTTCGATAAAAAAAATCGACTGATAGATGAAACGTACAGGGTGTTCCATATATAGCATAGGTGAAACATAGAGCGGAATAGATTTACATGGGTTTAAAAAATCTTTTTGAATAAAAGTGATAGGTGGACCTTAAACAGCTGCATATATACAATGTGGTTGAAATAAGAGGTTAGTGGAATTCATTATCCGGGGTGGTTCAGAAGAGTTGAACTGGGTAGGCCATAAATAGTTGTATAGACCAGGCAGTTGAAAAACGGATGGAGAAAAATTATATTTATACAGGGTGGATAACAAAATGTTATAATTTTTGGCTCATAAATAAATAAGGGTAGAAAATATTACATTTATACGGGGTGTATAATTTTTTTTAGAAAAAAAAGTGTTATGTAAACAGTTAGGATATTTGAATTATCTTCTTGAGTGATAGTTATGAAACGGGTTGAAAAGCAGTTGTTTCTAAAGTGTTGTTGAATTATGTGATGGATTGGAATTATAGTTTATAGGGTGGTTAAAAATTGTGTAATATCCACAATTAAGTTGCTTATACAGGATGGTTGAAATATGTATCGGAGTATAATTACAGTTATACAGGTGGGTTTAAAAAATATCACAAAGAAGTGTTATGATCTGCAAGCTGTTTTATATATAGGATGGTTGAAATATAGGGTGGAGTAGAATTCTAAGTATAAAGGGTGGGGCAAAATTGTTATATTGTGTGGCCCATAATTTTAATTATACAGGGTAGGTAAAACAATTAAAATTCGTTTTATGGAGTAGAATTTGAGCAGTTGGGGCAAACGAAAATATGAGAAAAAAAATGTGAAATAGCTTAGCCCATGTTAGTCTGAAGCTGGTAGATAATGTAACTCGTTCCTCGAAGTTTCCTTGGACTTGGACTTCCATCGTCTTAAACGTTGTGGGATCAACCATTTCAAGACGATGGAAGTCCAAGAAAACTTCGAGGGGCTTAGCCCATAATCAGTTGCACAAATAGGATAGTGGAAAAATAGGGTGGAGTAGCGGTATAGTGAATTATTTAAAATATGCTATATTAGGTAAACAATAAGGTTGACTAATTGGCAGCAGTATAAACAGGATGGTTTAAATATAGATGAAAGTACAAGGCGGTTCAATAAAAAAGTTGAACAAAATTGTTATATTGAGTGGTCAATAAGCAATTGCAGTTTGGGTGAAATATGTTGGGGATTGGTGCATATAAATCCATTTAAGTTATACAGGGTGATACAAAAATGTTATACTACATGGCCTATTAGAAGTTGCGTATACAATAGTTGAAATATAAGGAGGAGGAAAATTATAGTTAAATAGTGTAAATAGAACAATGTTAGAGAAACTTGCATATAAGGGGGGTTAAAATATAAGGTGGAGACATATAAGTTATTATGGGTGATTATTTGGCAGCAGTATAAACATACTGGTTTGGATATAGAAGCAAGTAGAGATATAATTATAAAAGGCGGTTCAAACAAATGTATTAAAATCGTTATATGAGGTAGTCAATAAGTAGTTACAGTTTAGGAAATATATGTTGGAGATTGGTGAATTTATAATTTTACAGAGTGATACAAAAAATGTTATAATAGGTAGTTGTATATACAAGGTGGTTGAAATCAAAAGTTGAGTAGAACTACGTTTTACAGCGTTGATCAAAAAGTGTAAAAAAATTATATAGGGTAGACCATGAACAGTTACATTCTACTATGTGGGTGGTGTATATGGAAAAAGCAAAATTATAGTTATACAGTTTCTTTAAAACAATATTAGAAAAACTTGCATGTAAGGAGTGGTTAAAATATAGGGTATAGAGAAATTATACTTTACAAGGCGGCTCAAAAAGTTTCAGAAATAATTGTTACATAACGTAGATCATAAGCAGTTGCATAGTTTGGATGAAATATATTCGGATTAGTTAATTAATTCTTATGTTGGGTGGTTCACAAATTAGAAAAAGTTGTTATATGGGATGATAGCCCATATGTTTCATAATGTATTTCTTTTTGCACAGAATTGTACATTTCATAAGAGTGTAAAATCAAGGGAAACGGTTAGTATATTATAAAATTATTATTATAAAATTTGAATTATCCCTTCTTTAATCCGTCATTAATCGCAATAAATAAGACTGAGACGGAAATCCAGCTGAATAGTAGGTTGCATAAATTTTCATTTTGCCTCACTATATGAGATTCGGATTGTATTCATTTCAATGATATCACAGTAAGGAATGTGACTGAACCTATCAGCCGCTGATGATATTATAGGCCGAAGTAGAAATGTTATAATTTAAGTAAACAAAATCTTAAGATTATTTAGTTCTGCAGATTTAGTGAAAACAACAATTTCATTAGAAGTAGAAATCTATTCTTAGACTTCTTGAAGTAAAATAAAATTTAATTTAGAAATCTAACAGAAATTATGCTTTTTAGAACTGCGTTTGCATGTGAAGCCATTTTTCCGATTCAAGATAGTGTAGTATCTGGAACTACGTCTTTTCTAAGAAGAAGAAACTATCCCAGGGTCTAGTGAATTAATTTAAGAAAACTTAAAATAATTCACATTTTTGTACAACTCCGTTTGAGTGTGAAGACAATGTTTTTCCGATTCAAGATAAGATAGTGTCTAAAACTCTGACCAGAAGTACGAACTAGAAAGTTTAAAATAAATTAGTTTTTTACAATTCCGTTTGCGTGTGATGCCAATTTTTCCGAATCAAGATAATACCTGGAACTGTGACTTTACAACAAAGGAAATGCGCCAAAAGTGAGATCTAATCCAGGGTCTACTAAAGGAATTTTGAAAATTTTAAATAAATCACACTTTTATAACTCCTTCGGCAAAGTTGTAAAAAGGTACCATTTGTGGAGCATTTTATTTAACTTGGAGATCTGAGAGTTCAAGAAACTAACCCAACTTGAGTCGAAAAAATTGACTTCGCAGTTGTGAAAAATGAACTTTATTTTAAGTTTTCTAAACTACATAATTGTGAATCAAAAATAAATCAAAAAAATATACAGGGCTTTCATTTCAAGAGTACCAATCTAAATATGTTTAAAAGAATAAGACAAAAAACACATTAATTTATTTTATCAGGGGAGTACATTTTACACGTATCAGTCACCCTGCACTTTCAACCCTAAGCGGGGGTGAATATCACATCTACAAGTTTAAATACAAAGGGTTATCATGTGATACCCTTTTTTGTCAATCTTTTGCCACATCATTTTTACAGAGTACTTAGTAACTAAGAAACCATAAAAAAAATATTTTTTAAAATAATTGATAATTACACCAAAATTGGTTTAGGGCAGCTTTTAGAGTCTCTGATCACGAATCGGAGGTCAGATTTGCAAAATTCAAAATGGCGCAACCAAGATGGCGAATGAAAATGTAAAAAATCAGCCGTTTTTCACCAAACTTCTTACAAGGGTTTTTTGTGTTAGTTGATCACGAATCAAAATCAAAATTTAAGGTGGGGATCCAATATGGACGATGAAAATAACCCACGAGACGAAAATTTCGCCCGCCATCTTGAATTTTGTAAGTTCCGGGATCATAATCAGAAACCCCAAAAACCCTTTTATACCAATTTTGGCGAATACCGGTTGATCTTGGATCGGCCATTTTGAATTTTGCAAATCTTACTTCGAATTCGTGATCAGAGACCCTAAAAACCACCCTAAACTAATTTTGGTGTAAATAATTTGGTCAAGTGCGAGTTGGACTCGCAAACTAAGGGTTCCATACCATCTTCAAGATTTGATACAATGTAGGTGAATCAAAGTATATCTTTTTCTAATATTCGAGTTTCACACAAGCAGGGAATGAGTGCATTTTTTTATATTTACACTAATATCTTTCAAAGGAAGCGTTTTAAATTTATAAAAAAAACTTTTATTTTTCACACACAGACTATTTATTTTAACTGCTACGTGATTCGCTTGATTTTTATAAAAATATTTAATTATGTATTTAGTTTTCTAATTTGGCTCCCAAAATTAACATTAAACTCATTAGAGTTTTATTTTACTAATAAACTTTATGGGAAGCCTTTGATAATCTACTGTCTGAATTTTAGGCCGTGTAGACTGGAAGATAAAGTGAAAAATATGTCAAGTTTTAATTATAAATTATTAAATCTTTTAGACAAATTATTAAAAAATACAAATAAAACATAATTGTTATTATTTTGTAAACAATTAATTTAAAAAATATGAAAAATATATATCTGCATTCCTCATAATCAGCCCTTTCATTTGATGTATTGCAGACACAATTTTAGTTTAATATTTTCCGTTTAATTCTGTAAGTTGCCCCCCCCCCCAATTAATAGCAGAGGTTTCGCCTTATTTTGCCGGTAAAATTTATGATTTTATTTCACCCATTTATGCAACTGCTCATGGTCTACCCTATATAACAAAACATTTTATGACTATAATTTTACTCTACCATTTATTTCAAACAGCCGGTATATGCAACTGCTTCTAAAAATTTTTTAACCCCTGCTTATAATTATACCCCGTCCTACGTCCTATAATAGGCATGATGACTTATTTGGAAAAACTACCCCACGAAGTTTTTACGCATTAACATTACCCAAAATATATTTTATTTCTGCAAAAAATTAGGTTTTGAAGGAAAATTTGACGATTTAAATAATAAAATTTAAACTTTGCGCCAAAACGCTATATAGTAGTGCCGTCGTGTGACGTGTGACGTCATGCTTTCATAATTCGTTTTGACAGTTTGAATGTTAATCATTACATGTTTATTGTGAGACATTATTTTAATTATTTTCTGCTATAATCATGAATGCTAATGTGTATCGATGGTGTACCGTTCCTCAATGTAATAATACCTCGGTAAAAACTCCTAACAAGCTGTTTATTAACGTTCCAATGAAAAAAAAAGTTAGAAATACGTGGCTAAATCTTGTAAGACATGACCCATCAGCTGTTTTCTGAAATTCGGTAATTTATTTGTGTGAAGACCAGTTTGATGTAAGTATTTACTTTACCTTTATAATGTTTGAAGTATAAACATAATATCGGGATTAATAATAGATTGTTAATAACATTTGTTTTGTTAATTGTTTCCATATCACTGTCTCTGTAAATGAGTACGTAAAAACTTTATTATTGTTCCAGTTACCAAGTGATATGGAAAATTATATTCGATCTCTTGTAATGGGTTCAGTTTCACAAGTACATATGAAATCAGGGTGTATTCCCACAAGATTTGAATGCCAACCGTACATAAGAAAAAGAGCACCATACATAAGAAAAAGAGCTTCTAATACAACAGAACCATATGCTATAAAAAAATAGCGGAAAATATTAATTGAAGATATTGAAAAAGGTTTAGCAGAGGAAAGGACTCCTACAAAATCTTTAAAAACCACCTGCAGTTCATCAGAAAGTTCAGGTATGTCCCCAATTCTTTTTTCACATTATTGTCAATAAATTACTACTTGTTTGGTTCAAGGATAAAGATTTCCCATTTTTGTGTTATGTTAATCCTGTTAATAAAGTTAACATAATTTAACTGTGTGCTTAGCTTTTGCAGAAAATTATAGGTAGTTCTGATTTAAAACCATTTGTGTAAATGAGATAGTCTGTTGCAAAAAATAGTACAACCATAATACCTATATAATAA
Source organism: Octodonta nipae (assembly GCA_034190945.1). Lineage (NCBI taxonomy): Eukaryota > Metazoa > Arthropoda > Insecta > Coleoptera > Chrysomelidae > Octodonta > Octodonta nipae. The sequence continues at coordinate 60,016,989 of CM067221.1, forward strand.
TATGTACTTGCTAATAGTTTATTTTTTTATTTTTAGTTGTGCACAAATTAGAAGGTACCTACCCAAAATTGGCTGACAAATCTGTACAAGTACATATAATACCCAAATTTAGAAGTAAAGCAGTCCAGACTGAAGCCTAATGACATCACCTATGAAACCTTATTGCTCTTTTGTTTCTACTTCTCCATTAAAAATTGAATGTTGTAGTACAACAAAATCTAGGACATCAAGCCTATTTAATAAAACAACCTTAGAAGATAAATCTGGCAGTGATAATTCATCTGTCACTCAACAAGACTCATTACCATCAATACAATCTCTTCAGGTGGAAACCACTTCAGACTCCAGTGAATTATCTGAAGAGGCAAAGGAAGAAGAGGCATCAAACATCCTGTTGTTACATAGGTCTTCCTAAAAGCTGTTGTTTTTTATTGGATTTAATTGAAGAAAATACAAAAATGGCTATTAACCTAATATTGCTTTTTTTTAAAAAAAGTAAGACTACATATTCCCTTTAGACAGATTGCTGATGATTTTACTATACACCCTACATACACAAGTAAAATATTTTTTAAAAATATACCAATTATAGCCAGTGTAATGCAACCTTTTTAGGTCTCATTAGAGAAAGATTTGACAAAACAGACATTGCCCATGGCTATCAGACAGACACAAATCTCATCATGTAAGTTGTATACTATACTGCTTGGAAATTGAAATTCAAAAGCCTTCAAAAAATGTCAATCAAGCTCTATCATAGTCTGATTACAAAAAAGCTAACACTATCAAGTATCTAGTATCCTGTACACCAAATGTTTTCATGAATTATATTTCACCAGGCTACAGAGGAAGAACAACTGATACAGGTTTAATTAAATCATGTGATTTTAACAAGTGTTTACAGCCTCGTATGTGTGTAATGGCAGACAGAGATTTCAAACATGTTGAACAATACTTACATATGGAAGGTGTAGAACTTGTACGACCCCCCAAGTGTTATCACTGGTGCCAAGTTGTCTAAAAGTGAAGTAAAAGCAACCAAGCAGATAGCTAGTTTAAGGATTCATGTTGAGAGGGTAATTAGATGTATACGAGAGTTTAATATGTTAAAGCCCCATATATGTCTAAACATAATTTTTTTTAAAAGTACTTGGTGGAGTTATGATAATTACATGTGCACTTATAAATTTACAAGACTCACTTATTAAATAAAACTACAAAATTACAATCTGTCCATTTTATTTATATAAATATTACAATGTACTTTGATACAACACTTGATAAACTTTTTCTTTCCACAGACTTACTAAAAGTTTAAGAAAATCAGACATATATGTGTCATTAAATGTCACACATATAATTTCTTAATAATAACTTTCTTGTTTGTGCTGTAGTTTCATCAGCTATACAAAAGTAACCCTTTTATAGCCCTGTCAAATACATTTGTATCTGCATCTCTATATTTAAATTTAAATTTTTCTGTAGGTTTCTAATTTTTAACATATTTTGATATGTCTTAGCACTTGTGGGACACTTGATTTCAATAATACCATCTTCACATATACCATCTGGTGATCCCGCTATCATTGGGTACTGTTTAGACATGAGCCCACGTGTCATAATTTTCTTGCCAAGTATAATGCTGAGTTTTTCTCACTTCATTTTCTAATACTCTACCACGTTTCATAGCAGGTGTGTCTGGACCACTCCCTCCCATTATCAGTGCTACAAGAGTTCCATCATTCATTTTACTCAGACTAAATTCATAAGCTCTAGATGCTGTAATTCTGTCATTTCGCAGTTCAAACCAAAGAAGGTTGTGATGCTGTTCGCTAGTCTCGATGTCTATTTTAGTAATAACTTCTGTAGAGAGTGTTAACGTTTCCAAAAATCTTGTGCAGGATTTCTCCTTATATTTCAGAACAAGTTGGTGCATTGATAAGCTTTGAGTACCATTACAAATATAACTAGACTGACATTTTAATAGCTGACAATTATCAAGTTTTTTTTTTCTTATGTCCAAGAACTTATCAAGAACACTACTATTTGATGGTAAGCTAGGTCTACCATTTGACATTTCCTTTGCTGTCATGAGGCTAGTTCCAACCCTGGATAGTTTGGGTTTCTTCCAGTAGCATGCTAAAGCTGTACAGGGTGGTTTTTCACGCCTTCTGTGGATCCACATAAGGAATGCTATTGAGTGCTTGCAGCCTCCTTTAGAAGGGAGACAATCCAGATGTTGTACATAGATAACAACTTCATCTTCTTTGTCCACTACTACTGAGACAGTGTATAACTTTGCATGTACCTTATGTTCTGGGCAAATTTTAGCCTTCACTATACAAATCTTTCCATCGCGCTTAAGCTGTTCATAGTTCACAGCGTCATCACCATATGATGGTCGTGAAGATCTGAAATAAAAAAAATAATAGTACTACTTTCTTTTATTATATATTAAAAGGTTGTATATACCTAACCGCGTAATGCGGATAAAATCCGTATTTTTGTAGAAATTTGAATTCTACATTGTGTCTTAGTTATTAAATATAGGCGATACTTACATTGAAGTTTTAACATTTCGACATTCGGCTAACAAAAGTCATTGTTGGATGCAAAAATCCTCCCAACATCAACAAGTCGATTCTTGACAAATTTGCACTATTTGCCTTGATAAATCCCTGTTCCATATAACACTTATTTTCGGTATTTTTGGTATCACAAAACTGTTTTTCTTACTACGAAATATCCGATATTTGGCGCAAGTAATAACGATCGCCACAAGAATACAAGGTTGAAATATATACAAAATATCAAAATAATGTCTGTGAAAGCGTGACGTCACGCGCATCTGATTGGCGTTTAACATAATATTGCGGATTGCTATATTTTGTATTTTTGTCTTCACTAAGTTAAATGTAATCGCACTTGTAATCTAAAAATAAGTGATTTTTTAGAACCTCTCCAACCTACATTATTAAATAAATTACAATTTTAGTGATTTTTTATTACTGTCATCATGCGTATTCAAATATCCTAACTGCTTATATAACAAATTTTTGATACACCCTGAATTGCAATAATTTTACCCTACCCTTATTTTAAAGACCTTGTCTGAGCAACTGCTTATGCTCCAAACTATATAACTGTTTTAAACCGCCCTGTATAACTGCAATTATACTCGACCTTATATTTCAACCATCCTGTATATTCAACTGCTTCTGATAATTTTTAAAGCCGTCCGTCCTATAACGCTTTTATAACTATAGTTTTGCTCCACTCTTATTTCAACCACCTTGTATATGCAGCTATTTATGTGCCACCCAATACAATATTTTTAAAACCACCCTGTATTCAATTCAATTCCAACTTATATTTCAACCATCATTATGCAACCGCTTATGTACCACCTAATATAACGTGTACGCACGCATACACCTTCAACCGTATTCCACACAGAAGAGGTCGCCTGAATAACAAATTTTCGTTTTAATAAGCTAATGGAATATTTTCTGCGACTGTAACTTAACTTCGTATTTGAAATAAACTGACATAAAAGCATCAAAATGAACATCATTACAAACACCCTGTTCGGCTTACTTTCATAGCTAATCTTGACATTTAAACTAGATATTTATGATGAAAATTTCACATCTACCATGATGTTTTTGTGCATATATTTTACCGATTTTCAGAAAAATGGTATGTTTTACGTTATAGAAAAATGAACGGAATCAAGTGGAACATATCATGGTACAATACAATTTATAATGTTCAAATTGCGTGAGCAGTTTTAGAGAAAACAGTGAAGATTCATTCTAGTCCTTTATTTACTTTTTTTTCTGATTTTCTAGAAAACCGTAAATCTCATGTTATAGACAATTATATGGGACCTTTCTGTAAAGTTCCTTAATAAAATGTAGTTTAAATCATCAAAATTGCCCAAGCCATTTTTGAATAATTGCTCGTCATACATAAAAGAAAAGTTGTTGACGAATTGATAACCTCCTCCTTCTTGGAAGTCGGTTAAAAATAAATTATTTGTTAACAAGATGATCTTACATTGCCAGCCATAAACTAACAAATATCACATTACCAAACAAAATAAAATAATTGTAAAATGTCAAAATTCGATATGTAAAGGCCGAACTCATCGAGCAAATCAAGGGTATAGAGCGTTAGTGTTGCCTGATAAAAACAATATGTCGGGCCACGACTGACACCCCATAGGCATATCGTGGCAACGTTGCCGGGGCTCGGTAATACATTGAAAAATATTTTATATACAGAAGGCCTCGCATGTGTGTTAATATTGACGAATGGACTCGAATGTACATGACATATAAAAATATTTTATTTTTGTTAATATCTTACCCCTCAAAAGGGATTACAATTAAACTTTTTAAAAATACTCCAAAACAACAAAATATATTATTTGAAAACTATCCCTTCATGTGGGCCTCTGGTGGCCTGCTGAATATATCGGGCCTCGGTTTTATATCTGGATACGATATATATATATATATATATATATATATATATATATATATATATTTAGGTTTGGTTTCACTAAATTCACTTAAAAAAAAATATTTTTTACAAAAAATTAATATGTTTAAGTTACAAAGACAATATTATAGGTATGAAGTTATATGAAGATAATGAACATTGAGAATTGTTTTCGGTTACATTTATAACGTAAAAATGCTGACGCTATGTCATCAGTTTTCATGTGAACAAAGCGTCTACGTGATTTCTAAGAATTCTAGGAAGTTGTAATATGATACTTGTGTGAAGTCAATTACGGTTCAAGCACCTATGGTAAATTTAACGTGTAAATTGTAAGTTAGTGCACTTCTCATATAACATATATATATATATATATATATATATATATATAGCTACTATTTCCTTTTAAAATTTCAGCTATTATCTGTCTTATTCTAAATGATTACATTTATTGTCCTGGTGAATTTATTTGCTTTTAACTTAACACCATTTGTTTATCTGTGCTAGTTGATTTATCACATTTTTCAAGTCTTATTCTTGTTCCACAGTCAATGCCAAAACATGTGCTTTTAGCAGTGAGTTAACTCGCGAATTTCTGACAATCCATATTCGAACTTTTATTTACGTGAAATTGTTTTTACTGCGTGTTCCTTTTCGATAACTGCTTCCCTTAACTAAATGCTTTCAAAAATTATATGTATTAAGGCTAACTTGTTCAACTTGAATTGAATATTAAATTCTAGAAAACATAACTGAGTACTAGTAATGAATTTCCAGTTTCCATATGCATTTATCAAGATGATGGCACTGCCTTTTAAGAAGTAGGCTCTAGAGATATCAAATTCCCCATTTAAAAGCGGATCCACTGTGTTGAACTAAAACTTTGGCTGTTAACCTAATGAGACAGAATTATATCCATATATATATATATATATATATATATATATATATATATATATATATATATATATATATATATATATATTTATATCTTATTATCTTTTCTGCATCTTTTCATTTTCCTACGGTTCTGCGTCCACACTAGTATATCGAACGATTAGATGATGCTAGCGTAAAAGACACGTTTTTATATCCGAAACTAAAGAGTATATAATTTTTGAACTTCATGTTGTCTGTGAAATAAGGTTTTTACATTTTGCTATGATTCTGCATCCTTTCATTTTTATAATAATTGAGCGTCCGGTATACATATCCATTTCCCTATTTTTTCTGCGTCTAGAAGTATATTTTTTTACAGATTACATGTTTTCGGCGTCCGCAGTGTTGCCAGATCGAAGGTTAAATAACTTATTGGTTAAACATATGTTTTCTTATTTCCAACTATAGCAACGCCTCTAACCTTGTTACCTGGAAACAAAAACAAAACAAAGTAATTTATATTTTTAAGGCATATTTTGTATGACTGAACTGAAATAGACCATTTAAAGCCATTCGTTATTATAGACGCGCCTATGGGAAGACAAGGAGGCTTAGCCTCTCAAAAAATATAAGCCCATCTAAAAAAAACAGAAGCCTTAAAGGGAACGATTGCCGTTATCCAATTATGATAGTGTTATAAAATTTATTTTGCACCGCTAAAGAGTAAAATTAAGACACCTTCTAAATTAATCGTTTCGATAAAAACAAGGTAAACATAAAACTGGCTGAAATAATAAAAAAGCAACAATGGCTCTCCTTATATTTCAATGGGTATCTAAAAAAGGAGTCTCGAGAAGGGTCTTGTAAACGCTCCGACAACAAAGAAATAATCATGGCATTCATTTATGTTCTGCAATCGCTATTTAAATGGACAAGTTAAATAGTTTACTTTAGTTAATTTATATTCATGTGACTCAATCGACAGAAGAAGTCAGCTATAGTATTACTCATTGTTTATAAACAGTGAAGTTATTTGGTAAATAAAGACGTCGAAAGTGAAAGTGAATATTTGTGTACATTTGATTTGAACCCACATAATCTATTGCAATTTGGTGCCAGCGTGTGGGATTAACTGAAGTTAATATCCTAAATTGATTTATGGCTACAACTCGAGGTATAGCGGAAATGGAAGAGACTAGCAACACATCTTCAAACAGGTTACTGATAAACTAGACGAAAAAATAACTCACATCCTGGAAAAACATGACAAAAAGGAGAAACTACTTCCAAAAAAGATTAGTGAAATCTTTTGATGAAAAACGTAAAACAGAATTAGAGAACCTTGTAACTAATATAGATGAAAACCAACAAAACCTTGTTTCTACGATGAAAAGTGAACAACAGAATTTAATTGGGGGTTATTTTCAAAATTTGAAGAAAAACAAGAACAAACTGAAGCGAGGAGACAGAACGAATTTAAAGTAATTGAGGAACAACAAAAACATACCAAATTTAAGAGACAGAATAAATTTGAAATATTTGAAGAAAAACAAAAACAAAGTGAATTAAAGAGATAGACGGATGAATTAAAAAGACAACAGCAATTTGAACAATTAATGCAAATCGTAACGCAGGTCAATAAAGCAGTTAGTCAGACAATGCAAATAGAGAATTAAAAGGGACAAACGATACATTAATATCCTAAAAAATACCGTGGATACTCTTGAAACCAATGTAGTAGACATCGATTCCATCCAAACCAGGTAAGAGTTGAAATCAGTTCAATTAAAAAAAAACAGTTCAAAGTAAAGTACAAGATTAAATCAATACCATGCAAAAAAGTGGAAATTAAAAAATGCAACAAGACTTGCAGGGAGGGAAATACCAGAACACCGTGAGTACCAAAGGTTCCTTTAACAAACCACCCATGTACAAACTGCAATTTGACAACCAAGAAAAATTTACCTCTCTGGTAATTTCTTTCAGAGGTCCGGCGTTAGAGCTCTTCCTAATCATTCCAGTGGATGAACAAGGTAACTTCGACAAGATCATCGCAATCCTAGACAAAAGATACGACAATCAATCCTTGAGTCAAGTTTAACAAATGCAACTTAGTGGTAAAAAACAACAACAAAAATCTGGAGAGAGTCTTCAAGAATTCAAAGCAGAGATTAAACGTTTAGTTCACTTGTCCTACCCAGACCTACCAGAACAAACTAAAGATCAATTTGCCACACAGAGTTTCATAAACGGTATCAGAGATGTTGAAGAACAAACAAATCTAAGACTTAGTGGCATCAAGAAAAGTAATGAAGCTTTGCTCCGGGCTTTCTAAGTAGAGGCTGTCCTAAACATGTCCAAGCCGAGGGTACGAGCAGTTTTCTTTAGCCAAGAGGAGTCAGCGTCGCGTCAGTGTAGCCAACAAAACAACCTCACCAATCAGGGAAACTTCTGTCAGCAGAAGGGAGTGAAAGCCGAGATAGCACCATCAATGGCAGAGAAATCACCATCACCTTTGACAATGGCGCCGCTGTGTCCATTGTCAGTTCCAGAGCTTTGAGGTCATTGGAAATTCAGCCAGCTAATAACCACATCCATTTAAGAACAGTCACCGGCGAGTCCATGTCAATACAGGGTGAGGTAGATTTGGTGCTACAGATAGGGGACAACAGAATCCGGCATAGGGTCCTAGTAGCAGAGATTGAGAACGATTGTATACTGGGTATGGACCTAATCAGCCAGCATGTACATGTTCAATCCGAGATATGATGTTCTTCGATTCCTTAATGAGGAATTTGTATTGACACGGCCCGTTAAAAGCGACTTTTATAAAAATTATAGCAAAGTCCTCGACCAGAATTACAGCTAGAGAGCAATCCTGGAAGTTGCGTAGGAATGGTGGAGCCCTTACATTCAGCTCATGACTACTTAGTGGGACGGCCTATAGTTAAAACAGGGCGGGTCAGACCAATTAGAGTCCTGAATATGTCCAACAACGACATCTGAATTAACAATGGTCAAGAAATAGCTTGTATAGCGTATCAGAGATCGGTGAAGGAGACAAGGCCCAGTAAAGAGTTTCTAAAATAATTCACCGACCATTTGACACACCTTACACCAGAGAAACAGCAGAAACCTAAGCAATTTATCTCAAATTACTGGCAAATTTTTGATAGTCAAGATGGTACTACTGGTCGTACAAACATCATACAGCACCGTATAGCTACTGGGAAGGCTCAACCCATTGGCATACCACCAAGGCGACTATTATTGGGGCAACAACAGGCAGCCGAGGAGAAAATTGAGTCCATGTTACAAAATGGAGTTATTGAACCATCCATCAGCCCATGGTCTGTTTCCGTTGTTTTAGTGAAAAAGAAGGATGAAACCAATTGTTTTTGCGTTCACTACAGAACATTGAACGATGTTACAAAGAAAGACAGCTATCCACTCCCCCGAATCGAAGACACACTGACTGAGCACACTAACAAAGTCCCGTTGGTTCTTCACAATAGACCTAAAGATTGTATATTGGCAGGCTGGACTACATGAAAACGATAGGGAAAAGAAACCGTTCCCCACTAGTAAAAGGTTGTGTCAGTTCACGGCCATGTCTTTTGGGACATGTAATGCTCCCGCTACATTTGAGGGGTTAATGGAGTATGTATTGAGCGGGTTGACATGCAGAACATGCTTAGTATACCTCGACGACATTCTGGCCATGGGTCACACAGATCGTTTGTGAGACAGGAATCCTCACAAATGAAGGCAAGATAGAAGCCATTCGTGATTGGCCGATCCCGCGAGACAAGCATTAACTAAGAAGCTTTTGGGTTTCTGTTCGTACTACAGGCGATTTTTTTTGAAAGATTTGCCACCATTGCCGCACGGCTACATTACAGACCACTGAAAAAGAGAAATTCCGGAATCAGGATTGAGTAATGTCGTTCAGACAACTGAAGGCGGCACTCTTTTCCAGCCCAATCCTAGCGTTTCCTACACAGTCCGGCAAGATCATCTTAGACGCCGACGCCAGCAACTCAGGTTACGGGGCCGTTCTTTCCCAAATGCAAGATGGTGAAGAGTGGGTGATCGAGTATTACAGCCGTGGATTCTCGAAACCGGAAAGGATTTATTGCGTCACCAGAAAATAATTTCTTGCAATAACCAGGGCTGCAGACCATTACCACAAATATCTCTATGGCCGTCATTTTCTAATCTGCACCGATCATGCCGCCCTGAAATGGCTGTTGTACATGAAGACTCCGAAAGGACAACTGGCCAGGTGGATGGAGAAATTACTGCAATACGATTGCGAGGTTGAACACCGTACCGGTCGTTTGCATAATAATGCCGATGCCCTGTCAAGAAGACCCTGTGGGGTAGAATGCGGACATTGTCTGAAGACGGAACCGTGAGGAGGTATTTTCATCCGACAGATTCGCGTATAGATGAATGAAGACTGGACAACGGAACAATGTATCGAGAACCAAATGGCTGACTCAGACATTGAACCAATCATGTCACTCAAGAAGAAAGGGGCATCCAGGCCACGATGGGACGTAGTAGCTATGGGTTATGGGCCCAATGGAACTAAGCAGAGAGTAGATTGTTAAAGAGAATTTGGGAGCCATGACGGCCGAGAAACCCGAGATAGTCCCAAAGAAAAAGGTACCCGCAGTCCTGACCGAAGTACATAATGGGATTACCAGGAGTCATCTGGGCATGAACAAAACGGATAAAATTCGCCAACGGTACAATTGGGTAAAATGTGACACAAGTTCAGCCAGTAAGAAAAAAAACTAGCACCAAGGGCAGAATGCAGCAATATAATGTGGACGTCCCATTTGAGAGAATTGCCATTGGTGTCGTCGGTCCATTCCTCGAGTCTGAGAGTGGGAACAAATACATTTTGGTCGCAATAGATTACTACAGCAAATGGTCTGAGGCATATGCTCTACTCAAACAGGAAGCAACCACTATGGTGGGAATCAAGAAAACGAGAGCCACACCTTTGCATCAACAGTCAGACGGAATGGTGGGAAGATTCAACAGGGTCTTGGAACAAAATCTATCCAAGGTCGTCAGTAATAACCAGCATGGGATAAGCATATTCCCCTATTGCTGTTGGCATATCGCTCAGCTGTACATAACAGCACAGGACTGACTCCAGCCAGGGCACTGTTCGGAAAAAACCTGAGATTACCTTGTGATTTGGCTTTTGGCTCACCAGAAGAACCGCCCCAAGAAGTCAACGATTATGCCGACCAACTCCGACAGAACAGGCTGGCAATACATGAAATAGCCCGAACACAGATGTTGGCCACCAGCGATCGGATGAAGACTCGATATGACCTCAAGGCAAATTCATTTGGATTCTAAGATAGGGACAAGGTCTCGGTGCACAACCCCCCAGAGGAGCAAAGGCAAATCTCCAAAGCTTCCCCGAGCCTGGGTTGGTCCATACGAGATAGTCAAGAGAATCAATGACATTGTTTATCTTATTCGCCGGAATCCAAGAACTAAGATGAAAATGCATCATTTGGATCGACTTGCTCTTTACAATGGATAGAATGATTACGATCGGGCCGATCAAAATTAAAGGGTGGGCAGTGTTACAAAATTCATTTTATGCCACTAAAGAGAAAAATTAAGAAACATTGTAAATTAATCGTTTCGATAATAACAACGTAAACATAACACCGGCTGAAATAATAAAAAAACAACAATGGCTATCGCGAAATTTCGTTGGGTATATAAAAAAGGGGCGGCCTCGAGAAGGTTCTTGAAAACGCTCCGACAACAAAGAAATAATCATGGCATTCGGGTATCGTCTACGTCCGCTATTTAAAACGCCAAGTTGAGTAGTTTAGTTCAGTTTTAGTTTATATTCGTTTGCTAAAATCGACAGAAGAAGTCTGCTGTAGTATTACTCTTTGTTTATAAACAGTGAATTTATTTGGTAAAAAAGGGGTCGAAAGTGAAAGTAAATATTTTTTACCTTTGATTTGAACCCACAGTATCTATTGCAATAACTTTTTGTACTCTTTGTATCTGTTTTTTTATTAAAATTAATGTAAGATGTAACTAAGTAATTCTATAAGAATATACATTTTTTCAAAGTAGGTGTCAGAACAGTGCAACATGTGCAAGTCCAATAAAGAAGTAGTATAAACATACTACTTATTTATTGAACTTAGGCACATGTTGCACTGATCTGACAACTAGTTTTAAAAATACATACTACTTCTTTATTGTACGCTGCGATATGTGCCTGAGTGCCCAATATTTTGAATAACTAATGTGGCCTTTTCAGTTCAAGAATTGCTTCTAAAAATGACATTTCGATTAATTTGAGATTAAAAAATTATGAAAATTTGCTTTTGTATGCGAATGATTGACACTGAGTGAAACAAAACTTCAAAAAGACAGGTCCATATACGTAACGTCTACGGATTCGTCCCGTTGAACTTTTCTTTCAGTCAGTTCGATCTCCCAATAGCACATCTACCAAAAATTATATTAAAAAAATCATGTGCTACAAAGACGTTAGAAGCAAACTTAAAATTATTTTCTATGAACAATTAAAAATTTGGGATCCATGCTTTCAACTTTTTTTCTACATTTGTTTTTCTTTGTGAGAAGATCCTCCAACAAGTAATACATTTCACTTTTTTGATATTGGTGACGGATTTTTCGGCTCATATCTATATGTTCTATTCTATTATAACATTGTAGTTGTCTGTTTGTTTGTTCGGGTATAACGTAAGAACTACTGAACTGCTTTTGCTGATTTTTTTGTTGCAAAGGACTCGAATAAAACTCTATGGGGTAGCCTACAAGCACTTGGAGCTTGCGTGAAATATATTCGGGTTGGTAGTTTTATAGTTATGTAGGGTTGTTAAAAAAAGTTAGAAACAACTGATATATAAGATAGCCCACATATTTCATAAGCTATTTCTTTTTGCTACGAATTCTACATTCCATACCCGGGTTAAACCACTGGTAATGGCTCATTCGCTATAAGTAGGTTAGAATATGTTAGCAAATTACTTAAAACACAAATTATTTTAAAAATATATAATTGTATAATTTCAAGTATATTCTACTAAAAACTTACCGCCTGACGTGTCAAAATTGGGCAACATTCGTATTTTACAACTTCCCGGGATTCTCCCATTAAAGTGTTTGTTTATTGTTTTATTGATAATATAAACAAAATTGTTTATAGTATCCTATAATCAACAGCTTTCTTTTACGTACATTTCCCCATCGATTGACACCTCTTAAAAATCGGTTCGTAAGATAAAATTCTAGATATTCGTAATAAATTGGAAATTTAAATTCGAAAATCACACCATTTTGTATAATAATTAAGTATCAACTCTTTGCGAAATTATTATTTGGAATTGGCAAAAGCGGTTCGAACAATAGAACCATGAGCATACAAAGTAAAATATTGTGAATAGATTATAAATATATCGCCTTGCTGTCTGCATCAATCACATAATCCAGAAATCTAAGAAGCTTATTAAAAAAGAATATCCAAAATATACATTAAGACTTTAAAAATAGTCAAACTAAAATAATAATGGAAAAAATGAAAACATAAACTTAGAATTAACAACACATAACCATCAATCTCACCCTGAACAAAATATCTAATGTACATTAAAGCGCATGAATCATTTAAATCCAAGAAAATATATTTATTTTTAGAACAACGTTGTCAGCTCTCCGGACGCAGAATCATCTTAAAATAGACAGGAAATATACATTTGCGCAATATACAGTTAGCGATCGTTTCGCCAGGTGGTGTTAAAAGCGGGAACCTGACTTGTATATTTTTGATACATTTTACCTGTTTTCTGCGTCCACTGAGATACTTTTAAATTGCCCCCAAAAAGAGATAGACGAAAATAGTGTTGCCTACCATACGTCACTAAGTTTCAGATCATAATTAGGAAGAAACTGTACTGTTTAGGTAGTCGAATCTTTGATCAACAGGCGAAAAATTTTCTGCGTCCGTATACGGATGCAGAACCCCGGGGGACGCAGAATTATATGGAAAAACTCGTATGTACGGACGCAGAATTAATAGTATTATGTATATATATATATATATATATATATATATATATATATATATATATATATATTATATATATATTATATCCATATTCGCAAAAAATATCTTAGGTGAATATCCTTATAAATTAAGGTTTGGATGTCAAGTGCCCAAATCAATTGTTGTCAATCTAAACAAAACAAGCAGGTCTTCTTTGATGAATTATTAATCACATTAAAAATGTTTATAAAATTAATGATCTACTTATTACACTATAAAATTTACCAACTTAGAGAAAATAAATTAAGCTCATTCTTTTCTTGGGCTCTCTGAGAGTACTGAAACTTTCCCAGATGATTTCTAATGGTTATTTTAATTAAGGTGTTCAGATCAAAAGCTGTATCGACAACAATTTTCTGGTTTACAGAATATTTGGTTAACAATTGATTTAACAGAATATTAGCATAAATTGGAAATTTATTTCCGCTACATTATATAATTCGAACGCATGAAAATTTATAGTTCACGCGAATCATTTCAAGTTTTAATAAAAGTATTAAAATTTTAAGAGTTATTTAAAGAGGAGTAGATTAAAATTAAATAATGTATTATATCCTCTGAAATGCCAAGCTAAGGTTTTTGGAGTCAGTGGCGAAGGTCTACTAGGTTATTTGATACTTCGAATAATTAACCCAGTCGAGTGTCATTCACTGATTGACAAGCCTGGGGAGGTAGAATGCTATAGTTATGAGGACATGTGTTGTCTTGTTGGAACAGGGGTTTAGTCGCCGTTGTAAATGTGGTGCAAAGTAATTAGTACGGTTGTTTATATCATTTACGTTAGGAACATCTATAAATTTTAGAGTGGGTGGGGTAATCTTACGAAATCTTATAATATGTTACGAAATCTTATATGACGGTAGATGGGTGTTTGAAAAGGATTTTATGTAAGATTTTTTGAATATTAGCCTTTCATGGCTCATGTCTTGATTGCCTGAATTGATTGTTAACAATGTTTGTGTAAAATTTTTAATCCTACTTAGACATTTTCAAATATAAAAGGTTATATTAACCTTATGTATTTATACTACGCAAACTCTTAATATATGTACATCTCTTATCCTTAAAATGAAGAATATTGAAAATATGGGTGGGAAGCTGATGAAATTGTACCTTACAGTTTCTTAGATGGGGGTGGGTGGGGGTCAGAATTCATCTTACGTAATTTATGGATGTTCCCGTAAGCTATTTCGGAGAAAATTTGGACTTTTAAGTTCTCCACGTAATGTCTAACCCTTCTATGACCTTGGTGAACCCAAGCACAGAATCAATACTTGTCAATGCTCTCAACACGGTTCCGTTAACTATCCAAATTCCATCATGAGTAACTCCATTTATGCCGGGCAGGAGGATGTCAGTGGTCTATATTAACCAAACGCGCATACTCAAGGATACACCAGTTTTTATTGTTCGGTTATTGTCACCTGGACATAGCGAATAGGCATAACAATTGATTGAAATAAACTGACAGGGAAGATTGCTTCGGATTAGAGAAGAGAATTTATAATGTATAATTCTGAAAAAACAAAACCTATTAAATATTTTATCTGATTTGTTATCTATGATTATTAGAAACGAAATAGTATAGTATATGTAATATAAGTAATATAAGTATATCAAATTTTATAAATTAATGTTAATGGAAAACAAAATGTAAATGTATTTCGAAAGCTTTACCTCACTGTTCTATTCAAATACGGACTATTCAAACCAAAGCGTACAAAACTAACGAGTTTCAACTGAACAAAGATCATCAAAACCCGCAAGAAAGTTTCTGCAACTATTCAACTTTGTTAGATTGGCGTAGTTAGCGGGCATCTTTCCATTCTGCACTCTCTTAAGAGGATCGTTTGTTGTAGTATGGCTAAAGTTCATAACATTGTCACTGGACTTTACAATCTCTAATTCTCATACAGTTTAATTGCCACTAGTATCAAGTGGATGTAAATCTGGGAAACGACAAGTAAAGTGTTCCTACAATCTACAACTATAGGATAACGATGTGATAATTATTTCACGAGAAAACTAAATAGAAATTTTGTTCTATTAAATAGTGTTTATTATTTCGCACTTCAGAAATCTACTGAAAATAATTTTAGATTTGAGTAACTTGTATACAACCGAAGCTGGCTGCCTTATAATTATGGACGTCGAAAGATACCGAATTAATGATAATTTAAGGCAGAAAATCGATGTCACACTAAATACGTACATTACGGGAAATATCAGAAGAGTCATAAACGTATGTTTTATAGATTACCTTGCTGTTTGAAGATCCACCAAAGAAATTGCAAGAGCGATGTAACATATAAGTGGGCATTAAACATAAAACCGTTTATTTTAAGCTCACAAACTGTCGTTGTTGTTAACTTCTCTCGATGCTGAATATCATCGCTCCCTCCTGAAATGACCATTTTCTCTACAGTGTTTCTGTATTTTATTTATCTCTCTAACTTTATCCGTATAAAAGCAGAAACCATTATCAACATTTAACTGCGTTCAATTCATTTCATCTATGCGTAAATAAAGCAAAGTATAAAATGGAATATAGCTGCACATTATGAAAAAAATCATATTTCGTCGCTATGAAGCGACTTTAAGATTAATTTCTAAATAATTACCTTGCATTTGAAGGCAGTAACCCACCCACAATTTCGTGGAGATAAACCAGTAATAAAGTTTATGTTTTTGAAAAAACTGTCCGACGCGTTTAGACTAATGTCTTTGTCAAGGAACTCGACTTTAGTCGAAACGCGGCGGGCAGTTTTTTAAAAAAAGTAAATTGTGGAAATTGCGATTTTAGTGTTATTAGTTAATTATTGTAATTAATTTCCACCAAGTACCGGCCGAATCAATTCAGTATAAACCAGTAAATCACAAATTGAATGAAATTGAATAATAATTGAATTAGAGTTGAACCAGATCATGTTTTCATTCCAGGTAGTTTAATTTTAACTTAAATCTGTCATTATAAAACATGTTTCACCTATATTTATTCGTGTATTTGTACTAAATGTTTTTTTCAATAGTAGAATAATTTGGTCAAGTGCCAGTTGGACTTGCATACTAAGGGTTGCGTACCACCTTCAAGATCAAGATTTCGAATACTGTATTCGCGTAACTAGAAGCAGAAGGCTATGAGAATTATGCGAACCGACCTGAAGAGGGCAGGGATCAGTTATCAACTACGCGGATGAATTCCCGGAAACCATCTAATACATTTAGTGCCCGCGAAAACTTAAAAACAATATATATATATATATATATATATATATATATATATATATATATATCCAATAGCACTAGAGCAACTAGAGCATTGGGAACCAGTAAGACAAAAATATTTTTTTATTTAACTACCAACCCACCCCGGCTTCGCATGGCTACAATGCAGTTACTAATACGAGTATGGTGTCAGTTTGGAGTGATTATTATCATGATCAGTATGATTCTACTTATTATTACAGAGTGTCTTTACGAGACAATACCAACAAGTTGTCGTTAGAGTTTACATTAAAAACCGTATTACAAACAACAAATCTTTCCACATTTACATGTAATGTGTATAATATTAAATGACAATAAAACGTATTGAATACCATGTTTATGTCGATATTAAAAGCGAATAATGCGTCATACATCATGGTCTCTTAGGAAAAGGTCGCCGACCGAGTATAGCAGCGAGGTGTTGATTATACAATTATCATCATATTTAAACAAATTAACACAAAACAATATTAAACTAAACGTATAAACCTTCCCCTTTAATAACTCTATTTATTTGATGAAAACCGCATTAAATTCCGTTGCGTACTTTAAAAGATCTAAGTGTACAGATGGACAAACACCGGGAAGGGACTATGTAACGATTTATTTTCCTTCTATTAATATGTAACAGTATTATGAGAGTATTATTGTCTGCTATTCCGTAATTCTTACCTTAAATGTAAATCTATCATTTCCTATTCTTGTAACCTAGTAAAATAATTTACTGAATAATTTGGTCAAGTGCGAGTTGGACTCGCATGCTTAGGGTTCCGTACCACCTTCAAGATTCGAATATTCCAGTTTCAGAAAAGCAGGGAATAAGTGCATTTTCTTATACTTACCCTTATACCTTTTAAAGGAAGCGTTTTAAATTTATATAAAAAATATACACTTTGATTTTCCAAAAATAGACTTTTTATTTTATCTGCTTTAGGATTCGCTTGATTTTTATTACAATACATATGTATTAAATTTTCTAATTTGGCCCCCAAAAAGTAACATTAGAGTTTTATTTTACTAATAAACTTTCAGAAATGCCTTTTATAATCTACTGTCTGAGTTTTGAGGCTCTGTAGATTGGAAGAAAAACGGCAAAATAGGTCATAGTTTAAATTATAAACTATTAAATCTGTTATTCAAATTATTTAAAAATATAAATAAAATATATTTTTCAAATTTTAAATAGTGTAGTTTCTAAAGTGGGAATTAAGTCGATGTTTAATATTTTTAATATCTTTTATACAAATGATTTAAAAATATGTTATATTTGTAATTCACATAATGAGCCTTTTATCTGAGATATTACATGATGCGTTTGAAAATTGTATCTTTATTTTCCATTTAATTGTATAATTTGTCCCTAAAATTACTATGAGGGTTTTCTAGTAATTTATTTTCCTTTTAATTCTATTATTTGGAGGCCAAATAATAGAATTTGGGATTTATTTTCATATTTTTCCTATAAACAAAAAAAAAGAGGTTTTAGAGTTTGGGGAATAACGGGGAGAAAGGGTAATTCTTTTAAAATATTTTTTTAATATATTTTAAAATATTCATTTTAATAAAATTAAAAAAATATATTTGTACCTATTCGTCATAATGAGCCGTGGGATTTTATATATTACATGACCCGTTAGAAACAATTATAATTTTTTATTTTCCATTTAATTCTATAATTTGCCCCCCAAATTGAATATTAGGGGTTCCTTCTTATTTTTCCAGTAAAGTTCAGGTGAGGGGCGATACTTCCAGTTTTTCAAAATTTTTCAGCTTATAGTTTGGGAGATAAGGGGGGGAATGGGTAATTTTTTTTATATTTTTGTTAATATCTTTTAATTAATTTATTTTATAAATATGGAAAAAATATATTTGTTTTCTTCATCATGAGCCTTTTTATTTGATATATAACATGCTGGGTTAGAAACAATTTTAATTTTATATTTTCCATTTAATTCTATAATTTGCCCCCCAAAAAAAAATTAGGGGTTTTTCCCTATTTTTCCAGTAAAGTTCAGGTGAGGGGCTATACCTCCATTGTTTATTCAAAATTTTCCAGCTTATGGTTTTGGAGATAGGGGGGGATGTGCTAAATTTTTTATATTTTTGTTAATATCTTTTAATTAATTTATTTTAAAAATATGAAAAAAAATATTTGTTTTCGTCATAATGAGCCCTTTCATTTGATATATAACATGATGGGTTAGAAACAATTTTAATTTTAATTTTCCATTTAATTCTATAATTTGCTCCCCCAAAATAAATATTAGGGGTTTCTCCTTAATTTTCCAGTAAAGTTCAGGTGAGGTGCTATACCTCCATTTTTTTTCAAAACTCTCCAAGTTATGGTTTCGGAGATAGGGGGGGGGAATGGGTAAATTTTTTTATATTTTTGTTAATATCTTTTAATTTATTTATTTTAAAATTTTGAAAAAAATTAATTTGTTTTCGTCGTAATGAGCCCTCTCATTTGATATATAACATGATGGGTTAGAAACAATTTTAATTTTATATTTTCCGTTTCATTCTGTAATTGGCCCCCCAAAATTAAAGTAGAGGTTTCTCCTTATTTTTCCAGTAAACTTCAGGTCAGAACATATAAATCTATTTTTTTTTTCAAAACTTTACGTTTTATAGTTTCGGAGATAAAGGGGGGGGGGAATGGGTAAATTTTGGTATATTTTCGTTAATATCTTTTTAAATATTTTTTTTAATATGAAAAAAATATATTAGTGTTCCTCAGAATGAGACCTTTCATTTGATATATTACATGATGCGTTTGAAAAAAAAATTAGTTTTAAATTTTTATTTACTTCTATAATTTGCCCCCCAAAATTAATATTAATGGTTTCTCCTTAATTTTCCTGTAAAGTTCGGGCAACGCTCTATATTTCCTATTTTTTTTTCAAAATTTTAGGCTCAGTAGTTTCGGAGATCAGGGGGGGAACGGTCGATTTTTTTATACTTTTGTTAATATCTCTTAATTTATTCATTTTAAAATTTTGAAAAAAATATATTTGTTTTCGTCGTACTGAGCCCTCTTATTTGATATATAACATGATGGGTTAGAAACAATTTTAATTTTATATTTTCCGTTTAATTCTGTAATTGGCCCCCCAAAATTAAAAGTAGAGGTTTCTCCTTATTTTTCCATTAAACTTCAGGTCAGAACCTATAAATCTTTTTTTTTTCAAAACTTTACGTTTTATAATTTCGGAGATAAAGGGGGGGGAATAGGTAAATTTTGGTATATTTTCGTTAATATCTTTTTAAATAATTTTTTTTTAATATGAAAAAAATATATTTGTGTTCCTCAGAATGAGACCTTTCATTTGATATATTACATGATGCGTTTGAAAAATTTGTTATTTTTAAATTTTTATTTATTTCTATAATTTGCCCCCCAAAATTAATATTAATTGTTTCTCCTTAATTTTGCTGTAAAGTTCGGGCAACGCTCTATATTTCCTATTTTTTTTTTCAAAATTTTAGGCTCAGCAGTTTCGGAGATCAGGGGGGGAAGGGTCGATTTTTTTAGTTTTTCCCCCCAGAAGTACCCCTAAAATCAAAATTTTTTCTTTTACGATATGTACTCCTGATCGGGTCACCAAACTATATATTGGTACCAAATTTCAACCTCTTCCGTCCAGTAGTTTAGGAGAAAATGGCTGTGATGTGACAGAGGCAGAAATCCTGAGTGATATTATAAGAGTATCCGTATATTGTATATAAACCCTAAAAAAATCATTTCTGATATTTTATACCCTGCAATTTTTAATTTATCTGAATTCACAGCCTACTATAAAATTAGAGTAATTAAGTTTAACGACCATACAAATTTAAAATATAGTGTGTATAAATATATTTTATCGTATTCTAACGTTATTGTTGAATGTATTTTATAAGCTTCTATTTGGTTTCACCTGTCCCGATGCTTGCCTGTAATCAAAACTTGCAAGTTAAATTTGATCCACCGATTACCCATTGAGCTGCAATTTTGCATGCTTATGTAAATCGAGTGACAATGCAAAATTATTATGGTATGGAGTTGATAGTGGCCATAGGAACTCAGTAATGAGTGATGACACTAGATTTCACAAGAACGATTATTTGTTCTACACCTTATTAATGTTTGAATTTTGTAGAATCAAATCTACGTTTGCTGTATGTGGAAAAAAAATTGAAAGGCATAACGGTATGTTTGAGGATGTCCATTTATATTTAAAAGAGGTTCTGCTTCTTACTAGCAAGCAGTACTAAATGATATCGTAGCACAAATCAATCAAGTGTCTTATATCATACCACCGACGTATTTTCTGACTTTTAGTTGCAACGATTTGAACTAGATAGACATGAGGCAGGCACATCTGATTGCTGACAGGTGACCAGATGAAGATCCTACCAGCCTTAATATAATGGACTTACAGAAATTAATTGAATTATATCCAGTCACAGTAAGTCGGTGTTTAATGGCTCGAGTTCAAGCATTTTAACGTTTATAACATACAATCACGAAGGTCTCGTCGGACAAAATAAAGATTTCTGGTGGCGCACTGAATATCAGACTTGTTTAGGCCTACATTTACGTATGGTGATTTGAATCGGAAATCATCTAAGTTGACCAAGTTCTATCCTGTCAATTGCCACCAGAAAATCCTGATCTTTATGAATTTGTTAAATAAAAAAAAAATCAAATTCACCGTCAAACCAACATATGCCAAATGAACAATACCAATATTTGTCAGGTTTCCAAGACAAGATTCCGACGAAACTCAAATAATGGATCAAACTTCAGTTGACTGACTATTTCCAAAATGGTAGAATCTGTATTCTCAACCGATGCCTAGAGGATAAATGGATATAATCCCACGTTATTGACGGTTTGGATTGGGAATATTGGTTTGCAACCATCTGGCTCAAATGAAGCGATTGCATTACTATGTTGCAAAATATATATTTAAATGTACAATCTCTGCTTGTGAATTCGCGTTTCGATTGTATTATCTGAATCTTCGCGACAGCTCAAGAAGAAAATTTATTTCTTTAAATACTCTATAGCCTGAAGTCAGCTACCGAGAATTAAAATTTGATGACAGCGGGCATGCAACGGGATATTGCAATCATATATTTAACAGGTCCGAAAAACATCCATATGACCACTCAGAATTGGACTTTCCTAACATGAGTTTGTTAGAAGTTTTGCAATGATTTTTGAGCCTTATTACACAAAAAACCAATAACGTTAGCAACGATGAATCCGTAAATGCCCAAATAATGCCGACAAGGAGACTAAGACGACTCATTACATTACCCCGAGAGGTATTATTATAGTCTTCTCGTACAATATATGCCGTATCGTGATGAATAAGAGCTACTGGAAGAATACGATTCCGCTTAGGACACATTCCTAGCAAAATAATAATTACTCTGCCAAACCAAAGAGCGTATGCTCAAATACAAAATGGGGTTTGTGATAAAAAGGCAAAGATTTAATTCAAGGCGTACAGTTTTAGGGTTTAAAAAATATATATAATTAGGTAAGTGCGATATGGGATTATTGTGACGTAGTCCAAGAAGGTCAATTATCGTTAAAGATTGCAATGTAGTTACTTATATAATGGTATTTTTCTTTTAAGGTTTAAATTAGTTTTACCTTTTTAGTTCTTTTTATTAACAAAAGTTTCAGAACGCCTAGTATTCATAATAGTAGCAAAAATCAAGTCATATCTATGGAGTGGGTACTTATGTATAGATATTTGTTATTGAATCGATGTGACGGTAACGCCATAATTATATAACAAGCGATTGTGACGAAAATCTGTAGGAGAAAATATCTATATGTTTGCAGACATTAAACGAATGACTTTCTATTATAACTGAAAAATTTAATAGATAAAGTGGGGAGAAATTTTAAAGTATAAATGTTTGCTGAACTGCGAACGTCACGTTTCCTTAGATCTCCCCATCGCTCTATCACATCTTGTTACATTTAGTGACAACCCTCTTAATCATTTATGAGGTCAAGGACTATTTACATAGGCAAATTGACTCCTGAAGTATTTTTAGTTCATAGAGCAACTGGTTCATTTTGTAAACACTTGCAAATAGAATATTTTTCAAAAAATATATTTATTGACGATTGCACATTTTTGAAATCTTGATCAATTTGGTCATCTTTTAAAATAACTTGCCATATCAGTATAGTATAATTTTTACAATATATGATGTAAAAAACAGGAAGTCTCTACTGAATTCCTTATAGCTCTAGTTTCATAAAGGTATTTTAGTACCACTAACGACAGTGTAAACAAGGAATTCGAACATTTGGCTTCGTCAAATTAGTTGCGGTGAACCCGGCCTACCTGAAGAGGATGAATGAAATTGAGAGATTAGCAAAAGCAGATTGGATAGGAAATGCTTATATCTTATGGTATTTTAATACCACTGTAGGCAAGAAAAGTTTTCTGTAATAAAAGCTTGTTTCTATTTTTTTTTCTTTTAATTTTACTATAATAACGTAATTTATTTATTAATATGTGTTCCCTTTGGGTGAGCAGTGGAGTTAAGATTTAATAGAGGATTAGTACAGAATGCTCATATCTATTTGCAATATTGTTTAATTTATTAAATAACATGAAATGAAATTTTCATTGGTGCTGTTCCAACATCTCCAACAAGCTTGTATTAGCATTAAAGTTCGCTTCAGTGGTTATATTATGTCTCTCTGGCTTATTCAGCGTGAGCCATAATGCGGCACTTGTCAGGAAAAAGCGGTATTACGGTCGGAACAAAGTACGCTACCTCTTCGTACCAGGGCTGTTTGTTGACTATAATGTGGACGGCAAAGTAGACTAAACGCAAAAGTGAGAAATTTTGATTCTTACCCAGAAGTGTTCTACATCATAATCCTTATTGAGATCGTTCCCAAAAATATATATTAGGTAATAATGGGCAATTGTTTGCCAGTCGTAAGTTTGTGAACCAAGAATTAACTGGACAGTTTATTTGTGATAATATCTTGCTGATATTTTTTGCATGAATCCTGAGCAATTAATTCCTAATAAATTATTATCTAATTTTCTGTCGTGTGATATCATAGGTTTTTGCTATACATTATGGTACTAGGGTTGCGAGCTCGGGGATGCTTTCATCACCGTAAGTTTTCGTTTGTGTATTAGTGGAGAGGAATTAGAAATAAAATAAGCCTCTAAGATCTGGGCTTAAGGTTTAAGCTGGCATTACTATTGAGTCTCAGAAAATAATTTAGCATTATTCTTAAAGTGTTTTGAACTGCTTTTTAATTACCTCGCTATAAATGAAACTGAGTGATGGGTTGCTATTACAATATATTCGCAGAGAGCAGAAGTCTCATGGTATCACCGTATACAAAGGCGTCAGATTTCCCATATGTTACGGATTGCCACATTATTATTACATTCAAAATTTCATTTAGAAGTTAATACAAGCAGTCGCATAGAAATCGACCACATCCGTATCACCAATCTCAAAGAATTAGCAGTTATGTTATTAAGGTCATGTCTGAAAGCGTTCCACCGCATGTTCACTTAAATTCAACTAGACGAAAATTCGTTGGGGTAGTTTAATATAAAAATATAAGCGCACATGAGATGGAAAGAAGAAAAGGATTTTCGTCTGGAACAAAAGAGACAATGGTTCTAATGCGAAGCGATGTAAAATAATAGGAAACTTCATTCTGTTATTCATGAATTAAATTTAAAATGAGCGAGAGAGAATGATGTTAATATTTCACAGTGGTTGGCCATCATAGCTGAACTTTAAATGTGAATATGTCGACTCTGGAAAGGAAGTGAAATACAATGAGTCTAGGCTGGCGGTGGAACGTGCTTTTCAGTCTCGCTATAGGGGAGCTTTAGTTCTGAGTCTTTTTAGAGTGTTTTTTATTAAAAATGTAATTCAAACAAGGTTGACTTTTATTCGAAACTACCATAATCGTTTCTGTTAGTTGTTAAATTCATAAAACTCATAATTCAAACTGTATAAATAAACAATTATTCATGTTTTTGAAGCGCTCATGCTTTGTACGAAAAAATAATTATTGTACATAATTTATGTGAGTTTTGTAGTTTTATTTTTGAATTTATAAGCACCTACATGCGCTACACAATAACGAAGAACAAAATTTAACCACAATACTTGCGTCAATAGTGACACGGGTTTTGACAATAAAATATAATAGGTATACGAATAATAAGAATATTAAAACCTATCAATTTCTGGAAAAAACTACACCAAAAATTTATAAGCTTTGGCGGAGAGCCTTGGGTTGACAAAGAATTTATAATTTATTATTGAAAATGGAAATTGAAAGGTGTGAACGTTTTGAATAACCTTTAACTTCATGAATGTTCGGTTAGAGTAAAGTTTGGAAACCTCTGACAATACGGAAAATATATTTTTTCAAAAGAAATTGGGGTATTGAAATTATAGGAGATCGACGAAGGCATTTCTGGATGATCATGAAATTAACCTAAACAAGGATGGCGAAAGTACGCCTGACCAAAAATTACGATCTTATTGATAAAAATACCAAAATTTATTAAAATAGAATAACATAAATTTAATTAAAGCAATGTTTTGCAGAATTTTGTTCAAATAAAAATAAATTCAATATAACAAATATTAAAGATTAAAGTAAAATATAAAAATTAAGTATAAGCTCAAGTTAATGCAATGTTTGTTGCAAATTCCATTGGATAACTGTTGAGGAACAGTTGTGAACAACCTCTGTGGCAATATAATTTGATCTGTTTTTTCATAAAATTCTATATCTGGGATACATTTCGTTAGAATCAACATACGCATAGGGGCCATTTCGTGCATTAGAGAACGACTAAACATATTTTAATGGAAAATGATCTTAATTAAGGCGACCATTTATTATTTCTTTATTTTAAGTTGGTGTTTACGAGGTCAATTCTCATTTTTAAATATTAGCAAAGTCACATTCACATTTTCTAGGTATTTTCTTTCTTTACATGCAAAAAAGCTCATGTTTATGATCCCTGACCTTGGAGATGAAGTTCAACGACTTTTGAGTGGAATCTTTTATTTGTTCTTTAAAATGTCACATACAAATAAATGTTTCACTGTACTGTACACCCCTGTAGAATAATGTCAGTACAAGAAGTATACGGTTTATGTATTTCTAGCGTTCAAATGTTCCTCTATTTGACCTTGATTGAGTTTAAAGGTAATTTCTCAAGGTAGTATCTGAATGTAAA
Organism: Octodonta nipae; assembly: GCA_034190945.1. Lineage (NCBI taxonomy): Eukaryota > Metazoa > Arthropoda > Insecta > Coleoptera > Chrysomelidae > Octodonta > Octodonta nipae. The sequence goes on from CM067221.1 coordinate 60,043,029, forward strand.
ATTCTCCGTTTTTACCATTCAGGAGTCAAAAGTATATATCTTTAAAAAGTAATAATGTTGAAGGCCATCGCCAAGGTCCTACAAAGATGCTTTGATCTCGAACAGAATTTTTCTCTGCAGTTTTTTCTAAAAACCATAACTTCCAATCATTTCAGGGGGATTACATATTTCCCTTGAGCAGAACATTTGACCTAGAGGAACATTAGATATCATTCTGGAAGTGCACATCTGAAGGTACAATTTAACTGATTTTTGATAGATAAGGTCAAAATGTGCATTCCCATTTATTGAGCCTTGAGGGTTATCGGCAAGATCAGATCATACTTTCTTCGAGGTGTCATTCTTTGGTACGCAAGACAATAGATATGATATATATTATAACAAGAGAATGAATGTACTCTCGAACACTCATTTATGTATTTGATACATAACGGTAAATTTGTAGACGCGAGATGTAAAGAGCGACATCTAGGAGTTTCGGGCAAACTAGCACACAGAGGTATGCAGTTTTTTCCAGAAAACTATAGTTGCCTATACAATACTTTATCCTCATCCTCCTTTTTCGTTATATTCTGTTTCCCTTTACTTTCCAGACCTTGGCATTCAAAATGGTACTTTTTGACTACAGGTCGAGAAAATTCAAAGGATGAATTCTAATCTATGTTCTTTAATTGGTATGAAACGAAATTCTTCATCTAACAGGATCTTTAACCTTACATTGGCAATATTCAGTAGAAGGAGACTAAACGACTACAATTTCAAGTCTGCATTTCATCATTTGCAGAACTTGTTCATTTGTGATTTGATCAACCTACAACATAAATTTCAAACTCATATTTTAAATAGTTGGAGTCGGTTGTTCTGTAACTAATTGGATACATGTTGTAAGGCCGGTGTTAGTTAGTAGGTCGGTCTGTATTACTCGTCAGCCTCGAATACTCTTTTCAGGTATTTCCTGATTGTATCTCTGATATCAACTCGGTGATATCAGCATAAAAGTTAATAAGTTGACCATTGATTCCCTAATTATAATTTTATACGGCAGGATTAGATTAATAAATATAATGAAAATGTATTACAAAATGTAATAGGTAAGCAATTTAACTAGTTGTTTTGAATATCGCAAAGGGGTTAATATATTTCAAATTAAATGTCCAATTAAGAAACCTTCCTAAACAGGTGTGGAAAACAAAGTTTACTTGGCTGTGAAATAAATCTACTAAATAATTGATAGCACACATCACAATGCAAGAATTCTCGAAAGGGTACGTCCAATTTTGAAAGTTTCGGCTTAGAGTTAGTAGGGTCATATAGAAGATTAAACCGTGAAGAGGTTAGTAAATATATAATATCAAAGGTAAAAGGAGATACTTTTAATTCTATATAAAATAAAAATCGATTAACTTGATGACATTAATATCAGATACTTTGATATTCAATATAACAAGAGCGAACTTTCCAAAGAAAAAAATTAAAAATGGTAATGATTATTAACTTTTTATTATAAATAAATAAATACTAGCTTTATTATTCAAGAGTTGCTTATTTATAATTTAAATTATACCTAAAGTTACTGAATAGTGATTTAAAAACTAAGGTAAATGCAAAAAGAAAATAAAGAAAATAGAATAAAAGGATACAATAAAGTAAAAATAAAAATTATAAAATAAAAACAGTAAAAATTTAATGTAAAAGTAAGAAAAAAACTTGAAACTTATATACAATTATATGAAAAACTCTTACAAATTTTCCACTGCAGCCTTCCGAAGTTGACTGAGAGTACAAGCGAAAATATCACTTGTAGAGCATAGTACATTAAAATTATAGAACGCCTTGTATATTTGTGAACTAACCAGTATGTTTGCTCTAGCTCTGCTACATCTGAAGGTGCTCACAGCTCTAGTACAGCGACTAGGTACATTAAAATTGACCATACTTAAGATAGCAGACAGTCGATCTGTCCATGAATAACTTTATACAGCAAAGCCAACGACGCGAATCTTCTCCTATGTTCCAGGTGTTTCATAGTTGTCCTCGTACATAAATCATTAGTACTAATTTCATTTATTGGGTAAGAGCAATCAACCTTAAAAATAAGATATTTTTGAAATCTTCTTTGGACTATCTCCGTAGATGGCCTGTGCTTTTCGTAGATTGGACTTCAGACCACACTCGCATACTCTAATTTAGATCATACGTACGAATAATACAGTATTTTTAAGGCATTGATGTGTGTGAATTGTCTACAGTTACGAATTAAGAAACCATATGGCTTGATTGATATGTGGTGTCTGAAATACAAAATTGAGTAGAGCAGTACTCATACAGTACTCCAAGGTCATTGACTGTACATTGAAAGTAAGATAATTACTAGTGCACCATTTTTCAATAACACAAAGTTGGTTCAGCAGCTCTTCATAGTCAGTAACTCTGTTAACTGACGAGTATATCCTAAAATCATCTGCTGAGCAAAGGCATCCAGCAAATCACATAGGTCGTTTTGAATAATATAAACAATAAAGGTCCAAGAATGGAGCTTTGTGGTACACCAGATGTTGCAGTAAACTCATCAGATTTTTGACCATTGAATGCTACGTACTGGATTCTATTAGAAAGATATGATCTTATAAGTTGAACAGTATCCTTCGCGAGAAATCAGTATAGATAACGTCCACTTGACCATTGGAGTCCAATTCTTCCGCTAAATACCAGGCAATTACCACTAAATTCGTAACAGTTGATCGTTTGTTAACAAAACCATGCTGATAGGGCGAAATAGTTGCTTGAATGCTATTTATCTGAGTTATACTTCTGTAATTCAACATCATGTTTGTTTCCGTATTGTGCATACCCTCCCCTTCTTCCACATGCTGGGAAAGGACTTGTTTCGTGAGCACAAATTAAAAATAGTTGTGATATGTTTGAAGAAAATGGGATAGCAGTCTCAAATTAGAAAGGCGGGTATATTATCTGATCCGGATGTAAAGTTGTTTTTCAACCTTTTTATTGCAGCGATTGTTTCACACTCGGTAATTGGCGTAGTTCATTAAATTTATGTTAGTATCAATGTTCATATTTATAGGTGCAGCATAAGTAACCGTTGTGTAGAGGAAATATATATATATATATATATATATATATATATATATATATATATATGTTGTTACACACTCCCGGTTCAGGGTTTCGGTGATAGGTTTCCGTGAAACTCCTACATGTCTATATTCACTCAACGACAAATTAATTTTAGGATGTTCGTAAAGCGACTCATAATAAGCAGAATATTTACTCTATGGAGCAGTACTTCAACTAATATCGTAAAAACAAATACCAATGTCCGAAGCAACTATCCTTATCCAACTCACCAAACCTACTACAAAGCATCCTAGTTATACATTATGTTTCTAAAATTAATTAAATTATGATAACGGGTGGCTATGCTAACAGATTCCCTCAATACAGAAGAATGAAATTGGGCAGATAATAATGGTAATAAAAGCCAGGCTTTTGAGGGTTTGTGTAACCATAAAATTAGATGACATCAATTAGTATAATATTTTACTTCAGAACTTTTGAATCCGTCTACACTTAACCGATACCAAAAGACGGATTCAATCTGCAACTGTTTTAGATATTGTCTTTATCTCATGAAATTCTTAGCTTGATACAAAAATTTATTACTCAGACCAGTGTCACAATAAATCACATAGAGGTTATTATTTGTTAAAAAATCAATTATGTTCGCATCAAATGACGTCATAATTGTATTTATTTCTCCAGTGTTATTATTCAATCTGAAAACAATTAGGTTGGCTAATGACAAACTACATAAATATCGATCTCGCCGACATGTATTTTGATTTACAAATACTGTCAGTTGGAAATATTCTCAAGAATTCTGTAGCGCTGGAGGAGGTTACTCTTAATATAATTAAAAAACAAGTACTGAAAACATTGTTAAATGTCTTCCATGGTATTTAGAATCCCAAAAGAACAAATGTTGCTTTTGGGGTATGGATAGTTCAAATGGTTATCTTTCTTTTATAATTAGCGTGGAATATATCCGAATTTCGATGGATATTTGTTTTGTTGTCGGAGCGTTTTTCCGGAAACTTGACGAAATTTCGGGTCGACCTTGATCATTTTTTTATCATTTCAGCCGGTCTTATGTTTACGTTGGTTTTATCGAAACGACCAATTTAAAAGGTCCCTTATTTTTTTTATTTGTTTAGCGGCGTAAAATGAATTTTATAACACTGCCCACCTTTAATTCTGATCGTCCCGATAGGAATCGTTCTCTCCATGGTACGGAGCGAGTCGATCCAAATAAACCACCTTCATCTTAGCTCTTTGATTCCGGTGAATACAATAAACAACGTCATCGGTCCACTTGACTACCTCATATGGACCATCCCAGGCTGATTTGAGCTTTGGATATTTTCCTTTGCTCCTCTGGGGATTGTACAGCTAGACCTTGTCTTTCTCTTGGAATCCGACTCATCGCAGGTAGCCTACATCTGAGTTCGGACTAGTTCGTGTATTGTCAGCATCTTCTGTCGGAGTTGGTCGGCATACTCGTTTACTTCTTGGGACGGTTCTTCTGGTGAGTCAAAAGCCAAATCACAAGCTAATCTTAGATCCATTCTGAATAGTACTCTGACTGGAGTCAGTCATGTGCTGTTATGTACGGCTGAGCGATACGCCAACAGGAATAGGGGAATATGCTCTTCCCAACCACGCTGGTTACTGCTGACGACCTTGGAAAGTTGTTGTTCCAAGGTACTGTTGAATGTTTCCACCAAAGATGTGGTTCTTGTTTTCTTTATTCTCAACATCGTACAGATATTGTGGAATACATGGATTCAAAGTTAGGCCCTTGGTGTCAATGCAACCATAACTGGACACCAAACCTGCTGAATAGCTGTTCTACCACCACTGTTGCCACTGTGGTTGCCTTCTGATTGGGTATAGCATATGCCTCAGGCCATTTGCTGACTGAATCCATTGCGACCAGAATGTATATGTTCCCCTTCTCATACTGTGGAAATTGACCAGCAACATCAATAGCAATTCTCTCAAATGAGACGGCCACATTATATTGCTGCATTCTGCCCTTGGTCCGCGTCTTCGGGCCCTTACTGGCTGCACAGGAGTCATATTTCCAGCACGACGCTGTGACGTCTTCGAACTCAGTAGTACCTTTGGATAATTTTATTGAATGTTTTATTTATGCCCATATGACCTCCGGTAATCCCATTGTGCACTTCGGTCAAAACCGCGGGTACCTTTTTGAGTGACAAGATTGGTTCAATGTCTGGGTCAGCCATCTATCGGATGGAGATACGCTCTCGCTGTTCCGTCTTCAGACATTGTTCACATTCTGCCCTACAGGGTTTTCTTGAAAAAGGCATCGGCATTATACAAACGGCCTGAACACCGTACCGGCCGTTGAAAGCGTATTGCTGTAATTTCTCCATCGACCTGGCCAGTTGTCCTTCCGGTGTCTTCATGTCCAAAAGTCCTTTGAGGGCCGCATGTGTGTTCTGATTAGGAAATGAGTACCAAAGAGATATTTGTGGTAATGATCTACAGGCTTGATTGTCGCAAGACGTTTTTTTCTGGTGACACAATAATTCCTTTCCGGTTTTGAAAATCCGTGGTTGTAGTACTTAATCACCCACTTTTCTCGATCTTGCACCCGGAATAGGATGTCCCCCAAACCTGTGTTGCTGGCGTCGCTGTCAAAGATGAACTTGCCGGCCTTTGTAGGAAACCCTAGGATTGGACTGGAATATGCTGCGGCGTTCAGTCGTCTGCACGTTAAAACTGTATATTACTGTCGATTCCCAAAAAGAGAATTTTCCTAAAAAATACACTACCTGTGCCCAATGGAAATAATGTTTATATTCATTTCCCGGGAAGGGTATATATATCAATAATCACCAATGAATAGGTTTCAGTAGCCCATATATTTCCCTAAATACCAGACAATGAACACCGAAGTGCACAAATATAACATAATAGACAGGGTGGAGAGAGAAAAAGGTTGACATGGAATGGAAACTCGAACTGTATGGGTCAAATTAGATGGCCTAAAGAGATTTGGCAGTGGAATCCACAGGGAAGTTGAAAAAGAGGAAGGCCTCGGAGAACTAGGTTTCATGGCGTAGAAAAGTCAATGGTTGCCAGACAATTGTTCACCGCAGATACAAAAGATATCGAAGTATTGGTCGCAGAAGAGTAGCCGCATGCTGTAAAAAACCTCTAATAAAAATATATAATAAGGCCACAATTCTATATGGTCATATATATATACATCATACATCAAAATGTTTTAAAATAGGTTCAGTACTTCCAGAGATTACCCTGTCCAAATACATAGAAACAAACACATTTTCCTCAATATATTTTAGTAGAGCAAACAAAACAAAAACTAAAATAATTAGAAATTTCTGTTATCCGAGTATTAAAATATTAGTTAGGACCTTTAACAATTAATAAATAAAAGCACCAAATTTAGTAAATAGCCCAATACTTGAAAAAACGTGTTTCTAAACTTGATTTTCTATAAACTGTTTAGGTGGAATTCATCTGTACTTTCCATCATCAAACCAACATTCTCTGAAATATTTTTCACATTTTTTGAGCAGCACTCGACTTCCACTTGACATTTAGACCCTTTTCTTCAATTCAATGCCTCAAAGCTTAGTTGAGTTTAAAAGAAAATTTCTCTCAGCCACTTTATAGATGGAATGAGACTGCACGCACTTTCCTTGAAATAAAAGTCTCGAGAATTTAATTTCGCCTTTGTTCATACAGCGACGAAAAGCACTTTAGGAAATAAGTAATGAAATTTCAAAACGTTTCTAGTTCCACCTACTACTTTGCCGCAATATTTTCGAGTTCATGAAGTTTCTGCTTCATATATAAATTTTATGACATGCAATTTACATTTTCTAACTATTCTCTATAGTTCTTGTTTTGGGTGGGAAAGACTAGAAATATGGGCTACGCATATATAAAGCTTCGAGATACATTTTTACTGGGGCAATTCTGAAATTAGTTTCCGGAAATTGTGCTATAAAAGTTGTTTTCCTTTTTGTGGGATGTTCTATTTCTAGAAAATAGAAGTTCTAATATTTGAATAGGTGAAAACATACGTGATGTTTAAATTTCAGAAAGTCTATTTTTGACAATAAATTGAACTTGAAATAGTTGAAGTTATAACATTTGACGAACATAATTAAAGGATTTTATATTAAAATAAACACACTTAGGTAATTTTCACTTATATTTATTTCCTATTGACAATATTGTTACACCATGTTACTGGATTCTTCACAATGCAGGTCTAATTTGTTTGAGACAATGTATAACAAGTAAATTTATCAATGTGACAGTTCAATGTTGTCTCTTTCGCGAGCATGGTGAGAACATTGATTTTCAGGAGATGAGTTAAAAAGCTTTGTTAAGTAACATACAACAGAATATCGATAACCTTCATATATATATATATATATATATATATATATATATATATATATATATATATATATATATATATATATATATATATATATATATATATATATATATATATATATATATATATATATAATAATTGGATAGATAGTATGTATGAACGTGTAAATGAATTTAATTTATAATTATTTTATCTCAGGGTCTATTTTGCTTGGGTTCAAATCTTCAAATGTTAAATAAATAAATAAATTTTATACTTAACTTGTTTATCTTAGAATGATTTATCTCTCTTTTCAGGTTCACTTACACTTCTTAATTTTTTTAAAATTTTAATTGCACTTTACATTTTCTACTTTTTAATTTTTAAATTACTGATAATCAAATTTCCAAAGTTTCAATTAAAGTACAATTTATTTAAATTTTCCAATACAATATTTATATTAGTTTTCTTTCAAAACAAAATAAATGTCCTGTTCATTAACTACTCTTAAATTTCTATCAAATTATGTTACAAAACTGTTTATCATTCATATACAACTATTATGATTATTCTAAATTTTTGAAAAACTTTTATTATCACTGATGGACTAAATTTTTTTATGATTTTCTTATTTTATTAATTAAACTTTTTCAACAAACCTTAACTTTCTTTTAAACAATGTTTCAAAAACTCACTGTTGTTGGTTCCCTAATTTTTCTTCTTATTTTTTACCTCTATCAATAATTCCAAATTTCAAAATCCTTAACTGGTAAAATTCTGCCACTCAATTGAATTTCTCGTCCTGGTTTGCAATTTATTTTCTCCCAATACTTTTGATTTTAAATTTTTATACCATTAATCTCATTATTTTCTTTTTCTCGACCATTTACAAAAATATTTTTAATTCAAATCCTTTACTGGTAAAATTTTGCCACTCAATTGAATTTCTAGTGCTGGTTTGCAATTTATTTTCTCCCAATACTTTAGATTTTAAATTTTTATACCATTAATCTCCCTATCTTCCTTTTCTCGACCATTTACAAAAATATTTTCAATTCAGCTTTCCAAATAAATTCATATTAAATATTTTATGTTACTGTTGTCTTTCTGACATGGAACATTAAATTTGTTTTATTTATCATAGGACATTAACTTCGTTGTCATGGAAACTGAATTTATGAGAACGAAATTTTTGAACCTATCTGCTCGAAGCTTGACGATCAAAAGAGAATTTGTCACTGTCAGATTTCTTATTTATATAATTTATTTTGCCACCTGCTGTTTCCATTTCCGTTTATATTTATTTTATTAATTTTCCACTATTATCCCTTTAAATCATATCAAAAAAATCTGAAAAACTTAAATTTCAATACCTTTGACCCTCATTATTTTTACCCAAATCATTTATTTATATTTTCAAAAACATTGAGTTGACATTAGTCACCTGTTGGCCACCAGTAATTTAACAGGTACTTTATAAAAATTGGATTTTATTAAAATTTATACTTTAAATCTTTTGAACTATTTACTTTTTATATACTATGCTCTACGCTCCATCTATTACTATAAATTTCTTTACTGTTCCATCAAGTTCGGAAGACTTATAACGGTTTTTATAATTTGACATTTCGATCCTCTGTTTACTAAAGAATTTATGTATTTAAAATTTGATTTTGATCTAAAATATGTTTTATTCGGTGTTCTCATGGCCTAATATGTAATCTATACATGTTCATATATTTCTCTATGTAAGTATTAATCTTTTATTAAAATTTGCATGATATAATATCTAACTTTATATGCCACCTTTTATCCTTTCAACAATTTGCTTTTGAAACATTTTTTTACATTGTTTGTATTTTTAATTTATCTCTATCTTATAATATGATTGCTTAGTTATTTACAAATACTTTTCACTTCATTTTTTACAATTTTGATTCCTGCAATTTCCTTTTATATATATATGTATATATATATATATATATATGCATTTTATTTACATTATCCCATTTTATTTAACTATTCAAATTGCTAAAGTTTTTATATGATTTCATGTCTGTTTAAATCCACTACAATATATATATATATATATATATATATATATATATATATATATATATTGAAATGGAAATAAACATATACCAAAAATAAAAATCAAATAAATAATAATATTTAGATAAATGAAATAGTATATTAAAAGATAGTGAATAATGCAATTGAACATAAAAAACAATATTGGAGGCAATAGAAATTTTGTAAGAGGGATTCAAATAATGTCAATGAGATATGAAAAATCAAACGCAATTTAAAGATCAATACACCAATAGAAATGATTAGATTATAAAACTAGATCATCAACTGGTAATTTCGAAATGATTTATGCAACTAAAACCAAATAGTAAAAACATATTTGAAAATTAAAAAATGTGACAGTTTAAACTAAATTTATTAAAAAGCAATTAGGATTTGAAATCTATAGGCTTGATATGTTACAATGAAAGCATTTAACGAAACGAAAATATAAAATATTACCTTAAATTCGCGGCGTAAATAATTCATCTGACAGTGGTAAAATGCAATAGTCCAGAATTATAGTAACTTAATATTTTAAGCACAATAGGGGCAATAATTCAAAATTTTAGGATCTTAGTAAAGTATTTTGGGGCAAATAAACTTTAAAAACACGTTATTTCCACATTAAAGATCCAATTCAAAATTAGATATCATGATAAAATTTTGGAACAAGATTTTGAGAGATCTACGGATCGAAATACGTTGAAACTCATAGGACAGAGTAAATACAGACCGGGGAATCAGATGATAGTATTGTTTCATGTCAACAATGAAAATTTTATTAGGATTATAATACAATTTAAACCTAAAACGACAGGTGACCAGATAAAGACAAAACATAAAGTAATAATTGCAATTTTAAAGAAAAGTAAAAGGTATTATGGGAATCTGTTTAGATAGGGATTTAAATATAAAAAAAGGATTATTGGATATAAAAAGGGGATTTCAAAAATGCTGATTTCAAAAGTTTAAATTGTGCAGTTCTATGTCAAAATTAAAAACTATAAAAGCATGAACTCACAGCATTAAAAAGAGTAAATTTGCAAGTGTAGCAGTAAACCTTGTTACCGAGTATATGAAGACAGTTGTTGTTAAAGTCAGAAAAGTTTATAAATTCAAAGATTTGATAAGTAGTAATTAAAATTTGAGTGTAATAGTACAAGTTAAATGAAAATGTGCTAAAATCTAGTAGCAGAAAGTACATCAGCAGTTAACATCAAAGTAAGAATCCAGATTAGGAAACTGAAAGTAAATAATAAAACATTTCACATTGGTAGCAGAAATCATTTGGCAGTAAATAGTAAAACATCTCACATTGGTGGCATTGGTCAGTAATCATTGGTAGCAGAAGTATTGCAGTAGATTAATACAAGCAGTTTAAAGAGATAAACTGAGACCACTTAAAAAAAAGGTCTTAAAGTAAGTCAGGTATTTACCGTTGAACTTATTTAAAACATTTATTATTTTGATTTTCATTTGCATTAACAATTAGATATTTAAAGAACATACATTTAAGAAATAATCAATTTAGTAACGGTATAAAACTTGGATATTTAAAATAAAAATTGCATTTGAGTAATCATTGATCTTAAAATTTAATTGTTGCAAATAACGCAAATCTTTTTACATTAATCATGAATTTAATTATACGGTGTTTGGTATTCGTATTTTGATATTTGTTTTATTGATTTGATTTATTTGTTGTGTTTGATTTTGTTTGATATTAATGAAATTTTATTTAAAGCATTTGAAAAGAATTTGATAACATATAATAAGTAAATTTGGTTGTTTTATTATTGACAAAAGATCAATTATAAAATTAATAATATTGACAGAAAAAAAGTCTCAAGAGCTGGAGCAGTTTGTTTAAAGAAAAGAAAATTGTGTGGAGTTTTTACAGAGTGGACAATTTTGAAAGTAAAAATTAATAAAAAGTAAAAAAAATTTAACGGGTAAACGGCTTATAGGACAAATGAAACAAGAGTAATCTTTTCTTCTTTGAGAGCTTTCGTAAATTTATTTTATTTACTTCTTCAGTCTAAGCTGGAAGTTACATTTGTTGTTAAATGAGTACATTAGTTAAAACTGAAAATACTTACATAAGTTCAGATTAATTAAATAAGTTAGCAAATCGTTCAGATTGAAGAATGATGATACAAAGTTATTTTAGAAATGTGTGTTTACGAAGTATGTGTATATCTTTTTTTGTTCTCGAATTCCAATAAATTACAGTATATGACTTTTAGATTTTGTAAGTTTGATCTTTTATTTATACAGTCTGTATCATTATTAATATGCCCCCCATATGCTGCAATAGTTGTCCAGTATCATATATCGGACAAAACTCAAGAAATTGAAAAGGAAGAATCATCTCATAAAAAGGTGATACAAGGCTGGGCAAAGATAGCTGTGCTTTGTCAATACATTGCCTATCAAATGGTCATATAGCCGATTTTGATAATGTACAGATTTAAAGCTGCAAACGAAATTTCTTTAAACTTTTTTTTCTTGAAATAGTGCATATTAATAATGATACAGAGTGTATAAATAAAAGAACAGACGTACAAAATTTAAAATAAAAGTGTTCGAAAGAAACTGATTATTATTTCATTACAAACATCGATTGCACATGATTTGCTGTGGTTCACAAACTTTCAATAATCATTAATAAACTCTCTTTTATAGCCTCTCTTCACCATCTCAGATTAGAGATAAAATAGTCCAAAGTGCGCCCTATAAGATCAATTTGTCAAGATACCAGTTAAACAAACAATACAATATATATCCTGATTTTGATTTAAAAGAACTACTAGCTTTGCGGTTTAATTAAATGTTTTAAAATACAACATTACACACGTAAGCAAATATTTTATTTAACATTACGTAAACAATACGAATATTAAAATGTCACGCTCAAATATCTAGTAAAGTTTGGGTTATCTTCACACATATACTTATGGAGGCATACCCTTTTAGAACATACACTAACATATCTCTTAATGATAATACTTGAATTTTTACTAACTTTGGAAACATCCTTTTTTATGTAATTCTATAAGCGACTTTTAAAATCACAACGAAATGTACAAACCGTCGAATCACTATAACCGTAAACAACATCGATTTCTTTTACCCTCTGCTACAGTGTTTAATTTATGTCTTGTCAATCGTTCAATAAAAACATTTTTATTCTCTCCATTAACAACATCCAATCGCACCAGACAATTCCTTCGGTATGTTCTTCTTGATAAAGATCTCTTTGATGGCATTCCGAGGACTTTAAGTTAGCTATACACCAATAGACTGGATGAAATGTCCTCAAGACGATTTCCACCCAATTATCTAGAAATATTTCGAATTTTGACAACACAGATACACTTAGGTAAATGTTTATTCTCAGTTGGAAATATAGAAATATTTAAGGTATTTTCGTCCCTCAAAATGATTGGATATTATTCCTGGAAATATATCTAAATGTTTTCAATTTTAAAATGTAACAGATTTGATACAACTGAATTGATAGATAGGTTTCTACTCATACGGTCTAACGTAATTAAATAATTTGGTCAAGTGCGATTTGGACTTGCAGGTTCCGTACCACCTTCAAGATTCTAATATTCCAGTTTCAGACAAGCAGGGAATGAGTGCATTTTCTTATATTTATCTTTATATCTTTTAAAGGAAGCGTTTTAAATTTATAAAAAATATACACTTTGATTTTCCACACATAGACTTTTTATTTTATCTGCTTCAGGATTCGCTTGATTTTATCAGAATACATATATATTTATTTAATTTTCTAATTTGGCCCCCAAAAATTAACATTACAGTTTTATTTTACTAATAAACTTTCAGAGAAGTCTTTTATAATCTACTGTCTGAGTTTTGAGGCTCTGTAGATTGGAAGATAAAGGGCAAAACAGGTCAAGTTTTAAATTATAAATTATTAAATCTGTTATTCAAATTATTAAAAAATACAAATAAAATATATGTTTCAAAATTTAAATAGTGTAGTTTGTAAAGTGGGAATTAAGTCGATGTTTAATATTTTTGTTAATATCTTTTAAACAAATGATTTGATATATTTGTAATTCACATAATGAGCCTTTTATCTGATATATTACATGATGCGTTTGAAAATTGTATCTTTATTTTCCATTTAGTTGTATAATTTGTCCCTAAAAATACCATGGGGGTTTTCTAATAATTTAATTTCCGTTTAATTAGGGATTTTTTCATATTTTGCCTATAAACAAAAAAATTTAGGTCATATAGTTTGGGGAATAACGAGGGAAATGGGTAATTTTTTTAAAACATTTTTTTAATTAATTTTAAAATATTCATTTAAAAAAATAAAAGTATATATTTGTATTCTTCATAATGAACCCTGTGATTTGATATATTACATGACCCGTTAGAAACAATTATAATTTTAATTTTCCATTTAATTCTATAATTTGTCCCCCAAAATGAATATTAGGGGTTTCTCCTTATTTTTCCAGTAATATTCAGGTGAGGGGCTATACTCTATTTTTTAAAAAAAATTTCAGCTTATGTTTTCGGAGATAAGGGGGGGGAGGAATGGGTAAATTTTTTATATTTTTGTTAATATCTTTTAAATAATTTATTTTAAAAATATGAAAAAAAAATATATTTGTTTTGTTCATCATGAGCCCTTTCCTTTGATATATAACATGATGGGTTAGAAACAATTTTAATTTTATATTTTCCATTTAATTCTATAATTTGCCCCCCAAAATGAATATTAGGGGTTTTTCCTTATTTTTTCAGTAAAGTTCAGGTGAGGGGCTATACCTTCATTTTTATTCAAAATTTTCCAGCTAATGGTTTCGGAGATAGGGGGGGATGGGTAAAATTTTTTATATTTTTGTTAATATCTTTTAATTAATTTATTGTAAAAATATGAAAAAAATATATTTGTTTTCGTCTTAATGAGCCCTTTCATTTGATATATAACATGATGGGTTAGAAACAATTTTAATTTTATATTGTCCATTTAATTCTGTAATTTGCCCCCCAAAATTAAAAGTAGAGGTTTCTCCTTATTTTTCCAGTAAACTTCAGGTCAGAACCTATACCTCTGATTTTTTTCAAAACTTTACGATTTATAGTTTCGGAGATAAGCGGATGGGAATGGGTAAATTTTGGTATATTTTCGTTAATATCTTTTTAAATAAATTTTTTTTAAATATCAAAAAAATATATTTGTATTCCTCAGAATGAGACCTTTCATTTGATATATTACATGATGCGTTTGAATTTTTTTATTTTTAAATTTTTATTTAATTTTATAATTTGCCCCTTAAAATTAATAATAATGGTTTCTCCTTATTTTTCCTGTAAAGTTCGGGCAACGTTCTATATTTCCTATTTTTTTTTCAAAATTTTTGGCTCAATAGTTTCGGAGATCAGGTGGGGGGGACGGTCGAATTTTTTTAGTTTTTCCTCCCAGAAGTACCCCTAAAATCAAATTTTTTTTTCATTGGTACCAAATTTCAACCTCTTCCGTCCAGTAGTTTAGGAGAAAATTGCTG
Organism: Octodonta nipae; assembly: GCA_034190945.1. Classification (NCBI taxonomy): domain Eukaryota; kingdom Metazoa; phylum Arthropoda; class Insecta; order Coleoptera; family Chrysomelidae; genus Octodonta; species Octodonta nipae. The sequence continues at coordinate 60,058,119 of CM067221.1, forward strand.
TGATGTGACAGAGGCATAAATCCGGAGTGATATTATAAGGGTATCCGTATATTGTATATACGGAACCCTAAAAAGCCTTCGGCACGTTTTTGAAAATGAAGACGGACTTGCCTTGATGTGCGTTAGGGTACATAAATAAATAACCAAGGAAGTCTCCTGTTCAGATTTAAAATAAACAAAAACAAGTATTCATATTTGTATTTAGCAAACCTAGAAACTTTGTTGATCTGATTGACTCACCCTTTTATAATTTTTGTATTAGAGACGTGCACATTTTGAATACTAATATTTTGGATTTACAAGTTGTAACTTGTAGAATAATTTTGTTGAATAAAGAAAAGAAATTCTGCAAGTTACAAAACTATAAGTTACAAAGTTGATTATGAAACAGGCGCCTTTGGTGATACTGCTAATAAGAAAATTATACAAAACATGGGTAGTAGAGTGTTTAATATTTTCAGGACATGCAGATATTAATTTATAATTTTCAATCACTCGTAACTCTTACCTAAAATAACTGTTCAAAATTTTAACTTGATGGCTTTGAAGGTTTTACCACAAATGTAATTTTTTATGGAGAGTTCTTTATTTTTGGTGATGTTTACAACGCTCCCATTCTGCATCAAATTACTTGTTGATAAATCTGAATGGAACATGTTAATTATCAAATCTTTAGGTACAACTCATCATATATTAATATTCTTTTGGGTTTGTTTTATTGTCTGTAAATTTAATTTGAAATTCTGCATTTTGTTATTCGCCAATGCATACATATTAGTAGAGGGGATCCTAATTTACCCTTACGGTAGAATAAAAATAGCATGTCATCGAATTGACATGACATTTAAATTGCTTTCTACAAGCAAATATTACGTTATATACGAGGGTAAATCAAATATAAACGGTAATTTTGCTATTCTGCTTAGAATGCACTTTTGAGCTAGATTATGTTGTTTAGAGTAGATGTTTGGTTTATGGACACTGGGGAACCAGCCGGGTACGCGCGTATGCTTGGCTTTGTCCTTAATACCTATTGAATACAGATATGACTAAGCAAGAGTTACATTCGTCTGTAATGCAACAGATTATCATAAAGTTTTAATCCAGTAAACGCGTTAAAGCCTCAGAAATTCTAACTCATTTGAAGGCACAGTTTGAGTATTGTCTCAGAATAGTGTGTATATGTGGGTGAAAAAATTTAAAGGTGTACCAGAATGATAACCATGATCGACGCACAAGGACAAGGCTTACACCTGACAGTGCCAATAGTGATCGACAGCTTATTGAACGTGAGCGCGGATTAACCGTGGAGGAATTTCCTCAGAATTGGGTGTCAGCTATGGAAGTGTTCAGTCAATTATATTATCATTGATCAACTTGGTTTCAGAAAAATTTGTGCCTGATGGGTTCCGAGGTTTTTGACTGCAAACTAAAGACCGTTGAAAGACTTCTAAATAGATTTCAGCGAGAAGGGAAGGCCCTTTTGAAGCGCATCGTCTAAAGTGGCGAAAAAAGAATAAAATTCAAAACTTGCCTCTCATCTGGAAATGTCCTTGCCAGGATTCTTTTTGAGTCTAAGGAAATATACCGATTGATTTTCTACGGCCCACGTGAATGTGGATTACTGCTGCCAGTTGTTACGGTTGGCAAAAGCCGCGTATTTGAAAGAAAAAACAAGGAATACTGCAAGAAATGGGCTGAAAAGCCACCCACCCTACGTATAGCCCTGACTTGCCTCTGAAAGAATCACCGGGAGGAAAACGATTTGGACTATATGAAGAAGTTGAGGAGAACATGAGCAGTTGGCTTGCAACTCGCCCTCAAACATTCTATGAACAGAGAATACTGAAACTCCCATCTCTCGGTGAAAAAAGTGTGTAGATCACGCAGGAAGTTATATTGAAAAATGCTAAATCAATCATTTCTATAAAATGTTATTAAATAAATGTAAGAAAAAAATTCCGATGATATATGATTTAACCTCGTAATTGTTTTGCTGACTTCAATTCTCAGAGTTTTGAATCAAAGTCGAAACACAATTAATTTATTTGACAATTTTTAAAGGAACAAACTGTAGAAAGGAAATAATGAGTCCGAAAATAGAAAATCAAAGTCAACAATATATTTATGGCAAATCATTAATATCAATGCATAGTTATGAACTATGAAGTTAGTTAAATAATAAATTTAAAAAGTTTATATATAATGAAAAATTTTCCTTAAAACACCATCTATAAAAATGGTATATCATTTTTTTGTAAAATGATTGAAAAAAAGTTATACCAACAAATAGAAATGAAACATTTCAATGAACAAATTATGATATGCCACCGTTTCTCGTCCCTGGGCTGTCAGCAAAAAGTTTGACGGTTGGCATGGCATCTGTATTAGGGAAAGAATAAAAGCGATTTGAAATGAACGCAGTAGTAAAATGAGGGGAAGGTGATTCTCCCACCAGTAGATTTTATTTAATTCCGAATACCAAAAAAAGCAGGCTTTCAAACTGAATTTACATATAATAAAATAAAATTAAAAGAAAAATAATTTATGAGGGATGGTACTCAAAGAACTAATAATTAATATGTTCCCTTCAGATGGTTAAAATATTAATTTAGCTCAAAATGGGAGCATTGTAAACTTAACGTAAAATCAAAAGCCCTGGAAAAAAAATCAGATTTGCAAGAAAACCGTCTGAGCTGTAAATTTGAGATTCTTACCAGTTATTTACCACGCAGAAGTGAAAGATTGTGCCGAGTTTCAAAATTTCAACGCATCTTATACAATAACTATGGACGATTGAAAATTGCGTATGTTTTACAGTTTTGTTCAAATAACTCAATAACTAATTATCCAAACGGCTATATGTACCTATCATTTAGTCGCTATTGAAATTAAGTATAAAACAAACTTAGTTTCGACCCTAGAACTATTCATTCAGTTGCTGAAAAGTTACATAAACTGCTAAAATTGCGATTTTTGCAACTTTAAATACTCCGTATAATTAATTAAGGAATAAACATTTGTTAACAACAGTTTTTATGTGTTATACTATATACATTCTTCCAGAAAAGCCAATCAAATATCTGTGGAATTTTTTTGCAATTGAAAATACTAACTTTCCTAGAGTATTAGTATCATGAGTAATTGTAATATGTTGTAATATGCTACAATACTTAAAATTTAACAATGCATTAATAACAAGTAATACCTTTTAAATATATTACCTTGAGCCATTATTTAGCAGAAAATACTTACAAAACAGAAAATGAGGCTGATAAAAGTGCTAATAAGGTATAACTAAAAAATGAACTAAGGATTTCTTACACAATTTAAGTGGCATCAAGAGCACTATAAATAGAATTACTTTTCAAAAGTTGAAGGTCATTTGGCACACTAAACGGGCATGAAGGGAATGTCTCTAGTACAATAAGACTGGACACAATTAAAATTCAACGCCTTGGAATAGGTCATATCCCATGGACAACTGTAATCCATCGATTTATCAACAGTTTGCCATATATTTGAATTTAAGAAAAAAGATGCAACTTCTAAAAAACAGCCAGTGAGTCCTGGAGTAATGTGAGTGCAACAATGATATTCTTTAAAACTTTGGGGGCTTCTGTATACCCATATAAACACCAAGCTATTACATTTTATTTCCTGTTCCCATCCACAGGGACAAAAGTTTCCTTCGGTTTTAATAGACAAGCTTCAATGTGTGGGATAACATTCACACAATTATTTCACTTTCTAGACTACAAAACACTTTTACAGAAAAATAAAGTCTCTAATGACCCAATTTCTTGAATCCCTAGACTTTAATTTTTAAAATCGATTATGAATATCTAACCAATGTTTAAATACATTAATATTTTTTTGAAATTTCTGTCATTGCGGATAGCGCCGGTTGGAAGCCGGTCTTGTCTAGAAACAATATTTAATCTTAAGTTCGAAAGCTTGTGATGTTTCCAAACGATAGTAAGTTCGTATTTACCATAATTCCAGGTTCCACTATAAAAAGCTAGAACAGAAGAAGAACTTCACTGTTTAGAGGAAAGCTGATCCAGACTAACCCAAAATCTTAAACTGATTGACCGTACGGTTTCATGTTTCAATCAAATGTTGGTTGCTACTGAAAATCTCTGCCAATACAGACTTGTAAACTCTATATATTTACAAGACAATCGAAATATACTTTCTACTTACGTCAACATTACCAATATGAAGAGACATAGGGAAAAACTAATAATAAGTATCAGACATACTATAAACATAAGCTGCTGCATTCTGACTAGAAAAAATATATTTAGGAATCCTTACTTTCTGCAGTGTGGTAAATGGGCTTTTGACTTGATTTGGAACATATTTTTTCAAACCATATATGTACGACCAAGTGGCAGTAGCTTGTTAAATTGAAGTATCCGTTTTTATATAGCGAAAATGATAGCGGCATACAAAACTTAATGAGTGGATTTTAACAGGACCTACAAAAGTATAATTTCCGTGTTTGGAAAAATAGCGGCAGAATATGCAAATTGGCCATATTTTTGAAATTGTATATCCAAAATTCGAAAATTGAGCAAAAACTTGTTGAAACCCCCACTCGGCCGTACATATTTCGTACAAAAAAATTATCCAAATCGACACAACACACATGTAACCGAAACGCAGAAAATTAGGTGTAACGTTTAAGATTTTAAAATATACATGTGTAAAATGTTTCTTTATATATTACATTTAATAATAATAACGCACAAATTTAGGATACCTATATTTACGGACGCGCTATATCCTAGACTATGCACCCAAGTACCAATTAATAGTACGAAGGTACCAATAATGTTAAATATAGTTTCAGGTACCAGGGTATACAAACTAAAACAGACGGGGAACTTCACTGTATCGTACTAAACGAACTAAAACTAAGCAAGCCGCAATCTACTACTGGTTTAACTAGTTATGCTACTGACTTTCTTACCTCATCTTCGTTAGGTTAAATTAGCAAGATAGAACTTGTAGACAATATTGTTAATGCGAATCATAATAAGTATCAGAAATGCTATGGAAATAATATAATTACCAACATTTCATTTTAGAACATATTTATATAAAACAAAAGCGAAGCTGCAGATTTCTGACTTCTAAAATTGAAAAACGTTTCGTTATCTGCGGCCAGTTTCCAGTTGCCTTGAAACAGTGTTGTTACTATTAATTGCGTCTTAATTTTAAAATAGTCACTGTTGTCGTCAAGTAAAACGTAGGTATAAACGATTAAATACTTTTCTTGCCTTAAATAACTATAAAATCATATTTCGCATACAGTCTGCAAAGAAAAGCTAAGCATCAAGAAAATATACTGTAGGTAATTATTTTACAAAAACTGTCTTTAGTTTGAAACTTAAAATGTTTTTTTTTATTTACTCTTGTACGTAAAACTTCATTGTATATATCCTTGTAAAATGTTTCGTTCTCGTGATATTTAGATTAACTTCTAACATTCATGTTGGATAATATTTGGAATATTGTAACAGCAACAGTGTAATTATTTTGTAAGAAAAGTTGTTAGTAGTGTCAATGTTCAATTTAGGGAGCGGAGCTCATGATTTTTATTTAAATTACAATTTAATAACTCAATATCTGATTATATTTTATTTACTTAAAATTTCAGCATTTAGGATTATTTGAACTTCACCAGCCGTTTTATTTAAACTTTTCAGTAACGAATTGAAAGCAGCAAATAAAAAAAGGTTAAATTCATCTCAAATGAAAAATCTGTGCCAGTTGATGCATAAAATTCAAAATTTGCTCGTTCAGTAATTAAGTTGCAGAACAAATAACGGCGAAAATTTGTTCAAATATGCTTTTATTTCGATTTCATAAAACATAATGAATTGATGGTTTATTTGATACATTACGTTTGTGAAATATTTAACTTTTTTGCAAAATTCGTCCAAGGTAGTTTTCCATGTAATATTTTGCTATGGTCACTCAGCGTTAGTTAAAAAGATAATTTACAAAAATTGAATTGTGGAAGCCGTTACTTTGTGATAGTCGATCATAATGATCAAATGAAACTAATTTCTTTATATATTATATGTACGTGCGTATATGTGAACGTCGAAACCAGTCAAGTAGTATGAGTAAATACAGTGATAGAAAACAAAGAAATTTATTTTATTTGATCATTAAGATAATTAACGTTTGAAGAGGAGATTAAAAAACACAGGGATATATTATTATATACTAAGGAGTGCAACATTTATGTGCATGCCAATATATCCCTTTGGCAGCTCATTATTGAAAAACTATCCCAGTCAAACCGATTATGCCATCACTTTAGTAGCAGTTTATAGGCTATGACATGATTTTAACAGGAAATTCGTAGTAGCCAATTATATAAATATACGAAAAATTGTAAAAACCCAGAAATTTCTAATTAGCGTCTATATTTATTTCTATTAACGCGGGAAAAACCGGTAAAAGTCCGTTTTTTTTTGGTGATCAGAAGTGCAGGATTAAGTGAAGTTAAAATCGTAATTTGATTTATGGAAACCAGAAGCATGAACAAAACGGTCGAAACTACCAAAAAAATAGTCAAGCAGGTTACGGGGGGACTAAACGAAAAAATAGCCCAGATTCCGGAAAAACGTGACAAGAAGGAGAAACAACATCAAGAAGAAATTCAACAAAAGTTAGTAAAATCTTTTGATGAAAAACGTAAAATAGAATTAGAAAATCTTGTCACTACGATGAAAAGCGAACAACAAAATTTAATTGAGGGATTATTCTCGAAATTTGAATTAACAAGAAGAACTTATAATACTAGAAGAAAAACGAAAAAATGATTTTAAAGTATTTGAAGAGAAACAAGATCAAATTGAATTAAAACGACACGAAACTGAAGAGAAAAGACAACTGCAATTTCAACAATTAATGCAAATAGTAGGACAAGTTAATGAAACAGTTAGTTATTGGGAAGAGTGTATTTCGTGTTATTATTTAGAGATTCGAACCAGCTGTTGTGAATATTTCATGTAAATAAAAGTTTCTAGAAAGTGAGAGTAAATATTAGTTTTTAAATTTTAATTGAACCCACGGAGTATATAATAAAAATAGAATATTAATCTTCATGAAAATGATAGTTTCTTATGTAAAAATTAATTGGGCTCAAGATCGATATTGTCGGTTAAGTAGTTTTAATAGAATTGTGATTTAAATAAGTTAGAGAACTAATTTGCAAAACTAACCATAATTTAAGGACCAGCATTCGTAGACAATGTCTCAGATTTTAGTTGCAATGTCCTTAATTTTTCTGATAATGCTTGTTTCATTATACAAGTGAGTCTTAATTTCCCTCAGATGTTTGTCGCAAATTCCCGCTTTAAATAAAAAATTTATTGTCATTCTAAACCACTTTCACGGCATTGTAACAAAAATTCAAGATAGATAGACGAACTGCAGTGCTTTATATGAACTTTAAGAATATCTTTGATATATTACGGCCGAACATTCCTGGTTAATAAATTGCGTGCTGCAAAATATGACTAAATGATTTAAATTATTAATCTTTAAAAACTTAACAACTTAAACTATCATTTGGACGAAGACCAATGCTCCCGTTATGAATTTTTGAAAAAAATCCACATTTTATAGGTTTTTCTGACTTTTCACGGTGGAAGATACTCCAGCCAGGACATCTAAATGTTCATTTGTAAGGTTCTCAGCTGGTTATGGACTTTAAAAAAATAACATTTTCACAAGTGAGGAGAGTTCAACAAGTTGTTATTTTTGGTAATTGTGCTATATAAAAACAACAAAACAGTGGAGTTAAAATATTTTATTTTGGTAGTATATTAAAGGGTGTGTACTCATTTCAATCATTATTACATGATATTTTGCGACAAAAAGTTCAAAATTCAATAATACAGGTAAGTTTGGAGTAAACTTTACAATTAATTCTGTCGTTTCTTGGTCTGTGAACTGAAAAGAATAATTAGCCTGCTGTTTCAGTAAAACCGCACTAAAACTTTTGAAGGTGAAATTATGAAATCCGAATTAGAATAAGAAAATCGTCTCCCATTGCTGGATGTTCCTATTACCACGACACAGGCAGTTTCAATTTACGGTTTACAGAAAACTTACACACACAAATAGATACCTGAATGCTCTTATTTCCAGATCATTAAATTAATAACCTCCAACACCAAAAAAAAAGCTAAACAAAAACAGATACTAAAATCATACATAAAACAAGCAATAAACCAAAAAAAAACGACACGAATAAAAAGCGACATAGAAGAGATTAAGCAACCAACTATCTTACCGTATATTAGAGATACTACTAAACGGTATATTAGAGATACTAACGGCAGAATAGGGCTATTGAGAAAGAGAGAACGGCATAGAAGCATAAAGTCCCATTAGCAAGCAGACTACATCGGCATTTTCCAACATAAACTCTATACAGAACAAAAAATAGACTTAATCTGGAAACAAATCGCCAGCATAGAAAATCATAGAATTATACTAATACATGTAGCTATTGAAATTTAAAAATCAAGGAGTTAAATAAACAAGACTAGACAATTAAATTGCCAAATTCCTTGAAGGTACTTCTAGGAAAATCAACACTTAACTGAACCATAAACAACAAGCCGGACAGAGATTACCAACGGGGACTAGAACACAATACCCAAACAGCGATTATATTGTCTACGAGCCAGAAAAAGAATGTACAAGACACAGTCAGTTTCTAATTTTGTCCTTCTAGTTTCACCTTCAAAGATGTCAAATGCTATTTTGACGAAACGTCAGGTTAATTGTTCTTTTTATTGCACAAACAAAGAAACGGATGTACACCTGATAGGAAACCATAATTATGACAAGATAAAAGATGGCTATAGTTATTTCAACGAGTCACTTGACATATTGCTTACAGTACTGAATTTCTAACACTTCTATGCAAAAAGAAATTTCTTACAACACTCAATACATAATACGGACCTGTTTCTTTGCCATTATTAAGTTTTCATATGTACAGACTTGACGAGCTTTAAGCCAACCGTCAGACAGAAAGCTATTTTTGGGTAAACTCTTTACGAGCGTGAGCATACATTAAACTACATAACGAATTCGTATCGAGAAGAACGTGTCCGCAGTTTTAAAAATGGAAGTCCAAAAGAGTTCTTTTTCGTGTGAAATTTTCGAGCAGGCACAAACTCGTTACGTTCTTATCTATTCGCGATGTCTTTTGCACATTTGTGCCAATCCAAACGAGAGGAATAACAATAGACTTGCTATGTCAGGATAGGATGGATACACATACACCATACCGCATCAGCTTCCCAGACAATGAAATAGGGACCTTTTAATATTCGAATCGTGCACTAGAGTGCGTTCAGAATTCCTGAAGAGGAAAGGGAGATAGGGTGGTATGAGGCGACCACCTCTTAGAGAAATTATTGCTCTTTTAAATGTTATATTAATTTTAACTCCGTCTCGTTTAGCCTAACACTTGAGCTATGAATTTGAGATAAAGTTTTTGAAAGGAATCTTCTGTTTGTGTCACAGACTAGCTTATCAGCACAGCCATTTGGTGATTTTTGTAAATAATATTAGTATTCAATAATAAAAGTTTATTTAGTAAACACTAGTTCTTTTTGAACAGGAGTGGAATCTTCAAGCTTATTTTTAGAGATATATATTGAACGGTAGTCACAATAGAATATTCTGCGTATTTCGGTTTCCAAGCGTTTCAGTATAACATTTCAAATCCTATGTGAGATAAGTTTTACCGAATGTTATTTTATATCTAGATGTAAATAAGCAAAGACAAAATAGGTCTGTACCATTTTCTCCTCTATACGAATTTTCTTTTTTTTTGTTTTGTTTAGTAGCTATTGACAAGCTTTAGTTCAAAACCTAAATAATCACGCACCCATTTTATGGGAGTTTGGTTCCCTGTCGTTACAACCGAATTTTTTCGATAGTATTTGACTTTCTGATAAAAATTTCTTATGACCACAATGTCCATGAAAGCCTCCTAGAGGGTATGACAGGGGTGTAATATATCTTAAGTCCAGGTGTTAAAAGTGGACGAGAGTTTGAAGGTATGAAATATACGCCATTTTGCACAGAGTGCATCACCATCCATAATTATGGTAAACAAGACTATTTGGGGACAGGTTCAAGGACATCTCAAGGTCCAACTGTTAAAAGAAAACATTGTAAAAATGTGAAACAGCAGGTACATAAGTTCTTGAGGTCGCTGCATACGAATATCGAGTTCGCTTAGGCCTACAAGTTTACCTAGAGGTCATTTGTAAGTCATCTGAAGGATAAAGGGAGAAAAAACCTTTTATTAAGAACAACACCATATTTCGAAATGTAACTAAAAACTTTGTGATATACTTCAAAGGACTTTCATGTGCTAGAGTTAGTGTTTACATAGCGTTATGTGCGACTCGTCGTAGTCATTAAAATCGTACTTGCAATTCAAATCACTTTCAATGTGGGGTTTTTGGGTCGCTGAACAAATCTGTGATCCGGTCAGTTCAAGGTCAAGGTTGAATGGAAAAAAATCATGCATTCAATTGAAATTACCTAAAGTTTTAGAGGATTTCGAATCAGAATTATATCAAGCGCTTTCACTGTCGGAAACCCTGCACAGCTCATGAAACCCTATACATACAAGCACAGCTCGTGAGATTGTTCGAAAACCAGAACAACTCAAAGGCGATAATGAAAAGTAACATGACTCGCTTAGCCCATAGGAAAGGTAGTAAGACTCAATGCGCTCTTTCGAAGGACAGCACAGCTCATAAATTATACTGGCGACTAGCACAAGAAAGACCTGGTCTTTCTAACGGTATTCTGAGCTGTGCTACTCATCAAAAATCAGTTATCGGGCGATGTTACTCTTCGAAAGAGAAAAACTAGTTGTGCTGTTCTGCATAAGAGCTTAATGCGTCATGCTATTCTTCTAAATGGGGTTGTGAGCTGTGTTTTTCGAAAAATGTCTCGTGTCATGCTGAGCTTTTTGTTGTACTATGCTTCGTAAGGGCGTGGATATGAAGGTTGAACTGAGAAATAGGCGTTAAAAAATGTCGACCAGTAGTCATAAAGATTATTGATATCGCTAAATTCAATTCGCAAGTGGGCTTAATCATTGTCAGTTTGAGTTTGTAATGAGTCAGGCTGACCTCTAAGTAACCTTGTAGACTAAAGCTAACTCTATATTCGTGATCAGCGACCGCAAAAACCTACCTACCTGTTTTTTTACTTTTTTCTAAAGGTTTTCTTACAGTTTAACCTTGAGATGACCTTGAACCTTACATGATAAAAGTTAGCTGACCTTATATCTTTAAGCAGGGTCCCCAGATACCCTTTTTTATCATATTCAAGTATAGCAACTTTGCTTTCATACTTTCAGATTTTTGTCGGGTTTTATATCCTGTACTTAGGATTTTACTAACACCCCTTCCAGACGCTCTAGGAGGTTTTCATGGATGTTGTTGTCATGACAACTTTTTATCAAAAATACTATCGAAAAAAATCGATTGCAACCAATTCGACGGGGAACCAAAATCAAATAAACTCGGTGCGTGGTCCTTTCAGTTATAACATGGTTTTATTCTTTACACAGAATTTATTATTGACGTCCATGCTGATAATGCCCACCATTTACTAGTAACAGGGCCGCCAGATTACTTGGACAGAATATAGTCAAGATGGATTGACTCTAGTGTGAAAGGCAAACTAAGTTCGCTAAAGTTATTCTATATAGTTATGGTATTGAAAAAATACTTTATTCACAATAATTCAAAGGTATTGTGTAACAAATCATTAATCAGCGGACAATAGAAAAGGCATTAGAGTTTTCGTTGTGCTGTTTGTCCTTTGTATTAATGAAATCGCTTAATCCGTAAATTACGGAATCTTGTAGGTTCCGAAGAAAAATCCGGTGATAATTACATCGAACATGTTGAATAGACACTATTACATTTGTAATGTACAGGACACGTGTATACAAAAATAAACCTACAATAATATACATAGATAAAAAATAATTTTATCAATTATTTCCATAAACGTAGGTCAAATGAAGTAATGCAGATAGCAAAGGCCTCGCATACTTTTCTACTTTCGCCTCATTTTATTTCTGATATATATGTACTATTTGACAAGAGAATCTCAACAACGTTCAAACAACAAAAATGAATTATTGTCGAGTTGAGACCATTGGGCTACTGCTAGTTTTCACTAAAAGCTCAGTTAACCTGTTAGTTGTTATGGGAAAACTATGGAAACTTTGGTTTATCACAGACGTATAAACACAAAGTTTTGTACCTTAACACCAAATCTTTCGTTTTTCATTCAACGCACGTTTCAGCACCGCAGCTGTCAGCATTAAGGAGTAAACCAAAACTAAATATATTTACAAATATTTCTTAATCAATACATGAAAACGATGGGTAAATTAGTGGAGAAGAACCCTAATGTTAATATACTAAGCCCTAAGTACCTAACCTTCAATCATAATACCTACGGTAATGAAATTATTAAATATTTTATTCTTAAAATACAAATTTCTATGGATTCTCTTTTTAAATTAATTATCTGTAACAAAAACTCCCTCTGAGAGTAGATAGTACCAAAAATTTTAGCTCATTTTACGAACTAGCAACGAAATGCTATGACAGGCAAAAGATATTTCTTGATGATAGTGGAAGAGCGATGGTTACATATCTGTGGTGAGAAGGAAAGCAGTATTTGACAAAAATTCAAATAACTCATGGTATTGAAGTTTATAGCATAAGAAAATTAGTTAGTGAAGTAATTAGCTGAATATTTGTGAGGCAAAAAAGATCTATTTTCTGGAGTAAATTAGTTGTTTTAGAATCCACAAAAAATTCGTATTGATAGTATAAGAGTAAATCAAATCGTTGTTTTAACATTTTTATATACTCTTCTGCGTGATCTACTCATTTTTGCATCCGATTTTAAAGTTTCAGTCTTCCCTGTTCATAGAAAGTTTCAGGGCGAGTTGTAAGCCAATTGGACACGTGCTCCTCAACTTGTTCAGTTCTTCCACATCGTTTCCCTACCAGTGACTCGTTTAGAGGCGCCAACAAAAAGTAGTCACAAGGGAACAAGTCAGGCTATATGGAGGAGAATGATGGGCATGCCTCGTCATTTGTTTCGATAGGCCGTTTTTGCGGACCCTAACAACTGGCATTAATTAGTCGCTTTCACTGTACGTTCATCGTGTAGAAAATCGATCAGTAAAATTAATGTTCAATAAAGCTTGTTCTTGGGCGTCTTTCCCGACTTTAGATTTCTCCTCCGCCCTTAAATTCTGTAGCCCACCTATATACACGATTCTGAGAAAGCATACTGTCCAAAACTGTGCTTTCAAACAAGTCAAAAATTACTATCGGTTTGACGCCTTTATTGGTTAAAAAGTTTATGATAATGCCATTGCACTAAACACGAATGTATCTCTTGCTGACTGTACTGACGACAAAACCGAGCATTCACGTGAACCTTGACCGTTTCTCCACTTGTCATAAACCAAACATCTACTCCACACAACATTATCTAGCTCACAACTATATTCTAACAAGAATAGAATAATTACCGTTTATATTTAATTTACCCTCATATATTTGATGTTTGATGTAGATCTAAAATTGAGTTATAAATATAATCTAATGCTGCCGATACACACGTCTCTCGTCCGCAAGATATGACCACCCACATTGGGTTCGTACCATTCTTTAAAATGCGTTTTTTATGAATGGATATATTCATTCTACTCCCTGAACTACCCAAACATTTTGCGAGGATGAAAGATATTTCGACCAATTTGTACCCTTTTTTGCTTGCCTTCGGTGTTAATTTTATTCATGCAGGTGTTTTTCCATCCGTCAGTCCTATCCGCCAAAGGTCCGTAACTACAAATGCGCGGCTTCATGCAAGGGATCGATGGTTTCGGGTCGTTTCCTAGTAGGAAATTTCAATAACTACCAGGCCAAATTATTCAGAGTGCAATAAAAAGTAATAAAATGTAAATCTGCAAATGCCGAAAGAAAGAAAGCTTACGACATAGTTCAGTTACTGGAGGTTTTTAAGTGATATAACACTTAACAACTGTTAAAATTTGTATATTTAAATGCCTTTAAATTTGCTCTTGTCACTGGTAGATTGAATCCTAATCGTCTTTTCGGACGACGGACGTATAGAGATCTGTTTGAGTGTGTTAAAGATGGTGCTGGCGATACATTTTTTATGTAAGTGGAAGGTTGTAAAGTATCCCCGAATTATACCTGGCATCTTACGGACGAGAGACGTGTGTATCGGCAGCATTAGGCTGAAGTCTAGCACGTCCGTAGACGTCCGTCGTCCGCGAAGACGACCACCAACGTTGAAAATTATTAGGATTCAATCTACCAGTGAAAAGAGCAAATTTTAGAGGCTTTTCTGCACACAAATTTTAACGGTTGTTAGGTGTCATATCACATAAAAACCTCCAATGACTAAACCATTAGGCATGCTTTCTTTCTTTCGGCATTTGCAGATTTATATTTTAATAGTTTTTATTGCACCGTTAATCCTTTTGGCCTGTCCTACTAGAAAACGACCCGAACTCCTCGATCAGTTGGATCGAGTCGAGTCGATGAATATATCCATTCATAAAAAACACATTTTAAAGACGGGTACGAACCCAACGTGGGTGTTCATCTTTTGCGGACGACGGACGTGTACAGAAACAGAAGCTTTACAGTTATTTATTGGAACCAATATAATAAGTCACAAAACGTTTCAGAGACTGATGCATGTAACAAATACAAAATAAGTTATAGTCGAATTAACAAGGCTAATGTCCGAGCAGATTGATACAAAATAAATTGATGAATAACCAGTAGAAATGTTGAGGCACCGATTTAAAAAGTTAAAGTAAGAAATTCAATTCCAGAAAAAAATCGTTAATAAAAAACAGTAACATTAACGTGTTGTTGTAGACTACCAATCTTTACTGGATATCAAAATAATTTTTTATTTCATAATTTCAAGCGAGTTTGGCAATATGTCTGATGAGTAACAAGCATTTAATTTCTAAACATTAAAAATGGAAATGTTATAATTGATCTAGATAAGCCAATCTAAATTGTAATGTAAGGCCAAAAATATGTGTGACCTAAAAATTTCATGCTTTTAACGGCAGTGATGTTCCAGTAAACACCACTGCAAGCTAAATCAAGCTTTAACTATTGGTTACGATATTATGGTCGATGGGTGCTCTTTTATCATATCGTACACTGTATTGATATATTTTGGTGATTTTCAGAGCGACAATGTCTTAAACGATTTCGTACGTCCCGTATATTTTAATTTGCTGGCGGATGAACTTTTGCCTGTTCATTTTTTGTTTGACTACCTGTGGTATAACCTAACATTAACTAGTTATTATTAGTTTTTAGTATCAATGCATTATTATCTTCACTATTCCTCTTTTTTATCTAAGTATAGTTCTTTAGAGATCACCAAACAGTGTATTTCTTCTGCTGAGACCATCCTACATTTCGCGAATTTAGAGTCCTTTCACATGAGTTAGTTCTAAATTCATACCATTTTTGTCAGATTAACATTCTACTGTGAATGTTATTTTAAAACTTTGTCTCTCTTTTCACTACGTACATTATTTGGTTCGTATTAATAAGTCATTTTGATTCTAAATCTACATAATTTTGTTGTACAATAAATTTTAATTGTTTAATTATTTTTAACTTGATATTTCAACTATTTATCTGAGGGTAAAAATACAGTTCTAGGGTGCATTATTTACTTTCTCAAGCATTGTTGATGGCTGACAATAATTCTTTCAGATATTCATTTTTCCTGTGATACTTGTAATAAAATAAATAAATATTGTCTGAAAAAATATTAACATTGACCTTGGAAATAGCTGGATAAGACTACAAAGAGTTTATTTAAATAAAACGTAACACAAATAATAATAAATAATTTTATGATATAAGGTGTTCAATTATCTTTGCTTAAAAAATCTCGAAATTACAATTTCTATTACCATTAGATATTCAGAAATTTTTTGTTGCCAAACCACCAAGTAAAACTAAAAGTGATAATAAAGTTCTGAATCAAGAATTTTAACAAATGCAGCATTAGTAGGACCTGGATATAAATATAATTGTAGAATATGAATTTAATAATTTAATACGAAATAAATGTCAACATCTCCGAGTTTCAGGCAAATCTGTTATAGAAAGCATACGAAATAATTCGAAAATTAACCAAAGTTATCAAGGTAATTGTTTTATATTTAATTGAACCTTCCTTAGTTGCTCTTCCCTCAACCGATGGAAATCTCTAATGATTATTTATGTATTTCGTACACAAATAATTACTATAAAAATTGTAATATTCTCCTACTAATCCGCTTACCTTTACGTTACCAATAATTTTGGAGCTGCTCAGTAGTCCTATTTTGTGTACAATATGAGATACTCACATTGACCTGCCATCAGTCAGATAAACAAACATATTTTCCATGCACATAATTTGGATTAATATGCGTCACCCGTGTACCACGACACCTTTTAGTAACATCATTTCAAAATTTATATTAACAATGCTGGAAGAGAACGCTAAATAAACATACCCTGTTATTAAATGTTGTGTCCTTAAGAAAAATGTATTAATATAGCACCATGATAATGTACACGACACCCAGAGCTAAGAACATACTGAAACGTGCTAAAGCAACCACGAAAGATAAAGATGAGCTCCAACGAAGGTATAACACAAAACTCGATAAATCCTCTACAAAGCCTTCGTCACACAAGTTATATTTACTTTGTGTAACAAGTGAAGAACAATTAGGACTGTCGTGAATTTATCCCACAAACCTAATCATATTGGTATATGTAGGTCTGTAGTCAATTGTTTAGAATTTACCAAAGCACGTTCAGGGTATTGAACAATGTAGGGGGAGAAATGAACCTGAAGTGAACATATTTTGTTGACATTCACATAATTTAAAATATTTTTATACTGTGTTAAGGCGTTTATATATATTTTCAGCAAACTAAATATTTGTCAAAAATTTCATACTAAGGTTCTTTCAACCTTCAGGCCTATATGGTACTTAACATTTTAAAAAATTAATGAGTATCTGTATTAATCTATTTTTATTCGAAATTGAAATGTATTATCTTAATGTTCATGTGTTAATAATTATTGTCTTGTATAAACTTGCTGGCTAGATTGTGTTATTAGTATTTTCCCGTTGAATCGATGCTGATTGATTTGATAATTCATTATATCGTTATAGTCCAAAATCTCTTAGGGCCGCCAGACGTTACTTGATATCTCAAAGATTAAATGTATTGGACAAAGTAGTAGTAGTAGGATATACATACTTGCTAGCTTGACTTTTTGGTTTCTTTCGGGGTACCAGGTACTTAGGATCGGTAAAAATTAATCCTACTTTTTTCGATTCTCAGGGCTGATTTTTATGTATGTTTCAAAGGATATGACATCAATTAATAATCCAAACCGACAGACATTTCTCGGAGGCCATAACTTTTGCCGGACGGTTTAAAGCTTCCGATAATATTATGGAACTTTACTTATATTCTTAATTCTGAATTTTATATATGATAATTATCTGAATGTATTTTGTAACTAGCTAGAGCAGTTTCATTGGTCAAACTGCCCACCAGACACACTTTTAGGGTCGCTACGATGCTATCCCACCAGTGACTAAATACTAATAGGGACGCAATGTATCCTACTCGTAAATATTACTTATTCTACGTATACGTGTGCTTAATAAATATTATTTTACACAGTGTATTAAAAAGGTGGTTCAACGCTTATCCCGTCGCAATGCTTTGTCTATGACATAAATTTCGTTCGCTAGCTAATAAAGAGCAGGGCGTTCTGTGTTTATGGACCCGCTCTTTCATTGGGTATTTCAGTGTGTTTTTGGTTGCGTTAATATAATATATTCTACATATACTTAATACTTATTATGTATATGATATTCTGCAGCACATTATTTAAAAATGGTTTGGTACTGTGCGATACCGAATTGTAATATCCAATAAAATAATTTGGTCAAGTGCGAGTTGGACTCGCATACTAAGGTTCCGTACAATCTTCAAGATTCTAATATTAAAGTTTCAGACGAGCAGGAAATGAGTGCATTTTCTTATATTTACCCTAATATCTTTTAAAGGAAGCGTTTTAAATTTATAAAAAATATACACTTTCATTTTCCACACATAGACTTTTTATTTTATCTGCTTCAGAATTCGCTTGATTTTTATCAGAATACAAATGAATTTAATTTTCTAATTTAGCCCCCAAAAAGTAACATTAGAGTTTTATTTTACTAATAAACTTTCAGCGAAGCCTTTTATACTCTACTGTCTGAGTTTTGAGGCTCTATATATTGGAAGATAAAGGGCAAAATAGGTCAAGTTTTAAATTATAAATTATTAAATATGTTTCAAATTATTTAATAATATAAATAAAATATATTTTTCAAAATTTAAATAGTGTAGTTTCTAAAGTGGGGTATAAGTCGATGATTAATATTTTTGTTAATGTATTTTAAACAAATGATTTAAAAATATCATATATTTGTAATTCACATAATGAGCCTTTTATCTCATATATTACATGATGCGTTGGCAAATTTAATTTTTATTTTCCATTTAATTGTATAATTTGTCCCTAAAATTACTATGGGGGTTTTCTAAGAATTTTTCTTATAAATTTCAAGTGAACCCCAGTACCGCTAATTATTTTCAAAATTTTAGGTAGTGTTGTTTGGGAAATAAAGCGAGAAATGAAAATTTTTTATATCTTTATGTTAATATATTGTATACAATTAATTTCAAAAATATGAAAAATGTATATTTGTATTCCTCATAATGAGCCCTTTCATTTGATGTATTGCATGATGCGTTAAAAAAAATAATTTGCGTTTAATTCTATAATTTGGCCCCCAATATTAATATTAGGGATTTCTTCATATTTTTTCCTGTAAACAAAAAAATTTAGGTCTTATAGTTTGGGGAATAACGGGGGGAATGAGTAATTTTTTTAAAATATTTTTTTAATATATTTTAAAATATTCATTTTAAAAAAATTAAAATATATATTTGTATTCATCACAATGTGATTTGGTATATTATATGATTCATTACAAACAATTATAATTTGTTATTTTCCATTTAATTCTATAATTTGCCCCCCAAAATCAATATTAGGGGTTTCTCCTTATTTTTCCAGTAAAGTTCAGGTGAGGGGCTATACCTCCATTTTTTTCAAAATTTTCCAGCTTATGGTTTCGGAGATAAAGGTGGGGGGAATAGGTGAATTTTTTTATATTTTTGTTAATATCTTTTAAATATTTTATTTTAAAAATATGAAAAATATATATTTGTTTTCGTCATAATGAGCCCTTTCATTTGATATATAACATGATGGGTTAGAAATAATTTTAATTTTATATTTTCCATTTAATTCTGTAATTTGCGTTTTATAGTTTCGGTGATAAGGGGGGGGATGGGTAAATTTTGGTATATTGTCGTTAATATCTTTTTAACTATTTATTTTAAATATGAAAAAATATATTTATGTTCCTCAGAATGGGACCTTTCATTTGATGTATTACATGATGCGTTTGAAAATTTTTTTTTTAAATTTTCATTTAATTCTATAATTTGCCCCCCAAAATTAATATTAATGATTTCTCCTTATTTTTCCTGTAAAGTTTGGGCAACGTTCTATATTTCCTATTGTTTTCAAAATTTTAGGCTGAATAGTTTCGGAGATCAGGGGGGAACAGACAAGTTTTTTAGTTTTTCCGTCCAGAAATACCCCTAAAATCAAAATTTCTTCTTTTACGATATGTACTCCTGATCGGGTCAACCTCTTCCGTCCAGTAGTTTAGGAGAAAATTGCTGTGATGTGACAGAGGCAGAAATCCGGAATGATATTATAAGGGTATCCGTATATTGTATATACGGAACTCTAAAAACATGTTGCAGATTAAAATAAACATACTGAATTGGAGATGGATGTATTGCCCAGAAAACTGGGAACACAATCAGTTTGTGTTATGAAATGCTAAACTATGTGACAAAATAACTGCTTGCAGAATATCATATAAACTGTATTTGGTATTATAACATTAACTTTCTGCACTCAGTTACACACATTTCAATCTTCTGACAAGTAAATGCATAAATACTCTTTGTTAATGTTAAACATCTTGTGACAATATTCTCGGATTAATGTTATAACTTAATTTATAAAACATTATTAAATTCATTTGCTCTTTGAAATGGACTGAATAAGTATATATATATATTAACACTTAAAATTAAGGTTGTAGAGTTCAATCATTGAATTCATTCTATTCTATTCAAAGTAATGCCTTAAAACTACTTTCTTCTCTATTATCAAATTTCATTATATATTTTAATTATTACATCAATGAATTAGGGTTCACCCCATTCTAGAGTTAAATAAAAACACAAAATACATCATCAGTAAATCTGATGTTTGGCCAATGTCTGGCTGGTTACTAAAGACATTCAAATAGTTCCTTGAGTATAATATATAAAATTCAGAACTGAGAATATAAGTAAAGTTACATTATATTATCGGTAGCATTAAAGCGTCCGGCAAAAGTTACGGTCCATGGCAAGTTTATGGCGGTTTGGATTATTAATTTCTGTCATATCCTTTGAAACATACATAAAAATCAGCCCTGAAAATTGAAAAGAAGTAGGATTAATTTTTACCTAACCTAAGTACGTGGTACCTCAAGAGAGACCAACAAGTCAAGATAGCAAGTAGGCATACCCTAAGAGTACCTACTGACGCTACTTTGTCCAATACATTTCATCATTGAGAAAATATGTAACGTCTGGCGACCCTGGGATCTTACTCCATTAGCCAGTTCCTTACAAATCTAGTTATGTAAACGGATATGGGGGTATCCGTGTAGACTCATAATGGAATTGAATGTAAACTAAAATTTGTTGTGAAATTTAAATTGTTTTAATATTTGCTTAGAGAAGTATAAGTTCTGATTTTGGGGATACCACTGGGACGAACCTGTTCAACAATCGACCTCTTATTACGGAACCTAATTCTTGAGCAGACAATTTTTAGGTTTTAGATAGAGTTTATCGGAATTATTGAGCGAAAGTCATAATGCCAATTTAGGAGAGCAAATTATACATATAGATAAGTGAAAAAATAAAAAAATATATTTTTTGGTAGCGCATCGCGTATCGCATCACATATATCAAATGACAGACCTCGCTCTGGGAAATACTAATATGTTTGTTTTTTATTTTTAAAATGATTCTCAAAAGATATCATCATATCATATCCATCCCCCCTTTATCACCAAAACTATTAAGCCTACAAGTTTCAAAAATATCGGGAATATAGCCTTGCTCAATGTTCCACGAAAAATAAAGCGAAATACTAATGGATATGTTGTGGAAACTTTGGTGTGTCGGTAAACTCTTTTATAAATTTGTATCCTTCTTTATTGACTTGTACGATACTTCACAATTGAATGTGGTCTCTACTGGTTCCAAACAAGTTATTTCTTCACCAAAGGTAAACCGGATGTTGTTTCGTACAGTTACATGCGCTAACTGTCTGGGCTTCTTCCATTCCTAGGCAGCTTCCAGGATTTTGTTCTAACTGCCCATGAATAATTTGTTTACTTCGACAAGGAACTCTGTTGAGGATTTGGCTCAATTATTATAGCCATCATGATGTTGTTGGCAGGCCTTGTCGATTAACATTAAAATATCGAAGAACGTTATATCTCAGGTCAATATTTGCTACTAGGACCCGATGCCCGATTCAACTATCCCCTATATGTAGTTCTACATTTGCCTCGACCTTCTTAACTGAATGTTGTTATTAATTAGCCAAATTTCAGATGAAGTGTGATAGTGGTTGCTTGGCCATTGATGGTACTGTTGATGAGTAGCCGCTGTTATTTCTGCAGAATCCTGTCTTGGGGGGCTGCTGGAGGGTTAGTCATCACTTGTCCCTTTATACTGACTGACTGTTGTTACTTAATGTTGGTACAGGTGCGACGTTAAGCCCCTAGTGGATGAGTTAGCAGATATCCTAATACTGCAGTCGCGTTGAAAATGTACTTTAAGTCTGCAACGACAACATTCGCCTTTGTTTCGTTTATTTCTCATCTCAGCTAGTTTGTTTATTTCAGGCAGTATCCCCTGAAGGGACTCTGGTTCTTCCTAACTGAAACTGTTGAGCGTATTCAGGATATCCATATTTTTAACGCACAGCGCAGAGCGTCGGTACTTTTTTTATGTCACTAAATCTCAGACTTCCTTTATCTGTATCAGACACTGTTTGTTGAACTCTAGGCTATAGTTCATTGGTCTTTAATATTCGCTAATAGATCTGGTTACGTTAATTGAATTAAAAGGCTAACGTCTGTTTCAAATGTTTGTAGTATCTTTCCAGAATTTTGTTTTACTCAATAATTGGCACTTGGCACACCTGACTAAGCTGCTTCAAATCCTCGGTTCTACATAGGCCTAGACGAGAATTTTTTATTAGAGTCCATGTATACGCTTTGAATATCACTTTGTAACATGTTTTGGATTGTACTGATTGCGTCTTAAGCTTTGAACGGAATAAATGTTATCTATTATGTTTTCAAGAGTAACCATGGAAGTTTCTAGTACATTAATTTCAAGGCTTATTTTCTTTAATACCTCGTTGCTTTTCATTAGTAATTGCATGCGTTGATCAAATTGTCAATTTGGAAGATTAACATTCAGTTGTTCACTTTTCGGGCTAATGGCAACAATTTGTTGCACAGTTTTCCCCAATGCTGACAGGAATTTGTTGCCTTTTAGGGTGGTTCTCTTTATCTATTGGAATTTTAATATTTCCTAATTCAGTTTTATTTTTCTCATCAAAAGATAGCATCTATCTTTGTTGAATTGTTTCTCGAGTCTGTATCTCCATTTGGTCCCGTTGCGCCAGTATTTTATTTGGTTCTGGATAATTTATCGGTACCACTTTTAATAATTTCCGTCAACTCACTCTCAGTAACAGACGGGCTTCTCATAATTTAAGTTAAATGTACACATATATCGACTTCTAGATGATCAAATAGTATTTTCACTACAAATAAAATCTTCATTAGTGATCACAAAATAACATATTTAATATTTTACAAATAAACTACTAATTCTACTGTACTATCTTTACTTCAAGGTAAACGACCATCTTCGAGAATATTACGAATTAGCAGTAAAAAAAATTGTGGGGATATAATTAACTAATACAACTACGATTTCTAAACGGTTTTGAGATACTTAGACTTGCCAAGAAATTCCGTGTCTTTTACAAAAAATAGCTTTGTATCATAAACCGCTGTTCAAACAATTTGCAAATCGTTTAGACCAACCTGAAAATATCGTTCATTACGTCGCTGTCATTTTTCTACTTTTTGCGCTTTTCTAATCGGCGGCGTGTAATAAATTATTTTTTGTAAACAACTGCTAACTAATGATGACATATAGTTGCCTTAATGATAAAGTGGAAGAAGAAGGACTCAATAAAATAAATAGTGAGGAAAATTTGGTGAAAAGTTTGATGTTTTTGGCGAGTAGAGGGGAAACTTCGCTTTTCATTGATGGATGATCGAAAAACAAGAGGGCTCAAAGTTGTTACGTTAATGGATTCTTGATGGATAGAATGAAATAATAAGATAATGCCAATATTCGATGAGTAATGTTCTTGGCATGAATTTCAAAAGCAGCTAAAATACTAATCACTATTTTTATAATAAAGTCGAAAGGATGAAATGGCAAGAAGTCAAAAAATTCTGATGGAAAACACCACATAAAGGTGAAATCGGGCAATACTTAGGAAATAAAAAATAAGTTAGGTGAGTTTTGTAAAGAGTTTTCGACTAAATAAAACTAATTTCCTAGTACGTTCCTACCTCTGGGTATTTCATCACTTGGTTGATAATTTGGTACACACCCGACCTGCAATCTTAGCCCTAGAACACTGATCAGAATGCTCCTGGTCTATAACAAATATGCGTAAACTAACTTAACAACTTTTGATGAGATTTAGATTTATCTGAGTTGTACACTAATTCTTATGAAATTTAAATTAGATTTAACACTTCAGTGTTCCTATTGGAAAACAGATCTTGCATAGAAGACTAGAGACTTCTTCTAGACAGAAGACGTGTTTGTTAAGGGAAAATATAAAGATTTAGAGAATTAAAGGTGTAATGGAAATTCATTGATGAATAACTAAAGTTAGTTAAATTTTACAGTTTCTGAACTCACATTTGGGTGAGGCTGAAGAGTATAATGTCAGTATGAAAATCCGAGCAGCATTATTGTTGTTATAGATAACTAGAACTGAAATAAGAAAATTATTGTGAAAACTATGTTACTATAAATACTAAAAATCACAACAATATATTTCCAAATCAGGTAACATTTCAATAACGATACTCTCAGTAGTGAGTACATCGGTAAACTTTCACACAAACCTCACACATTTAGCAATGACATTGGGAATTCAAAATATAAAAATGTTTACCATTTAAAACTGCACGCTACACTCGTGGACGCATATACGTTTTCACAGTCGCAATAATCCTTGGAAACAAAACAAAAGTTAAAACAATGAGAGCCACTGCCGTTGTATGCATTGTACACAGACCGAGAGAGGGATAGAGCCATTGTCAAAATATTCCTGGCGAGTCATAAATGTACGGCAATTTACTGCACTGTGTTACTGATGGTGTTCCGTGCTCTCGCTAACCGTGGCCCAGTCTGGACGATCGCCCATTCATATGTCAAACACGATCATACTCGTAATTTATTTAAACACACATTTTTTTCGTATTGGGAAAACTGGCGTTGAAACCGACGTTGGTGTTGAAATTTTGTCGATTATCGAATGACAGATGAGACTTAGATATTCGCAAAAAATCCTAGATAATGAAAGGCGCTGGTGCGGAAAATTCAAAAAATATATACAACTTATTGGTTACTAACATTCCTCTATATTCTCATAGATGGGTTTCTATAATATTATTAACGCGTCAACTATGCTGGGGAACCTTTGTTTTGTCAAGAAGAAATATATAAATCAACACAAAGCTTTGTGCTCTAATAGAAAATCTTTTTTTTTTGTTGATAATCAACGCATTAACGGAGTTGCCACTTTCTGGAGTTTGTTTGTAAAACAATGTAGCTGTCTCGTTTAATCAATATGGAATTTAGAATTTCCCTTTTTTTAGTAGTTTAAAAATTAAAATATTCAAAGACCATCATGAAAACAAAATATAGATAATATGTACCTACCAAAGGAACAACTTTTATCTAACCTGTGTTTAGTATAACAAGTATTCAGGACAATATAAATACTAATATATTTTCGCAAAAGGTTTTCTTGTAACTAATGGTACATAAGAAATCGGGTACTGATAGAATCTCATACGTAATAGTTTATGCATAACGCTGAGGCAAATAACAACCTACTACCTATTTAGGGATAAAATCGATATCCTTTGCTTGCTAATTTGCATGCCTATCGAACCATCATTAGCCAAAGTGTCCCCGTGTTCAGACTCGCTCGGTTTCGAGCTGAGAACTGCTTTATTGGGTTAACGAAATGTCCCGTATCTGGGGAGAGGTACACATTATCTCCGGGAAAATTTATTGGTGTTGAATTTCGCTATGGAATACTGACATCCACTTATTTTTAGAGAAAATACTTTAAATGTAAATCTCAGTGGGAACTTCTAAATAAATAAGTAAATGAATATGGAAGTTGTTCACAACAATAAAATGTTAACTGAAAATAATTAGGGGCAATTTCAATATCATGATTCGGTTCATTTAGAATTCTCAGTTTAATGTTATTGTTGATAGATGTTTATAAACTTGGCGGCATGTTAACCTAGATAATCTATTGAATGTTCAATATTTAAATAATAGGATTTGAACCGTTAAACGTAGGTGATCTGACATACTAGACAAGGGACAAAATAGTGTGTATCACAAATAACATGATTCTAAACGCATGCCTAGATAACAACATTATCCGAAAAGGGTGAATGTGGGAAATAGACTTGGTGCCGACCTCGATGCGCCAGAACAATGACTACTAATTTAAATGAACCTGTCGGTTTACCTTAAAAATGGGTTGAAAGATGTTTGCCGGAAAATAGTAATCAAATGCTAACCAATGCCAAACTTTATTCCATTGTAACCAATAGGACGTAAATCTAGGCATAGACCCATTGACTGAACGGCGATACTTTAGGTGGTTTATGTCCAGCACGCAAAAGCGGAACTCTGTTTATTTACATTTTGAATTGAGGTTAAATTAGTTATTCATATTGTTTAAAGTGTTTTGGTTGTTGAAACTTGTTTGAAATCAGTAATTATTTTGTACTAGTTGAAAAAACAATAATAAAGTGGTATTTCAGTGCTTTGCACGCAGGAAAACGGCATATTCCTTTGCCGAATTATCTGCCCACCCGTAAGGTTCAGATCATAAACGTAGGAATTGCACTTTACAAAAGGTCATTTAACCAGTAAACAAACCTACGTTTTAGGTGAATAAATAAACGTTTTGATAAGTACTGTTTCATAGTAGTAATTAAGCCATCAATTGTTTTTGTTATTGTACACATCTTTTAATAGATTTTAATATATCTATATGTGGGGAGTAGGTAAGTAGATGTTTAATTCTGAATCTGAGTATATATATATATATATATATATATATATATATATATATATATATATATATATATATATATATATATATATATATATATATATATATATATATATATATATATATCTGTGTCTCTTTCTGTTTTACGTTCGGTCGTATATTCAAGTGCCGGGTCTGTCTATACTAGCAATCATTGCGCCAGACGAAAAACTTTTCGGATTCCACGAAATCTCGGATGAATGCCGATTCCACGATGAATGATGACTATTATCAGTAGTGGTAGTATGTCCAGCGAAAGACCAGAAGCATTTTTTTTAAATCTTACTTACACAATATATTCATTCAACAATGAATTTTAAATAACTCAATGACAACATTAAATGTTCAGCAATTAGCATTATTTCACATGATATTTTTCAATTAAGTTTAAATTACCACATTGAAATAAATTAGCCGAAATCAAGAAAATTTACATAATATTCTACAAACCTATTACATATTATAATGAAGGTTATTTTTCAGTTTATCAACTAATAATATATTACGTAAATATATTTAGCTGTAAGAATTCTTGTTTTTAAGTAATCTTAGAAATTAATTTTTATCATGTGAAGACTGAAACTATCATCAATATTTAAGTGTCTTTTACCAAGAAGTGAGTTAAACTCAACAGTAAATAATATTTAAAGCAACATTGCAAATATGATAAAATATATTTTGAAATTCTGACAAATATAAATTAACAAATCAAACACTATCAAACTATCATATTTACATTCCAGTAAAATTTCGCCATGAACAAGCCCTTCATTCATTTCAACGTAGTAGCTATTTTTCGTAGTTAGGTCACTCAAAAACTTTTTTTCTATGCTAAGCACTTTCTGGTAAATAGCACCACGAATCACGAAATTTCTGTATATGTCAGACTCCGTTGTCAATAGCAAAGAAACTATGAAAAAATGCACAATTTTAAAATGTAAAATTAAAATGTTTAACAGTATCTATTATTTAACTTATGAGAATGAGAATTTAATTTGATAATATACAGGGTAGCACAGAAACTTCTACAGATTTTATAATAAACAAGTTCCTTTCAAATTTGAAGAATTTGAAAGGGGTGATCTTCAGAATTATATGTGGCGCTCCTAGGTGCGACATTGTTATAAGATTCGCCAAAATGTGCGATCAAAGAATATACATACAAATGAATATTTTAAACCTAAAATTTAATTCAGACTTACAATTTATTACAACAAATTCTGCTAGATTTATAATTTTCAAATCATTATTTATTTGAAATTATTTTATCAACTGTTGGTTATCTGTTTGACGTTTTAAACTGAGGTTAACTAGACACATTAGGATTGTTCGTAGAGACCAGCTGCCAATAATTCCAAACGTTTGAAAAAATCTCCGCAAATCAATTGACACAGTCCAGTCTCGAGAACTGGTAAAGGGTCTCTACAAAAAATTTATTATGTTTGATACTAACGCATCGATGACAATGTTGCCTGAAATTTGTTGAACTTTGAGCATTAGGAATGTAAGTCATCTAAAATTGATGATTACCAAATATTACATATTTTACAGGTGTAAAATGAATTTCAAAGTTTATATTTAAAACTGAAGAGTAATAACTATGTACTAACCAAAAAGTTTTCATATTTCGAAATTCAGATAAGATAAAGATACGGGGAATGTTTACTACAACGTGGTGCAATTTCGTTCAGATAGGTAGGTCTTTCAGTTAACATGGCCGATTGCAGTACATACCTTTAGTTTATTGAAATTTTAATTATTTAGTAAACCAAAACTATGACATTACGCCTTGATGACAGCTTCGCTGTTGAATCGGTGTTGAATAGAAAAATAATAAACATTTGGAGTTGTTTTGACAAGATTACCTAAATAGGTAATAGCACAAATAGGATCGTCAATAAATTAAGATGTTTTGCAAACATTTTCTCGAGCAGTCCTTTCGTTTGTTTCTCATCAAAAATCGTTTTGTAAATGATGATTGTATTACTACTATTAGACACTTGCATCCCACAACTGCAATGAAAGTTGATTTTACAGGTTTTACAGGCTAATGCAATAACATCTTGATATTTTTACAAAATAAACAAGATTTTTGAAAAACTTTTATTTCAGCAGTGTTAAGTCAAGATATAAATATTTTAATGACGCCTGTGAGATATTGTTAAAACTGTTCAAAATCAAAAATCTAATATTATAGATAATATAAAGAATGTTGGATAACAACACTGCGCAGGTCTAAAATTATTGGCAAAAATTACAAAATTTTCAAATATATCAATTAATTTAAGGTAAAATATATACAAAATATTAAAGATCTCTATATCAAAATTGACCCACTTTGTCCAAAATCTTTATTACAACTATTTAACATAAGAAAAATTAAAATGTCGACTGCAAATTAAATATTGAAATAAATTGTTTGACAGTATTGCAAACCTACTATCAATATGTGATGTAAAATCATTAAAAGAATAAAATAAAATATCATCACACATCTGTCAACAATTTGTATTTGATGAAATTGCCATCTTGAATTAAAAAAGTGGTGTTATTAGAAAACAAAAAAATATATGCCTTATAATGATTTTTCTGCTTTCTTTGTTAAACAAATTTACGGTATCCCTGAAAATAAAGTGGCCAGAGATCATTTGATATTTTTCTAAATAAATATCTCAAAACGCCTGTCCGGATTCTAACAAACTTGGTGCCGTTCAAAGAGACTAATAACATAATTAACCTTATTTGGTACTTTGCGATATTAAAATATAAATAGCGATTGATCTCAATTGTATATTTATTGGTAATAGTAATTTGTCTCGTTAAAACCACACCCTAATATTTTATTCTCAGCGAACTATACTGGTGGAATAAATTTAACGAGTATTTTTATTTAATAGATATTAAACTGTATTTATTTTTCCTCCTAATTTTAGATATAAAAAAAATAGATTTGAAAATGCCATGTCGAAAACTCATGAATAATCTTGTCATTCTTGCTATGACACGTACATTATTACAAATAAAGTTTTCGAATTTTTAAATATAAAATTAAAAACCGGCTAGGTTACCTTTATGTGTTACTTCAATTTTTATTTTAAACTTAGGTTGTAAATTTTACGAAAAAGACCTTTACAATTGCTGAAGACTCAAAACTTAGAAAACGTAGGAAAATTTCATTCTAATTTTGCCATATATTAAATTTAAGCACATTAATCTCTAAATGAAAAAGATTTGATTATTGCTGGCAAGATAAATGAAAATAGACAAATTTAAAATAAAAGTTTTTAAATTGATGATCACCTTTTAAGTGCCAATAACTTCACCATTTAAAACTAATTTTAATTATAATAGGAATTATTTTCGATCATAGGCTAACCTATCATACAGGGTATGTTCCTAAATAGTTAATATGCCATAGGAAGAATTATGCCTTTTGGTATTAATTACTGGTCATTAACTGTCCCGGCAGCGGATATTCTGCCAGTTCCCATAGTCGGCTCGATGAGTTTGATTTAGTGACATCGCGTCTTCCCACAAAATATCTAAGGCTGTCCGACTTGCTTAGCCGTTGCCAGCACCTTCACAATTTTTTAGATGTTCTCGATATTTCACAATGATTTTCCTAGCTGCTCCCGCGAGCTTTGCAATGTTCCTGTAGCTGTTCCCGATAGTTTTATAATGTTTTATCTAGCTGCTGACCTTTGCAATGTTTATTCTGCCTATTACCAGTACCTTCTCACATAAATTCCGGAACCTAGAGTGAACAACTCAATAAATACAAATGAATATAAACGGTAATTTTATAAATCGATGTTTAGAATTTTCAGGAAAAAATCACGAAAAGCAGTTCTCAAAATAAATGCAGTTTGTTTTAAAAAAAACTTCTCTTGCTATAAAAGGATCATGGCAGTTACATTATTGTCCTTCTTATTTATACCCTTGAACTCACCCAGAAAAAAACACACCTGTTGTAATGTTGTAAAGAACTTCGGCGGTAAACAAATTAACTTACCTCCACCGGATGTATCGATTTTGTTGGTAAATAGCGCGAGTCTTATCGCTAAACATAAATTGTTCCACGGTTGAAACCGTCGACCGTTTAAGTTGCCTTTTGGTATACACGTGAGCAGGATATTCGAGAAAGCAGTATTAAAGGGTCAATAGATGCGATTTTTGTTACAGTATGTCGAAGGAATTTTCACAGTAGCAACAGCGGAAGCACGTGTGTGAGAATGAATTACAGATTAACTAAGGACTTGGGTGTAAACGGCTACGGCTAAAAGATTAGGTTTCGTTGGGAGTTTTCCTTTGTTTTGTGTACACAATAAATTCTCTCAAGTTTCTCATGAACATGTGAATTCTTACGGGGATATCTGTGTAATCAGTAAGAAAACAATTTCCTTAAACATTTCCTAAATAATCAGTTATTTAAAGATATATATATATATATATATATATATATATATATATATATATATATATATATATATAATATATTGTAAAGTACAGTCTGTAACTAATGCACAAAGTCAACGAAAACAAAGAATTTTGAGCAAACTTCAAACTTGTAAAAGAAAGTAAAAAAAAGTAGTAAGAATAATGAATTCCGCAAGTTTTGAAACAACTAAGTATTTGCCACATAGTACTAGATGAACTAAAATTGAATTGAATTAATTTCCACAATCCAATAATTAGTAATCAGTTTTCATTGAAACAATGTTTCCAGGCGCTTGCAAATCTCACTTATCCTTGAATTTCCTCTATCTATACCGAAATGTCCTAATTTTCAGATTATGTGACTAAGTATCATACAAGGACACCCCACTGCCTAGGATGAGGCAAGTTAGTCTCCGAAAGTTCTGTCACTTTAGTGATACTTTTCGGCCTGAACTCACTATAGATACGTACTGATACTAGAGTGGCAATATTAGCTGAGAATGTTAGAAATAATATCATGACAGGTATTAATTCCATGGTTTTTGTTGCAAGAAAAAAAAATGATTTCCATATTGCTCAGCCAAACGTTATTGTTATGTATGAAAAATTATGTTTAACCATCAGACAGATCTGCTGAAATCATAAATATTAGTAACCTATGGTCTCTCCCTTTAAGAACTTCTTGGCCGTGATGCAGGTCTGACCAAAATTTGAGTTTTCTATATTAATAAATGAAACCGGGCAATACGATGATTGTTTTTTTTTCTCACAATATGAATCTTCTAGCAAATGCTTGCAATTTATTATTTATAACATTGTGACCAACGGATTTCTACGATAATGGCGAGAAGAAACGCCGCCTTCGAGGACAAAAAGCATAAAAAACGAATATATAAATTTTGGAGACCAACTTGCCTGATACTATTCGTGAGATTTTTCTGTTGATATCATAACTTTTAAAAACTAAAAATGGTATTTACATGTAAAGAGTAAACTATTATTTTCCGCTGATCAATAGAAAATCAAGTTTATGAAGCTCAATAATAAAATAATTGAACATTTATTTTATCAAATAAAAAAAACTCAGTTAACTGTAGTTATTTATCTTGTGATTAATTTTTCCAATAAGCATGTGTACGTCGATTTAAGAACAACATCTCTCAGTAGTTTGTCGACGTTTAAGATTTAGATTTATTGGGCACACTTGAATGTGGGAATATTAAGCGGTACAGTGCTGTTCATTCATTGATGAGAACTAAACTAAACGCATGAGACTTCTATACAATTGGATTCTCCATTTGTTATTTTTCTTTAATATTCAATTGTGTGAACATAATTTTATAATATATAATAATTGTTATCCTTACTGTTACTGTATGAATTGGCTTTGTTCGAATTTTCAAGTTCCAGTCCTAATTTCAGGGCAGAACTGAGACCTTTCGTACGCGGCATTTCCCCATTCTATGCTTGCCTAAGCTTTTGTAAAATTTAAACGATCTAAAAGCAGCCGAGTTACAACCATAAGAACAGACACAAACACAAACGTACAACTACCAAAAACATCTTTTTTCGGGGAGCCATATATCGTAAACCCTGATTTAACTGAAATTTTAAAGTAAGCCTTTGACGTGAACACAAACTCCAGTTCGACTTTGAGAACGATGTGCACAGAACCTAGTCCCCAAGCATCCCGTTTTCGAAATTGGTACGAGAAAAAAACACTGTCAGAGTTAATTTTTTATTCTCACAATTTATTAGCGTCACAGGCAAATTAAGATAATTACTATTTCTTAAAATAATGCTGCAATATTTTTGTAATTTTTGATTACAAAGTGTATGCGTTTTATAATTTGGTTATAGTATTAATATAGTGACATTAATTGATTTTGTGAACTCTATCTTTCGCACAGGTTGAAGATAAAAAGTTAAATATAGTATAGAAGGATAGAAATGCCAATAACCCTCCAATACATTAAACACTATCACAGTTGTAAATATACTTTCCACTTAGCATACAATATTTGCAATTTAAAAAGTGTTACAGAGACAAAAAGCAGAACGGTAATTAATAAGGTTTATATTAAAACATAAATATTTTTTTCACGACGAATATAATACAATTCTCATTTATAGGTGATGTTTAAACTGAGTATTAATTTATGACCTACACAAATAGGGTGAGAAACGAAAACGTTAAATTAATTCCAGAAAATATTTCGAATAACATTCGCTTCTCAAATCCCTTAAAAGCATTTTACAATAGAGCGAAATGATTAAGTTAGGAATAACAACATTAATCAAGATGTAAGAGCCTCCGAACGGCTTAAACGAACTACTTTTCAGAATGATTCAAGAATCCGTTTAATGAAATATAAGAAAACGCTCCAACAAAATGAAGAAATGCCATCATCATTTCTCTTTAGCAAAGCGCCGGTACAAAATATCCATTCGAAAAACGTTCATTACTTTTCTCCATCAATTCTCTTACCGAGATAAATGTTGCTTAATAAATTTCCACAAAGTACACGATAAATCTACAAATTTCAAATTATCCTCGATATCTGGCCCAAGTGCCGGACGTACAGCGCATTTATTTGTATCATAAACAGAGAGATATACCGCCATAAAATAAATACATTGCTTTTCCAAATATATAAATAAAATGCGCATGATATAGAGCATTTGTCATGGGAGAAAACGGGGCAGTTTTAGCCACTTCTTTCTGGCACATTCAGCCTATCCTTTTCTTATTGGATCGAATGTATATGTGGATAGTTCCTAAGGTCAGATAGTAAAATATATCTGTTAAGGGTAAGTATATAGAGAACAAGAACTGAAATGGCACACAGACCAACATTTTTATGTATACATATAAACATTTTATTTTACGCAAAAATATGAAACCTGTATACACTGCAAAAATCATTAAAATAAACATTGTCGACAATGCCAAAAAAGGGGATTTTCGGAAATACGATTGATAGTAACGATTTCGAATACAGTACGGAATTAAAAAATTATACACGTAATCGCACCAGAAGCAGACAGAGAAACAACTAGATCAGCTATGGGCCCGAAAAAAAATTATGGCAACTGGTAATCCGGAGTGCGATAAAGTGAAGATTAAAATCTCAATTTATTTACGGCTATTACCAGCGGTATAAAATGCTTGCCGCTACAAAAAAAAATAAACAACAAAACCTTGTCAAAAACATAATAATAGAATTAAATCGAGAGTTCATTTACAATACTTGAAAAAAATCAGAAAAAAAAACTAAAAAAATTGAACAACTAATGCCAATAGTAATACCAGGTAACAAAGCAGTTCAGAAAATGTAGATTATGGAAACAGATATAAGAGAGATAAAAGATGACATAAAGGCCTTAAAACAATGTACACGTTGAAATCAGTTCAATTCAAAACACAGTACAAGCAACAATTTAAGCAGTGGCTACAGCTAATGAAAGGGATATCGATGAAAATTCTACCCCTCTCGTTGCAGTGCAAGGAAATCTAAGACTTAGAGGCGCCAAGAACGAACAGTTTAATCAATCCAGGCGATCTTGTCTGATATGAACAAACTACTGAAACGGTCACACAGAACTGAAACCAAAGATTACCGTTGTGGAGGGATAGGACATTTTCAACGTGATTGTAGAGTAAAGGTCTGTGAATGATCATCAACCATGGGTAGCCAACAAAACAACCTTACCAACCAGGGAAACTCAGATCAGTTAGAATAAGGGGCCGACTAACCTTCTACCAGCCCCCAGGACAGTAACCTCAGAGATCGCAGCAGCCCAGTCAATAATGGCACAATCAATGGCTCAGCAATCACCGCCAACTTTATCACCGCCAACTTTATCACCGCCGCCGCTATGTTTTCTGCCAAGTCCACAGTTTGGGTTATCGGAAGTCCGGCCAATTAACAACAACATTCCATTAAAAATACTCACCGGTGAGTCGATGTCAATTCAGGGCGAGGCAGATGTAGTGCAAAATCAGGCAAAGGATCCTAGTAACCGATATTAATAATAATTTTATACTGACTTCTAAATGTTGTTTGTGGCATATTCTTGATTGCTTTTATGTTTTTTTGGCAATAACACCACAATAGAAATAAAACGAAGTATATTGCAGAAATACCAAACGTTTCAAAGTCTATTCTGACTTTGTTGTCAATGGCTTTATATTTATTGATGTAGATTGCAAATAAATAAATCATAAATCAAATTTTCATTTTGCAATCTACATCAATAAATATAAAGCCATTGACAACGAAGTCAGAATAGACTTTGAAACGTTTGGTATTCCTGCAATATACGTCGTTTTATTTCTCTTGTGGTGTTATTGCCCAAACAAACATAAAAGTAATGTTATACTGGATATGAACCCAAGATATGATGCACTTTCTTTTATAATTGAGGAATTTGTATTGACTCGACCAGTCAACAACTCGGTTTCTTGGTTGGACGGGCTATATAGTCAAAACCGGATATGACATACCAAGTAGAGTCCTGCATATGTCCAACAACAATATCCAAAATGCCAATGGTGAAAAAATAGCTTGTTCAGAGCCAGTAGGCATCATCATCAAATGCGAAGCAGCCTACTAGGCCTAAATAAAGTAGGCAGGTACGAGTTTTTAAATTAAGCAACATAAAAGGTAAAAGTATTGATTGCTATCATCGTCTTATTGAGTCAGTTTTTGGATGTATTATTCCTGTTTACTTAGTTCTATTGAAGTCTTCTGGCAGATTCAGATTAATAACTTCATATAAGTTAATTGAAATGGCCTGGTAGTACGTTGTTCATAACAATAAGCACATAAAAAATCATAAAAAAATTCAACAGTATTCAATATCTCTGACAGGTGAAGTTAACCTAAAAACTTTATCGTGACATTTTAACCCATGATAATAGCAATGACATGGAGCGGCTCCAGATTCGGAACCTGTGTGTGTTAGTTCCTTGAAAATCCTAGATGGCGAACTTTATATGTCGCGTCTACAATTTTAACGATATGTATCAAATACATACATTATTATTCAAGAAGAGACACTATTGTGGGAACAGCAACTCAGGAAGGTTCCAGACTAGAAACAATATATATTATATATACATTGTCTGGCGCACAAACGAATGAAACCTCGAAAAGAGTATGGAAATCTTGTTTAATAATGGAAAAAATGAGCTGTTAATCTTTAATCTTATATTGAAATATATGCATAACGAAATTTTGTGACAACATATAGGTATGCGTTCTTGTATGCCAGTTTTCTTTTTTTGTTTCTCCGTATGAATTATCTCAAGTATGCGTATTTTGTTCTATTTATTGTTCCTGCCAAGTTCTCAACTTCTTCTCGATTAATCATATGTTTATGCACATTTTTGTTACTTTAATTACACTTTTTTGGATAGCCAAACTCTTTAGACGCTGCAAAGTTAATCCCACATAGGTGCAATCACAATCCTGATATTTGTTCTTCCATTTGGTTCGCAATAATGAAAAGTTGCAAGTGAAATAATACTGGCAAACTTCAACTTATGAAATAATTAATTATAACAACAAAATTCTACTACCAAAATTTTTGTATAAAAAAACTTAGATTGTAGTAAAAAAGTGTTTGGTAATGTCCCAGTATATATACACATTCGACCTCATTTTTTCTGAATATGTAGATTGTAGTAAAAAAGTGTTTGGTAATGTCCCAGTATATATATATACACATTCGACCACATTTTTTCTGAATATGTTAAATTACATATAATACTTCTCAAAGCACTACTACTGTATCAGTAAACGGTACAATCGAAAGAATACACAAATTTATTGAGAGCTGACCCTTCCTGTCTTAAGTACTCCGATAATCTTAGATAAACTAGTCTGGTAACCCCGTTACCCGACAACACACTTGATAACTTCACGTCAAACTACGTGTAGCTATTTTTTCAGTTGGTACATTAGGTTTCTTTAAAATAATTAAGAATAAAAATGTTAATACGTACCAACTTGAGCTTGTGAAATTTTATAAGCACCCACCTGAAAAAGACAAAAATGGTTATAACAGTGTTTACAGAGGAAAATCTTATTCAAAAGAGCCACGACGAGATTATGAACCACATTTCGACTTTAAAATACAAGTTCAATAGTATCTAGCATTTCTTAAATTTCTTGAAAGTATATGCCATTTTTGTCATAAAACTAATCGCAATTAGATACTAATAGCCGTAACAGAAACATATTTATAGCAGGACAAAAATCATGGCATTTCACTACTACATTATTATGGATGCATCTTCACAACTGTATTTAGGAAAAGTAATATTAGATTGCATATGTTTTAATTATTAAAAAATTAAAAAGTTATTTAAGAACGCTAGTTGAAAAGTTCTGGTACCTATCCCGTAATTACTATCCAAGAAATTATGATAGTTTTTACCCACTAATCTATGGATCTACCAGTCGGAATTAAAAACATATTTTCATATTTTATAGCTTATTTATTGAGGAAGGCTATAGTTCTTCAAATTCACACAGCATATTTTTCCGAGACAATTGTACATAGCTAGACTACTATCTCAGAAACAGCGACGGATGTTAATAAATCAATCATATGTGAATATGCACACAATATCTGTTTGGATCTTAGTGATTATGTAATTTGTGCATATCGGGACCGATTGAAATCATAATAACAAGTCTTTTTAAATATTTTTTAGTAAAATTATTTGTCGGCCTAAGAGTTGAGTAATTCTTGGCGGGCCGAGGAAAGAACAACATCTTCCGGACTAGGGCATAACAATGTTTGCCGGGTCTGCTACTCAAGCATATATGATAAGTAAATAAATAAATTACTGAATTTTGAGAGTAGCGCAGCTAGTGAAGGTTCCCAATAAATTGTGCGAGGTAGAATACTAATATGTGCTATACATTAATAATGTTCATATTTTGGATAAATTTAAAATTATTGGGGATATTCATATATATATATATATATATATATATATATATATATATATATATATACATAATTTCAGATTACAATATTCAATAAGAAATATGAGCACCCTCTACAATTTGATAGAATATTTGGTTAAAATTCCAATAAAACATGCATGGTATAAAAATCTCAAACATGCTAATTTCAAAAATTGACATAATGAATCCAAGAGACCGTGTTCTATTATGATATGACACGGAAAAACACCATCATAATTCTAATGATGCACCGAGAGAAATATTAACCAACCGTGTTTCATTTTTAATCTCTCGATTAAATAAGGTATTTTCCCAGATAACCTCAAACTAGGATCAGTAATACGTAATATCCACTTTTATAAACCGAAATATATTATTTTCTAACTGCGATGCTAAAAAAATCTTAAACGATAACTACCATGATACAAGTATTAAGATGAGTTTTTCAATCAACATAGCAGCTTTCGATATATTATGCTTTGTATATGATTTGCCAGATAATAGTACATATTAACGATATAATTTAAGCTCAATCATACTTAATAAGTAAAATTAGGAGTATTGCAGTAATAAAGATTGTTATGAATGTATGATTAGTGATGGGATTATTCGAATTCAATTATAATTGATCATTCAGTTATGAGAATTTCTCAAGTATTCTTCCGAATATGGAATGAAAGTTTTCGAATAAAAAATAACCGATAATTTAACGCGAAGCCTTCATCAATGATGAGCGAGGAGGATCAGCGATACCTTTTATGAGTTATAATCCGAATGATTTCCTTGCGCATCGAGAAGTGCTTTTCTGCCATTCTGTGTGCCTATACAGACACTTTCGTTCGTTCTCCGTCCTCGCTAGCAGTCGCTTGTGTACGTCATTCAGAAAGGACAGAAGAAATATGTAAATAATGTATTTTCAGGATACGGTGCTGTTAATGTAGATTAAGGAATACTATACTGTTCTTTGAATTATTAATAAAAGTTCCTTCACAAATACATTTTAAATGAAATGAATATTTAGGAAAAATTTAATAGTATATTTTTACCTAAATTTCATTGTTCACACACAAGTGGCAGCCGCTGACACGTAGCAAAACTTGATTTAATTCGATGGCTCAATCGATTATTATAATCACTCGAGTTGTAATAATCGATTATTAATATCACTTGTTTATTAATATCATTGGATTATGCCCATCACTATGCATGAATAGCCAAAATCAATCAATGTAGTCAAGAACAATAAAATAGATTAACGAATTATTAACTAAAACGAGATGCTGATCAAGGTGCAGAGAGGAAAGGAACAAATAAGAAGAAATTTCACAGAAGTAACTTACAATTTGGTTCTTTGGTACTAATATTGTTACCTGTCATTGTTCTGTCCTGTCCTATACTCTCCTGGCACGAGTATATTCATATCCACTCGTTGATGCTTGCTGTGCAATAATATATATATTATTTTTACCCTTTAATTGAAAATAGATAATAAAAAATTTACAAATATGTTTTTTCCAAATTCACAGAAACTAACCTAATAAATTTAAAGAAAATGAACAAGTATTAGCAATGAATCCACGGATTTCTATTCAATGGCAATCTAGTCAAACAAAAAGATGTCTTGACAAATTACGTTAGAATTTCCTCGCACAAGAAATTCATTTCGAAGTCGCGCAATCTCTAAGGCGACCTCAAAGGGGATATCAAAGCGACGTCTTATAGTGGGGGTGAGATTTTTACAGGTAGGCTGGATTATTAGATTTACGGGAAAACAGGAAGTAAAAGAGAGGAAATAAATCGAGGATATATGCAAAAGAAAGCAACGTGATCGAATCAAGAA
This sequence comes from Octodonta nipae, assembly GCA_034190945.1. NCBI lineage: Eukaryota > Metazoa > Arthropoda > Insecta > Coleoptera > Chrysomelidae > Octodonta > Octodonta nipae. The sequence goes on from CM067221.1 coordinate 60,098,247, forward strand.
ACTCAGTCTATTCCTTTGCTTTTCAAATAAGGAGTTCTTCAAGAGGAAGAGCAAGGGGAAATTGAACGAGATGGAAATTGTCTTCTGTCGAATAGTATTATCAGGCACAGATATTATCATGGAGATGTAACGAAGAAGAATATGAAATATTCGTACTGAAGAGGAGAGTTGTAACCCGGGAGACGATGATCCAACATGCGTATAATGTTTACGGATCCAGACATTATTATACGTGATAGAATTACATTTGAACGTAAATGTATGTATATTATTAACTATAAAACAAATTAAGTGACATCATTTGTAAATGTTTGTTAGACATATATGTCTTAGGAATTTTATTCTACGGTGTCGATAAAATTGTAATATATCGACAAGATTAGCAAAATTGCACAACTGCCGAACATGAACAATGCGGACCAGTATAGGGGAGAGTTGGACAATAGGGGAAAGCTAACGTTATTCGACCTACAACTTTCTTATTAGGCTTTTCATATAATGACATTTTTTACCTGTAACTTGTCCATTAATGGTTTTCATGGCTGAATATAGTTATTCCTAAATAGTGGCGACTAAATATGAATAAAATAGATATCAAAGTAGATTTTATTTTCTTCTACCTCAAAATAGAATGTAGGGAGGTACCTTAAATTTGAAATAAAAACAAAAACAGTTTAAAACCGCCAAAAATGGTATGAGTACGCTTCACTATCATTTTCTACCCCAGCGGAAGCTTCGTGAGCCCAAAGTCGACAATCCTGGCACATTACCCAACCATCGTCCGACTTGCATTTATAATGCAACTCTGCAAAATAAATGCACGCTTCGTCATTATTCTCCTCTTCTTCTGAACTGCTTTCTCTTGCCTTTCTTTTTTTAACTTTTCTTTGTGTAGTAACAACATTTTTAGATTTTCATTTGTTATTCGCTACTTCTTAGTAGGCTTGTTCCGTATAGATGTGTCAGAAAACTCAAACATCCAGTCTTCAAAGATTTCCGGATTAAGGGGTTGAATACCAGTTTTATTAAATCTGTTCACAGCTGTTTGGAAACTTGCAGATTTCATAAATGTATTTCCAAAAAGCTTGCCTATTTGTGATATCGTCACTGCTCGACCGGGATGTTGCTGTATCCATTTCTGAATCTCTGAAGAATAATAGGTGCTCAGCGGCGACATGAAACTGATGTCTAATGGCTGTAGACGATGCGTGGTGAGCGGTGGAAAGCATAACATTACAACACCACTATCTATAGCTGTCTCAATAACATCTAAATTTTTGGTATGGGTCATATGTCCGTCCAAAAGTAAGAGGACCGGATGTTCTTTGGTAGGCTTGGAAAACTCGATAAATTGATTAAACCAATTTGAAAAAATTTCCTTTTGCATCGATCCCGACGAATGATAAAAAGCCTTACTTCCAGGAGGAGCATCATCTAGTATCTCCGATTTTGCTCTGGATCTAGGAAAAATAAACGTAGGCGGCATAAATACGCCGGTAGCACTCATATAAATTTCCACAGTGACAAGAACGCCACGTTCAGCTGAAGATATACACCCAACTTGCCTTTTCCCACGCAATTTCTTTTCGTTTCTTTGGCACTGTCATTATACCTATATAAATATTGTTGTTCATCAGGTCTATTAAAACACATGGTTCAAGCAAGAGATGTTGGCTCAGGGGTGCGAAGTTTATTATTAGGATGTTTCTTTAGGAAACTGTATAACCAAGCTTTACCGGCAATTTTTTGGTCCTTGTTAAATTGATTAGCTAAACCATTGTGCTGCGCTAACTGAAAAGCTAAACTTCGAAGGTCATTCAAAGTAAAACCAGATAATGGAGATTCCATAGAAAAAATATGGTGCACCAACTCTTCTTCTTGCTCTGCTGAGAAAACAGGTCTGTGACGTCCTAGTCCCTAGCTTCCGAGAGTCCCATTTTGAATTTTTTTAACTCTTGCTTCTATAGTGGTCCGAGGTACCCCAAATTGTTTCGAAGGTTTTAAATAACCCATTCTTCCGTCGAGTACCTCTTCCACCGCTTGGCGCATACTTTCCTCTTTCCAAGACTGACTTTATTTTGTATTTTCCCATCGTAGCCTACAAAAAAAGTAAAAAAATCGTCTTTAAAATCTATTCTGTTGTTGGTTGGACAAATCGAGATAGAATCCATTGTTACCCGACCGTTTGGTATCCCATTTTGCCCAACTGTAGATCTCGAAAAACTTATCAAAAATTATCAGGAAAAAGAAAACAGTTGTCATATTTCCATATGCGACAAAATATGGCCAGTTATTCACAGCATCATAAAACATACTCACCGTTATTTTATTTTACTCGTTTTATCCATAAATTTTCAATTAAACAACAATAAAACTAAATAGTATAACCTTACTTTTTCGAATTGTCACTAACTTAGCACAGAATAACAATTGTCTAGAATAACCACGTACTACATTCAAGCAAACGTTATTTAAAACTATCAACACCATTATTCATTAGATGGCCCTGCGTGTTTTTTAATATTCGCCATTATCCCCTTTTATCCGACTGTCCCGTTTGGTCCAACTCTTGAAAGTTAATTGTCAACAAATAAAGATTTGAGAAATCAATATCTTGTCTGGTTATAACCCTCTAATTTTATCCAAACTCTTAGAGGAGGCAGAATATTTATAGCAGTTTATCATCTCACGGGGCAGTGTGCATAGGTACACCTATACTATGAAACCAATAATAAATTTGTCGAAAAAATAAATATTTCAAGAGTTAGCAAATATGAAATAATGGGTGAAACATTTTTGTGAGGAAAAAGTTGATAAATTTATCAAATGAACAAAATGATATTTTTAAATATATGCACTGTTTTAATAATATCAAATTCATCCCTTAGCTGTTACAGACACAGTGTAAAGATTTTTCTGTTACATTTATACCAAAACTAAAATATGCTAACCATTTTATTTTCTCATAGATACAATAAACCAAAAAGAAAATGTAGATTCAAGAAATTGCAATGAAAAGTAGTTCTTGTGATTTAAAGAAGGTAAGTCCGTTTTTATTGCTCAGGTACTGTTGGGATTTATTTGGAGTAAAAATTCTGCATTAAATATTAGGATTCAACACGTCACTTGGTGAAAATTTAATTATAAACAATTTCCGTCAAGAAGCCATTCCTCGATAGTGTATAGCAACGAAGTAATAGCCAAAAAAAACTGATAATGGCAATTTCTATACGCAATATCTAGAGTACATTTCAGCAAAAAAACAGGTCCTCATTATGCATGAAATGTTGCTGTTTGTTAAGACTAAAGTAGACAATAAAAGATAACTAGACATGTGAGAGACAATCAAATATCAAGACACGGTTATAAATCCAACCGTTTATTATTTGAATAGTCTTCATATATAAATGAATTATAATGAATTTATATGTAAATAATTTTGTCACAAACTCAAATAATAACAAAGCAGTTAATCTAATATTTTGCAAATAATCTCAAAAACATTAGGTATATTTTCTGCCGCTTTTTATAAGTTTAATTTTATAACTTCAAAAGAAAGGTGCTTCCGTTGTCTGGAATTTGCAGTTTCTAAAAATCTTTTACTATCAAAATAAAAAAGATGTTATTATTATTGGGCGAAAACTATTTCCAGCCGATGTAAAAAAATGTAACATTAGTGGTGTTGGTTTGAATATAAATATAGCTTTATATCGTGATGAATGGTTGATTGAGAAAAATATTTTAATTGTCTTCTAAATGTTATTTGTGGCATGTTCTTGATTATTTTTCTTGGGAATAACACAATTGAATTAAAAATATATATATTGAAAGAAAATATCTAAAGTTTCAGAGTCGATTGTGACTTCGTTAATGGCTTTAAAATATGCAATGAAAATGTAAATTACAAATTGCCACTAGCACTCATATAAAGTGGTTTTGTAAATTCAAGGTTTTTGTTGGTAAGAGAATGAATTAACAAACTGAATTGGCCAAAATTTTGCATTGGTATACCAGTTGTTTAATCAGAAGTTCAAAAGTAATGGGGTGTAAAACAGTGGCTGTTGTCACAAATGATTTTATATTTAATTAATTTAAAAAAAAACGACTTAAAAAACACAAAACTAACTTTATTAAAGACAAAAAAATAATATGCGTCTATAAAATTAAATACGTATTGTGATATCGGTGAAACGTAGGCTTATAAAAACATTCCTACATGATTATGAATTTTTTTCAGGTTAACTGGGCACCGATTTAAAATTGTAATACACGTATTTAATTTTTGCAAAAAATATTAGTTTGCTTTTTAGATAACTATTAAGTATGTTTCCATTTGGTTCCAACTTATGTGGACACAACGTCTATTCAAAAGAAATTGAGAAAATCTGATTTGTTTGAAGTATGTTAATTATATCATTTACTTAGATATAATTCCAGTTAGATTTATGTACTACTTTCTCATTAACTCCAAACTTAGTTTATCTTTCGATTTTTAGAGACACAGCAAAATTAATAAATTTACTTTTGAGCAAAATTCAAATTTTTTTACGTTTCATACCATGCATATTTTTTATGAAGAAAAACTTTTTTCAATGCACTGCTTGGATTACCACGATGAAGAACGACCTTCCCAATCGCCTTCATGAAAAAATTATCTGTTTAATTTGGCTGTTTTCAGATTTTCAGCTTTGAAAATGTCAAATGAAATTTTGGCGAAACGTCAGGTAAAAATGTTCTTTTCAAAGCACAAACCAAAAAACGGATGTACACCGGATACAACTATGAAAATCACATTGCTCCAGGACTTAGTTCTCATACTCAAGAAGTCATTTAAATCGTATGTGACTTCTTAGGGATATCAAATTATCAAATGTCATCTTGAATTATATGCAAACAACTTCCCGGAAACCTACACGAGACCGCTTACCCACTAAAATCGCTGAGTTGCATCAGCTTTTTTCTACATGTTATAAAAGCAACTGAAAACGATCTGGTGTCGTCATTCAAATATTGTCACTTTTTGTCTTAACTCATTGCAAGTAATTAATTGTTTAAATTTTGATTTTGGTACGTTTTAAATAAATATTTTTTTAAAAAGTGAACATATATATATATATATATATATATATATATATATATATATATATATGTTACGCCTGTGCGAAATTTGTTTCCAGGATATTGAAATAATAGAAAATCCACTTGCGTGTCTCCTGCAATTTAGGGATATATTAAAATAAAATACAGGTTTTTTTTATTCAAGGATAGTGTAGCTTGCCATTAGTGGAAGAGATTTTAAAATAGGCTTAATAATTTCACAATTTACCCTCCTCAAATAGACAAAAAACAAACAGACAAACAATTTTTTTATATAACCAGTGATTTATTTTAACTTATACTTAACTATTAGCACTTGTCAGTTTTACTATCACAAGAATCTGAATTGCAAGTGTTATTTCTAATACTATACAATAGAAATCATGATTTGCAAGTTAGACATTAGACCACATGTGCATGTTTATTTCACCATGGCTTAGTTCTAATAGGCAACGTATTGAATTTAACATTAATATCTTTATTTATATTCTTTAGATTTTGTAACCATACTAATACCTATTAGAAAATATAAGCCATCGTATAAGTGTATACATATTTAAATGAAACTAATTCCAATGCCGGTTTTATCTATCATCACTTAACTGCACCCTCTCATGATTCTATAATCTGTGTGTTCTGCTACCCTGCATTAAGAGCCCCAGTATATACAGAGCAACACAAACCTAATCAAGCCAGAAACACTCAGCTAAATTAACTTTTATCAACCAGTAACAATCACGCCCTTTTAAAATACGATAAAAATCATTTACTATAAGTACAAATGGTTTATTAAGTAGTTCAGTAACTTAAGGGAATATCTGAGAAAATGTGATATTATTAACAAGATCATTTTCAGTATAAGGTAGAACTCTAAATACTTACCTTATTATTAGTTCAATTGTCAATAAAAAGTTGACAATATTGAGAGCGGCCAGATACGAAACCCAAATGTCAAAGTTGTGGACTACTATTTATTCTATTTTAATTATAGTTAACTACGCCTTTTATAAAGCACACGTAATTTTGTAGTTGGGAGCTGGGAGTAGCATGCCTGTTTCGGTGAGGAATACAAGGCAGTTTTGAAATTTTGCCAGTTTTGAACTGAATTAAAAATTCATTTATTAGCAAGAATGCCGGACGTTTTCTTCAGCATTATATTTAAAAGTTATTTTATATAGCTTTGATAATTTTGCAATTTATGCGTACATTTTAATATTTTGCTTTAAAAAAAAACAAATAATACTTCACTAAAAGTGTGTAATTTTTTGGATACCTTACGAATATTAGATTTTAGTAAAAAATATTCCATTTTATAATTAAAAAAACACAAATACGCTACAAAACTGAAAACGGAAAAAAGTAATTTATGACAATATACAGAATGCTCCATATGGATGAATATTTCTATATCATTAAGTTACAGCTACAAAACCAAAGATTAAAGAAACAAATACATGCGCTTTAATTAAATTATATTTTGAACTGGATGGCAATTTAAATTAACTTTCTTAGAAAGCAGTTTAATGAAACAAATATTCAACAGTGTAGTAATAGGTATACAACATACTTTTTTATTTAGTTACATAATTTTCCTTATGTACTTCTGAGCTTGCTATGTAGAAAACTCTGTAGCATCTATACATTCTAAATTTCCTTCTCACGATCTATGATGACATATGCAAACGGAGTTAGAGCCCCATAAAAGTAATTTCCCGGTTGTTTTCAAGTTAAATGATGTAGTTACACTTCACGAGTTGTTAAACTTCTAAAACTGCACTCAGAAAGGGGAGACTTAGGCATATTTTTGGGAAAATAGCAACCTGTGGAATTAAATCAAATGAATTCCTCAATTTCCACATGTTTATTACCTCACGCAATTTAAGTGGAATATCTTTTTCTAGATGAATAATGTTGGGCGTGCATAATATGCTACTAGATCTTTATCCAGAACTCCTATATTATTGCATATTAAATCTTAAATAGTTCCAGAAGATGGGATTATTATTAATGTCATTAGCTCTTATAAAATTTAAATACATTGTTCTGAAATGTTTACAAAAATCGTTTTTAGGGTACACCAGTAAAAATAGTAATGGATTAGCGTTACGAGCTACCATTTCACATATGTTTTTGATGGGACACAAATATTGATCGCCATTCCAGAACCTCTATGCTATATTCTTGTATGAAAGCTGTGTCACCAGCTGTATAAAATATGTCGGTATCCTGTTGAAAGATTGCATTAGGTGCGGTTTGTAAGTAGGGAGGCAAAGCTGGATGCAGCATATATTGCCGAGTTCGAACAGGCGGTAAGATCGCATCCACATTCCAAACATTTTCGATTAGTAAGATCGCATCCACATTCCAAACATTTTCGATTATTTGTAATCCTATAGAATCTCCGACCTAGAGTTGCAACTATATAATCTATTAGACGTACATATTTCATTCTGCTACTAGGCGCAGGAAGCGTTACGCAGCACCAGTTACGATTTTCCTTCTCGAGATTCTTAACACCATTGATGGACCGAGAGTAATTTTCCCGCAAACCAAAACTCTTGCATGACCCAAACATCAATTTTCAAAGTATTTTAAATTACAACAATTAAATTTCATGAAGCAGCAGATATGAAAACAACGAAAGATTTTAGATTTGCTTTGTCTGGAGAGATAGGTAAGTTATTTTGTGCTAATGTCTTCAGTACGTATTTAACTATACAGGTGTAAAAAGTCATGTCAATTATTAACCGACTTCCAAAAAGGAGGAGGTTATAAATTCGCCGCGTTGTTTTTAACCGCCTTCCAAAAACGTTATTAATTCGTCGCGTATTTTTTTGTATGTATGTTACCTGATTTCTTTTCCTATGGTGAACCGTTTTGAATGAATCTGGTCTTGTTTAATAGAGTATATATCCGAATTGATGAAACTTCAAATTTGGGAAAAGAATTCTATCTTTAAACTAATGAAATATGTGAATGAACACATGCGTGCATGGAAATCGACAAATATACATATTGGTCGATTTTTCGAAAACTCCTTATGGATGTGTATAGTTTTTTAACGTTTAATCTAATAAGGAAGATCCCTAGGTGATCTCATATACTTTTCTGCGTTATACTACTTGCAGTTTTGCAGAAAATCGCCGAAATTTTCTAATATTCTTATCAAAAATTTCATCGAAGTGACGTAACGGACAGTTCTTTACATATATTTTAATTCTAACGTAATAGTGCGGGAATTGTAGGCACTGGAAGTTTTAATTGCGAATTTGAAAATTTTCTATGTACATCTCAAGCATATAGGTAGTTTAAGCATAGTGTTTTCAGCTCCTTAAATCAGTGAGTACCAAGCTCGTTTTGTTTGTATACCAGGCAAATGCCTATTAAATGTATTTTTTTCCATTTTAGGAAGACGGTGCTTTTGGTGTCACATTCTCCCGGAATAATAGAAAATTCATTTATATGATGATTGAAATATAGGACGGAGTAGAATGATAGTGGTCCATAAGCAGCCGTATATACAGAATGGTTGGAATATACGGAGGAGTGGACGTTTGGTGGTATAAAAATTTTGGAAAAAATGTTGAATTAAAATTATATAGGGTGATTAAAACTGTTATATGATGTGGACGCAAGCATATCATATACAGGATGGTTGAAATATATGCTGGAGTTGAATTATATTTATATAGTGTGATTAAAAGATTATTTATTTCATAGCCCATAAGAAGTTGCATAAAGTTTGGAGAGGAATTAATGTTACACAGGACGATAATTTAAATGTTAAAAATTAAATAATTTATGGGGTACACACATGAAGTTATATGCGATGTAATGTTGCAACAATCAACTAGTAGATAAGTACGCAATGCAGGATTTTAGATTTGCTTGGTACCGACTTCGAAAATATACTAGATTGGTAGGTAATTAATTTGTACAGAATGAGCACCTTTTAATGTTTCCATTTTTTACTTACTAGACTGGGTAGGTATCTAACAACATTGAATGTGTTATTTATTTGCTAGAGTTGTATTTTGGTATAATTATTTCAGCTTTTTAGTTATAGGTGGAAGTCGGTTATATATATATATATATATTTAATGTTTTTTTACTTTTTGAAGTCTGGTGATATTTTTAAACCTGTTTATACACATGCCGAGTCTCCATGGATCAAAACAAATAGGAAGGTGTTACAAGTTGTAACATATGTTATTTTTGATATTTTTGATCCAACATTTTTGAGGGAATATTATCATATGAAATTTCTTATTGCAAGTGTATTAAAGTGATTGTGCCAAATATACTACCTCTACAACGCAGATTTGTAGGAAATTAAAGATTAGGAATTTTGAGAAGCCTTGTAACTAAATGGAAACGAACAAAAGTTAGCCCAATCTAACTCTTTTTTTATTTAGCAACCTTCACTAATTAAAAAGTTGTCAATCGTTCCACGTCCGACTCAACTCGATTTTAATTAGAATGAACCGAAGTTCGAGCCGATTCACCGGAACGATTTTGTGATTGTAATTCAGAAATTGACTTTCATTGTAAATGTATTAACCCCGAAATTTTGTTTAATTTCATGGGATTTTTGCCATCGGTTGATCAGATACACCACAGTTTTGTGTGTATTGTGATTTGTATTTACGATTGCTACCAACCGTTTAATAATAATGTACAAAACGGTGGGATGACCTAATTGCAAGCGCGCTTTTAGGGAGTGATTTGAATTGTGTCAAAGCTTTGACAGCAGAAGGTGGGCTATAAATTAATAAAATATTTGAATTGTAACAGTACAGGATTAATACGAAACTAGTAATGGGAAGAAATATACCATTATCTACGCAGTTTGGAGTTTGCAAGTTTCAGATAATATTGCAGAAATAATTCCTTCAAACGGGACAGTTGCTAAATAAATGTCAAGAGCGTATGAGATATTTGGAGCACGTCACAGATCTAGATTTCGATGAGGCGAGAACTGACAGCTTAGTGACAACTAGAGCTCAGTGGCAGATAATGGGTAATGACGACAACCGATAGTAAGTAGATAGTAGAAAAATTAATAAACTGTTGCCCATAATTGATCATTCGCAATTTTTTCCCATATAATTTTGAAGATCAATGTTGTTTCCAATTGGTGACAATCAGTTTCTTAAGGAACATGCAACTATTGTACAATACAATAACGACAACCAGAAATATTCAAGCATCTGACAAAAATATCTAAGGCAAATAATTATTAGCACCGTGTAAGGTATAACATAATATCAATTATCACAGCAAGTTAACGTGAGAAGTCCTGTTTGGCCTCTATAGGAGCGTTCAGGAAAACATATACTGTCACGGAAAGTTATAACTGCGCCCAAAGGAGAACCCTATATATACAAACTAGATGTCACTATCAGTAAATGGTAATTGACATTTTGGGAAAAATCTACTGATTTTTTAATGTAAAAACACAGTTTTGCACCCTAACACCAAAGTTTTATTTAAACACTTAACGCCGTTGCAAGAACTCTAAATTGTCATCACAAGGAGTAAACCAAACCATTTATCAAGTGCAACTTAGGACACGAACGCAGAAATTCGGGTAAAAGTTACAAGAGTTAGATTAGACGATTAGTGAACCTAGCTTATAAAGATACACTAGAAGAATTTCGGGACCAGTTTGCCACCCAAAGCTTTATTGATTGCATCAAAGTTGGAGACAGAAAAGGGCAATGAAGCTCTTCTCGGTGCTTTAGAAATTGAAACTGCCCTGAGTATGTCTAATTCAAAAGTGAGAAGAGTCTGGTTTAAGCAAGATGACATCAAGCAGATGAAAACCATGTCTACAACATGTCTTATCATAGATAATGGAAATATTAGAGAATGCAACTCGTCAGAATAACGCTGATTCTACCAGATCAGAATGTTTTCTCTGTGGGAAAACTGGACATTTCAATAGAGATTGGAGAGTTAGAGTACCACAAACATTATCGTTCTTATTTGAGCAAGGAAACAAAGAAGGCACAGCAGACATGAAAGCAAAGTTTAGTAAATTTCTGTCCAAGATGGAGCAGTTGTTGGGAAATACCACCCTAAAAGAAATGATACCAGTGTAGCTAGTAAAAATCAATCAGCTGCCGACAACAGCAACATGCCCAGAAGGTTTGTAGAGTTTGACTGTTACCTTCCAGAAATAGTTAATTCTGTCAAATGGCCAACCAGCAAAAACCAGACCGCAAACATGTCAACAATCAGCAGCGATCTGGCTACAGTAGAGATATTAAAGCCAGAAAAGACTTGCCTATTAAACAAATTAAAGCCACAGTAAATGACATTGGACTGCAGAGCAGTGCAGAACAGACCAGCTAGAAATCGAAACTTCGAACCAATTTCGACAAAAAAGAACGAAGCCGTTAATGGGACGAAATATTGAGTGGTGGCCCTAAAATTATTGTAGTCGCAATGGGATTCTTCTCGAATTATTTGATTTCCGAACGTGTCACACACGTCGCGTGGTGATCCGCATATTGAGGAGCAGTTCATAGCCAATTACTTCGGAAAATGTCTGATTCACTAACGAATAAATTTGATATTTCAAAAGTACCCTATTTGATATCTTAACGCCTCCATTAACGTCTTATCTCACCCCTGACAATTTGTTTACACGCGTGATACGAGAAACTGTGTCTCAACTACAGCGCGACGCGTCTGCCAGTAGACGCGTGTGCGTCTGTCAGTAGACGCGTGTCTGCTTTTGGAGTCACTATCAGGAGACATAAAGTGAAAACGACTTTCAGAGTCTATATCTAGGTAAAAAGGTAATTGAACTGAACGTGAATCTGCTATGATTCTTTTATTTATAGTTATCGGCCGATTGGCCGTGATTGGTTGCGTGTTGGTGAACGTGTCTGGTTTGTTTAATCTGGCAATTACGGAGGTCCATGCTGTAGGAAGACGGGAGCTGTCATCGCATCTGTTTAGACAGAGGGGTCGTTTCTCTATTTCTATAGCTTCGCGAATAGTGGATGCCCTATGGGAATTGAGAGATATGATAGTCCCACCTTCCTCGAAGTTGATAGAGACAAACCAAACACTATTTTTAGGATTTTTAATTGTTTGAAATTATTAATGGGCTAATTTAATTTTTTTCACAATGATCTAGACATCATTCTGGATCTAATGAGCTCATCCACATATTTTTAGTCATAGTATGTTGTATTAACACCACTCTGAACTTGTAGGCTACACACTTGAGATGATATAAAACATGAATATTTATTAAACAATTTATAGTTATATGGCATAATGAGATGCAGTTTTTAATTCTAATTACTTTCGTTTGATATCATTTTAGATATTATCAAAAATAAATCTACGTCTATTTGGATATTATGATGCGAGAGAGCTGAAGTCGGATATTTTTACGAACTGACAGAGGGTGTTCAAATACTCGATGGTTGACGCGCCTATTGGTTCGACCAATGTAGCTTTGTGGGCAATCGCGACATAGATTTTAGTTAGCTTCTCGATACTCTCGGTTAAGTTGGTTATAATTTGAGTGGTGTTGAACACTGTCTTCATTTGATGTAGAATCAGTACTAGTTTGCCAATGACTCCTCGAATGTACGAACGGAAGGCTTTCCGGTGTTGTTGGTCTGTTTCTGACGGAGTTGGTGTATTCGTAGGTTTTTTAGTTTGACGAATTATGATCGCAATGTGGTCCAAATGATAACTGTTTTGTCGAAGGATTTGTAGAATATTATTAAGTCTGTTTTGTCTTTTGTCAATATCTGTTAAGTTAATAGATTTTAGAGCCAAAGATTTCATTACAGACCTTAATTGGGCAGGGTGATGGTGTGATTGGGCATTTCAGAACCGATTGGTATGGTTTGATTTCCTATGGACGGTATGTGAGGATCTGGCATTGTAGGTGTTTGTTATGCGGACATCAAGAAACCGGAGAAAAGAATCGGACTCGATTTCCATTGTAAATGGTGTCTAATGAATGTTTGCCATGAGGCCAAACGGCAAAAGTATCATCAACATATTCAAGCAAACAGAAAGCTTTTAGACGAGTATAGGGCCTGGGTGTGAGTTGAAAATGTTAGCAAGAACTGGAGCAAGAGGTGAACCTATCGGGGCCCCATGGACTTGTTTGAACAGAGTGACTTGAAAAGAAAAATACATGTTAGGAGAACACGATAGTATAAGTTTGATGATGTCAGAAGAGATATTGTGCATTGTTTTTAGAATACCTAACGTCTTTCAAATGGGTACATTGGTGACAAGAAATACTACATCGAAGATAACTAGGATATCATTTTGCTGAAATTCTATAAGCGCCTAACACATCTAGGAAGAAAGAAGAGTTGTTTGCGTACGAGGATGCTTGCTCGGCTAGAGGTTAAAGGGTTTTGTCTAAGTACCAGGCTAATTCTTGGGTTGGGGATTGTACCAAACTGACAATGGGCCTTAGAAGAATGTCCGGCTGATGAATCTCGGGTAGTTCGCAAATTGTCTGAATTTTAGAAGACTTTTCACGAGGAATGATGATCTTTGTGACGTCAATAGGAAGTGTTTTGTTGATGATTTCCTTGGTCTTTTTCTCTAAGTTAGTAGCAGTATTATTGTTAATTATTTCGTAGTCTGGAGTAAAGGATTTATCTTGTGAACATATTCCTTAGTATTGAGAAGAATACTCGCCTTACCTTAGTCGGAAGGAAGAATAGTTATCTCATCGTTGTCACGTAGTTGATTTAATGCATGTCTTTCGTTAGAACTTAGGTTTGCTTTTGGTGGCTTTTATGTGCGAAGTACTCTAGCAATGTCATGACGAGTGTCTTCGGCCTCAATATCTGTTAGTTCAACCATAGCTACTTCAACTTGAGAAATGATTTTTTCAGTTGGGATAGTTTTTGGCGTCACTGCGAAATTGAAAGCTTTGTATAGGACGTGTAAACTGGTAGAGTCAAAGGAAAAGTCAGAAAAACTGTGGACGGTCGTCTGAGGGAGTGAGGTGACAGCGGGTTGATTTTTTGTAATATGTCTTGTTAGTTTATGTTTTTGTGTCACTGTTTTCTTTTATGTCAAGTGGTCAGCTTTATCGGTCGAAATGTGATCAAAATTTTCCCACAGACTTGCATTAGAGTTAAAAGTATGTAATTACGAATACCAGTAATATAAATTTCGGATGGTTTGGTCAAGTTGATATCTGATTGATTATTTACATATGTATGAAAATATCATATTGTTGTTTTGTTATATAATGTTTATAATAAAAACAAAATGTAATTTAATATTAAAAAATGAAAAACAGATTTTTACGTATGATATTGATATCAACGATAATTGATTTATGTATTATTTTCATTAACGAAATTACACAAATCACTCCAAAACCTATTGAAATATAAGTAAAAACTAAACTATTTTTTTGTTCTATTTCTTCTATCTTTGTTTATGGGAGTTCTCGCTCTCATAACTTCAATTACCTACATCTTTATTTTCAAAACATCTAGCAGTCTCCAATGATTCATGTTAGTATTAGAAAACCATCTATTCAGTCAGTATTTTGTGCCCTACATTTAATATAAATCGGTTGAGTAGCATTGCCACATCCAATTAACAAAGTGTGATTTCGAAGGGTTGAAAGGTTGTAAGATATTATAAGTTATGTCCCAGAATATTATGAAACACGATTAATTCTACATATTTATTTGAATTTAATCTATGAAACGCCTAATTTTTTAAATATCTTAATAAAATTGAATACAAAACGACTGGCGTGTTACGATTTATGTATTGATTGTCAAACTTGAATAAATGATTACTTGTATGTTTTCTTGGGAAATAACACCACAATCAAAATAAAAAGCTGTATATTGACAGAAAGACCAAACGTCTTAAAGTCGATTCTGACTTCGTTGTCAATGGCTTAAAAATATGTATTGTAAATGTAAATTGCCAATTGAAAGTTTGATTTATGACATTTAAGTTGACATAAGAAAAATTTGTAGTTTTTAGATATACAGGTAACACAAAAAATTCTAAATATAATGTATTATAGTTAAACAGCTTTCAAGTTGGAAGAATTTGAAAGAGTTGTCTTTAGAATTTATAAGTGGCGTTCCTAGGAACGACTTAGTTATAAGATAGCTCATTCGCCAAAAATGAGATCAAAGAATTCTGCTGTTTCAGTGATCTTATTAACGTGATAAGGGAAAACTTAGGAAAAACCTTATTAATAATTTCTTCCTTAATTGTCGGTAACTAGATACGACTGAATTCTACAGAAGTAGAAGCAGTACAATCATCTTCAACCAAAAGAATTAATAAAGACTCTTTTATTTTACGTTTTGTTTTTTGGAAAGAGTGGGCAACAGATTTAATGTTAAAACAACATTCCAAACAAGAAATACACTGAAATTACTAATATGGAAAACAAAACCAACCAACAAAACTTAGAACTCAAAAAACTGCATATACAAGATTCCTTGCGAATGCAATAAATTTTATATTGGAGAAACATCGAGACCATTAAACGTACGAATAAATGAATTCAAAAATTAAATAAAGAAACGACAATTTGAAAAATCGAAAATTTGTGAACATGTATGGGACGTAGACCATAAAATACAATTTGACAATTCAACTATACTTCACAAAGAACACAAAGCGAAACATAAAAGATTCTGCCTTAATTCTTTAGAATGGAGACGATTGACTGTATTGCTTCTACTTCTGTAGAATTCAGTCGTATCTAGTTTCCGACAATTAAGGAAAACATTATTCATGGTCACCTCCTTCTCAACAACCCAGTATCGGGATAGTTCACTGAAACAGCAGAATTCTTTGATCTCATATTTGGCGAAGTAGAAGTAGAAGCAATACAATCAATCGTCTACATTCAAAAGAATTAAGGCAGACTCTTTTATTTTTCGTTTTGTGTTTTTTGTAAAGTATAGTTGAATTGTCAAATTGTATTTTATGGTCTAGGTCCCATACATCTTCACAAGTTTCCGATTTTTCAAATTATAAATAAAACTTTCAATTTGCAATTTACATTTTCAATACATATTTTAAAGTCATTGATAACGAAGTCAGAATCGACTTTGAAACGTTTCGGTTTTCCTTCAATATACAGACAGCTTTTCATTTAGATTGTGGTGTGATTTCCCAAGAAAACATAAATATTATCAAGAATATGCTACAAATAACATTTGGAAGACAACTGAATAAATGAATGAATAAAAAATATATTACTAATAGTTTGATAGGCAACCCATTAAAAACGTACTATTCTATTGAAAATCGTCTAATAAAATTGCATTTTAGTTGACTAACCTACGAACGCCGAAATCTTACTATGTATACTCGGAATTTCCAGTAACAATATTGCTGTTGAAATTTAATACCCTAATCAAATAAGATTGTTGTTTGGAAAATAATCTGATATGGTAGTATCCTGTGAGTTTTCAAATAGGAGACTCATATTCTCAATAAATGTTGCGAAAAAACTGAACGTTCTTGGATCACTTTTGGGGGCTGCTTTTCGGTGTGTTATTAAGATACTGTAATCGGATAACGATGGTGTACTTTTGCAATTTTAGGAGAAGGTAGGCACGGATACCTATAAAGTCTAATTGTAGGCATTATTGCAGTGCATTCGAGGTGAGGGAGAAAATATTCTCCTCAATTTTAGAGCAGCTTATTAACTTGTAACTTACGCGACTGGTCGAATGTTCGTTTCCATACAAATACTTATAAGTCTTCCATTTGAAAAAAATTTTTGATGTTTTTGGGGTCTTAACCAGGGATATAGTTTTCTAAGTCACGTAAGTTTATTAATTGTCTGTCTGATACTTTTAAGGGCTCCGCACTAGTGACTAGTTAGTACTAGTTTTATGTTTTTAATTTTTTTTATCAAGTGTCATATATTTAAAACGAGATACACTGTTATCTACCCATCCGTCCTTTAAATTTTGATCCCAAAAATTTTGTACAGTTTTTGCGAAGGAAGTGGTTTTATTTTTATGGAATTTCCAATTAATATTAAGGGCTATACCACACTAGGCGTATTCAGCGAAGTAATTTGAT